>OX155702.1:2013221-3213221 GCA_944547425.1 Eupithecia centaureata | reverse complement strand
AATGTATAAGTCGAGTTTAGTGACCTACGGAGCTGAGACGTGGGCACTCACGGTAGGGCTGGTCCGCCAGTTCAAAGTCGCTCAGCGAGCTATGGAAAGAGCTATGCTCGGAGTTTCTCTGAAGGATAGGATTCGTAATGAATACATCCGACAGAGAACCAAAGTTATCGACATAGCTCAAAGAGTTAGCAAGCTGGAGTGGCAGGGGGCCGGCCATATCCCGCGAAGAACCGACAACCGTTGGGGTAAACGTATTCTTGAGTGGAGAACGCGACTTGGTAAACGTAGTGTAGGACGTCCTACGGCCAGGTGGGATGAAGATCTGTGAAAGACTGCTGGCAGATGCTGGATGTAGTATGTAATGAGCGCCTAAATGCATCCAGCATATAGGCGCTCATTAGGGGAGGCCTATGTCCAGCAGTGGTCTAATATGGGCTGATGATGATGATGAAAGTCGAGTCTACCATAATTGAATACATCGACAGCCTGCTAGTGTCACTGTAAAGAGATAGGATAGTTTTGAATAAAAATCCCAAGAACCATTTATACGAAAGAAACTGTTTTTGCAAGTGGAAAAAATACACGAATTACTTAAAACTTTAAAAATTAATCCGTGTACTACATTTTGCTTGATTTTGCTAAGGAGCTACTAATCTGACTGAAAAACCGAAAAAACCAGCCAAGAGCGATTTGGACTCGTTGGTTTCGTACTGCCGGAAAAAAATCATGTCTTTTGTACGGGAGCCCCCTTAAATATTTATTTTATTCTGTTATTTATTATTTGTAGTTATAGCGGCAACAGAAATGCGATATTAAAATTACTAGTGACAGACGGACAGAGGGTCAGCGAAGTCATAGGGACACGTTTTACCCTTTGGGTAACCCTAAAAACTGTTTTTGCATGTAGAAAATACCCTTAAACTATAAAAAATCATCCGTTTACTTAATTTAGAAAGGAGATACGACTTTGGATACATAGCAAAAGTATTATAATTTGACTAAATTTAAAAACTGACACATGATTAAGATATTAGAACACAATTATAGGTTTCTATTTAAACTTTATTTTAATTAATGTACCATCACATTTTATATAAGTACTATTTAAAGAACTAGCGACCCGCCCCGGCTTCGCACGGTTTTATCATACGTATAAACCTTCCTCTTGAATCACTCTATCTATCAAAAAAAACCGCATCAAAATCCGTTGCGTAGTTTTAAAGATTTAAGCATATAAAAGGACATAAGGACATAGGGACAGAGAAAACGATTTTGTTTTATACTATGCAGTTATTAAGGAACCCTTAACAATTGGGAAATGTGTGAAACCCCAGAATGTAATAAGAACGACAGTACCACATTAGTTCATAATGTACATTATGTGCATTCATGACAGGGGCGTAGCTACCGCCGTATCTGCCGTATCAATTATACGGGGCCCCAGGGACGCGGGGGCCCCCAACTTGCGTATGCAAAAATTCATAAAAACTTTCCAAAATTTTCAATAGTGGCAGTTATCACGCCTGTTAGACTCACTATTGAGGCAGAATCTTTAGCAAAACTTCATTCATCATCAGCTATAAATGATTTAAATTCCTCAATTTCCGAAAAAAAAGCAAGGAGAGTTTATATTTAATTAACCTAAAATTAAGTATAGTGAATAAATAATTCTTTTAATATCATGCAAATATTTGTTTCTTATGTGAAAACTTTACCTACTCTTTCTAAGGGCCCCCAGCAATTTTTTATACGGGGCCCAGCCAAGGCACGCTACGCTTCTGATTCATGAGTATCATGTCCATGCATACCGTACCATAATCAGCAAAAAAATATATACATAGTTTCAATATTAGTAATCTGATCACGCATGTTTCAGTTACCTGTCACCTATTACTATCTAATTTAAATTAATCGATGACGTTGGCAATATGACTAATTTATATGTTTTAACCGAATCAACCATCACCTATCGTCAGTCAATGATTATTTTGTGATTGATGTCAGTGATTGATGTCTTCATTTGTAACTATTTGAAAAAAACCGTAGAAACCCAGGTCCCAAAACTATTAAACTCGCTCGTATCCAGAAGGTGCTGAAAAAGTACATCAGGAAACGTAGGTAATACAGACAGAATAGCTAAGAAAAGTGGAAGTATAAAGAGGTTTATCGATATCTGCCAAGTGATCTCTTCCTGGCAATCTAAGTATGGATTGGACATGATAGAACAATACTGACGGTGGTACTTGTATATACTTAGATAAAGAAACAATTAAAACACTTACACTACATACCATTATACGTTAATAAACTACAAACATTTCAACTGACTTGCATATTGGTACATTAATGAATGTTTAAATTTGAAATTAATGCTGACGAAGCAGTTTTGAAGATAGAGGAACGAGTATCTATTGTTAGTAATAAAGTAAAATTCTAAAATTTAATGTTTAGAACCTTGGAAGTTCTACGACATTAAATTCTGAAAATTTATCAACTTCGACGAAACTTGAACCCCCGACCTGATAACGGGAATTAGCTAACTAACCAACTGTGCTACGAGGTCCATAGTAACCAAGGAGTGAAAAAACTAGACTGTGGGCTCACTCTGTAATACTTTATTAACAACGAAAATTACAATCAAGGGATAGAAAAAATTACAACTACTATAAACAATGAAACCATTGAGCTAACTGCAGACAGTTGCAAACAGTCTAAACGTAGCTCAATTGATCCATGTCAAAACCAGTCAGAAGCGTCCCCAAGACACTCACTATACACACAATTTTTCATTATAGGTACACAACACAACACACTATAACTGTGCTATTTCTTCGAAAGTCCATCGCCTGCTGGAATCGATAGGGTTAGCGGTATTAGGAATGGTGTGGTTATCCGCTTTCTGTGGTGTAGTGTGTAAACGGGGTTTTGGAGTCTAATTCTAATCCTAAGTTATCTGAATCAGTGGCTGTAATCTGGACCATCTGCAACGAAAGCTCCCATGACAGTCATTGTGCATTATCTCCCTGCCTAACCAGGCCAGCTCCTTGAGCTTGCTCCGGAGCAGGACTTTTGGTAATTGACAGCTACATTTCCGCTTTTCTGTGTGGATCGGGTTGGTGCCTCGATGAGGTCCAGTCCCGTCTTTTATCTGGTCTCTTCTGTGGCCGTACCACAACGAGTACACACAGCCTCTTGTCATGGAAGCAGTGTAAGTGTTACACTTTAGAACCTCACGGCTCATCTTGAGCATTGTGTGAAGTCTTTAGTTAGAGTCTTCATTCGTGGAACTCTTTTATGTGGTGACTGTATTATATTATTTCATGATATGATTCACTTATACTCACTGTATCACTTAATTTCACGAAAATTTCTTATCGTTGATGTTTATCGAGCTAATCGCTACAACCAAACCTTTAAAAATATTTATAAATATGTACATGTAACTGATTGTGATTAGTTAGTGTTCGATAGGTGTTTGAAGGGTGTTTAAAAGGAATTTCCTCAATTGATAATAAGTGTTTTGCGTAGTGTGAATTATGAGTTATTGAGAAAAAGTGGAAAGTAAAGAACAAAGAAATTATAGTGTATTTTGTGGAAGAACTTATAAGGGTTTGAGTGGGACAATGAGAATGGTTGAAGATATTTACAATCGTGCTAATCTAATGTTTAAAAATTTAATGTGTAAAAATTTACCTTAAAATTCTGTAAATACATTAGCAGAGACATACCTATCCATTGACAGTTTGATAGTATTTTATAAAGAATTCAAGAGTTTTTGTGATGTAATTTTACGATTGCTAAAACATACCTACCTAACTCCAGTCACAGTTTATTTTTGTCTCTATAATGGAAGGAGACGTTGAACAAAGATTAAGTGGAGTAGTTCAGAGCACAGCCATCCCTGATGATGAAGTGGAACTGAGGAATGGAAGCACAAGGAACATGTCACATGTGCCTCATCTGGCTTCAGAATCTAAGGTATCGCATCAGATTATTATATGAACAGTCTTTTTTTGTCTTTACCATTCTGATGCTGAGCATGGGAATTTGGATCCTAGCATGATCTTAGTAAGTGCCTTATTGGCTAATCAAAAGGGGGCGAGCTATTGATTTATTTATTTTAGTGGTTCTTTGTTTTTATAGCGGCAACAGAAATAAATAAAAATATTAAATAATTCCGGACAGTGCACACAGCATCATCTAGCTAGCCCAAAGCTAAGCAGAGCTTGTGTTATGGGTACTAGATGACTGATATACTTAATACAATACATTACATAGATATTTTTTATTATACATAGAAAATACATTTTCTATTAAAATTTTCACTGTCTTACTATCACGGTTCATGCCTGGTGACAGACGAACAGAGAGCGGAGTCTTAATAATAGGAGCCCGTTTTACCCTTGGGTACGAAATCCCTAAAAACTGAGAACTTTGTTTAACTAATCAAACTAATATCTATTATAGTTGTGAAAGTTTAGATGGATGTTTGTTACCTCTTCACGCCAAAACTACTGAACAGCTGTGCTATTACGCTAAAATCGCCCATCCAAATTGATATTCTTGCGCCATTTCAATGGCCATCGCGCGCGTCCTTTCCATACGATTTCAAATTACGAAGGCCATTAAAAGGGCTTTCTTATGTCAGTTATTTGAAATCGTATGGAAAGGACGCGCGCGATGGCCATTGAAATGGCGCACGAATACCAAATTGGATGGGCGGTTTTAGCGTAATAGCACAGCAGATCGGGCTGTAATTTTAGATGTAGTAGATATAAGCTTGGAATAAAACATAGGTTACTTTTCACCAATTTTCACGCGGCTTAAGCCGTGGGACGTAGCTTGTCAATAAATATTCATTTTTTATTTACTTATTTATTAAACTGTTACAAGAGTAAGCCACGTAGGTAAGAATAACAGAAATTAACATTACGATTACATTCCTGGTAGGTACTTATGAAGATTCTTCGTAACTTCTTTGTTAAACTAGCTTAGAATATACTTAGCTTAAAATAATATATTTGGTTTACATTAACTTCAAAAGAGTTACACTCTATCTATTCACTTATCAGCCCTAGATAATATTCTGATTGTTTGTTTAAAATCATTGGCATACCTATCTTCTAAGTGCATAAGGTAATTATTGTTTAAAGTAAATATTATTAGTGGTCTCTTAAAACAATATGAGTAAACAAACCGCTCTTATGTTTTGCTAAAACACTCGACTCGACGTGAGTAATTTATATTAGTGCTGTCAAAATAGCTGTCAATTCCTTTCGGCTTAGTACACAAATTACGTGGCATGATGTATCTAGGTAGGTATAGTATGAATAACTAAGCATACGGAAGTCCGTCTGACTGACAAACAGACGCGGCTTCTTTGTTTTATATATTGTGAGTTAAATTCATAAAATATCTCTATGAGAGGAAACTGAAGAAAGGCCAGTATATTTCCATTTCAAATTTAAACAAGTTGGGAATCTCAGCATTTCCCAGTCTCCTCTTAGACTCGCTAGTTTTAGCATTTACCATTTTCAGATACCTACTTACTTACATAATGATTTTTTATTAATTTGGGAAACTATAAATGTACATATGTCAAAGCCTATAAATGAAATGTTTTGGAACAGCACAGATCTAGTATGACTACAATATCTTTGTAGATCAATTTTAGTACAGAGCTAGAAATTATAATAGGCGTTTTTACATTGAAAGACCATAGTGCATTTTGGGTGATCCGTCATGGAATAAGAAGTTTTATTTCAAAATAGCTCTTCTACAGAGCTTTTCCAAGTATCAAAGTGTTTTCTTTCCTTGTTTTAAGGCAAAGCAAATACGTTGCCATCAACAAAGAAATCATGTTATGTCAAATATAACGTAAGGGGTGGCAGAATGGCTTTAGACTTTCACCTTGTCCAAAAAGACATTTAAAAAAATGAAGTCAAGTCAAATAAAAATAAACAAACCCAAAAGTATTTATATTCTCTTTGAACAAACCTGTGCTGATGCTAAAGTTCAGAAAGTACTTTTTTACTATAGGGAAATTCGTGAGGATCCTAGTGAGGATGGTCCTTATTGCGATGCTGTAAGATCCAGTTCAGCATGCTGTTAAGCGTGGTCTCACATAGACGTTGGTCGGCTGAAATTGTACTTACTAGTTTACTAACTACTTGTTTACGAGCTCATAGTTTTAGACTTAGAATAATTAGTTTCTCTAAGGTTTTAAACGATGATGATTATCTTCTTCTAAAATCTATCATAAGTTCGTGTTGATAATGCTGGATATTGCATGCAGCATCACCTAGCCCAAAGGTCGCCAAACATTCGGTTCGCGCGTCGCATGCGGCTCTCCATTTAAATACGCGCAGAAACTACATAATAATTATATTATTTTAATATCAACCCATTTAAAAACAGTGCAATCGATGAGTAAAAGTACTGTATCATACAGAGCGGTAAATTAGGTACCTACTTACCTTGTTTCAAAAAACGAAGAAAAATTAGTTACCACCTTGGTACCACGATGAAATCCATGCAACAGTTGATAGGAATGACTTCAGCACAGATATGAGATGAATGCGATGAATAAGATCAACTTTTTACAAGTTAGAATTAATTGGTGCTGGTTTTACGTATTCGATTACAGTCAAACCTGAGTAAAGTTTGATCGTAATCTAATCAAATATGAAATACCTACAGTACAAAAAATTGAGGCTCTTTAAAAATTGATTTTTTTATATAAATTGTAATTTTTGGCTCTTTCGTCTCAAAAGTTTACACTACCTGGTGAATATCTGGCACAGCGCATCAGCATTGCTTGCTATACCTACCAACAGCGCAGCGGAGCAATGCAGCAGCGTCTTGGAAATACTTCCAACAAGTATTGATATGGATTAGTTGACTACCATTAGATTGTTGGAGCAGTCTGCAGTTAGCTATTTTGTTTATTGTAAATACTCGTAAAACATACAAATATGATGAAGATAGATATTATGCACTGACCTCTATATATACAATGTATATATAGAGGTCAGTGATATTATGTAAATCTTACGTAACGTACGCCCTCGCACTTTGGGTAATATTTTAAGAAATTAAATAAATAATAATATAATAATACCTAATTAATAATAATATTAATTTAATATTGCCAAAATCCAGGGACTCTTTCTCAGTACGGGAAGCGCTAGCCAACTGCGCCATGAAATCAAATACCCCTTGTCTAAAATCTTTGCGATGTTTTACGGACTTTAGCGCCGCTAGCTCCACCTAAAGGGGAAACATTGAGGTTTTTCCAATCTTCTTCAAAGTCTAAAATTATATTATGATGGTTTGATGGGAGTTCGTTCGCTTTGCTTAATTCTAAGGAAAATGTTATTATAGTGCTTAGCGCTTAAGCCTTCCCCTTAAGCACGGAAACGTATTGTTTTAGCTTTTTGTTAGGTTATTCTAATTAAACAGACTAATGTCCACCTTGGGTGTTGGCTTAGGCCCGTAAAAAAATGCACACACAACAGCGCGCTTCTTTTCAAGTTTGAGTGTGCACTGATTTGTATACAAAGAAAAACTAGAAACTTTGAGTATTATTTTAGGCTAAAGGCAAAATAATATTTTTATCTATTCTTATGCTTAAGGCTAAGTATTCTAAGTAAACAGACTTTAGGCGACACTAAGTTCGCGGGTTATTTATATTTTGTTAGATATAGTTGTATTGATATAATTAATCTGGTTGGTATTGTTCTAGAAGAAAGAAGAGCGATGGTGGACGACGCTGATGCAAGTGGCGGTGCCTTTCTTCATTGCTGGATGCGGCACCATCGGAGCTGGACTCGTTCTGGGCACTGTCAGGGTAAGACACTACATTTGAACATTTTGTTTTCCTCAAGATGGTTTTTGTGTCACTGCTGCCACTTCGATCAAATGTTACCCTAGATGCAACTTTCCATATTGAACACACTTGAACGTTTTGTTTGGCTCAAGGTGGCTATGTGTCACCGGCCATGCTACTTCGATCAAATAAACCCTAGATGCAACTTTACTTTAAATATTGACATATCGCACAAAAACAGCTTGAGTTTACTACGTTTTTCTACCATTTGAAATATACTTACTTCTTAGGGATAACTAACACTAAAAATAGCCTTTTTTCAGTAACCTACGGTTTCGTATTCTACAATGTTAGTGTGCGGCCACACTGAATGAGCGGTGGCTGGAGCCTAAGCGGGCGCGACAAGCGGGGGCGCGCGGTGGCCACAGTGACGCGCGAGCTCTTGTAGCGGTTCGACGTATATCAGGTGTCGCAAACTATGGACCAAGATTTGCTATTTTTGCTAGATAGTCCTATCCTGAGATGGGAGGTGTTGAACACTAGGTGTGCACGAAATAAATAAAAACAGAGGAATAACTGGTGAATTTTTTAGCTTATATGAAGAGTTGAGATGATATCCTAAAAAATTCTTTGAGTACACTCGAATGCCCGTGTCAACATTTGACTACATACTGAGTAAGATATCAGCTTAAATTACCAAAGAAGATTTTACAGAAGCGCAAACGCCGAGCGACAAGACTCAACTGGTTTGATATACCCGCCACCCGCGCATTGAGTCGCTCGCTAACTAGGCCCGTAGTGTGGCCAGAACGCGCGGACAGGAGCGTTTGAAAATTACGCGCGCTGTCTCGCTCATGCCCGTCGCACTAGGCTTCCGCCTTAGTCACTACACTATGGACACAAAGGCGCGTTTCATGTGTTTGATACTTCGCGCCCGTCGTCGCAACCGCGCTAGGCTCGCAGTGTGGCCTCACACTTAGACCAAACGGTCGTCACACCTTATGACGTTGAACGCGCAAAATTAGGTACATATGACAAAAAACTACTACTAAAACTTATTATGAACAAGCACTGTTTTTTTTGGTTACTTTTGGCGTACCTACTCACGCTGAATCTAGGGTATATTTGATCGAAGCCATGATATGCCTATTGTGATCGCCATTTTATGTATTCACCCTCGAAGTCGCGGTGTTCATAATTTTTCACTTACCCTTGCAGCTGCTAAAAACTGTAGGATTTTCTTCGGGGTGATGTCTCTTAACTCGTCTGGACTCAGTAGGTGTTTTTAAACGTTAAAGTTTACCGACCAAGCTGCCTAATAGTCCGATTATCTTTAGTCCAGCATAAATCATCTAACAATTTTGTTTCTTTTTTGTGTGTAGAGTTCTTAAATCACGGCCATAATTATGCAAGACATCAGAATAATTTGCAATGCTCAAAGCCGTGAAGATTCGCGATTACTGTAATCGCTTCTTACAACACCTTCCGGACAGTTTATAACCGAAAAAAATGTTTAGGTCTTTGTAATAAAATAGAAACGTTTTTTTTTATTTTTAAGGCTAGTTATTCTTAGTAAACAGACTAATGTGTATTTTGAAAATGGAATTTCTAAAATTTCAATTGTGCGGTTTGTGATACCTATCATATGCTTTGTTTAATGCCTCTTTATAGTAGTTTCATTTTGTACCCATTAGCAGTAAATATGAACTTGCTATTGAACGAAGATACAAAGTTGTTACATTTGGAAACGAAACTGAAGATGTTTCTTAGATTGCGTACTGAGCAAACGAAATTGAGGATTTCTCTTAGATTGAGTTTTGAGGAAACGAAATTGAGGATTTCCTTAAAATTGCGGTTTAGGTTGATAGAATTATCTGCACCCACTGTTATATTCTCGTCTAAACAGTTTTCTGGAAAAGAGTTCTCTGCTTTTATGGTTAAACTCTCCTTTGACATAACCTCTAGTTTTAAGATAACGATAGTGTAACGTTTTGTCCAGTAAAGAAAAGAGAATTTTCTTTATTTTTCAGGATTGGGATGTGTTTGTCAACGTATCAGCAATATTCGTATTAGTACCATCTCTATCAGGGTTGAAAGGTAAGTGTCGCACCTACGTTAATTAAAGGGGTATTACACTACACTTATTCAGGGACCCTGACTACCGGGCCCTGAATATCGTCCGGGTCCGGGTCCGTCCCTTAGGGACCCTAAATCTTATTACACCACTCTTAGTTAGAGTTAGGATCTCTGAATAAGTGTAGTGTAATACCCCTTTTATTTAGGTTCGAGTATTTTTTTTTATACCACCAAGGTGACAAACAAGCATGCGGCCCGCCTGATGGAAAACGGTTACCGCAGCCTATGGACGCCTGCAACATCAGAGACATTACACTCGCGTTGCCGACCCTTTAAATGTGTTAAAAGACCCTTTTTGAAAAACCCCAAGTCATAGTCCTGGGGGAAAATATCGGCTGGAAGATCATTCCACAACCTGAGTGTTCACGAGAGGAAATTCCTCATAAACCTTACAGTCAGCGAACTAAAAGGCTCCAAGGTATGGGGATGATATTTCAGCCGATGGCGATTATTCTCATTAGTAAAAAAAAAACAGTCTCTAAGATCTTTTAATTCTCTTTATCTGAACCGGTTTCGATTTCATTCCCGTAGACTTTAGTCATACCCCATTGACCTCATTTTAACTACCTGATACGAATTTCCAATATTCCGTTCTTAGCCTATGACCTAAAAGAAACATCCATGTAAAATTTCAGCTTCGTAGCTCTTGCAGTTAGAGCTGTCTTGCTGCAATGAATCACATAGTTTTCTGTTTAATCAATTTAGATAAATAACAAAATGATTATCAAAATCGGTCCACAACTGACGCAGTCCTGGATTTCTAAAAAGGCCGTATAGGCCGCGGCCTAGGGGCGGCGGCGTCCTAGGAGGGCGGCAGCGTCCTAGGGGGGCGGCAGATTTCAGAGGACGGTCACTCGATTGCAGACAATAAAATTAAATTAAATAAAATTGTATGTCTACCGGGGGGGGGGGGGGGGTGCAGCTAATAATGAACGGCTCTGTACATGGGGCGGAAAAGTGGCCTACACTCATAAAAAATATAAATCCGGCACTGAACTGACGGAGTAATCGGCAAACATAATAATAAAATTAATAATTCCGGACAGTCCACACAACATCATCTAGCCCCAAACTAAGCAGAGCTTGTGTTATGGGTACTAGATGATACGATAATGTGTAGATTAATATTTTACAAACAGGTATGTAGGTACCCGCTTTCCATCAGGTGGGTCACTTGCTTGTTTATAATACCAGTGTGATTCACAATCAGTTATTTGTTGGTAGCTCTTTGGTATTATTGCTAACCTTCTATGCCAAATTAAATGGGCAAAAGGTCAACATCATTAATTCTTTGCCTGCAATTAAAACTCAAAACTTTCCCTCATTAACAGAAAAGCACTTGCGAAAGTCAGACGTTTCAGGTTTCAAAGTTACTCCCTCCTCCCCCCTATCGCACACCCCTTTTGTACCTAACCTAGTTCCAAGATGTCGGTGTGGTGTCGGTCTAATTTAAGAACTTGTTTTCTAGGCTATCTTCTATAATGTTAAAGAACTTTTAATCAGATTTGCTGATATGAACCGACACGTTTTTGAAAATGCATAGGTATAGGTATACATACTATCCTTATCCCTCCAAATTATTATAAACGCGATAGTTTGTATTGATGTAAAGATGTATGGACGGGTGCATGTTACTTCCTCTTTTACGCAAAAACTACTGAACGGATCCGGCTTAAATTTTGAATAGAAGTGGTTCTAGCTCTGGAATAATACATGGCTACTTTAAATCCCATAAAGCAGTTCCCACTCAGTTCCCACTGGACTGAAATAGCCTTAAAAACTTCTCCATACAAATACCGCGCGTAGCAATCTAATACTACAGGGTGAATTTTTGAGACGGGTTAGTAGGTACTGGCCTGTACGAAAAACTTTCGTAGGAGACCAACCATAACATTTAGAGTTGTTTGAAAACTGTGCGGTATGAATGAAAATTCTTGACGTGGTTTTCCAAACGCTGCCCAAGCTGGATCCTCCTCTTGGCGTCCTTCTCAAAATTGTTTTTACCTAACTGCACAATATTATATCTAACCGTAGATGTTACCGACTCGTTCAACCTTTGAAATAACATGTTATGGAGGAACTGTGATTTCTACCTTTGTGTTTTGTACAATGAGTCAATGACGAACAATAATAATGACGTGAGATTGCGAAAATTGAAGAAAATGACAGATTCTTATCGCAAAAACTATGAGGGAAACACAGGAAATTATTCACAAATGAAGTGGTACCACTTGACGATCTAACTATAGTTGGTGCAAACAATTGTAGATTGTATTAGCATTTACACGCGGCTAAGGTCGTGTTTATCCGGAAAAGAAAATAAAAGAATAAATAAATCTAGACTCAAGCAAAGCAGAACTTCATTAACAAAGAATTTTGAAATCATGGAAAATTGAAACAAATTAAAACTAGCAGTCAGAATGTTCGATTTATCTAAGCAAACAAAGCTCTCAAAGTTATCTGTGTAGTAAGAAGAATATGATGATTTGAACTGCGTATTTCATATTGATTTTATGTTTTGAGATTATTTTGACAACTCTAGACTCTAGACGTGTCTAACGTTCATATGTATTTGATGCTGACTATATCGTCACATTGTAGGTACAATTTTTATTGCCAGCAGTTCATACCTAATTTCTAAAGTCTAGCTATTTTATAACTCCGTTGATATTTTTTGCTGATTGTAAAAGTTAAACGCTCTGTTTTTAAGTCACTTTACAGTAGTTTACAGTTTAACAGACGCGTCACATTGAAGAGATATAATTTAAGATTCGACTTAAACTACTTTACGTGACTTTATAATGTCACAACGTTTATTTTAATAGTGCTCCAAAGTACTACTAAAATAACCGTATTTATAAATAATTATTTTTTCTTGTTTTTCAGTATTTTTTGAATAATTTGATGTTTTACAAAAAAATTGAACTTTATACTACATTATTTAAGTACAAATTAGAAATTTCACGCACTATTAGGGATTACTCAAAAATGGCTTGTCAGATCTTGATCAAATTGACATGGGTCCCATTTGAATTCACTCCAGAAGCATCGGCATATTATAAAAACCCATTAAAATCGGTTGACACAGAAAAAAGTTATGGTGCCTATATAACATACATACACACATAAAAATATATTTTATTAAATGCATAGGCATAAAAACGTAGTGAAACAATTTCTAAAACAATCGTTTTGCTAAATTTAATTAAAACGAGAGCAAAGAGGCGTATGACGTTTTCATGACTTTTCTCTAACTCTCGATCACAGTGCTTCTCAAAAAAAACCATCCTGTATATTGGTATTGTAATATTCATTACATTTATTGACATTTCATTTATTTGCCATACACATACATTTAGACACACACAACTATTTTAATATTTTTAAATAAGATTACAATTCGGTTTTATTACCTACTAAATAATTCTAAAATTACAAATAAAGGCAATATTGACAGGTAAAACTGAAAATAGAAATAAAAATAAGTACCTAATCTACCAAAGTAAGTATTACATTACTTATAAACATATAGGTACATATTTTAAGTTATAGGAGGCCTGGAATAAAACAAGGCTACTCTTCATCAATTTTCACGCTTATATATTTATTTAGTGATGTAATTAGAACGGCCCTTATAAAACCGCGGGGCGCAGCTAGTAGTAACTTGCCACTCTATTTCTATATTGTTGTTGCAAGAACCAATCAAATAATTTCTCAATATTGATAAAGCACTTAGTATAACTATTTCAACAGAATTTATGTCATACAATGTTATCGGTCGATTACGTTTTAAGCCGATTTGCTACACCTTTTTGTTGTAAGGTTGTTCCTAGAAGCTGCTATGAATCGAATAGTACCAATTTCACTATTAAACTAACTAATATTATTATCAATGCAAAAGTTTGGATGGACGAATGTATGTTGGTTTCCTCTTCATGCCAAAACAACTGAACGAGTAGCAGTGAAATTTTGAATAGACTTAGTTCTAGGCCTGGAATAAAAATGGGCTACTGTTTATAAATTTTCACGTAGTGAAGTCGAAATATTAAAACGACACCAAATTTTACGTATTATTAATTAAGGATAAGCCAAAAACGACTGGTCAGATAA
The DNA here is from genome assembly GCA_944547425.1 of Eupithecia centaureata. NCBI lineage: Eukaryota > Metazoa > Arthropoda > Insecta > Lepidoptera > Geometridae > Eupithecia > Eupithecia centaureata. The sequence continues at coordinate 3,199,147 of OX155702.1, read as the reverse complement.
AAATCGAATTTATGTACGGATTCAGTCGTTATTGATTAAAATTATTTAAATCAGTTTATAGTTTAGACACATACAAATACAAAGTCGAAATGAGAAACTCCTCCTTGCTTTGATATCGGTTTATCTAAAGTAACAAAGTACAAGCTAAGTTCCAAGAACTTTAGAAATGAGTAACTATTTATGTGGGTGATTTCCCGATGAAATTTTTTGATAAGATAACAACTATTGTAACATCAAAGTAACAACAAAAGATAGGTAGGTACTTATAACAAAAACAAACACTTATTAAGTGTTACTGACCTACTATCCTACTAATATTATAAACGCGAAAGTTTGTAAGTATGGATGGATGTTTGTTACTCTTTCATGCAAACACGAATGAACGGATATGAATGAAATTTGGCACAGAGATAGATTATAGTCTGGAATAACACATAGGCTATATTTTATCTCGGAATTCCCACGGGAACGGGAATTACCGCGGGTGTGCGAGGCGCCGCTTATATACCTATAATATACCAACGAAAATTACAATCAAGGAATAGACAAAATTACAACTAGTACCTACCTATATACAATTGAAACGATTGAGCTAATTGCAGGCGGTTGCAAACAGTCTAAAGGTAGCTCAATCGATCCATGTCAATACCAGTCGTCGCGTCTCCAAGACACTGGCTGCATTACCACGCTGTATGGCAATGCTGATGCGCTGCGCCAGATACTCACCAGCTCTCGGGTCACGCGTCGCATCGACCAGATGCGCAGATATTTTTTAAAAAACCCGGAGAGCCTCGGTACCACACGGACCAAGGGTCTCGACTCCAAGGGGAGCAAATGCGTAGTTTCTGGATGTTTATATCGATTAGCTTATATAAATACTGTTTATATTCACAATAGAATGTACCTGTATATGTGTATTAAAATTAAGGTTTCTTTCACAGGGAATCTGGACATGTGCCTGGCGTCACGTCTTTCGACCCAGGCTAATCTGGGCAACATGGAATCTATGCGAGAAGTCGTGTCTATGGTCGTTGGAAATATATCTTTGGTTCAGGTTAGTATTGTATGATTATTTGATAAAAGCGGTATTACACTACACGTTATTCAGGGACCCTAACCCTAACTAAGAGTGGTGTAATAAGATAAGAGTCCATAAGGGACGGACCCGGCAAGCCTTGCTCCCTAATCGCCCTTACTACCGGGCCCTAACTAACGTAGTGTAATACCGCTTTAAACCATAGGATCTCAAGCATCAATTTGTATAAGCCTTCACTACACGGCCGCGATTTTAAAACGCGTCGCGTGTCGCGCGATTTGATGGGATATTTGTTTTGAGTACATTTAGTAAGTACTAAGACGCATGCGACGAAATACTGCTGGCAGATGCTGGATGTGGCAAGCTGAAAACAGGGCGCTATGGCGCTCATTAGGGGAGGCCTATGTCCAGCAGTGGACTAATATAGGCTGATGATAATGATGAAAACGATCTTACACACTGCTGCTTCCCATTTAATCATAAAACTGTGAAATTAGACTGTTTTACTGGATGTTTATATCGATATGCTTATTTATAACTCTGTTTATATTCACGTTAAAACATATTTTTCCAGGTGCAAGCAATAGTAGCGGCTACAGTGGTCTCAATATTCGCGATAGTGGTGAACTCTATCACCGACCGTACGATCAACGGCAGCTATGTACTGTTAATCATAGCATCTGCTGTCTTCACGGCTACCACCACTTGCTTTGTGCTAGGTGAGTTATACCTACATATACCTCTAGATAATATTTATAATACTATATGACATATAATCGATCGATCTGCAAAAGTCTGCTGGCAGATGCTGGATGCGGCAAGCTGAGGACAGGGCGCTATGGCACTCATTAGGAGAGGCCTATGTCCAACAGTGTACTAATATAGGCTGATGATGATAATAAGTCTTTAGTTGTTATCCGATACATGTAATTATTATGCGATAGAGTATAATTATGCGATGCTAAATGCGATTCGTCAAGGTACGTTTCATTTTAGGTAAGTATTTAGCATTGGCGTAGGTATCTAGGTTTATTTTTAAGAGGGGACCAGGCCCTCCTGAGTTTTAGCCCACTAAATACACGGGTGCGAGTAGTTTTAAGCGTATAGAGAGGGAGCCTCCTAAAAATCTACATTTCTTTACCCTGGGACGAGCACCTACACCATTCTAGGGTGGGCAATGGGCACGGCCCACTCGCCACCCCACCTACATATATACGCCAATGCTCTTCATTCTGGGTGGGCGCGGCGCGGCACTGAGTCTTGAAGACGCAGTTGACGCAGTATCACTGTCACTCGCCCTTGATACGAAGTCTGCGAACTACTCCTAAATATCAGCGGCCGATCCGTGAGCTCAGACTTCCTAGACAAAGCGCTGTCAACAATGATTTTGAAGCCGGTTTCGTAAACATTTGTGCTCGTACTGAGTGTTGCCGTGCAGGTGTACCTACTTTCGCATAAAATGTGATTCCATCCTGCTTTTTATGTCGCGAGATTGGTTTGAACACCCTTTCAAAACATAATTCGGCATTTTGTCCCTCTCGTAATAATTTTGCGTGACACTCGGCCCGACGGCTTAGCTGGACTGACAAGGCAAGGCGTAATTTCGTCATATATGTGTGTGTGTAAGTGTGTTTGTACACGCCAAGGTTTAATTTTACCTGCCTCAGTGCCGGTTTCGTTGGGGCTCCGTCTAGATAGTTCTATAGTCTGAGTCCGTGAGTATTTGTTGCTGTTTCAAGTCGAATGAAATGGAGCGCGTTATGAGTGAGAAAGGGCGTCTAAACGACTCAAAGTGATCGTGACTCGAAGGGCGTAAACAGCACCTAAAGCGGCGCCCACCAAACTCTGTTTTCGTATCTTCCTAAAATAAACAATATGAAACTATTACAGATGAATCAAAAAAAGCTTATAAAAGGTATAACAAACTATAGGTACGTGTGAATTTTGGAAATTCCTTTGTTTCACGGAATTATATGAGAAAATAAAGTTGGGGCACTTTAAGTGCTGTTTGCGCCTTAACAAAGCCTAAACCAGGCATTAGACCTGTTAAATCATGTCTTTTTCTTGCAGACTTCGTAATGGTGATGGTAATCTACGGCTCGCACAAGTTCAAAGTGAACCCTGACAACGTAGCGACTCCGCTAGCGGCCTCTATCGGAGACATAGTCAGCAACACGGTGCTCGCCGTGACGGCGCAGTACATGTATGAACAGATACGTGAGTAAAACTTTAAAAATAACCTATAGATATTTACCATGACTTGATTTGATTTTCCCGATATTACGGCATAGTTTCATGCGCCATGATCACGAAAGAACTGGGCCCTAATTCAACTAAATAAATAGCTTCACCATTTAAATAGTATCGTGTGAAAATGTCAGTGTTAAACTCTTTTTGGTATTCTATTAGCACAATTTTTTTGAGGTTCATTCATAGCTGTGACGATTACCTTTATAACTACCAATTTGACATTCTAATTATGGAAGTCTCTTCAAGCGCAAAAAAATGTAGAATACCAAATGCACGAACGTCATTTTAATCATCTTGATTGAATGGCACTATTGGGACCTTTGGTTTGAAATTAGTGGAATTCGGCCCCTGTTCTTTCGTGATGATGGCGCATGAAAATGTGCCGCCATGATCACGAGTGAATTAGTTTTGCTTAGCTTGGGGCTAGATGATGCTCTGTGAATTGTTCACCATTATTTATTGTTCTAATCATCTGATTTTTTATTCGTGCTATGCAAAGGACCCGATGGACCTTATTCAGGTAAATACATACGACATTTAGTCCACCAATAAATCTAATTATCCAATTTCAAAATAATTTCCTCTAGATTAGACCAAAAGTACAGGACTCTGAAATTTATGCAAATCACTTTGAGATTTATTCTAGAAACGTGTACCCTTTAAAATATAGTTGTAGGTAAATAACCTTGTTTAGTCTAGTTGAGGCAAAAGGATTTTATTCTTTGTTTCTATTCTAGTATCAACATTATGTAGGTAGGCATATATCGCTTCTTAACTACTGTACTTAACCATTTTATGGTATTTGGGTATCATGTACAAAATAAACCATACCACATCAACCACATGTTGTAATATGATTTAAATTATATTTTATTGGAACTACACACAATGGTTGTCACAATGATTTTGGCAGAATATCAGCGCCTATCCACTCAGTAAGGCATTAATGCTGAGTCGAGTCGAGACCTTTTCTGTGACATACAGCACAGTCAATTTCTTTTATATTTGAGAATAAGTATTTTGTCTCATTGTTTTTCTCTGTATTTATGTTAAATGTTTATTTTATTTTCATAAAATATAATAAATAAAGAAAAAAAAAGCCTGTATTGAGTTATGTAGTAAATAAATGTATAATTTAGACTGTTTGCAACCGTCTGCTGCAGTTAGCTCAATGGTTTCAATTGTAAATTTTAGTTGTTATTTTTCTATTCCTTGCTTGTAATTTTCTTTGTTAATAAAGACATATAATAAATGAATGCCTATGTCTAACTACACACAAGATTTCTAATTTTGTTATTTCTTCACAGAGTCTTCTCTATGGCAGCCTATCACCCTTATCTGTGTGTACTACTGCTTATTGCCTCTCTGGGTGTTTGTGGTCTGGAGGAACAGATACACCAAGGTGGTACTCACAAGCGGCTGGACACCTGTCATTTCTGCTCTCTTTATTAGCGGGTAAGTTTATTATAAACTAGCGACCCGGCTTCGCACGGTTTTATTATACATAGAAACCTTCCTGTTGAATCACTTTATCTATTAAATAAAATCGGATCAAAATACTTTGCGTAGTTTTAAAGATTTAAGCATACAAAGGGACATAGGGACAGAGAAAGCGACTTCGTTTTAAACTATGTAGTGTAGTGATAATAATATACTTTATTAACAACGAAAATTACAAGCAAAGAAATAGAAAAATTACAACTAGTATTTACAATTGAAACCATTGAGCTAACTGCAGACGGTTGCAAACAGTCTAAAGGTAGCTCAATTGATCCATGTCAATACCAGTCGGAAGCGTCTCCAAGACACTGGCATAATAATTGATTGATCAAACTATAGCTAGGTTCATATTACTGTGTCGGGGTGTGTTGTGGCGCGACAGAACGCTATCGGTCTCATAGATTTAGTATGACTAGATTCACATTAGCGACAGATCGCGCCACACCCCAACACAAGCTACTAATGTGAATCTAGTCATACTAAATCTATAAGACCGATAGCGTTCTGTCGCGCCACAACACACCCCGACACAGTAATATGAACCTCGCTTAATCGTCTGAGTATCGTGTAAAGGTACCCACGACACGGGCCTTGAGTCTAGTGTGGGACCGTAGCCAATTCATTATACAAACCTATTCCACTATCGTAGCTAGCTCGTAATTACTATTTTGATGTTTGCCTTTGTATTTTGTATTTGTAGTGAAGTTCGATCAATATTGTATGACTCGTTTCATTCGAAGATCTCAATGTGTTAACGTATAGTATTTCAATCCTTCATCGTAATTTGCATGATTTTTAAAGATAAATCGAGTTTTTTATTAGTGGTTAAGTTTATTAAAATATTATGATCACAAAAACAGCAAAATGCCAATTTAAGTATAACTAGTACTTACTATATCAACCTCCTCAAAATTAAAGCTGTCATCAGAAGGCAGAATGCTGGCAGCAAAGTAAACATGTTTTTCTTTATGCTGTTTTCTTTTAATAATAATAATTCTTTCAGCTATGTCTACAACTTTGGTTCTCTGTCGGATATATTTATTACGAATCCTATCCTTTTAAGAAACTCCTCACAAAGCTCCCTGAACGACTTTGAACTGGGATCTTTGTACCTGATAAGCAATAATTGTATCATCCATTCTTCCACAGCATTGGAGGCATAGTCCTGGACCAAGCAGTAGACCACTACCGGGGCTACGAAGTCTTCCAGCCCATCGTCAACGGCATAGGTGGTAACCTGGTCTGCGTGCAGTCTTCTCGGATGGCCACGCATCTCCACCAGACGGCGATCCCTGGGGAACTGCCCGAGGGAACCAAGCTGATGGAGTGGCCTTGGAGGACGCTGTTCTTCGGAAGTAAGTCTTCGCTAAGGTTGGGATTTTAGATCTATCAGATAAAAAATTCTATTCTGAGAACGAATTAATGGACCAGTTGTACATGATTAAAATTTTAAAATTTGTTCAGTAACATTTTATGACTTTTGATTGATATAGAATTTTTGAATATTTTTGAATATTATTAATTTTTGAATAAGCATAGATTTTAATGACGACCATGTTTTATTTTTTAATGTGTTACATTTGACTTAATACCTCGTGTACTTATAAGTAAATTTGGGAGCCTACATGGGTAAAAATAAAAAATATCTCTCATTTCTTTTCTTTGTTTTATTTATGTTGGAAGAACTTCTGTTCACTGACAAAATCTTTTGCAGCCTCAGCAGCTAAGGTGGCGAGGATGCTGCTCATCCTGGCGGTCTTCGGACAGATCATCTTCATGGTGGTAGCTGACTTCGTGTACCAGGGTGTGGTGACTCTGCAGTTTGCCTTCGGGATCACGTACTTGTCTTGTTCTTTGCTGCAGGTGAGATTTTATATTTATAAACTTTTTTGAAGCATCCATCACACGATTTTAAAGCGCGTCTTTATTTCACGCGTTTTCTTGCGATTTTGTAGCGCGATTTTCAGTCATCTGCGTCTTGTAAGCGCGATATCCAGACTCCCCGCAAAAATCATAAAACGCAAGACGCAGCTGTGATTCGCAAAATATTTATACAGATTTAAATGCATGCTTATGCAATTAATTATAGATCATTTGTATGGTTACTATAAAAAAAGGAAAAATTAAATAAAACCACATTTAACATCATTTGTGTGGATTGTACAGCATTTTTATTTATTTATTATACATAATATTATTGACCATAAACTTTACATAGTAGGTATATTTAGAGAGAAATAAATAATGAATGCTGCACAATCGACACAGCATCATCATGGAAAACCGTCTCTTACTGGTTTAGTGAACTCACCTAAACATGATTTTCGATCAAGTCGTGTGAAGTCTTTGCGATTTAGCTTGGAGTTTTATTTACTAGCAGCGCCTCGCGGTTTCACACGTGTAATTCCCGTTTCCGTGGGAATAAAATATAGCCTATGTGTTATTCCAGACATTAAGCTATCTCTGTGCCAGATTTCATCCATATCTGTTCAGTAGTTTTAGCGTGAAAAAGTAACAAACATCCATCCATCCATACTTACGAACCTTCGCGTTTATAATATTTGTAGGATTCATAGTTTCCAACCCTGAATAATAAAATATTTCTTCCTCAGGTCATGGTGCTTCTATACCTAGCTTACATCCTCGTCCACTTCATGTGGAAGAAGAAGAAAGACCCTGACAACGCAGCCATCCCTTACCTTACCGCGTTAGGTGACCTACTAGGTTCAGTTTTCCTTGGCCTAGCGTTCGTGATACTCTCTGTATTCGGAATGGGATACGGTAATAACGTAGAATGAATTATGATTCTAGTTGGTTTGAGCAAGTGAACTGAAATTTCTTTTAGATTGTGACTTTGGGTCTTTTAAGTGTTGAAAAGCAAAGTTACACACCACATCATGACGATATCATTGATTGGCGCGGGAGGTTTGAGGGTTCGATTCCCGCTTTAGGATAAATGTTTCTATGATATGCAAATATTGTTCATACATAGAACGCAGAACCATAAAAAATGTCTATCTATGTAAAGTATTGTATTAAGTAATAATATATTCAGTTATCCATAACACAAACTCTGCTTAACTTGGGGCTAAAAGATGCTGTGTGGATTGTCAAGCATTATTACTTATTACTTTACTTCATCACCTATCATACTGTCTTTGCCGAAATATTAAAACATTTGCATTTGGCTTTCCATTTTGGTTTCATAATAGAAAAATGAAAACCAAGATCCACGGTTGGGCCAATTGGGCTGTATAATGCGTATAAACCAGAGGTTAAATTAGACCCAGGACTCCGATCTTTAGTTAAAGATAAGTGCATTTTAATACCAATTTTCAGGTTAAGAAGTTATTTTCGAAAGAAGATCCTAATTTAAAGATCATAGAAGATACTAATAATGTTAACCACGACGGGTTTTAAGAAATAAAGAATACGCGAAAATGTAAGGTGGTATAGTGAGTTACTTTTCTTTTTTGCCACTATCGATGTACGAGATAGCGATAGAATCAAAACGCGTAGATTACATCCTATTCTACTTGAAAGTAGCGAATTTTTCGCTGTAACTTTGTAGAGGCATTTTGTAAGTAATTGTAGACCAGCTGTGCTATTACGCTAAAACCGCCCATCCAAATTGATATTCTTGCGCCATTTCAATGGCCATCGCGCGCGTCCTTTCCATACGATTTCAAATTACGAAGGCCATTAAAAGGGCTTTCTTATGTCAGTTTTGTTTCATAAGTCATTTTTTTTCAAAACTGATAAGAAAGCCCTTTTTATGGCTTTCGTAATTTGAAATTGTATGGAAAGGACGCGCGCGATGGCCATTGAAATGGCGCAAGAATATCAATTTGGATGGGCGGTTTTAGCGTAATAGCACAGCAGATTGGTAGAAAGTTATCATTTACATTCTCATGGAGTTAAGTTACATTGACTGTTTCACAAAAGCTGTGTAATGTAACTTATTTTATTCTTAAGGGCTTTTGGGCCTTAATCATTGTAATATTTTTGCGAAACATTTTATCGTATTTAATTATGTTTTGTGATATAGCATTATGTAAAATCAGTATTTTAGTAAACAGCTATACGAAAACATTAGTGCCAACATATTAAAAGATATATCTCATAAATAGATCGTATTCATTATTTATTATGAATTTATGATTATTGAGAAATGCTGAAAGTGTTTTGTTCTGGTCACTCAGGCCAAGGTCAATGACCAGTGATTTGTAGTTGAAGTGCCGGAAGCACAAAGTAGGTGGAAATAAATTTAAAAAGCAATTTTGTCAAATATAGATAATAGTTTAGCTGTGATATCAATTTGAAATTGTGATTTAAATCAATTAATTCGACACCAATTTTATATGAAATGCGATTGATTGAAAGTGGATTCAATTTTAGGTATGTAAAGTAAGTAGGTAAATGAATTTGTATAAAATAAATGATTGTTTAATCTTGGTTTATATTTAAATGGAATGATTAGAAGTTTTATTCAAAATCAATCAATTGCGTTTTAGGTTAGGGCCGTTATTCCTAAAATTATTCCTAGAAAATGTCAATGAAGTAATAAATTTTAACAAACATTCTGAGTAGTTTCCTATGTGTAAATTTTTAAATTAAATATAAAACATGAGTTTTAGAAATGTTAGATAAGTAATTGATGAAATGAGTACAATAATAGGCTTTTAAATGCTGATTAACTGAAGAACCTATAACCTCAAATAACCAAAGCACATAAAACCAAAGAGTTACTTACTGATATTGTGTGGTTTGGTTATGAAACCATGATAAACTTTCATAAATTGATGTGCTGTAAAAGTATATCCTTATTTCTACAGTATGTTAAAATAAAATGATATATTATCTATATATAAATCAGCCAAACTCGATGGAGAATGTTTGTAAACAAACCGCCAATACTTAACCTAAAATACACTCTGTTCTGTTGCCTTTTTATACGCAATTTACATTACTTGTCGATTTAAGATACTTCCTTCACTAAATATTGATCGTACACTCATATCTAAAATTCGACGCCAAGCAAGTGAATTTTAGTTTTTTGTGTCGTGGTTTGTTTACAAACATTCTACATCGAGTTTGGCTCTACTATAGTATCTACTGAAAGTTTTTAATTTCTCAGCATTTAAAAGCTCGACCTAAGCACATAAGTTGTGAGGCCTAGGGATGTTATTAATAATCCGTTTGACATCTTAAACAAATGTGTTTGGTTTACTTAAGTCAAGACTTACTAATTTTTAAGTACCTACGGAATTTTAATGTCTTGTAATAAAGATTGTTCAAAAGGATCGTATGTTACCACCTCATTTGTAAAACTCGATCAATTTTAAGAGAGAGCTGAGTGTCGTTTATTTTTTCTGTTGGAAAAGAAAAAGCGCTAAACTCAGGGCTAAAATATTCTATACAATCGCTTTATATGACTTTAGTATCAACACAGAATACTCTATAATGAAAGAAACTCTAAGATACTGCGTGCGGTGCTATTTTCTATGACACTTTTGACACACATCAAACCAAGTTTCTTTCTTTATGGGTGAAAATGACAAAATGTGTTTTTCTAACGATATCATTGTTATGGTAAAGCGATTAATTTAGTAGAATAAGTGCCCTGCTTAGCTATTTCTTAAAATTGAGAACGGTTTAGTTATGCGGGCTAATTTAAAATTTATTCATAAATGTTGTCATTATAATCAACTCATTTTGATATGTATGATGTTTTGACTATTTATTTATTAAATAATCCACCAAAATACAATATTAATTAAAATTATAGTGAAGTGACACCAAATTTGTACCACGCTTTATATAATATAGACAATTTACTTAAACATAAGTTCTCTACAAAGGTCATGAAGACCGTCGAAATGTAGAAACTGGTTTTTTTATGAAGATCAAAAATATTGACTTGTTTATAGACACTTGAAGTACTGCAATATGATGAAATATTGGAAAACGCAGAAGACCGTAAATTAAGGTAACAATAAATATACAGGGTGTTTCTTATAATGATGTAGAGATTGAAGGATCAAAGGAATGCATTTGATCATTTTAAACCACATAATATGTAATATGCTATTATGAAAAGGTTTTTGAGTTATGTATAGGTTGTCTTTTTTATTGAAAAGATTCGAGCATTTTCTGTTACGGGATTTTTTTAAGAATAGCTAAATACTAGTATTATAACCAACTATAACTATAATAACCAACTATAATACTAGCATTATAACCAACTATATAAAAATTATATGGCTTCTCATCAGTCATATCTCTAAATTCTTACTTGTATAAGCTATATCATTCATTGAGCAGGCATTTATTTAGCGAAACTTGACATTCAACATGGCAAAATATTAAAATAACATTATAGGTAAGGTTTATGGTTTAAAAGTCTTCAATCTCTACATCATTCCACTCCACCAAACACCCTTTATATCTGATTCTTTTTAAATTCAGATTTTTATCGACTGTTTTTTTTACATTTTGATCTTCTATAAAAGACCAGTTATAGTTTAGTCTATGATATATTTTTGAATGAATGATGTGATAAATATGAGATTTCTATGTATATATAGATAATTGTTATGTAGTACGTAAATCGAGCTGTTGAATTAGGTGCAGCTTTGTGTGATGATTACATGTTTGTGAGATTGTAAAGAATGAAAGTACTTATTGAACTAAAGAAAATTTTAGTTTAAGTTCTTTATTGTGTTCAGTATGAAATGGTAAAAAACCATAAGATCAATTATTAAGCTTAGTGAACATCGAAAAATGCTTGTATTTTAAAAGCGAACAATACTCCCTCTGTTTGTATATAAATACCATGGAATATAATTTTTAATAAACTGATGCAATTCCTATAAACCATCGGTGGTGATTTGGCCTAATTCCTATAAAACTTATAACAAAGCGATAAAATTTGGTTTGACTATTTCAATTGACTCAATTCCTATACAAACTATAAAGTTTGACTTTTTAAATTGTCTCATAGTATTGGTTTGACATAAATCCTACCTACTAACGGTTAAACTATATAAATTGATTCAACTCATATAGGTACAAACTATCAATTTGCCTATTTAAATTGACTTAATTCATTAAACTATGAGTTTCCGCATTTGAATTGTAAAATCCCTATCGCCAAGCGTTTTTTTTCCATGAAACCTTTGGAAATCTTTATGTAAACTAAAAAAGGTAGAGGATGTGAATTAATAAATATCACCACACTACATTGATTGTGTTTATAGGAATTTATCTTTTATAGGAGTTTTCAATAAATTATTTGTTTAATATATCCATTGTGAACATATATAAAGGCTGGACCGAAAGATCATGCAAAATTGACTTTGCTTTTTTATTTATTAAGCAGTTGGGCTTTGTCTTAAAGTGCCATTTCATTAAACAAGCAATTTTATAGCAGGTATCAGAAAAAAAATTGACAAAAGTTCTATTAGTTTTTAAGTTTTGTACCATAAATATATTCCTAACAATGTGATGTCCATTTTAGTGTAAATGTATTATTAATTTAAATAAACAGTAAAATCAATTAATGTGTTTTTGATATCCTCCAACTCCTCATCACACGTCCACAGCTGGTTAGCGTCAGGACCCCTGGACCAAGTGCGATATTTTATATTTGGAAACTATCAAATTCCAATACCTTTTCAATACTATTTGATACCTCAGTTAAATTATTTAATACCTCGATGAGCTGTGAAATAATTTGAAAAGAAAGTGGTCAGACATTCTGACGTCAGGTTGTCTGGACCACATCTTTTTCACATAGTTAGAGGCAGTAAAACTTGAAAAATCCTTTGTAAATATTTAATACCTTTTTAATACCTTCCAATACCTCTTTATTTCAAACATTTAAGCGTCGCAGAAAAAAGTTACGGATGAATATTAAATTTTGCAGGAAGGTTGTTCGATACATATCTAATTTACCGCAGACATAACACTAATCTTGTGAATGCGTAAGTTTGAATGTCGAGATGTAAATATGTGTGGATGGATGGATGGATGTTTGTTAACTCTTCATGACTATGGATAGGACTGGATGAAGTAAAAAGTAACTTTTTATGAAATTCTGATGAATGAAATTTCATTGTATCTTACGAATAAGGTTACAGTTGCAAAACAACAACTTTCAAGGAGACGGTTTTTACTTATTATTTGGAAAAGTTGCGGCCAAATTCTGATAGACAACCTGGTAGATACAAATTATCCTTCTTACAAATAAACATAAAATTTGGTTTTACGCACAAAACTATGCGGCTGTCCCAAACCAAAGCCAGTAAGAGCCATAGTGAAAAAATTACAGGAGAAGCGAATCAAAATTTTTTACCTGCCTCTTCAATAGTAAGATATTTGATGAACTATTTGTTCGTGATTATTTGGTAAGGTTTTTTTTCAAATAGACAGTATTAAAATCGAAAAACTGTAGCACATATACGTTTTATGAGACTTACTACATAAATATTTTCAGACGATTAATCAAGAAACAAAATCAGAAACCTAGTCTCTTAATAGGCTTTAAAGTTGGAAGATTGGAATAGTGTATAGTGTTCGTCACTAAAAACCAAGTTTTTAAAAGTTTTACTCAAATTTGGCTGACCTGACTTAGCTCGATTTGACATAAAATAATAAGTAAATGGTACAAAAAAATATCAAAAAAGACATTTATTAAAAACTTAGTAATAGCCGATCCCAAATTGAAAAACCTAGTAAGTAGTAATTTCAAACTCAAACACTATGAATGAAATGTTAATGGAAATGTTATACATGCTAGGATTTTGATTTTGTTTCGCAATGTAGCAAGTGGAGTTACTAGGATTAGTGGGTCACGGCACTTTGATTCTAAATAAGATGAAATACGGGTGTTTTTTCATAACACGCGGCTCAAAATTCAAGAAACGGATGACGATAAAAGCAAAAAAAATGGCTCTTACTAGGTTTTGGTTTGGGAGAGCCGTATGAGCGGGCTAATCTTAGACCAATAGTAACGAAGAGCCGCTATAAACATTTCAAGAGACTCGCTAAATAGAGAGTAAGTTGGGTCAAGGTCCAGATCCAAAAAGGGGTTCTCCTGGACTCGGCGCGTATTGTCAGGAAGTTCCTCTGTCTGCAACCCTAGTCACCAGCTGCTTCAGCCTAGCTTCGCGGCCGGTGATCCACCGTTTTGATATACAGGGTGTTAGTGTGAACAGCGTTATCCTTGAAACCAGAGGTTCAGTATCATGAGTAAAGTCCAAAACCTATGAGATAAGGTTAATGCCTGTTTTAGTTTCGCAGTATTTTGATATTTTATGTCATAGATATTGTACGCGATATTATGGTCACCCTAGAACCAGGCAAGTTTCCAGGTTTGTTTCTAGGCTAGATAAACTGTTTTAAAACAAGTCTAAATTCACAGAATAATCAAAAAATTCAATAGACCAAAGTACCTTGGTAGGCAGGTATTTTTGGCGTACTTAACCCTAGGCCAGTTCTTATTCTATTCATAAATGTTCGTCCCTCAGACGAATGAAACATCATTGCGAGTAAAATACACTTGCGATGTATTTGGTTGTATGACTTATGAAGGTGCATAAAAGGTGTATCTGATTCGATTTACAACTTTGAATCATTTTTACGTTTTGCGCGGTCTGTGAGACGAATGTTATTGAATCTAGGGTTAAAGTTTATCATCAATAAATTTTATCTACTATTCAATCTAAATTTCAGTTCTTTGTACAGTGAATGAAATTCACTTACCAAAATAACACTTCACCATCACGCAACCTCCGCACGTTTTCTCACTCGTAGATTAGGTATTATTACACACTCGAGAAAACACAAATAAGTACCTAATTTGTAAGCTTATTAAACACCTTACGAACACTTGCATTTTGCATGACTGGGCATGGTGAACTGGCCATATGTACGTACGTACGTAGCCTTTGTGTCTTTGGGATAGTTTCCTAGCTTAGCACACGTTATCCTGGGATGGAAACAGCTGAGCTCTGCGTACATCGTACGAGCCAAGTTCACCAGAGCGATGGCATAAGGCCGCACCATTTCAGTCCACTTTTATTTACATTTTTGTAAGACTTCGTAACTCGTTCGTACTGAAAACAATTGACGCGCGAAAATCTGTGTCAACGACGCGACGACGTGCTCTCCGTCACGCTGGCGGTCTGTCACTGAGGGAGGAGTGATCGGACGGCGCCTGCGCGAGCAGGCGGGTGGCGCGTGCGGCGCGGTGAGGTGTGGGGGGCGCGGCAATGAACACTTGCATGGCCAGCGGCTCGTTTGATCAAAACAGGTCGACACCTGCGCGGCCCCGTCAATGTACTCGTGTTGTAGTTTTACCACTTAGAAGGTGTATCGAATATTTTTGTTTCAAAAATAAATTAAAAATAGAATAATTATTTTTCATCGGTTTTGGACTCTACTCATGATGCTGAACCTCTGGTTTCAAGGATAACGCTGTTCACACTAACACCCTGTATTTTTTTTCTGTTGAACAGTTTTATAATATAAATAAATAAATAAAAAGCACTTTATTCCGATATCACATAGGCATCACAACAATTTCTCATAACAATTTGCAAGACATATAATAAAGAATTCCTTTTACATTGCTTAAACCTACGATTGAATTCATGATAAAAATTATATTATTAAGTCAGTCACAAGAAAATAATTAAATATTAGTTTGTCATGCATTAAATAAAAATATTCATTCGTAGTCATCGTGTTTCTTGCTGTCAGTTTATTTAATTGTGATATGGACCTGGTGTATGCCTCCTCCAAGGATCTCCAATTCTCTCTATCTCTAGCTTTGCGCGTCCATATTTTCCCAGCTATTTAGTTTTATAATATACAGCGTGTAAACAGACAACTATCGAAAACGAAGGGGGATGGCGAAGCACCTTTAAACTTAAACAAAACAAAAATCCGCAGGCCGAAAAAAAAATTGTAGCCGAAGATATATTTTATTTTATATATTTTGTTTGCAAGCAATGTACGCGTCCACTTCGATACCTACGCCGCCGCGCCGACGTGAGTCGCGCGCGACGCATCACTCACTACATAACATAAGTACATCACTACATAGTATAAAACAAAGTCGCTTTTTCTGTCCCTATGTCCCTATATCATTATGTCCCTTTGACTGCTTCATCATCATCATCATCATCAACCTATATTAGTCCACTGCTGGACATAGGCCTCCCCCAATGAGCGCCATAGCGCTCTGTCTTCAGCTTGACGCATCCAGCATCTGCCAGCAGTCTTTCGCAGATCGTCATCCCACCTGGCCGGAGGGCGTCCTACGCTACGTTTACCGAGTCGCGGTCTCCACTCAAGAACACGTTTACCCCAACAGTTGTCGGTTCTTCGCGAGATATGGTCGTAATCGTTTTGACTGCTTAAATCTTTAAAACTACGGAACGGATTTTGATGCGCTTTACTAGCGACCCGCCCCGGCTTCGCACGGTTTTATTATACGTATAAACCTTCCTCTTGAATCACTCTATCTATTAAAAAAACCGCATCAAAATCCGTTGCGTAGTTTCAAAGATTTAAGCAGTCGAAGGGATATAGGGACATAGGGACAGAAAAAGCGACTTTGTTTTATACTATGTAGTGATACACTCGTGCGAAACCGGGGCGGGTAGCTAGTAAAGTTATAAGTCGTCAAAGTTTAAGGTAAGGTCTTTATAGCAAGTACCTAGGCTGTCGGTACTCGGTAGATATTTCACGACTTACCTAAAGACACGAGCATCAGCTGGGATATTGCTGGTTCGGCTATCTTTCGCAGTAAGTAAATGCGAAACACTTCTGACGCATTTCCTAGAGCTTCACCATAAGAAACACAAACATTTGCCCATACTCCATCGCACTGAACATTATGTTGGCAAATAAAACACACTTACTAAACACAACCGATACACATCACATTCTCCATAGCACATCATGAGCATTTGTCCATACTCCCTCGCACTAAACATGTTTATAAAACACACCGAAAAACACAGAAAGTAACTTCCACTATTTACCTTTCTACACTAAGACCATGTACTTAAGAAAAACTTTAAAAACACGCATACCACACTAAAAATCTGTTTCACAAAACAAAACAGTATTCGCAAATTTCCGCAACGACCGCGCAAGTTCGAATACTAACACCGACTAAAAGACGAATAAAAATAATACAAGCACTATGTACCTACATAGAGAAGTTATGCATTCAAATCCGTTTTTAAATGCCGACATCCAAAGTGTTATAAACCTTATGGCTAATTAAATAAAGTTTAGATTCCTTTCAATACATTTCCTTTGACTATAGCCGAAAGGCCGCGTGCCGACCCACGCGGCCACGGCACGGCGGCGCTCCGCGCCCGACAAAGAAAAACACCGCTGCTGTTATAAACCTTATGCAGAGTGGAATAAGGTTTTCCTATACCAAAGCAGATTATTCAGTATCCAATAAGGTTCAAAATGGGGCATACTCATTTTAAAATCTTTATCACAGAATTATGAGATAATTTTATTTTTTTCGCGGGAATAAATACTACGACTAGTAAAAGGATTACTTAGTTATGAACGTTTCCAGCTAGAATTAACTTTTTACCCTGAACCAAAAAAGCAATTATACAATCATACAGCAATCATACATTACATCCCAAGGTTGCCTGGATGGAAGAAATGAGAGAACTTTTAGCGATAAGACCGCCCTTTATACTATGTATGCAGTATTTTTGTTTTGTTTTCTTTCTTTGTGTGGTACCTAGGTTTAAGTATAATAAAAAAGAGTTTTCTATTCTGTTCTAGTAGGAACAGGTAGGTAAAATGTAAATGATATCTTCAATTTGTTAATAGAAGTAGAAGTGTTAGGAAGGGTTCGATCCTACAATCTTCAGATTGAAAATCGAGTGTATTCTTTCTATGCCAAGACGGCAAAATACAGATAGCCACCAGCAAGCAGCGCGGTAACCTACGTGCGTACCTAGCGTATGTATGTATCTTGCGTAGATAGATAGATACCCATTTCGCTCGCGCAGTCGAGCGGTGGTGCAAACAGCTGAGTTGAGGTCATTCACTTGCGTGCAATACATTACATCTTTTTTTTAATTTGTTTATTTTTGCTTTTAAAAATTGTTTATTCGTGTTGATATGTTTTCTTAGTGTTGTACTATGGGTGTGTAACTAGAAAAAAAAATAAAAAAATTTAGAGAGGTGAAATTTTATTCGCGTTTTTTTTCGATAAATATGTTCAGAATCATGGTCTGATTGCCACCTTTCATTTTTCGATAGTAGTCTTTTTACACCCTGTATATATTTTTATAATTACTAGCTGCATCCCGCGACTTTGCCTGCGTGTACGCTTATTTGTGAAATAGAGAACAATATGTGTGTCAAAAACAGAATAAAGAATAAGACATGTTTTATTATTAACATAAAGTTTTACTTTCATCATGTTTTCAGTGAATCTGTAAACAAGGGAATGTTTTTGTCATCAATTTTAAAATATTTTTGCACAGCCCCCAGTTTTTTGAGAAAAAATTTCGTAAGAAAAAATACGTAATATTAAATAAACTATGAAATTTAGAATTTGAAACAATTTCAGAAACCATTAGATGTAGACTGAATATTGACATAGGTACATGTTCCAGCGATTTCTAAAATTCAATCAACAACGCTGGTCTTCCTGTAGTGCTGTTTTGTGAAGTCAAACATTTTCACATAAAATATTTGATTATCGCTTATATTTTGTACTTTTTTCTTTCTTTTGGCGTTTTTTTTCTTTTTAGGCGATAAAAAGTTTTTTTAATCACTATTACCGGTTTTCGGTTGTCCCGAAATAGAATCAGAGTGTTTCACAATAAATTTATCTCTTGTCTTCTCCGTCTCCTTGAAAGTTGTTGTTTTGCAACTGTAACCTTATTCGTAGGATACGACAAAATTTCAGTCATTTATTTATTTATTTATTAAGGGATAACTAACGACTACATTAAACTTATTATACATCTAAGTTAGTACTTTACTATGTAAAGATAAGCCATATTCGCAATGTAGCCCACAGCGCTATCCACATATCCACATGCAGTCATCAGTAACTTTTACCTTCATCCAGTCCTATCCATTGTCGTGAAGAGTTAACAAACAATAACACAAACTACATTGGGACGGCCGCATAGTTTTGTGCTTAAAACCAAATTTTTATGTTTATTTGTAAGAAGGATAATATGTATCTACCAGGTTGCCTATCAGAATTTGGCCGCAACTTTTCCAAATAATAAGTAAAAACCGTCTCCTTGAAAGTTGTTGTTTTGCAACTGTAACCTTATTCGTAAGATACAATGAAATTTCATTCATCAGAATTTCATAAAAAGTTACTTTTTACTTCATCCAGTCCTATCCAGTCATGAAGAGTTAACAAACATCCATCCATCCATCCACACATATTTACATCTCGACATTCAAACTTACGCATTCACAAGATTAGTGTTATGTCTGCGGTAAATTAGATATGTATCGAACAACCTTCCTGCAAAATTTAATATTCATCCGTAACTTTTTTCTGCGACGCTTAAATGTTTGAAATAAAGAGGTATTGGAAGGTATTAAAAAGGTATTAAATATTTACAAAGGATTTTTCAAGTTTTACTGCCTCTAACTATGTGAAAAAGATGTGGTCCAGACAACCTGACGTCAGAATGTCTGACCACTTTCTTTTCAAATTATTTCACAGCTCATCGAGGTACTAAATAATTTAACTGAGGTATCAAATAGTATTGAAAAGGTATTGGAATTTGATAGTTTCCAAATATAAAATATCGCACTTGGTCCAGGGGTCCTGACGCTAACCCACAGCTGCATCATCATCAGTACACTGCTGGACATAGGCCTCCCCCTATTGAGCTGCCCATACCTCGGGGGAGTAATACAAGATTTTCTAGTAATTTTGGTCGATAAGGCGATTTGAAATACCAAATGGATATTCAAGTTGCAAGATGGCGATAGTAATGAGACAATAGTTAGGAGTGGAAATAAACCAATCCGCGTCCAAATCGCGTCTTTTTAAATCTTTTCTGTTGGTCGTTGATGACGCGACTACATGTATAGTTAGGTTCTACTTACAGTGGTATACGGATGGTAGGTACTTGCGCTCCAACAGAACAATGAAAATTAAAATCAAGTCAGTCAAAAGAAACAAATTAAAACTAGTACTTACATATATACAGGGTTATAGGTATCTAATGATTAACCTCTTAAAGGCGACTTTGGTGAATCAAGACTAACTACCGCTCGCCTCACCTCAACCCCTTTCTTTCTTTGCTAGATATATGTATACGACATATATGTAGGTCATGTACCGAACCGACATGTCTCAATCTGTGACGCCTAGGTAGAGCTAAGAAGATAAGAACTGGAAATTTGCTGATTATATTATTTTTCTATGGGAAAAAATCATTGAATTAGAAAAAATCGTAGGTCAAAAGTTGTTAGTCTTGATTTACCCAAGTCGCCTTTTCGAGGTTAATCATTAATAACCCTGTATATATATAAAATTAAAACAATTGAGCTTACTGCAGACGGTGGCCAACAACTGATCCATGTCAATACCAGTCGTCGTGTCCCCAAGACGCTGGCTGCATTACCACGCTGTATGGCAATGCTGATGCGCTGCGCCAGATACTCACCGGCTAGAGGGGCACGCGTCGCATCACAGAACAATTGCATCTATTTTCCAAAATCAATACTATTTTGGGAGCTATTGTTTATTTTAAATATTTTCTAGCTATAATCACCATTTAGGCAAGCGAATTGGTGATGTCAGTGGTGTTGGTAAAAGCTTTCTACTTTCTGGTAGGGACCTACCAGGGAAATCATATACCTAAACTAGCGACCCGCCCCGGCTTCGCAAGGTTTTATTATACGTATAAACATTCCTCTCGAATCACTCTATGTATTTAAAAATCGCATCAAAATCCGTTGCGTAGTTTTAAAGATTTAAGCATACCTACATAGGGATATAGGGACAAAGAAAGCGACTTTGCTTTATACTATGTAGTGGTGGTGAAATTTTAGTGTTTTTGTCATTGAAGTAAGTTTTTATTGGCTGTCGTCGGTCAAGTAAGTCATAAGTGTAGATTAGGCTTAAGATGGAGCACGCTTTCCCAGAAGGAACTTATTCACTCTTGATTTGAAGGCTGCGAGATCGTGAGAGATCGTGCGCGAGAGTGTTTTCACGAAATAAGTCCCTCGGCAACTGGTGGAACTAAATTTGAAAGATTGCCAATGCTTGCTGGCTTCATTCGGTCGCACTACTACAGCGCCGCGTCTAGGGTCTTCTTTCGTGAAAAGCACTACATACTCTGGCGGGAAAACAGACGCAGGAAGCTCATTCCACTCTCTGGCCGTGCTTATTATAAAGGTAGAGCAGAACTTTTTTGTTCGATAAAGGAATGTCGTTTTGATTGTCTAACTTGAAATTGATTCAAATGGATTACCAGTGGTACAATTAAACTCCAGGCTAGGTTTCAAATGTCAAAATGAATTGAACTCGATTTATCAGTTGAGTTACACAATAAAGCCCCAGGTTCGTGAGGTTTTTTATCGGCGCGACTGCTGGTCCGTTGGTGAAAAATAGAAGTCAATAGTCAATATTCAAAGTGCTTTATTTCCTTAAGACCATACAGGACACTTGGACACGTCATAAAATACATTTTATAAATAATTAAAACTAGGAAATAAAGTGCTTACTTTGATTTTTGTTCACTTCAATCTTTTTAAGGTAAAGTAAAAAAGCGAACAGAAACCTTTACCTTGTTACGTTGTTATTTTTCGAGTTGGAGCAAAACTCATCCCAAGCTTTTTATCATCTAAATAATCAGATACTTTATAGTAAGCCTTTTTACAAAGAATAGTTTTGACA
This sequence comes from Eupithecia centaureata, assembly GCA_944547425.1. Taxonomy (NCBI): domain Eukaryota; kingdom Metazoa; phylum Arthropoda; class Insecta; order Lepidoptera; family Geometridae; genus Eupithecia; species Eupithecia centaureata. The sequence goes on along the minus strand of OX155702.1, from coordinate 3,177,425 downwards.
ATTTGTTTGAATTTATTTACTGATAGTTTTTGCAACTCACTTGGAGTTTTGTTGTAGAAGCGTTATACATTGCCCTTTAAAAGATACATTAACCTTGTTTAGTCTAGTTGTAGGCAAAGCTAGTTTATTTTTATTTCTAGTGTTGACATTGTGTATATCGTTATTTTTAGGAAACTTATTGATATTTCTACGAGTGTACAACAGGTTTTCGTAGATATATTGACATGGTACTGTCATTATGTTAATTTCTTTGAATTTATCGCGTAGGGATTCTCTGGGACCCATATTATAGATTGCCCGAACAGCCCTCTTCTGCAACACAAAAACGGTGTTAATGTCTGCAGCATTCCCCCACAGCAGTATACCATAAGACATAATACTATGGAAGTAGCTGAAATAAACAAGTCTAGAAGTATCTACGTCTGTAAGTTGACGGATTCTTTTGACTGCATATGCTGCAGAACTGAGCCTTTTTGATAGCTTATCTATATGTGGGCCCTATTGAAGCTTACTGTCTAGGGTGATTCCTAAGAATACAGTACTTTCTATAATATCTAACGTTTCTCCTTTTACGTTTATATCAGCCTTAACTTGTTTCACATTAGGTAGAATAAATCTAATACATTTCGTTTTGGTTTCATTAAGCAAAAGATTATTGACGCTAAACCAGTGGACAACTTTTGAGATTGCATTATTCACATCGTCGAAATTAGTTGATTGTCTTTTCATTTTAAAAATTAAAGAAGTGTCATCAGCAAACAATACAATCTCGTGATTATTCTTTACAAGATCAGGCAGGTCGTTAATATAAACTAAAAACAGGAAAGGGCCGAGGATAGACCCCTGAGGTACACCCATAGTAACTACAGACCCCGAAGACCGTTTCCCACTTAAGTAAGAAGAAAGAAGAGCCAAAGAGGTGTCATTCATTCCATAGTAATGTAGTTTGAAGATAGAACCCTACTAATATTATAAACGCGAAAGTTTGTAAGTATGGTTGTTTGTTACTCTTTCACGCAAAAACTACTGAACGGATATGAAATTAGGCATAGAGATAGATTATAGTCTGGAATAACACATAGGCTGTATTTTATCCCGGAATTCCCACGAGAACGGGAATTACGCGGGTGAATCCGCGAGGCACTGCTAGTAATGAATAAATAAGGTCCTTATTTCATTATTTGTACGTCATTTATGGATAAGCTATAAAACATGAGTAACTCCTTTCGTATAGTACAACATTTCTTAATAAATAAATTACAATTACAACTAGCCTGTTGTGTCCCACAGCTGGGCAAAGGCCTCCCCCTGGTCCCTCCTAATAAATAAATAAAAAGTTAATAATGCTGGACTATCCACACAGCATCATCTAGTCCCAAGCTAAGCAGAGCTTCTGTTTTATGCGAATTAGTTGAGGAAAAGTCCGAGAGATGGCGTTAGAAGTACTGAATTCTCTACCAAAATTTGTAGTAGATAGATTTCATCATTTTTTAAACTTCTGCTCGTTGTTTTATTAAATTAATAACTTTATTGCATTAACAGGAATTTTATTTTTTGTTTTCCTAAAAAAATTAAATAATAACCGTAGGTTAACCTAGTAGACAAAAGTCAAAGAACAAGTGGAGAAAAATCGTGCTTTATCTTACGCGTCATGAACTTTTCATATTAACATTTCATGAGGTCAGAAATTAATATTATCATAACATAGCTTAACTTTGTCTTGTTTTCTTTAATAATAATATCAAACCTCAAGTTTCATGAATATGAAATATTTTTACTCCCACGCTAAAGAGAAACAATAGACATCATTCAAAATGTCAAGCATCACTGAATCGGAACCGAGCTTTCAGATTGTTACGAATTTCCACCGCCAGCTGCCGCGGCGCCACTGAGCCAAAGTTTTTAGGTTACTTTTAGAAATATTATCTACGGAACTCATAAGAGCTATAATGTTAGTTATCGATAGAGCAGAATGTCAAGTAAAAACTGTAATGTAAGATGACTGAAATAATAGGAATCTAGAAACACGAGGGTTATGGAATACAACCAACATGCCAACCGGAAATCAATAGGGCTACGCCTGTAATATCAGTCCGGATCGATAGATTACAACAGCTGTGATTTTGGATGGGTTTTTGCGTGATAGCAGGTCTAGGAATGGTGATACTGTCAAGATGTTGGTGATAGATGGAAGGATTAGGGACCGTCCAGGTGTTCGGTATCGCCGGGCCGCGATCGTTACGGCGGGGCTCTTAGCGCGTGCGCGCGGGCCGCGGGAGTGCCAGTCTTTGACGAGCCCTGGCACCACGCGCCGGCCTCGCCCGTCCCATCGCCATCGCGCATGCTACTGCGACTATCGACCCACACAATCTAGGTTAACCGGCTAAAAGGTGCGTTTCAATTCAAGGTTGTAACTCGGGCGCAGAAAATCTTACACACCAAAAGACAGTGAAAATTAAATGGCGGATTGAATTATGTAAGATATTCTGTAGGACTTAGTGTTGGTGTTTAGTCTATTTTTTGTGGCGGCAGACCCGTTCGTAAGTGGAATGAGTGTGGATAAATATAAACCGAGCTGCGGCTGGTGCTAAAAACATACGTTTCCACTCTAAACCCGACTCTACTCACGAATTTTCCACATAACATTAGAGCACCTATTTTACGATAGTTTTACCCATTTAGTTACCACCATTATAGTGTCCTTAGATCCGCATGAGTTATAACCTATTGATCGGCCCAATCATTTAGTATTTGGAACCTAGGTATACCTAACCTCATATTAGACATACATACAAGTACCAAAGATATATATCGTTACCTCGTGTTATATGCTAGTTAGAATCAGTAATGGTCCACTCAACTGTAGCTATATGAAAATAGAACATGGATGCTTTTCAGTAACTAATAGAAAAATCTATTAAATCGTGCATATTTTGTTTCTTTCCTTTGCTTTTATTTATAAATACATTATTGAGCTTATCTTGTTCGAAACAATTCACCAACAATACGCATATAAATCAAACCAACCCTACAAAAACACTTGTATATCTACAAATACCTAAATGGCATTTGTGTATCTAGCCAACAAACTATTTATTTACTAGTTTAATAGTCTATTCATCATAACGTAACCTTAAAATAACATTTAAGACGCTGTAGTTCATCATCACTACATAGTATAAAACAAAGTCGCTTTCTCTGTCCCTATATCCCTATGTCACTATGTATGCTGAAATCTTTAAAACTACGCAACGATTTTGAGGCGGTTTTTTAATAGATAGAGTGATTCAAGAGGAAGATTAATACGTATAATAAAACCGTGCGAAGCCGGGGCGTGTCACTAGTTTAATTATAATATAAAGATATCTTAAACACTGTCTTACATTAAAATCTAACTAGTATATTAGCAATTTCAGCTGAAGATAATACTAACCTAGAAAGAAGCTTATCCAACTGAAACTAGATGGCGCTAGCAGTAACTATTGACTTTTCACCATAAATACTTTCGTGTTATCGATGAATAATTCAAAGCTTTCTTTTATTCATGTTGCTTTCGTGAGATATGCAATTGATGTTAAAATATAAAGAAATGGAAACGAGAATTTGTTAAATATAAATTCGTATTCAAAAGGAAATAGTTTTTAAATTTATCTTTGAATAACTTTTTGTATGTTATGGTTTTTATGTAAGTAGGTATTTTTTGCCTATTAGCGAATTTTTCAATCAATCGTAGACCGATTGCGATGATTTTTTGGTTTTGTTTAGAGATTTATCCCAAATATTACAAAAAGAAATGATAATGGTTGTCCCGTTTCTACCTACGAATTTGAGACGATATAGGATTTTGAATTCGGTTTTTTATACTTAACAAATATTTTTTTTGTAAAAACAACAAATTATATAAATAAATTAAATGCAAGAAATGAGATACAGATACCAGCGTTATCGGACTATCGCTTAACTGATAAAGTTTTTGTTTTTGATAAAATTTCTGATAAGTATTGTATAGATTTAATTCTGTTTTTACCGCGTTGTCGCCAAATCTTAATTAAACTTGACCCGAGTTCACCAAAAGATTGTTTTTAAAAATTGTTTGACTGTTTTTGACACAAATTTTCACAAATTAAACGTCAAAGTTATCTAATGGTCCGATTATAGAATTTTATTTTCTTGATTTTTATTATCAAAATTTAATAAAAGAATACAATAATTTAAAACTGTTTGCAACCGTCTGCAGTTAGCTCAATGGTTTCAATTGTAGTTTTAATTTTTCTATTCCTTGCTTGTAATTTTATAATTTAAAATATTAAAAAAATAAATAAAACAAAAGAAATTAATCAGTTAATAGGTATTATTTGTGGAATAAAAGAATATTGCCTTTTGGTGAACACTTAAATCCATAACATAAGGATGGAAGGCTGGCATCATTTTGAGTGTTACCATAATGGCAATTGTCTAAGTGCTTATTCTGTAAGCCAAAAAAACAAAAAGAAAGTACATTATTTTTATTTATTTACTATTTATAACATCACACCAATAACTAACTTAACCGGCTACTACACAATTACCTCATCAGCCTTATCAGTTCATCCGAAAGTTGCCTGGAAGAGATCGCTTTTAGCGGTAAGGCCGCCCTTTATACTTAGTCTTAATTTGGCTTGAACTTGCTCAAAACATACCACCTTTATTCTCCCTTTATAATTAATTATTTTCTTTATTACCTGTGAATGTTAAATAGTGGCATTTATGTAATAAAAGTCAATATAATACAGACATTAGGTATTTTTATAAGCGAGTAATTTTTTTTCCTAAATTTCTATGTGGTTTTCAAAGGAATTCTTTAATTAACCCTCTAACAAAATTACTTTATTAAGTACCTATATCTAAATCTTAAAGTTTTTAAACTCAAATTTACTTAGTTATATCTAAATCTTATAAAAAAAACTATAAGTAGCAAATACAATAGGCATTAATATTTGAGATTTAGATATCCATACATTTTTGTCTTTATCCACAAATTTAGTGTAAAACATAGTATTAATTAATTACTTGCCTCAGTTTGTATTGAAATTATTATAATCCTACTCGTACTTATTAACGAGTTAAAGTCTGTAATTATTACCTATAATTAATATACTACTTTTTAAAGAACAGTATTTATTTCACCTACTTATATAAGTCTAATTTAATTTTCATATCCCACTAATCTATCACTAAAGTAATAAGTGGGTTGTAAACCTTTTGTCTGAAAATGTTCACGACCCCTGCAGTTCCGAGTCCCGTAACGGGAGCACAGCCAGGCACAGGGCACAATGTTGTCGACCCCTGACATTTCCCGAGGTCAGGGCTCGCCAACTAGGATAAACTTTTCACTTTTACAACGCTCCAAGGCGTTTTAATATTATGTAATGTCTTAGGTATTACGTTAGTTTGGACACGCGAAGGTAGATATTAGTTAAGTATTGTTGAATTTTAAGTAGTCACAAAAAGGGGTGGTTTTAAGGTTAAACAAGTCGCTCTTTTTTCTATACAAACGTTGAAAGTTCGGTACCTACTAAAGACACTGTTTGATGTTGACAATCCAAAACCGAATATATTAAGAAACTCTGATCTGATTACGAATCATAGGTAGATAATTTTTTTAAACATTGACATTTATGAATAAAAACTGATAAAAATAACAGACAACAGCAGACAAGGTAACAGCAAGTTAACAACTAAAGACGAAATCAAAAATTTCAACATAGCATAATTGCTCAAGCTCAGCAAAAAAGATGCAAGTTCGAGTTCGATAACGAATGAGAGAGCAATGAAATGATGAATGAGAGACCAATAGAATAACTAAAATAAAGCAAATAGGTAGTAACATATACCTACATATGTTATTACCTACGGGCTTTATGTTCAGTTATCCAAAAGTTGAATCGGGTAACAAAATACTTTATGGTAATCCGGAAAATAAAACATTACGTCAGAGAAGTACAATGGGTGTGCCATATCGCAAATTTATCTAATCCGGACAGCGTGCTTCATCTTGAACCCCATTCTTTACTTTCACGACTTAAATTCGACCCTCCTCAACAAAAACCACGCTAGAGTCTGAAACAGATTTCCAAACTGTTTCAGACTCTAGCTTGTTTTTTTTTTGTTTTTGGATATAAAGATGTTAGTTACTTCACTTTCACGCAAAGAACGGATTGGCTGTAATTTTGAATATACTTATACGTAGTTCTAGCCCTGTAATAAAACTTTTCATACCATAAATCAGGTCCCGTGGGATAGAAACCTTGAAACGATTTCATAGAAACAACACGTGGGCTGTTACTAGAAAAATATAAAAATAACGCGACCCACCCCGACTTCGCACGGTTTTATTGTACGTATAAACCTGCCTCTTGAATTACTCTATCTATTAAAAAAAACCGCATTAAAATCCGTTGCGTAGTTTTAAAGATTTAAGCAGTCAAAGGGACATAAGGATATAGGGACATAGGGACAGAAAAAGCTTTATTAAAGCTTTATTTTTTACTACGTAGTGATGCTTGACAATCCACACAGCATCATCTAGCCCCAAGCTAAGCAGAGTTTGTATTATGGGTACTAAATGACTGATTTACGTAATAATGTCATAGAAAACAGCGACAAAACCCGGAACAAAATCTAGACACTGTACAAACATCGAACCTGCAACCTCCTGCGTCGCAGGCATACTTTCGTCCGCTGCGCAGCGCTGGTCGTCAGGTTATAGTTGTAGATATACGTTACAAAATGGCGGCTGGAATGGAACTCAGGAATTTAAATACTCGACTCGTATGTTAATAAGATTACTGAAAAGCTTGCATGTTGTTTTTAGGGTTCCGTACTGAAATGGTAAAACGGGAACCTATTACTAAGACTCCGCTGTCGGTCCGTCTGTAACCACGCTAAATCTCATGATAGTAAGACAGTTTTAATTTTACAGATGATGTATTTCTGAAGTACTAAAACAGAATAAAATGTATATTTAAGGGGGTTTGAACAGACATGATTTTTTGCCGTTTTTATAGATAATGGTTTTCGTTTTTATAGTACGGAACCCTGCGTGCCCGAGTCTGACTCGTACTTGGCCGTTGTTATTTTTTATATCGTGCTGTGAATATGTGGGAATTTCTTTGCATATCTAATTTTTACATTAACCTATCTGCTACCTTAGGAAAGACCGAGGGGTTAACCAGTCATTAGTATAATGTGTGGGTTTTTTGTTTACTGGCTTATGTCCGTGACTTCGCACGCGTTAAAAACCGACTTCAAATAAGAGAGGAGGGAATCGACTGAAAATTTCATTTCCAGTCGCAGGATCACATGAAAAACACTAGCTTTTAAATAAAAAGAGACAGAATTATCAAAATAGGTTCAGCTAGAGCAAAGTAGGAACTGAAGTAATACACCGTGGCTTATGAAGTTTTCAAAATAATATCTCTTCAGCAATCTCATAATCCACTAAAAAACCGGATTGCTGAGAGACTCATATTTCTAACGGAGAATTTTTATCGTAGTACAGATGAAAAAGTTGAAAATCACTACATGGTATACAACAAAGTCGCTTTCTCGGTCCCGATGTTACTGTGTATCTTTAAAACTACGTCACGGATTTTGATGCGGGTTTTTTTAATAGATAGAGTAATTCAAGAGGAAAGTTTATACGTATAATAAAATTGCAAAGCCGGGGCGGGTCGCTAGTACATAATAAAATAAAAGGGGAATATTCACATTATTCTAGCTGAGCCCACGTGAAAATTGATGTGTTTATTTATGGATTGAAAAGTGGAATTACGTAGAACCTAGAACTATAGGTACGCAAAGTTTCAGCCCGATCAGTAGTTTTTGCGTGAAAGAGGAACAAACATCCATCCATCTATTCAAACTTTCGCGTTAATAATAGTAGTAAGGATTGAAGTATGTAATTAAGAAAACGCCGAGAACTAAAATTTATCGATCATAACTACCTATCATAACTCAAAACACTATCCCTACACTAGCCGCTTCAGATATTTTCAACAGCCACTATACCCAGATCCCTCCGAACGCCAGCCTGTTCCCAGTTTTGTTTGAACCATCTCATCGTCGAAGCTCATAATACGCTGGGCAGTCGACAATGCAAAAACAACAATGGCGTTTTATCGCACAGCGCCATCTATGTTCCGATAGAGTAATCAGTATGATAGTATGAAAGCCCTACTTTCTATGTAAAGCTTTTGATCGTTTTAATAATTAAAAATAATGCTAGATTATATTGTAATGTCAGATTATTATTATTAGATAGCCCCAAGCTAAACAGAAACCATTGAAACCATTTATTTATTTGTTAATTGTGGTATGCAGATGATCTTAAATTTAACTTACGTTCTACACAATCTACTCTTTCGAGCGTACAAATTATTATTATTTATTGATTTGATTAAGCATGCACATGTTTCAAAAGTTAAAATGTTATATGTATTTCAAAAGTTATAAAGTTAAAAATTAAATAAAATTTCACATAAACAATCATAATAATTCCATAGATTATCCTTATACCTAAGTCAATATTCTAGAATTCAATTTTATTAATTTATTATATGTATCAGTCAATAATCAATAATGTCAATACTCGTTAAAAAAAGCGAGCTTGTGTTATGGGTCTAGTACCCATAACACAAGCTCGCTTTTTTTAACGACTAGATACTAGTAACATAGACATACATAGATGAATATTTATTTCTTATATCTATTTAGAAAATACTCAGAAACCCGGTGCAAATGCAGATCGTGTAAAAAATTGGTCGGAATCGAACCCGCAACCTCCTGCGTTGCAGGCGGACCTTCGCCCACCGCGCCACATCGGCCGTCTGATCTTGATAAAACCACCAGTACCTAAGGTACCAATTTAAAAAAAAAATTATCATCATAATCGGTCCAGCCAGAAAAAAATATAGCACTTCCTGCTTTTGAAATCGGTCTAAAGGCACCGATTGACACGATTATACGCAAATATTATTATTTAAGTATTCATTTATTGATCGTCGAGTAAAATACAGTATGTAATTAATTAATAATTAACTTTCATTTACTTTTCAGGTAAGTGCCCACTTCATAAAGGAGGAAACAGTAAGCAAATAAAAAATATTTTTAGAGGAAATTATGTAATATTAGTTTAGTAGTAGGTAAGTACTTATACTTTCCTTTTTTTTTATTTCCTAGAGAAGTATCCAATTCTAAATTAGACTAAACTTGATAATATAGACATATCCAATAAAAATACTTCCCATTTAATGAATAAAAGTTAAAATAAAACGATTCGTTCAAATCTTAAATCCATTGTATTCTGCACCTTATGCCCCCGACATAAGTGACGTGACGCATCTGCAATATTCAGTCATTAATCTATGTCACAGTGCAAGCTGAAAAGCTGGTTCAATTCACACGGTCATGCGATGGAAAGCGAAAGTTTGTATGGACATTTGTTGAAATTTTGAATAGAAGTGTTTCTAGCCCTGGAATAACACATAGGCTACTTTTCATCTCATAAATCAGTTCCCACCGGATAGAAATAGTTTTGTATCGTTTCCATAGAAATAAAGTGTGCGAAACCGCGGGCAGATGCTAGTGAAAACTATAAATGACTTCAAATTCTTGTAAGGAAAAATTAGAACATGTTGTTGAAGTCAATAATATACGCATTATAAAAGACTAGCAGTTTCACCCGCGTAATTCCCGTTCCCATGGGAATTCCTGGATAAAATGTAGCCTATGTGTTATTCGCGAAATTTTTTGCGTGAAAAAGTAACAAACATCCATCCATCTATACTTACAAACTTTCGCGTTTAATATTAGTAGGATAACTAGTAAGTGTTACATGACAAGCACCAGCTTTCAAATAAAAAGTGAAAAAAGAAAGAATCCTCAAAATCACTTATGCATTGTTTCGAGAACAAGTAAAAAATGACAATACAGTTGAATTGGGAACTGAAAAATTCAAATCTAAATTTCAAAATTCAATCTATTCTAAATTCAATCATTACACACTGGTATAAAGTTCGAAACACACAGAAGCCGGAGCCGGAGCGGAGGCGAAGGCGTGCCGGTTTTTTCTATGGCACCGCGCCGCCACCGCCTGCGGTGTGTGTGTAGGCTTTCATATGATTCAATGGAATACAACTCGCACGCCTTCGCCTCCGCTCCGCCTCCGGCTTCTGTGTGTTTCGAACTTAAATGACACTACTTAGGCTCGTAGCAATTTCGTAGTACAGCTACGATATTGTAGACCTCAGCTTTTCTAAGCAATATTTTGCCTTTACATTTTATAAATCACACTAATATAAGTTAAATGCTTAAATGCGAAAGTTTGAATAGATGGATGTTTGTTACCTCTTGAATCTGAAACTACTGAATGGATCGAGCTGCAATTTTATTAGATTAAGTTCTAGCAAAAAACATTGACTAGATTTCATCAATTTTCACGCTAGGGAAGCCGCCGGAAAGCCGCGCAGCGTTATTGTTAGTGTTATTTATTGGCAGATAAATTATTGGTAAATAGTGTATATTTTGATAGGTGCATAATTTTGATAAATAGTGTATTAAATTAGGCTTATCCAGACAATATCTAATCCAGACATTAACTATCTTAATAACTTATTCAGAAAAAACATTTAAACATTCCCAGTTTAAAATACTTCATATAACCCTTAATTTACCTAGGCCTGAACGCGAGTGATTTTAGATGTATTGGCTGGAATAATGAATATATTTCCAAATTCAAATAAATCGAATAAGATCTCTTAGTACGAGTCTACTTGGTCAAAATGTCAGTACATATTTTAATTTACGACAAAATAAATGGTAACTATACCTTTTATTTTGTCGCAAAAGATGTGGAAAGTAGAGTATTTACTCCGTGGATAAAACTGTCTTCGTCTTGATCATGATTTAATCCCTACCGCTCAGAATTCTAGGAACCCGCTTTGCTTGTGAGTTATTCACTTATATTTCCAATATAAGCCCCGCGTATCTGCTATTTTAACAAATATAGAACGAAATGGAAAACTCTTTATAATGCTTGTACAACACAAAGAAAGAAAATAACATACAACATTTAATACATTCATGAAAATAGATTAAGTATGAAGACGGCTTTTTCTCTATAAGAAATCTCTTCCATGCAACCTTGAAAGATTGGAAGAATTTGATTACAAAAGAAATATTGATAAAGATTTTTTGTTTTGTAATAAGGTTCATGTTTTAGTCAAAAATGTTTTTTAAGACCACACAAAAAAGTTCGTAGAGCCGCTACGCGTTCGTAGACCCTCTACGAAACGATAATAAATCTGCAATGATGAGCAAAGGTTGCGTCTTCGATTCCCATCTTGGGAAAAAATAACTTATTTGTTTTCTTTTTTCTTCTTAGAGTCTGTTGTTGTACGTATTCTTAATTGTGAGAGACGGTACCAGTGGTAATTATGTCACCAAAAGTTCGATCTGCAATTATTTTTGTGGATTGTCGAGCATTAGTTATTTATTTGTTCCGGGGTTTTGTATGTTTTCTGGTATTGTATATAAAGTATCAGTCTCCTAGTACCCCATAACACAAGATCTGCTTATCTTTGGGTTAGTTTGTGTCAACTATAAGAAATCTTAAATAAACTTTTCTTAAAGTGTTAGCCCTGTTATCTGCAAGTCAATAAAAGAAAAGGTTAGTGTAAATGAACTTACAGCAAAACTTTGTTATTAAACAAGCAAAATTAATGCACCAGCCGTTTCCATAGCACTGTACAGCTTTTCTGGCGTGGATCCAGATGCTAACAGAAATAACTCGCGACATCTATGCGGTTTCATATTCTGTGGTTTGATTGCTCCGACACAGAATAAAACACTAGGTAAATTACTAGCCGGTATCACACTAAAACACTAATATTATAAAGAAATGTGCTGAGACGTGGGCACTCACGGTAGGGCTGGTCCACCAGTTCAAAGTCACTCAGCGAGCTATGGAAAGAGCTATGCTAGGAGTTTCTCTGAAGGATAGGATTCGTAAAGAATCATCCGACAGAGAACCAAGGTGATAGACATAACATGAAATCGTAGTGGACCGGCCATATCTCGCGAAGAACCTACCACCGGGGTAAACGTATTATTGAGTGGAGATCGCGACAGAAAACGTAGTGTAGAACTCCCTCCGGTCAGGTGGAATGAAGCTATGTTTGGTAAAAACCAGCGTTCTAAAAAACTTTAGTAACAATTCAAGGTTTGCAGGTTCGCGTTATTATTATTATTATTATAAACAAGCTAACATTATACAAAATCAATAATAGTTTATATCATTAGTTTAAATAACAATTCATCAATTTTAAATAAATCAAACAAACATTGTCTAAATAAATACTCTACTGAGAATCAAACAAAATCCAACAAATTGCCATATTGCCGTGTAATTTTATACTGGTAAACATGATTAGAAAAATTATTATTGTTCTCCACATTGATATATTTTCAATAAACACAAGTTAATAATAAAATAACTCACTGCAAAAACAAATGAAAATAGATTCACTGCGTTAGAATAATTTAAATCCAGCGGAGAAATCAATTAAAAAGGTCGGTGCAAACGGGCGACCGATCAGTTACAAATACAAATAGGGTAAGTCTCCAAAACGTGTGGTCTATTTTTGACTGATTTCGATAAAAGGTCTTTGATTATTGACTTTTTGATGATTCTCTTGGTTTTTTTAAGTCGTATAGAAATTAATTGGCGATTATACTATCTGTCCCCTATATACTGAGGTAATAATAAAAAACTTTAATAAATAGTAAATATATAAAAGAATTCGAATCCGGCTTTTAGTCTTCAACCGACTTTATGAAAGTTTTTAATTCGACTGTAGATATTTTATGTGTTACCTCTGATATTTTTGTAAGTAGACCTATTTTGATGATTCTTTTTAATTTGAACGTTGGTGCTGAGAGTCGCTACGATAAACGCATTTTTGACAATAATAGATGCATTCAAAATTATGCCCAAAAGATTTTTGAAAGCCAACAAGTCAACCTAATGCTCCACGGCGATTGCCCGTTTGTACTTTCACTAGAGCTAGTGTAAAATCGATAAGAAATAAATCAGCCAATGGCTATAAAATAAAACATTGTCCAGAAGCTTTTGTTCATTGGAAATAAATCCAACTAACTAACTAAACAAAAATAGTTTCGGGTGATTCATTGCGGAAAAACCACTGACGTTTTTAGTACCTAGGCACAAGCTGGTTTAAAAAAATTCGGTCGGCCCTGCCAATTTCCCTTACCTATATATCTGCTACTGAGATTTAAACTCAAAGCATCGACTGCACCGATTTTCATGAAACATCCTTTGTTAAATTAAAAAGGCGAAAGTTTGTTTTGTATGTATGGATGTTTGTTACTACACCTAACCTCATCATCATCATCATCAGCCTATATTAGTCCACTGCTGGACATCGTAAAGAAAGCCGGAATCAAATTGAGGGTCGAGAAGCTGGACTCTCGTCATAATGTTAGCTTCGGCTCATTTATGGTGAGGGTTCCGACGGAGATGTTAAAGACCTTCATGAGCCCTGACTTCTGGCCGAAAGGGGTGAAGTTCCGGCGGTTCAAGGGCCGCCTATCACATGATACCCCGCGCCGAGACACGCCGGCGACCACGCGTGTCCATTAGTTATTAGTTTTTATACTTGAATATGTATTTTAGTTTTAAATTATATATATTGATATGGACCGTAGAATAAGTTATATAAGATCTTTTTACTTGTTCTAATGTTGTCCGAAATAAATGACTTTATTATTATTATAGGCCTCCCCTAATGAGCGCCATAGCGCCCAACACCTAACCTAACCTAACGCAAAACTATTGAACGGATCGAGCTGTGACAATGGCATTTTGGTATTTTTTTAATTAAAAATGACGTTTTCTTCCTATTTCTTTCATATTACAAACAAAAATAAATCTTACGTACGGTTTCACCCGCGGTAATTCCCGTTCCCGTGAGAATTCCGGGATAAAATATAGCCTATGTGCTATTCCAGACTATAATCTATCTCTGTGCATGTAAATTTCATCCATATCCGTTCAGTAGTTTTTGAAAGAGTAACGAACATTCATCCATCCATCCTTAGGTACTAACAAACTTTCGCTTTTAGAATATTGAATTCTTTCACGCCAGACCAAATCGAATGATAAACGAGTTATTTTTACTGCGAAAACGAACTGCATTCACTAAGTCTATTCATTATAAACTTCCTATTTAAAACTCTTAAATATCCGAAAATCAATAAATCCATTGAGATCTGTATAGTTATAATAAGACCAAGGCGCGCGCGCAGTCAAAATGATTGATTCTCAACTGAACCTGTCGATAAATGATTTACAACAAACTAATGAAAGGTTTACTGATGTTTTACTTTGTAATCAGTATCAGTAGTGTTTATTTAATGCGATTTACTGAGAAATACATATATTTCTCAGTAAATCGCATTAAATAAACACTACTTTTTAATTGTTTCTAATTCTTTTTAATTTTTTGTATTCCCGCTTTGTAATTTTTCTACATCATTTAGATTGATAAAGTACCTATGTAAAAGTAACTCACCTGGGTGAAATGGCGCACTTTGATTATTTCAAAGCATAATATGGGTCTAGTTCACCAGTGCGATGTCGGGTCGACCCGCTAGTTTTGAATAAAATAAATATACAAATAAATACAAAAAATGCTGGACAATCCACACAACACCACCTAGCCCCAAAGTAAGCTACTCAAAGCTTGTGTTAATAGTTCCCAATCAAAAATATTTATGAATCTACGAACTTTAACAAATACCCTCATAACCAGACTTCCTTATCACAACGGGTCAAGGTCGATTTTTTGTTAATTAATGAAAATCCAAAGATTAGCGAGCTAGAACAGTTGCCAATTCAATCACGTGACGTTAGTTTAGCTGGTTCTGTTTTTTTTTACTTTGTATTAGTTACAAAGAATGTTAATAGGTTGGTACATAATGTAGGACGCAAGGTGCCCACATTTCACTAAGTATATCGCTTCACCATTATTTTGGTCTCAGAATGACACTATGACATTTGACATTTAGAAAGAAAAATGCAAATTTAACGCGAAAAATACAGAAGGGACGCGTGTCAAAAGTGTCAAGGAAACCATAATTTCAATCTGTCCGTGCAAATAGCAAAGTCTAAAGTCTATTTTCTAAAGTCTCTTTTTTTTCCTATGATCTACTTAGCGTTGATACCACTGACATAGTAAAGAGATAGGATAATACCTACATAATATACCTATATGTCAGTGTTGCCAGATGGAATTTGAAAAAAACAGTAGAAAGTTCAGGAAAAAATCAGTAGATTGGCATAAAAATCAGTAGGTAGATATTAATGACTGAAAATTGTAGTATGTACCTTACGTCTTGTGTTTCGCGAGAGTATTTTGGCTGGCGACCTTTTTTTTTTTTTTTTTTAGCTGCTATATAATCACGAAGCTATAGGCGCTCGGGAAAATCAGGTAGATTTCGCGAAATTTTAGAAGGCCCTCGGGAAAATCAGGTAGATTTCTCTAAATTTTAGAAATAAATCAGTAGATCGGTAGACGCCTGAAAAAGCAGGTAGATCTACTGATAAATCGGTAGATCTGGCATCGCTGCTATATGTTTACCTACCTACAAATATCAATTGGATCCCATGTCCGAGCCCAGCGCGTATCAAACTAATAAACTGAGTCAACAAAAAAGCCTGAACCAATAAAATTCCTAAAACAATATGTTCAGGAAACAAATAAAAAACTTAGCGCATATCCAAAATTAAACTTTTTACGATTTTCGCGAAATGACGATCGAGTCGCCAGCCGCCATGTTGCCGAATCATGACGTCATTTCACGTCATCGTGGTTGGTGATCATTTGATTATCATTGACGTAAAAATACTGCTGAAGATGACATCTGAAGACTATAAATAATTAAAAAAAAACTTAATAGCGAAACGTTGTAACAGATCACATTTGATACTTCATCAAAATTAAACCACATAACAGTGGTATAATTATTTATCAATAAAAAATTAGAACTGTACAATTGTTTGAAATTATGTATACATATTATCACTCAGTTATTTAGTTATACCTAATAACTGAGCTAACTGGAGACAGTTGCAAACAGTCTAGAGGTAGCTCAACTGGTCCATATAATACCAGTCGTCGTGTTCGTCGTGCTAATGTTCAAAAATTCAACTTAAAAGCTTTTATAACACAGTAAAATAAAAAACAGAAGGTAAATGAACTCAAATTTAATTCACGTTATGAAACGTAGGTAACGCGCAACACCGTTACAGCCACTTCCGGTTTGCGGTAGGTACTTCCGCCGTTAAATACATTACGTTGTGACACGTGACAGTCCTGTGCGACCGTATTTTATGAATTCAAGGCTGAATTTTAACCGACGTATTAAAGGAGGAGGTTGTCAATTAAAAGTGTAGCATGTGGTAGCTTAGGTGGTAGTATCTACGCGATTTTGTATTACTTTTATTTACTTATGTACTTTTTTGTTGGGATTTGTTGACATATTTTGTAGTTAGCTTTAAGCTCGACGATAAATACCAAAAGAGTGTCTTCGGTATTTATATTTTGTTATTTAATATTTTATCTAAACTAACATAAACACTCATTAATACCTACTTAAAAATTCCAAGGTATAAATACCTACCTATTTATAACTTTGGGATTTGAAACCTTTCATTAAGTAATTGAGATCCTCCATTTTATAAGTCGGTTAAAATAGCATGGTTTCTAGAAATGAGCATAGCTTAGGATTAGCATAATAAGCTTCTAGCTTCTTAAAACGCGTTTATAACCGCGGGTAGATTGTAGAAGTCTGCAGTTATTAAAGAATTCTTTATTTAAATATTTAATCCTGTATGCCACCCAGTTTTGTGCCATCGCATCTAATGCCATTCCATTTATCATAAGCCCCATTCGCATGCGCGGCTTGCGTATAAATTCGCATTTATCACGTATTTTACATAATATATATATTATGTACCTATATCATGGAAATCTTAGGTCACGGCTATAAGAGCAATTAGTGGCTTGGTCAGGGGTGTCACTTTGCAACGCGGAGTTATTAAAATTATTTGATGTTTTTACAAAGCCTTTCGCGCTTTTTAAGGATATCTCAAAAATAAATATGGGTCCCAGAGAATACCTACGTGATAAATTTACTTTAATTTACTATCCATAACACAAGCTCTGCTTAACTTGAGGTTAGATGTTAGATGATGCTGTGTAGATTGTCCTATTTATTTATAATTACGTAGTATAAAACAAAGTCCCTTTCTCTGTCCCTATAGCCCTATGTCCCTATGTACGCTTAAATCTTTAAAACTACGTACCTACAGGATTTTGATGCGGCTTTTTTGAATAGATAGAGTGGTTCAAGAGGAAGGTTTATACGTTTAATAAAACCGTGCGAAGCCGGGGCGGGTCGCTAGTATGTTTATAATATATCCGTGTGATGCTGGGGCGGGTCGCTAGTAATGAATAAAGTACAACGATAGATATTTTTGTACACCCCGGAACAAACATATGAAGATCGGAAAAACATTATTCAAGGCGGGAATCAAATCCCCAACCTCTCGTCGCAAGGCAGAACTTCCGCGCGCCACATCGGTCGTCTTACGCAGAATATTGTCTTACAGGCCTGAACCCTTAAGCAGCCCTACAAGCCCCCCCCCCCCCCGGTAGGGGTGGGGGTGGGTCAAGGGCAGCTCGTCGCCGACCAGTCGGAGAGACTCTTACGTCGAGAATATCGAGATAGCGAGCACTTGGCATGACTGGTTTATAGGAGCATTAGGCATTTATCTATACTAGCAGCGCATCGCGGTTTCACCCTCGTAATTCCCGTTCCCGTGCGAATTCCGAGATAAAAACCTATGTGTTAATCTAGACTATAATCTATCTCTGTGTCAAATTTCACGGTAGGTCCCATTTTTTCTATGGAACATGATGTAATATAACAATTTGAGAAAATATTGTCCCTATTTGGTTTATACTTTTTGTCTCAAATTGATCCATAGGACAACTAAAGTACATAGGTATATAAACTTGAAGTTCTTTTATTTTGCTAAATAAATAATATGTAGAATGTAGTTTCATTTTTTTGATAGTGAACTGTACCTGGAACTAACGTTGGTGATAATGTCAATCACGTATGAAGAATTTAGAAAAACCGATTCCCATTTAGTTATGTGCATTCACAGACATAGCTCAAAGAATTAGCAAGCTGAAGTGGCAGTGGGCCGGCCATATCTCGCGAAGAACCGACAACCGTTGGGGTAAACGTGTTCTTGAGTGGAGACCGCGACTTGGCAAACGTAGTGTAGGACGCCCTCCGGCTAGGTGGGATGACGATGTGCGAAAGACTGCTGGCAGATGCTGGATGCGTCAAGCTGAAGACAGGGCGCTAT
Source organism: Eupithecia centaureata (assembly GCA_944547425.1). Classification (NCBI taxonomy): domain Eukaryota; kingdom Metazoa; phylum Arthropoda; class Insecta; order Lepidoptera; family Geometridae; genus Eupithecia; species Eupithecia centaureata. The sequence goes on along the minus strand of OX155702.1, from coordinate 3,158,926 downwards.
GGCGCTCATTAGGGGAGGCCTATGTCCAGCTGTGGACTAATATAGGCTGATGATGATGATGATGATGATGATTCACAGACAAATAAAAACAGGATCAAAAGCTAGTACTTATGTAGTTCTATTACAAATAGGGACAATATTTTTTTTAATTGTTTTATTACGTCATGTTCCATAGAACAAATGGGACCTACCGAAATTTCATCCAGATCATTAGTTTTTGCGTGAAAGAGTAACAAAAATCTATCCATACTAACAAACTTTCGCGTTTCTAATATGTATGAGTTGGACTAGATTCTTTACTCATCAGCAAGATTAAATTGACTATGGGAACCTATTAGAAAAAGGTTGCAGCTTGCTGTTGAAAATACACAGTATTTTCAACCGACTTTAAAAAGGAGACTCTCAATTCTACTAACGAAACCAAAACGAAAACAAAATTATCACAATAAAATATTACCGTTTTGCATACAAACAAAACAAAAAAAAGCTTTTATTTCACTTTTAAAACAGTGTTTTTTACTAAAAAATAGAAATACGAAATTTTTTTGTTTTTTTATCGGCAAATTACACAAACGCTATGAAAAGATATTGACAGCCGCTCAAGATGACATTCTGGATCGGCTACTTCCTGCAAAGAGTATGGGCTCGAAACAGACTGGAGGTCGGTAAAGTATACCTAAAACCTATTATCTAAAGGCAAATAGTACAAACCATTCTTCCAACAATGCTGTGTGTTTCTCCACACACATAACTTTTAAAACTATCATGGTTTTTAACACTAAAGTCTTTGAATACGGGATATATTTACCATGATTTGATTTCTTTTGAGTTTTCCGATATTTCGTCACCGTTTCAAGCGCCATGATCACGAAAGAACTGAGGTCACTGCGAGTAGTGGTAACGTTCGTAGCAAATAACGAAAAATGAGGGTAGATCTTTATTTATAATAGAATAATCTTTCTCATAACATTAGCTCTGCTTGGCTTGGGGCTAGGTAGATAATAATTCTACTAATTTTATAAACGCGAAAGTTTGTAAGTATGTATAGATGGATGTTTGTTACTCTTTCGTGCAAAAACGACTGAACGGATATGGATGAAATTTGGCTGAGAAATAGATTATAGTCTGGAATAACACATAGGCTATATTTTATCCCGGAATTCCCACGGGAACGGGAATTACCGCGGGTGAAACCGCGAGGCGCTGTTAGTTATTAATTTGACATAAATAATATCTAATGTATTGTATTAAGGTCCGTGGGGTACCGAGGCTCTCCGGGTTTTAAAAAATTATCTGAGCGTCCGGTCGATGCGACGCGTGACCCGAGAGCTGGTGAATATCTGGCTCAGCGCATCAGCATTGCCATACAGCGTGGTAATGCAGCCAGTGTCTTGGGGACGCTTCCGACTGGTATTGACATGGATCAATTGAGCTACCTTTAGACTGTTTGCAACCGTCTGCAGTTAGCTCAATGGTTTCAATTGTAAATACTAGTTGTAATTTTTCTATTCCTTTGCTTGTAATTTTCGTAGTTAATAATAAATGGTATAAATATATCAGTTATCATAACATAAGCTCTGCTTAGCTTGGGGCTAGATGATCATTATTTATCTATAAAGGCGCCACTATTTCGACCTCTTAATATTGTAATTAAGGCATCGATACCGTCATAATTGCAAAAGCAATTAAAATAACAGCCTTATAGATTTAAGGCCTACGTTAACGGCCGGAAGTACTTACGTTACGTTACGACGCCGTTAATAACGAGCAAGTACTTACATCGTTTAATTACGGAAGTGACAGTACGGAACACTTTGAATTTGGTTACTGTCATCTAAAGATATATCCTGAAATGATATCTTTTTCAAATCTTCAAAAAAGGCATTGAGAACCGCAAGCATTTTTTGAGTTAGGTATTCGCAGCAAAAACTTTAATCACCCTATCTATAGGTAAATATTATTATAGGAAGAAATACGAAGTTGCCTTTGGTGGCCACCAAACTCTGTTTTCGTATCTCTTCCTAAAATAGACAAAATGAAACTACTACTACAGGTGCATTAAAAAAAAGCTTATGATAGGTTTAACAAACTGTACGAAGGATTTTTGGATATTCCTTTGTTCAATGGAATTGTATGATAAAATAAATGAGGGTGCTACTTTGGGTGCTGTTAGCATCTTAAGATTTTGAAGTTTACTGCTCGCCAATAAGTCTGAAGGCTCTACGATATATCGAGTCTAGCCTGACCTGATACTAAGAAGAGACATCCCAAATCAATGGAGCAGCAATACTCTATCTATATGCATCGGACCTGTGCTGGAGCCGAATTCCGCTAATTTCAAAACAAAAGTCTCTATATCGTCATATTATCAAAATGGAAAATGGCGTTTTTGCCTAAGGTGTTCTTCTATTTATTGCGCTTCAAGATACTTTCATTATTTGAATGTCAAATTGGTAGTCATAAACGTTATCGTCACAGCAATGGATGAACCTCAAAAATGTGTGCTAGGAGAATACCAAAAAGAGCTATAACACTGTCATTTTGACACGATACTATTGTAACGGTGAAGCGATTGATCTAGTGAAATCCTGGTTCTGGGATAACGATACAAGCTGTAAAAGCTGTCCCGGTGTAAAAACCCGGAACGGAAACCCTTCGTGTGTATCGTATACCTACATCTTAATGCAGTTGACTGTACTTGTATATAAATACAAATACTACGTAAGAACGTCAAAGAATAAAATGGTCGCCCGCATCCCGTCGACTTACATTCACGCTAAAAGCCACTTTGCGGCGCATACGAGTAGGTACCTACAAACGTAGTACGTTGCACTACGTTGATATGTCGTCTCTTAATGTATTGTACTATAGTCCGCTGTAGAATTATAGATATTTTTTGTAAACAAAGACATTTTTTTCCCATAACGATAAAAACTTTATTAACAACGAAAGTTACAATCAAGGAATAAAAAAAAATAGCATATACAATTGAAACCATTGAGCTAACTGTAGACGGTAGTCTAAAGGTAGCTCAATTGATCCTTGTCAATACCAGTCGGAAGCGTCCCCGGGACACTGGCTGGATTTATGAATGAAAACTTTAAAAAACTGATAACAATAACAGATAAGGTAACAACTAAAAACCAAAACAAAGTCTTCAACAACGCACAATTGCTCAAGCACAGCGAATAAATTACAAGTCCGAGTTCGATGAAGAGAGACCAATGGAATGATGAATGAAAGCTGTCAAAACCACGAATTGTCTGGAACTACTGCGGCTTGCTCTGATGTTATCAGTGTCGTAAAATATTTTGTTACTCATTTGTTTACAAAAAATATCTTGGTTTTTGAATCGGGGTAGTAGCTAATGTTCAGATGTTTTTCATTTTATACTAGACCACCCGTTGGATACACATACGTGAAGCATTAAAACTTAACCTATTTCAGTAACTGTTAATGACTTAGCTGTATTATTTATTTATTAAAGTAAGATGTATGTCATATTTTGCTTCACATGGTGCTTACCTATTAAATACTATCGTTTGAAAGTAATTTGACTATTCTGAAAAAAACACTAGAAATGAATCTCGAATTCACTTTACTTGAGCTACCTTTAGACTGTTTGCAACCATCTCTAATGTATATATATTTATTGTTTCTATGGGTAATATGATCTAAAATAAAATATGTTGTTATGAAACTTCATTTACTTTTATTCTCGCAAAAAAAAATCAATTTTACCATGGAAATTCCTACTGAAATATTTAAACTATTCTACAGTAAACAATATCAAACGGTGGATCACCGGCGAAGCTAAGCTCAAGCAGCCGGTGACTATAGTGTTGCAGACAGAGGAACAGAGGAACTTCCTGACGATACGCTCCGAATCCAGGAGAAACGCTTTCGATCTGGCCCTTGATCCAACTTCCTAGCGAGAGTCGTTTGAGATGTTTATCGAGGCTCTTCGCTAAAACGCCGTTATTATTATTATTATTTCACTTCATTTATTTTCGTTCTCGTTAAAAATACATTATTATTATTTCACTTTATTTATTTCAATACTCGTTAAAAAATACATTTTTTACTATAGAAAATACAAAAATAATATAAAACTAATCTACAGTAAAAAATATATCAAAACGGTGGATCACCGGCCGCGAAGCTAGGCTCAAGCAGCCGGTGACTAGGGTTGCAGACATAGGAACTTCCTGACGTTATTATTATTATAATTACTGAAAATCGGACTACCGTAATAGCGAATACGACCAATTAAAAATGAATCTAAAATTCGTAAGTTTTAAACAACACGCATCAAAATAATTGTGTTGATTTATCTTGCATGGCCTTTATAGGTACCTACCTACCTAGTTGGCAACACTTCAATAACAGTGAACTGTCCATTACAATTTGAACCCTTCTTCAAAGTTAATAGTTATATGCGAGAGTTCACCGATAAATAGTTAATAGTAGTTCTAATTTATAATAACAATAAAATTCATACCTTGTTTTATTGTCTTACGTCAATAAGAAATAATATTGTTTTGTTTTTTTCTATGGTTGGAAAAACGTTTTAAAAAGCAAAACTATTAAAAATTCAATTTAAGTCTAATTTCACCCCAATCGTTCAAATAAATTACAGTTCCAGTGACCTTTGTTTAACTTTGAAAACCCTTTTAAAAATATTATTTTGTACTTTTTTAACATTACAGAAATCATTCAATTCATTGAGGCTTGTAAGCCTTAAAAGTATTTTTAATTAAAATAAAGTGTTTATTGATTTTCACATTTTTTGTCGTTTTTAAAGTTTTTGTATTTTATGGATGCACCGATTTCCAAGAAATATAGAAATACCACGGTTTAAACTTTATTAAACTAGTCATTAATCCGTTAATTTGCATGCTACGATGCCACACAAAGTTAATATTACAGTTTAAATCTTATATAAGGATAAAAAGGAATATAATGATAAAAAAGGCTTGCATAACTCACTAGTATATACAATTATAACAAACTCTTAAAAATCTAAGCCGTCACCAGAAGGCAGAGTACCCAGAATGCTGGCAGCATTGCCACGTTGAATGGCAATGCTAATTCGTTGACCAAAATAGAAGCCAGCATTCTGATCTCCTGTGGACTCTATGAGAAGTTTCGTAAGATCTTTAAAAATTGTGTGTGCCCCAGGAGGATAAAAATATCTTTATTTAATATCTTTATTATTTTATTTATTTAAATATAAGGATAAAAATATCTTTATTTATAGCATTACTAAATTACTACGTTACCTAGTTTCCTTAATTACTCTAAACCATGAACATAGCTAGGTACATAGGTAATTATAAAACTTAAATGCTACAAAATAGCATCCGAATCAGCATTATGTTGTACTAGCGACCCGCCCCGGCTTCGCACGGTTTTAATACGTATAAACCCTCCTCTTGAATCACTCTATCTATTAAAAAAAACGCATCACAATCCGTTGCGTAGTTTTAAAGATTTAAGCATTCAAAGGGATATAGGGACATAGGGACAGAAAAAGCGACTTTGTTTTATACTATGTAGTGAATAGTCATTGAGCATGAGCATAGCTATCACAACACAACTCTGATTTTCCGTCGGAATCAAACCAATGCGTCGCGTTCACTCACACAATACTTACTTACCTACATAAATTAGATAGGTACCTAATCTTAAAACACAAAAAACAAGACCCGTGAAGAGACAGGCCTACAGTAAGAAACTATCTATCTAATGAATATCAGGTAGGTACATACATTTCAGCTGGATCGTTTTCAAAGTTTCGGAGATTAGAAAAATGGTCAAAATGAAGAAATAAAGTGTAGAATAAACTCTCCGATTATTTTAATTTGCTATCCGTTTTGATACCCGTTTAACCTTGAAGTCTCTTAAAATTTGGATGTCATAATTTAACTGTTTTTTTTACGTTTTTTGAATCTGTACAGGCTAACAATGTTTAACATTAAAAGTGACATCGAGACCAAAAGGTTTTCAAAACTCTAAAAACAATTCAATATTAGATTTGTCTCAGACAAAAATACAAAATTTGTAAACTTGAGCTATCAGGTATTTACCTGATAGCCATTTGCCACGCATAGAACCGTACTACTTGACTGCATGAGCCTGACTACCGCAGGATTCGAAAAACACTAAATAGTACCTATAGATCATAACAGGTGGCGTTAGTTATGCGATCTATATCACATTTCTACATTAACAACAAATAAAATCTATTTTCCACAGAATTTTTTCACTAACAAAATAAGATTCAACGATGTATTTATAGAAATAAAAATTGGCCAAGGAAAAAGATAAAAATGTGTTTGGTATTTGATACTTTCAGGATTTGAAGACAAAAATGCTACAACGCGCTAACGAAATTTCACTCTGAGTTAAGCCAAATAGGAGCAGTGACCTAAACATGTTGGGTGGTCAATTCTACACAGTAAGCCGGCTTCCGAAGGGCTGGGCTCATCCTTCGGCTTATATGTATCTTTAACACTCTCTATGCCCTTGTGTTCGAAACAACTCAAAATTTGAAAAAAAAAATCTGGCACTTGACCGTTTAGAGAATTTCTCACACCCACTGATGTAGGAGCTTTGACCACCTTTTTTGACCTATTACGTATTCTTTTTTGGGAATTTTATCAGTTTTTATGTTTTATGAGTCACTAGCGACCCGCGCCGGCTTCGCACGGTTTTATTATACGTATAAACCATTCTCTTGAATCTATCTATTAAAAAAAAGCAGAAATCCGAAATCAAAATCCGTTGCGTAGTTTGAAAGATTTAAGCATACATAGGGACATAGAGACAGATAAAGCGACTTTGCTTTGTACTATGTAGTGATAGTGATAAATTTTTGGGAATTTTATCAGTTTTATTTGTTTTTATGTGTCATTCGCAAAGACTGGTCACACGCCTACAAACAGCATTAATGTTGTCTCAACTCGTGTGACTTCAGAAATTGTAAAAAAATACTATGATCAGTTTCATTAAAGTACAATGAGCATCTATCTGAACCCATACATCATGGACTTTACCACATTATATTTTCTGTTTATTTCGATTGGTTTTACCATGATATGAAATTTTTATTTTACTTTTTTGCCATACAGCGTGGTAATGCAGCCAGTGTCTTGGGGACGCTTCCGACTGGTATTGACATGGATCAATTGAGCTACCTTTAGACTGTTCGCAACCGTCTGCAGTTAGCTCAATGGTTTCAATTGTAAATACTAGTTGTAATTTTTCTATTTCTTGATTGTAATTTTCGTTGTTAATAAAGATGTACTCCTTTTTTCTTTTATTTGTAGGTACGTTCAACAACAGGATTTATATAAGATCCTGTTTCTGAAAATAAATTAGTGTGTCATTAATACATAGTTTAAAGAAATCAGAGATGTTTCCCAAAAGTAACAAATAAAAATAAAGTTGCTACGTTGCCGTAGCACCAGGACCTCCCGTAGCCGTAGAGCTTGCTACGCGGCTACGTAGTGCTACGAAATTTGCTACGAAGCACATATTCTGAAAATAAAAAAGTACGACCATAGAAACATAGTCTTAAGAATTTACAGAGTGGGTAGTAAAATATTTGGCATTCCATTCTAAATTCTGAAAAATACAAGCTTGAAATATGTAGGCAATTAGAAACCCAGCTTGGCACTGAATAAAGCAATTAGGCCAACTACAAAAACCAACAATCAACATTTTTCACTGCGTTCCAGACTCAAACTAATCAGACTGTCTTTTGTTTCAGGTTAATGTACCACGAGTGACAGAGACAAAAGACCAACACCCCTGAAAACGCTTTATATGGAGCGAGACGGGTATACATCACGTGATTCGTCACGGAGCAGCCACAAGAGCTGCGGATGTAGATAATACTGCCAAATTCGAAAGTCTCAACTTTCCTGTCATGATGCGTGATTAAGATAGTCTATAAGTTAATTCGGATTATAAATATAGACCATTTTGGGACGGTGCGAGTGCGAGCGATTTGTGATGCAGCGACTGCCGAGGAGACTCCAAGTGCGTTTCGTGCTAGTCTGACGAATCCTGTCAGGTATGTTCTTTACCCATCATCTTGACGTCCACCGCTGGGGATAGGTCTTCTCCAAAAGGGGACGGTTTTGTCAAAATCAACATACTTTGCAGGTTCATTGGTTATCGATGATGGATGACAGTAGCTAATATTAGTAACTAATTGGTGATCGATCACATTAGCTAATATTAATAGCTAATTTAATAATTCGTAGATGTTTTTAGAAAATATGTGAACCAACTTCAAATTACAATCTAAATCAGAAACTATTGTTTGAAATGAATTGAAGTTAGATTTTTTTCATAATAACCTTTATTAACTACAAAAACAACCGTTTTTTTGGAAATTCTACCCCTAGGGGGTTGAAAAGGGTGGTTGAAATTTAGGTTCAATTTAGCGTTTTTTGTGGCCTGATTTGCGTGAAACTTACAGATAATACTAAAAATATAAAATTACTGAACTTGTAACAAGGATGTTAAAAAGAGCTATAAAAGGTTTAAAATGGGGTTTGACGTTATTGAGGTTTTAGTAACTTTAACCAGTGGCCCAATTTGCTTGAAACTTACACAGATTTGTAGTTCTTTTAGATCGTAGAGCAGGACAAATCTTAGTCTACGCGAGCGAAGCCGCGGATTAAATACTTCTTAGTAGATATCTACAATTAATATGCAGTGCCCCCTATACATCCCGATGTACTTGACTAGACCTTAGCTACTTAAATCTATAATGGCAAAACTAAAACAAATGAAATATAACCCTCCTCATTTGGAAGCATATGTCCAGCGGTGGACCACTTTCGGCGGAGAGAAATCTGGCCATTTTACTTTATCCAGATAACTTGTAGATACCTACTACTCTTGAAGACTAGTATAATGTGTGTACTACCTACTTAACTTACCTACCTATTATAGACAAATATGTAGTACCTACTAAAGTAGGTAGCGCAAATTGGGGGGGGGCTATGTCCAATAGTGGACTAATATAGGTTGATCATGAAAGTAGGTGGGTACATTCAAGTCGGCTGGAAAACCAATCGCTATATTTTCTATGTATACGACGATATTATCGCTACGATCATTTTATCGCCGAGTGACACTCGCTTGTCGAGGTGATACCTTAGGCTGGGAAAATACGAAAGATTTTATTTCCGATTGTCCGCTGAATGTCTGATCGTATTTACGCGATACACATCCGATTCTTGCATTAGACTTTTTCTGAATTCAGTTATTTCCGAGCTATTATATGATAGCCGGATCAGAGTATGGGATCGGAATGCAGGGTGACAAAATCTGACGTGTATTCCCAATATTAGACGAGGAAAATTTTGGTAAGGATCAATTCGGAAGACCAGCGTTGGTTGTAGATACGTAAATACAAACAGCTCATGCTGAGACAGGGGCTGTTTTGTGACTGGAGCGAATTGTTATCTGTTATTTTCTATCTTTATTTTGTATCCTTTTTTTTCTATCTTTTGCGTTTGAGTTACAAGTAAAGGTTTTCTATTCTATTATAATTTAAGAAAATTTCCAACAACCGCGAGTTTACAGGACGTTGACACAGCGGTGTAATTGCTGTGAACTTTTATCAAGGCACTTTATTTTATTGTTTTCCAAATAGATACAGGATAAATAGAAAAAGCTTTATCGTACACCGTACAATACAACTTATAATTTACATAGAAATGCTAGGTATACAAATAGCGGCTATATCGCTATAAGTGATCTCTTCCAGGCAACTTTAAGAACAAAACAATTATTGGACGCTTCCCAAAGAAAAGTCATGAAAGGTAAGTCAATTTTTTCAGTTTTAAAACCAAACTAAGTTATTATGAAACTACCTAAATACCTCCTTTCATGGATGCCTTGCCTTTCGCCTTCTGACGTCATCATTAGGGTAGGTAGGTATATTGCTATGTCTATAGGGTAAATGCACACGCGGAAAAATGCTAGCTATAAAAGGTGCCACATAACATGTGAACAAGAAGGGGGTTAATGAGGACCACATGAGGATCAACTTTTGCTGTTGGATTTTTTTAATTTTAAAATATTTACCTAGCTTGTTGCTTCTCTAGACTTTTCTACGTTATTTTTTGCGTATACATACATTATTATACGTAAGCGTTTTAGTTCAAAGGATGAACATAATATTTTTAAAGGGATGGGATTAGTATGTAAGTAACAAACTTTTTTCGAGAAAAAATTATTCGAAACTCAAAAAAATATAAGCAGTTACAACAAATTGATCCCCTCGGTCGAAAATCACCCCCTTACGGCTAGTAATTTGTTACGTTGTACCCTGTACGTGTACATACCTACTTCTTTTAATAGCAATAGCGTATTTCGTTAGATTACGATCTAACATAAACTCACCTTCAGTTCAAAGGTTACATAGAAATAGCTGATAGGTAAATTACTTACTGCGAGTAAATGTTTCAATAGAATTATATCTTTGGTAGGTACCTACAAATTACTAAGGTACCTTACCTACCTATTCATTGAATGAAGGAAGATGCTTTTGATCACTATAATGATGTACCCAAGAACTTTCGTCTTTCTTCCTAAATTCGCGGGTCAGCGAATTTACTGTGTGGAGTTTTGCCGACACAGCCTGTCGATTTCACGTAGGTTGTCATAATGATAAACTATAATTAGGTACTCGTACCTACTTTTTATGAGTAACTACCTACATTTTGCTTTATATAAAATAGGTTTAATTGAATTATTATAGATTTTTTTCCTATTCCTTGAGTGTAAGTACCGAATTTTCGTTATTATAAAGATGTACCTATCGATTCGCTGACTTAAAAAATTCTTATCAATAAATTGAATACCTACCTATTGTTAAAATATTACTATTCAAGATATAATACCTAGGTATGTAAGTATGTAGGTACCTAAACAGTGATAGTTTTGTATGACTTTTAAAAACAGCAACTATCAAAGAACCTATCAAACAAGTACAAAATAATATCTTTGTTTGCACTCGCGCAGAGTAAAAGGAGCTAATTCGAACATTATTTATTCTTATGTTCGAACCTGAAAAAAGAAAATGCACAAGAAACGAATTAAATTATTAATTTTTTGCTTTCAGCTCCAGTGTTGTTAAATATTTTCCAGCAATAGGTAGGTACTACTAATACTACCTATACTACTACCTATTACCTAGGTAAGTTCTCGGGTTTTATTACCTACGTCATTGTTTACAAAAAAGTAAGTACTTATCATCTCAGACTAATTATCATAGACAAAAAAAATGTACGTAGGTACTTAGGTATTACAAAAACAGTCTAGAACTGAGTAGGGATGTACCTTACCTATAAGAAGTAACGAGTAGGTAGGTATAGGTAGGTAAAGACCTATGATTCCTGTCATAGATTTATTAATGGCGGGAAAAACAGATGAAAGTTATGACGATCAGGGATTGGGGTCGATCGTAAACATGAACCGAATGAACACTTCCTTCAGAAAAGTGGGCATAAATCAGATCAATGGCTGCATTAAATATAAATCAATATTAGATGAGTCATTTCACTCATTTCAGAATGATGATACGTAGGTACCTAGGCACTTACTTGGTAGACCTTCTGACGTAGCGGCGTAGAGTCCGTTTCATGAAAAAAGTCCTACTGCAACTGGTGGAACTAAATTTGACAGATTGCCATATGCTTGCTGGCTTCATTCGGTCGTACTACTACAGCGCCGCGTCTAGGGGACTTCTTTCGTGAAAAGGACTTTTTTCTAGAGCTTATGGTATGGACATGATAGGTACCTTTTCTTTACAAATTTTGAGTAGATACTTACAAGGTAAGGTACCTACCTACCCTACTACGATAGATGACAGATAGGCACCTTCGTAAGATTAAAGACCAGTCCTATTTTTTCACTTCCGCTTTCATTCGAAAGAAATGTGGGTAGTGGGTGGTAGAAATCCTAATGATACCTAACGTACCTAGTTACCTCCATAAGTATAATATCGCAGAAGTTAGTGGCTGAATGGCTAATTTGTTACCTGGTTATAAATATCGGGCACTCTTAAGCCTTAAGAGAGCACAAGCCGAACTAAACCCAAAAAAACACTGGATACCAAAACTACAAAAAGGAAATACATGTAAGGACACTAGAAACGAAATTCTTGCAACTGCTACTGACTTCTATGAAAATTTATACTCGGCTAGAAACCTAAAACGAAAAACGATACCACTAGAAATTACCGGCAAGACAACAAATGAACATGACATCTTGAATTTTGACGACAGAGAGATAGACCTACTAATAAAAAAGTTAAAAACAGGAAAGAGTCCAGGAGCGGACGGAATCTCAAACGACATGATTAAAACATCAAGCAAAGCTATATTAGCTTCTTTAACCATGCTATTCAACCAAATCTTAACGGAAAAGCATATTCCAAGACAATGGGTAGAGTCGGATATCGTAATATTATACAAGAAAGGAGACCCTGCAGAAATAGCTAATTACCGCCCAATAAGTCTCATGTCCAGCTTGTATAAAATATTTTCACAAGGCTTACAACAACGAATAACGCCAAGAGTCGAAAAGTTTCTTTAAGTAGAACAAGCCGGATTTCGTAGAGGTTTCAGCACTGTCGACCACATCCACACGATAGAACAAGTTATTGAAAAATATCAATAGTTTCGAAAACCTCTATATCTGGCCTTCATTGACTATCAAAAAGCTTTTGACTCAATAGAGCATGAGTATATCTGGAAAGCCTTGAGACAGGCCAACGTTGATGAGACTTATATAGAAATTATAAAAAATATATATGAAAACTGCAGAAGCAGAGTGAAACTTGAAAGGACGGGAAAATTTATTAAGATCGGAAGAGGAGTACGGCAAGGAGACCCTCTTTCGACGACTCTATCTATTACCATCCTACACTCAATTATAAATGAACTCTCCTGGAATAACGAAGGCATCAAAATTAACGGCCGAAACCTAACATACCTAGCCTTCGCAGACGACATAGTACTTCTAGCAGAAGACGCGCATAAACTCCAGCATATGCTGACTACCCTACATAACGCTAGCAAAGAAAGAGGACTGGAGATGAACCTACAAAAAACACAAGCCATGACAAACCATGAGAAAATAGACTTACTTATAGAAGACACGACACTAGAATACGTAGAGGAATACATTTACCTAGGGAAACAGGTTTCATTTAAGCCATCAAACAACATCGACGAAATAGACAGAAGAATAACAAAAACCTGGAAGAAATTCTGGAGCATGAAGGAAATTTTGAAAGGTACACTCCCTTTAAGACTTAAAAAGCGAGTATTCGACTCGTGCCTACTTCCAACGCTTACCTACGGTAGCCAGACCTGGACCTTTACGCGAGAAGCTAAGGACAAAATAGCAAAATGTCAAAGAGCAATGGAACGAAACATTATGAAAATAAAACTGAAAGACAAAGTACGACACACAGACACCAGATCTAAGACTAAATTTATTGACGCTCTACAATACGCACTTAAAATGAAGTGGGGATGGGCAGGACACATAGCCAGAATGCCAAAGGAAAGGTGGGCCACCATAGTCACCTCGTGGAAAGGCCCGAAGGGCAAAAGAAGAATTGGCAGACCCCTAGCAAGATGGTCAGATGAAATCAAGAAATATCTTAAAAGACAAAATTGGACAAGCGTCGCAGAAGACCGCAAACACTGGACACAACTGGAGGAGGCCTTTACCCGAGAGGGGTCCTAACCACTTATAAAATAAAAATTTAATTCAAATCAATCGAAACTATCATATATTATAATAAAAAATGGCGCATGTTATTTAAAATTTTCAAATGTATTTACTGACACATTATAAATTATTTTTTCATTTGACATCAACTTTTAAGGTTGATTTGATATAAATATGTTACTTAGATGGTTACGGAATAAAAAGGCTTTTTTATTTTATTTTATTTTATTTATAAATATCGGGAAAGGTAGATAAGGAACCTGTAGTCGTTTATGTAGGTACTATAGTTTTTTTGTGGTTATTTCACAAGTTTTTATTAAATGAGTGACACGACACTGCGCTAGGTAGTAGGTAGGGTAGGACCGCGGACATTGGAAAAACCTTCTTTGGTTTATTATACCTACCTAGTGTCTTAGAATACCTAGGAGCTACCTATCTGCAAACGATGATGGTTTTCTACCCATCATCGATTATGAATACCAATCGATTTTCTTTAACTGATCAGCTGTTAATTTTTTGATGTTGTCACTGTCACCTTTCAAAAAGTTGTCAAAAAGGTCCTTGTTTGATTAAGGCCGTTATCACACGATTTTTAGTTCGGTTGGTAAAATTGAACCAGTTCCAACGAGTACGCTGCTCTAAGGAATGACAACAATCACGACTATTAATTTTGAAGAATCTATTATTAACTATGCAATACCTTAATCTAGACTAACTTTCTAGAACACGCCTAGAGAGCCTAGAGATCTTTTGATTGCCAAAGCATCATAAAGTGATGAAGAGCTTGAAGCGATGTAGAAAAGTTGGCATTGATTTTCGACTCGAGGAGGTATTTCGCTGCAGCGCTGCGAGATGGCAGTTTGGATCGATGCTGTGTTGCGCGCGCCGTTGGTGACGTCATCGTCACCGGGTGGGCCGATAGAATGATTTTGAAAGAGGCAAATTCTTTACGATAATTAAGTAAACGCCTTAGTGAAAATGGAACTTCAACCAAGCAGAAAATATTTTTTATGAACTGTTGTATTGACGGACGATGCTATAATAACTAGGTACCTTGATTGTTATTTTCATTGCAAGAAAATAATTTCTTTCTAAATATTAAAAAAAAGTTCTATCATGTAAAAATTTAAACAGATAGAAATCAGACGGAAATGTACCTACTCTAATTTTAAATAGGTAAGTAGATATTTTACTGAAATAATCCAAGTTTGATAACGATATCTATAATAATTACGACAGAAATCTTATCAACTTTATCAAAAGTGCGTCAAACAAGGAGTAACTTGCGTCATTATTATAAATTTGAAGATGTACGATGAAATTGTTTATCGTATTCTTTTCTTATACAAATATTTAAGAAGTTTTTCTTATCTCCAGTAAATTAATAGAATCTAAGAACTGCATGAGGTACCTACCTCATGCAGTTCTTAGATTCTATATATCACATCGACTCAATGGTTAAATTCTAGTTATTTTTATTACTTGCGAAGTTGCGTTTATTTATCAAGGTTGATTTATATTATATGAAATATTATATAAAAAAATTAAAAAAATATCTCTCATATCTTATAATATTTTAACGCTTTTCTTTACTATGTTATTATGAAAAGTTTACAGTCCAGTCCAGCATACCGCTCACATTGTAATTGAATACAGATAATTGATCAGTACCTAAATATAGTTAGGAACATAAAATTGTTTGATAGATGACTTGACTCTCCTTTGTTTAGTCTGTGTTTTGTTTGAACCTGGACTATTTTAGATTTTCTGTAACTTAGAGAAGTCGGTAACATCAAATTTATTTTTCAAAAATTTTCTTTTAACGTTTTGTCTCAAACTTGTACCTTTTGGCTATATTTACACAAACATATTATGAACGTCTATTTCGTAAAATTAATAATAATGAGATTGATTTAAAAATCATTAATAAAAAAAATATCTACTATATTTTATGATATTGAGGATTTATATACCAAGCCATGGTTTAACCAAATGTTATTTTAATAAATCGAAATACCGGCTACATTTCCTTCCAACGACGACGCTACAATCACCAATATCGTTTTGTTTCGTGTATTTTGGGATACATGAAGGTCCCTCTGTTTTCTATCGGCGTGTTCACCTTGAACTGTTCGATTGTCTTCCTCTACAATATAAATCATGATGTCACTTTTGGTGATTTGATTAGCACATTGATTCGTATTTATCATGGTTAGAATTAGCATTGCGTGGATCATAATAAAACCTAGGTAGGTTGGGCTTTATACTCTCTTAAGATGACTTACAAACTTAAATGTTTAGTGTGAAGGGTTTCTCGATCAACATTTTTTATGATAAGTCGGTCGGTAGGTCTCATAGGATCTTATAGGATCCTTATAGCAAGAATTATGTAAAATGCCCTGTTTTATCAGTCATTATATTTTTTATACAACTGTGGTAACCTAAATAAAAAATAAAAATGAAGAATAAAACAGCTTGATAAAGGTATATGGTAATTGATTGTGATAAGCTTGATATAAATAATGTAGTAAGGTAGGTACTTATAAGGCCTTTTAAAATAAATATTTAGTTGTACAGATAACATTTTGACGCAAAGCTAATTGTTCTTGAAACACGTACTTCATCGCAACTACCGCAGTGACACTGAAATACTAGATAGTGTTGTTTGAGCACTAATCTACCAAGGTTGAAATACCTACTTACTGCACGGTACCACGACGGTCGACAAGACAGGCTAAATTTAAAATGCAGTAATATCTACACCTAAAATTTAATATGGAAACGCTGATTATGTTCCCTTAACACATGGCCATTTCAAAATTGTAAACATAAATAAAAGTAGGTAAAAGAATAGGTTCTATTCTGATTGCGAAATTAGTCAGCACACAGGCGTCTATGTCATGCTGAATACATTAACACGCCTCAAGAGTATTTTTGCAAAAGTCACCACGTTTGGCAGACTGATTCATGATCATAATGAGGTTATTGTGGGTAAAAACACTATATAAATCTCTGCCGTTCTTCTTCTTTAAGGTTCTCTTAGACTTAGTCTGTAATTACGACATTCACGCTACGAGTTGAGTCGGTGAGGTGGAGATTACGCCAAATCAGTTGGTTGCAGATTTGTAATTATAACTGAACCAATAAAATCTATGTTTTTCTTTTTCTAATCAGATCAAAAAAAACAAGTTATAGAGATTTGTGTACTTATTTAAAAAATACACGCTCGCTATATAGAGCGCCAGTTCGTGTGACGTCATACAACGTACGTCGGTCGGGCCAGTGACGGGTCCACCAACCCGTTATAAAATATGGAGTTTGTTACCCCTTGATGTCAAAACTAAACTACTCAACTGATCGGCTTGAAATAGAATGAAATTTAATCATCATCATTAGCCCATATTAGTCCAATGCTGGACATAGGCCTCCCCTAATAAGCGCATTAGCGCATGCTATGCTGGATAGGCAAGAATGACATTTATGGTACTTTAAATGGTTGCGTATCCAAAGGGTGCCAATAGGACTCTATTAAAAAGCAGACAGCTGCGTCGGAATAACTTGGATATTATTCTTTAAATATTTTATCACAATAAATTAGTTACTTTTGCCAGTTTATCCGACTAGGTTACAATAAAACTGACTTTTATAAACATGTCTATTTGAGTAACCAGTTGAATTATATACAATTCAAATAATTAATATGAATATTACACATGACGCAACGAGTGAAAATTTAAAAAAACTCTGAGGGCTTGATTAAGGGGCATCCTGGGCTTTCCATTGAGTTACCAGTTGTGGATACCTATACCTACCAACTACCAATCCATACATACATTTTCCCTCTTTCACCGTATGAAGTACCAGAGCATTGTCAGACCAGACTACTCGTTATCAGACGATTCGTTCGACGCCACCGTACTAAAAAAATATTTTATTTATTTGATTATTATTGCCAAGACATCACATTTCTTCTCTTCTTTCTTCTTAATCGATCAGATAGTACAAGCGCAGGCTTGTGGCACTGACGTCGAGTCGAACTCACGCCGCGCGCCGTCGTCGTCTCTGCCACCACCGCGCCGCCGCGCCGTTCGCTTGACGCATGCGCGTCTGGCTAACGTCTGCGGATATAGATGAGTGGTTGAATCTTTATATATATCTTTGTAGCAAGCTAAGATCTTTTCATCTTGGTCGTATAACTGGTCGGTACGCAGGCACCAACCTACACAACTATTTCGCTGGAATTTATCTTTTAGCGTTATCATTTTTGTCGCATCGCGATATAGATAACACTGCTGTTATATTATAATATTTTATCAATTATGATGAGATAACAATGCTGCTTCTATTCATATAATACTAAATGAAAGGAAGGGGTGAACACTACGAGTGTGTCGTTTGTCGTAACTGACTGTGTCGTGCAGTGTGAGCGTCCGATCACGATCGTGAGTTCGTGTGTAGCGGGCCTTGCATAGCGACGAGTCAGTCAGTCAGCAGAGCGGACTCAGACAGATCGCGCGGTCGTGCGGCGCGTTCTTGGTGCTTGTAGTTTTTTAGTTTTGACAGTTGGCGCGATTTCGTTATGTTCATCTAATTACTTGTACTTCTTGTGGAAATCATAGATTTTAGTGTGTGTAATCTGTGTTTTTCTATATATATTATCGAGTGTTCGACTGGATTTGTGAATTTTCCTCGCCGGCGGGGAATTGAGCTGTAGCACGCCCGTGCTCTCTAGCCCGTGTTGTGTTGAATTTTTGTGGTTTCTCTTTGGGAAACTGTTCCTAGGAGGTGTTCCCCTGCTTCCGGAACTGCCAGAGGTATGTGCCATTGAGTGTGTACTAGATTAGTGCCAGTAAACTTTGCCAACAACAGTTGCAAGTTCGCTCGCGCAATTTCTCTTGCGTTCCCGATAAAACGGGTTCTATAGTTCCAAATATAGCAAGTAGCCGTATTGCTGGCTTATTTGAAGTGAGTTTACTTGCCTACCTGTACACTAGCGATATTTCCTTGGTCAGGGCGCTGGGTCGCTCGAACGCAGCTGTGCGTGCGTACGTAATGTGTAAAAATAAATAGGTACGTGGGTATTATCGAAACACGCCGGCATGGCAGGCGTCGCTGAGGACATCGTATTATTAGAGTATTATACAATGCTAGGTTATGTTTATTGAATATCAGACCCAAAGTTTCAAGGCTCTCAATCCGTTGATTACGCACAGCATATTGATCCTATAAAACCACCACATGAAATGTAATAGATCTTCCGATACCAGCTCTATAAATAAATTGCTTATCAGAATCATTCATACAAAAATGCACTAAGCACTTTCAATGTAGGTTTATCACAAATGAACTCAATATGATCTACCTAATTAAAAATGTTTCCATAAGTTCTCTTGATAGAATGTATAGAATACAAAACTTCCTGAAAAAGCCAGAAAGGAATTTTCTAACAAGTTCGACTTAAACTGTAAAAGCAAAGCGAGGAACTCAAGCAATGCTTAGCAATGGGTCTTCTACACACAGCATACAAATGAATCTAAATCAATCGAAATCAGAACCTCTCTCTTACATTAATTTATTAATTAATGAAGGCATTTTGTCAAAATTGTTTAGTTACATAACAATTGAAAAAATCAGTTTCGAAACAATTTTATTTTTATAACTTTAGTTAAAACTTATTGGGAAGTTACCTAGATACAGATACATAAGGTAAGTTCAAATAGTTTCATCACTCCTGTAATTATCAAATTGTTGGAAAATTGACTATTATTTATTGTACAGTATCACTACATAGTATAAAACAAAGTCGCTTTCTCTGTCCCTATGTCCTTATGTCCCTATGTATGCTTAAATCTTTAAAACTATGCAACGGATTTTGATGTGGTTTTTTTTAATAGATAGAGTGATTCAAGAGGAAGGTTTATACGTATAATAAAACCGTGCAAGCTGGGGTGGGTCGCTAGTAATAAGATAAACATGAATTAATTTACATTTATCTGAAATGAACAACTTAGACAACAAATTTGACTTTATTACTTTCTTCACTATCTGCGCCCAGGGTAAAAGTATGCAAACTATCACCTACGTGATAATTAGCATTCTTTTATTCCGGGCCTACAAGTACATTATATATGATATTTCAATAGGTAAATATATAAAATTATTTATTCCTGTTGGTTTAATAAAGGTTATTTACCAATGACATTATACTGTTGACACATAAGTACTACTATTATATTCTATGTTTTTCTCTTATCTCAAAGGAGTTTAAGTTAAGTAGGTATATAATAAATTTTATTGTACAATATGAAAAAAACATCTGTCTATGTAATATTTTAATTTTACAATACACAGTTTGAATAGATAATAATGTATGTATGTGTAGATTTTGGTTTTACCTTTACCAATAATTTAGACTGACAAGGAAAATTAACACAACTCCCATTTTACTTCTTTGTTGCTTAACTTTCTTATCAAGTAACTACAAACTTTGTTTGTCCACAACTTATTCTCTTCACTAGGTAGGTACTTTCTTTTACTGTCTGTGAAAAGTTGTAATTTTTATTTGTACTTTTCTATTTCATTGTTGACCCATAAGTTTTTTTAAATAAATTTAAGCCAGGTTTTTGATTCCACTTTAGATTTACATGCCTTCTCTCCTAAACCTAAGTTTACGTTATTAAGTAAATAATATTATGGGTACAGGATGTCCTACAGTTTGTCCCTCTTTACTGCGCACTTAGAATTTAGCTGATCTATGGGCCATTTTTCTGCCACAAAAATCAAACTAATTTACCTCTTGAATTTTGTATGATTTTCTTTTTGCTTTTTTATTTTACTTAAGGTAGTTTTAATTCTCAATGTTTAGCTTAGTTATTGAGAAATAAATAATTTTCATTTCATTTGACAGAGGACCTCTAACACTTTCCACTGGGTTCTATTCTAACTTGTGTTACCACACTCCAGCTGTAAGTTTTAGGTAGGTAGTTTTTCCATCTTGTTATTGTAACAAAATGGAAAAACTACCTTAAATAAAATTATAAATTATATAGGTAATTATAAATTATAGAAAAATTACTTGTCGTTATTCACGAGCACAGTGACGCGCGAGCGAAAGTCCGCCTGCGACGACGCAGGAGATTGCGGGTTTGATTCCCTCCTTGATACTAATGTTTGTAATAAAAATTAGTTCCGGGGTTCTGGGTGTTTTCTATGTATAATAAAAAATATCTATTTTATTTATTTTTTTATGTAGGTACATATCAGTCATCTAACATCCATAACACAAGCTCAACCCAATGATGATGATGATGATATAGTACCATACTCAGCTTGCCCTACTGTTTTGCTTATTAATATTTTAGTGCGTTAAGCACAGCATTATATTCAGTATTGATATTTAGCTTGGCTATCTGCCAGTTCACAAAATCTATAGCTGTGCTGTAAATTTCATTCTATGCCTCTACTAGGCCTCTTTCATGCAAGCAACGTTGAACCCTGTGCTAGCAATCTGAAAGTTTAATTCAGTTTTTCTAGTTATATGGCTGACGGTGCTATATCTCTAAAAGTAGCAATTTATGTTTTGTTCCTACTGTTGCTAGCCATGAGTTCATTGAGTCAATAACATTAGTTATGTAAACTACTCAACATACTATTTTAATCTTATGTTAGCATAGCATCATGCTATATTATGCCTTAAATCAACCGTTTAAAGTATATTTTAATTTGAAAGCAAAGTAGGGTTGACACAGTTTTGATAGATGAAATTGTGTGTAGCTACAAAAGTGGTATTTTACTGTACTAGTATTATAAATCTTTTTTCTCTTATTCATAGAAGGCTGGAGCTGGTTTGGTATTACCAACTTGTCTGTTGTTCCCATTTCGCTGGGAATAAAACAAAATGATGAGTGAGGCTTCCATGTGTAGGGTTGCCAACACAAAGCAAACATTTTCATTCAAAAGTTTTGTAGGTGCATGAATGTTTTGTTTTTCATTTAAATTATTTTGAAAACAGACTTACATTATCATTGCCTATGTCAAAATATGAATATGTACTTAAATAAAAAACTTAAATAAATAAATAAATACATAATAATCTGTTTCTTTTCATCTGTAAGTTACAACTTCAAAATATTTTTCGTAATAAGACATTCTTTGTCAGTTCTTTTGTCTCATGAAACAATGTTATTTTAAGTTTGTCTACTCAAACGAATCACTTAATTTATTTACTATAAGAGTCAATTTATATGCCAAAACCAAATTTATTTGACAGCAATAAATAGTTTTGCAAACTCAAAACTCATATGTGCTTTATTTCCTTTAGACCTTAGAGGACTATTGTAGACGTTAGAAGTTAGAACACGTCTTGGACAGTCCCTTTCGGTATCATTTTTAGTGCGTTTTTAGCATTTTAGTGATTAGTTTAAGTAGATTATTTTGTTTTAGTTTTGAATTGACACCAGTGTCAACCCTAAACGCAGATTTCAATGTCCTTCTACAATAACATTTGTCTGAGTCTGGTGTAATTTGGCAATGCTCCGGCGATGTACAATAACCACGAAATGGGAGTCCACCCCCCCTTTTCGTGTGACTAGATGCTGGTTGGGGGAGAAGGCGTTCTCGGAAATAAATAGGCCATTGACGGGCACTTCCGTATAGCTAAATGTCTTTTATCTGGTACAGAGCAATGCTTTTTGTAGCACGTTTTTAACCCAAAAAGAGAATTGTCGTTTTTGTCTCTGTCTGTCTGTGGTATCTTAGGTAGCTCCCAACGGGATGAACCGATTTTAAAATTATGAATTAAGATAGTTCGAATGAAATTTGTAGTGCAGTGTTTTCGACTTTTTTGTTAATCTTCAATAATAACAATAAAAATGCTGGAGAATCCACGCTGCGTCCTTCGTCCTCTAGCCCCCTAAACATAGTATTTGTTATAATTACTAGTAGTTAACTGATATGCTTACATAATACTATTGTTATTTTTATAAAACACTAGCGACCCGCCCCGGCTTCGCACGGTTTTATTATAAGTATATAAATCTATTAAAAAAAACCGCATCAAAATCCGTTGCGTAGTTTTAAAGATTTAAGCGTTCAAAGGGACACAATGACATAGGGACAGAGAAAGCGACTTTATTTTATACTATGTAGTGATAGAAAAAAACCCGGGTGTTCTGGGTAACAAATATTTGCAGATTGTAAAAACATTTATGCCGAGGCGGGAATAGAACCCGCCACTTGTGCCCCCTCCTGCCAGCGGACCTTCGCCCGCTGCACCACAGACGTCGTCAGTCTTTGTTAGTATTTAGATAATTTTTTGGTCTTCACTTCCGCTTTCAAAAGTCCTGTCCAATTTTCGTAATATACGACCCATGTGCAACTTGCACCAAAACACATGCCTTCGAATTCAAAACATAAATAATTCGAAATCAAATAGATCAGAAACTCGATGTATCGATACATTCAGGGGCAGATGCTCAGATGCTCACAATCGTGTATTTAAAGCTTGAGATCGAGCGAGGCGGCGTCACCGGCGCGTGCGTCACTCAACGCGAATAGACACTGATGACCCTCGCCAGGTGACGCCAGCGTTACGGTTACTTAGAGCTGAAACTCGTCTTGGGTGCACGAAACGGGTTTCACCTCTGCATGTTTTACTTCTTAAAGTTAGGTTGCTTGTCTAGTAGTAAGGTCAACACGGGTTTCATCTCTGTTTTTCTACTTCTCAAAGTTGAGCTAGAATTATTTATTATTTAGAGCTAGCTCTAAACAATTAATAATAATAAAACTTTATTGTTTAAAAGGTTGTTTATAACTAACTAGCCTAACCGCCCCGGCTTCGCACAGTGTTATTATACGTATAAACCTTCCTCTTGAATCACTCTATCTATTAAAAAAAACCGCATTGCGTACCGCGTTGCGTAGTTTTAAAGATTTAAGCATTCAAAGGGACATAATGATATAGGGACATAGGGACAGAAAAAGCGACTTTGTTTTATACTATGTAGTGATACATGAGTCATAATTACCTAGGCTATCTATTTAACTACGTAATCGCTCAAAACACTGTTAGTTTTAAGTGATTACAACTAAACTGAAAGTAGTGTCTGGCTAGTAAGGTCAATACGTGTTTCGCTTCTATGTTTTACTACTTCTTAAAGTTGAGCTAGCCTGTCTAGGAGGCTGCCGTAATAAAGTTTATACCCACTGAGATACAGGCGGTAAAAACTAGTTCGGTGGATAGTGAACACCCTAGCCGAACAACAACAGTTGCTAGTGCTGACAACAACGAGGTGAATTAAATAAGTATGTACCTATAAATAATAAATAGGTAAATGTGGTCAATATGTACCTACTTAAAAATATATATGCGACCATCCTAAACTTGGTGCCTGCCTACACTGTGTGACCTACTTCAAAACAGTCAATATATTTTCTGTGTCATCATTATGATATACGCATATTATAGACTGTCTATAACTTTTTTCTTTGAACCAAGTATTATATTTTAGGGAATAAATAGTGTCGAATAAATACTGCACTGTGTATTACTGCAATAAAGTCTTTATTAACATTGACTTAGGGGCCTTTCAGTACGAGTACTCTCTACTTTTCCCCCAACCTCAATTCCTCTACCTTCCCATACAATGAACCACAAAGACTTCGATGCGAGGAAATCTTATGCTTAGTATGTGGCTAGGTCATGCTTTGTGGATTGTCCAGCATTATTTATTTATTTACTATGTATCTATGTTATTGTATTAAGTATATCAGTCATCTAGTACCCATAACACAAGCTCTGCTTAGCTTGGGGCTAGATGATGCTGTGTGGACTGTCCGGAATTATTTATTATTATTATTTACTATACCGCGATTCAACAACAGATATTTTTTGTAAACAAATGAGGTACAAAAGCAAAGGAACATCGGTGGAACCTATATATGACACTGGTTTCATTAGAGCAAGCTGCCTAAGCACCAAATAATGTGGTTTTGACAGTTTTCATTCATCATTCCATTGGTCTCTCATTCATTAAAGAACTCTAACTTGCATCTTTTTCGCTGTGCTTGAGCGATTATGCGTTGCTGAAGGTTTTTTTTTGGTTTTTAGTTGTCAGCTTGCTGTTACCCTACTATTGTTATTGCTATCAGTTTTTTTAAAAGTTTTCATTCATAAATGTCATTGTTTACAAAAAATATCTATATTTCTAAATTAGAGTATAGATGCGCCCCGCGGCTTCGCCCTCGAACCGGAGTTTATTTTCCGTTTAAATTTCAGAAATTTATTGCACGTCCCCTAGGGGTTATTGTAAAAAATAAAAAATACGTTGTTTAATTATTCACACCACAGTTTATTTATACCGAGTTTTGAGTGAATCGAACCAAGGAAAAAATATTTTCCATACAAACTTTACCGCCCTATTTAACGCCCTCAGAGGTTAAAATTTCATAATTTTAATAGCCTATGTCGTATTCTAGGTTCTAAACTATCTACATACTAAATTTCATTTAAATAACTTAAGTAGTTACAAAGATTACTTATGCCAAACATTCACACATACTTTCCCATTTATTATAATAGAAGCAAGATCTGATCTCTCAAATTCGTATTTCCATTTCTCTACATAGCTTTCAGCTATATAGAACCTACAGTGACTTAATTTTATTACCATGCAAACTATTTCTTTCAAATAACTAAAACCCTTCTCTCACCAAAACTTAAATAAATACTTAAATATTGCTAAGCAGAGCTTGTGTTATGGGTTAAGTACCTACATTAACTTCAAGGTTAAGTAATGCTGCATAATGAAAAACAAATAACACTGCTTTTATTTCTTATTTTATTATAGTTTTTATGTTTAAAATGTGACTGGAAATAAAGGTAGGTATTTGTTTTGTGAGTTTACTTTTGAATGCAAATAGCATGTTTTTAATATATAATCCACAAACCATTAAAGTAAGTTAAGTATAATTTTCTGATCTTGTTTCAAAACATTCTCTTACTATATCACAGGACTAATCCTGCTGCGTCGTAAATCAGGCTTTTAAGCAAGCTACAACGATTGTTCCTTCCTACGTGCCTCCCACGTTACACTGACTTATACTCCGACAATTAAGCAATGAAACCTTTGAAATTGAAACACAGTTGAGATAAATGCATACCTTGTATTGGATTATCCTTAAGGTCACCTCTACAAAACCCTGTATTGTATTATGCGATTCGCTTACATTTAACTGTCGGTAAATATTAATTTTGAAAAAAACAGAAACTTGATACAGTATTCGAAATTAAATTATTAATTATTATCTGAGGTCTGGTCAATGCGACGCGTGACCCGAGAGCTGGTGAGTATCTGGCTCAGCGCATCAGCATTGCCATACAGCGTGGCCATACAGCCAGTGTCTTGGGGACGCGACGACTGGTATTGAAATGGACCAATTGACCTTTAGGCTGTTTCCAACCGTATGTAGTTAGCTCAATGGTTTCAATTGTATATATAGGTACTTACTAGTTTTAATTTTTCCTATTTCTTGATTGTAATTTTTGGTGTTAATAAAGAATTATTCTTTAAAAAAAACTTATATTTATTAATTAAAAATACCATAACATTATGGCTTGAATTACAAATAATTTTGGTATTACTTTTGTTAAGGCATCCGTCGCCGGCACCTTAAAACGGACGCGAATATACGAGCGTTTCTGTCAACCATTTAAGTGGATTCAGGCAGCGACTATGACAAATTACGTCCTCATCCAAAAACACATAAAAAGTGGAAGGACGTCCATCCCGAATTCAGTATTTATCACCCTGAAGGGATGTTTGTTTTCTCTGGAACGTTTTGTTCTTTTCCAAACGTTCCAATGAGGTTGGAATAGTAATGAGGTCTTTATAAAATAGGTTCCTTGAGGTTTTATGGAAAAACCTGATAATTGTGTTAATGTAAATGTGTTAGTATGTGTTAAAATAAGAAATCGAAGATCATTGACATTATCAATGCGGAAGTTTGTATGTCTTGACTGAATGGATCGAGCCGAAATTTTGCATATATAAGTAGTTTAAGGTTATTCATTAGTAGGCCTGGAATAACTAACGGCCCGAGTCGACTGCTTCGAGTCTTCTGTAAATTAATTTTTTTCCTTAATCCATTTCCCCTGTCATTGACTGCAGTATTTTATCAGGTAACAGCGACTAGGCTACGCCATGTCACGCCTAAACCGGTCGTCCCGAATCGACAGGCCCTCGCAATTTCAATTTACCCCGATTTTGTTCTTGTCAATCCATTAAGCTTTCGTTGACAATTTCTCTCAGGTAAGCATTGTGATAAAAAAGTTTTACGAATATTTTACACGTAAGAACACCTTTTGTTTTGAGTTAAGAGAACGTCGTAGTCAATTTGTTTATCAAACTAGGGTTAGCTAGATCTCATGGAACCAAACTTTTAAATACAAATCAACATTATGTCTGTGGTTCATCTTATGTACAAAAAAGGTTGAAAAAAAATACGAGGTAAGGAACTCAATATGTGACTAAGATAAGATGTAATATTAGCAGTTTGCCTACGAGTATATTTTATACTAGAGTAGATATTTTTGCATCCCTTAACAATTGGGAAATGTTTTTTAGTAGAATAAAAGAACAACTGTAAGATATCACATTTTTGCAAATAAATTATGATTAGGTACAATCACGAAAGTTATTGTAATTTCCCACATGAGTTTGTTCAGATCTCAGGAACCCTGTTTTCTATTGAAATTTTGTTGCGGTTTGATTCGTAGATTACTAGTTATTTGGTTCCTTTTAGCTATTCTCTTAGCCATTTTCTTTATAAGTTGTGTAGTTTTGACGACCGATGTGGCGCGGTGGGCGAAGGTCCGCCTGCGACGCAGGAGGTTGCGGGTTCGATTCCCGCCTCGGAACGAATTTGTGTACGATCTGCAGAAATTTGTTCCGTTGGTCTGGGTGATTTCTATGTATAATAAAAAAATATCCATCTTTGTAATGTATTGTATTAAGTATATCAGTCATCTAGTACCCATAACACAAGCTCTGCTTAGCTTGGGGCTAGATGATGATGTTTGGATTGTCCGGAAATATTTATTTATTAGGTATTTATTTTATTTTTCTTTTAGTTTCAACCACCCACATAATTCAGAGGACTTAAATGATCAGTGGCTGATCATAGACCTGTCCCAAACGCCACAGTAAGGGTCTAGACAGACGGACTGCAATTCAACTGCAATCCGACTGCCAAATGGCAGTTCAGATGCAGTTGGAATGCAGTTGGCTCGACTGCAATCAAACTGCACGTCGACGGGCAGTTGGCGTGCAGTTGGATTGCAGTCTGAGTGCAGTTAGTCGTTGTAACTGCACTCAGACTGCAATCCAACTGCACAACAACTGCCCGTCGACGTGCAGTTTGATTGCAGTCGAGCCAACTGCATTCCAACTGCATCTGAACTGCCATTTGGCAGTCGGATTGCAGTTGAATTGCAGTCCGTCTGTCTAGACCCTAAAAGCAATATTATGACTGTTCAAATAATCAGCATGACCGACCAAATAGCAATTATATAATAATGTCAATAAGGTCCACGTTAGCTGTCATTCTTATCACAGTTATCTAGCTATGTTGGTGTCAATGAATAAGGTTCAGAGGGCAAAGCGAGATGATATCATCACAGTCATAACCCAGAAAGGTAGGTGTCGGATTGACTCTATCAATTAAAAGTTGAGTATGAGAAATATGCCTATACATCGCTTTTCAGCCTTGACCAAATACGTTGGTCATTGACCGTAGAAAAAACAAAATTACACAGAGGAAATGTACAGAATTTAGGTAAACGCTTTAAAATTGTATCAGTGGACATGGACAATTAATAGAATTGTGAGAATTTTATGTCAATGCGTTCTACATTAAGTATATGGAACTAAATATTATTTGGCTAAAGGAGACATCTAGCCAAATGATATGCCATGCTCTACAAAATGGTGTAGTTTTTAATCACGGAACACTACTTACAGCCGATGACAAAAACTTCTTATCTTGTATATCCAAAAAACGCGTTTAACTACTTACAAATTATAATTCTATTTGACAATAACTATCGTTTTAATCATAAAATATTAATATTATAAACTGGATAAATATATTTTAGTAAAGATATTATAACACTCAGAACCCTGGAACAAATATAAATATATTCCTTTTTTCTCGAACAAACGCCTACTTTAGTCTCTCGGATGTAAATATATCCGGTCGGTACATACACCATAATATGATATAGACTATAGAATATGCCATTATTTGGCTAGAGTAGACATCGAGCCAAATAATATGCCATGCTCTCATTGAGTAACGAACCTACTATATAAACTCAATGTATTCTTGACATTATGGCGTACTAGCCTAGCTTCATTTATGATACAGTGCCTTTACGTTTTAGTAAGGCATTGGCTCGTGGCCTCAGCTATTCTGTGTAACGTGCTTTAGTAAGGACTAACGATCCGCCTCGGCTTCGCACGGGGTATTATACATATAAACCTTTCTCTTGAATCACTCCATCTATAAAAATAACCAGCATCAAAATCCGTTGCTTAGTTTTAAAAATCTAAGCATAAATAGGGACAGACAGACAGGTGGAAGCGATTTTGTTATATACTATGTAGTGATGTAATGTAGGGTACGCTTGCAAGATGGTTTATTGTGATACTGTGTAAGTAACTAATTGGCATAATGGAGGACCATAGTAATCTCGGTAAAATCCTGGTTATGTGTTTTAATTTGAGAGACAGTCTCTTTAACCCGCGAGTCGTTGAATGTTTTTTGAGTTCTTATTATGCTTGGCGGACTTTATTACCAGCATGCATTTTAATAGAGAAAGCGATTTAATAGAACATATTTTTTTTATCATAATTAATAGGGAAAACACTAGGCTACACCGGCTCAATTCAAACTCAAAGTGCTTTATTTTATTTAGAACTTAGAGGACACGTCAGAAAGTTCATATTAGGTAAATATCTAGCTATTATGTATATCAGTCATCCATCATAACATAACACAAGCTCTGCCTATCTTTATCTGCTTGATAATGCGGTGTGGATTGTCCAGAATTCTTTTTTTTAATACTTGAGCTAGCTTTTATAATACTAGCCTCAATCTTTATTGCATGTGAATTTATCGCGTTCTCCTAACTTACCCAGCCTACAAATTATGTACCCAAACACCTGTTATACAATACAGTCTGAATTTGTTTGTATGTTTAAATTTTGATGGACTGTTTGGACTGTGGTATCTGTTAAATGAACGTAGGATGCGTGAGTCACCGACAAAGATGGCCGCCGAACAATAAGTAATTATCGAACAGTTTACGTGCCGGTCGCTGTAGCCAGGTTTTTAGGAGCTAAAAAAAGCGATTGTCTGCGGATTAGAGGAATATTCGAGAATTTCTTTAGTGAAAAAGTACAATCAAGGAAAAAAAAGTATATACAATTGCGCTATGGCACTCATTAGGGGAGGCCTTTGTCCAGCAGTGGACTAATATAGGCTTATGATGATGAAGATATACAATTGAAACAATTGATCTAACTGCAGACGGTTGCAGTCTTTCAACAGAATTTCTGATATAATTAGGCGTTTCGAAAATTATACCCGACTTCTAATTCTTTAAAGAAAAACGAGGACGTCATCAATGTAGTCAGCCGAAATCAATAAAATAGGATTTATTAAGGATAACTCAATAAATACAAGTCAGATCTTAGAAACTTATATGGGACTAGCATAAAAAAAAGAATCATCAACATCGGTAACCTACAAAAAATCCGACATAACAGAAAATAAAATGTTCGACCAGACGCTCATATAATTTTAAAAACCTGGGTGAACCTCGGTTCCCCACGGTTCTCTAAAGACATCAAATTTGCTGGATAGTTTAAAAAAACCCGTCAAAATTACAAAGTGTTTTATACATTCGTAGGAAAGCCGGTTTGGTAGAAAACTAGTTATGTATACATGAATGCTTAGCCAAAAATATTGTTTTCGTACAGCTTATTCAGAATATTGGCATCGCTAGGCACTAAATAACGCCAAATGGGGGTCTTATAAATGTTAACACAGTATCCTGAAGGCGCATGTCGCATTTTTACTGTAAATTACGTACAAAGACCTTGAGCTAAGCTACCAAGTTACAGTGGTCATGATAATGACTAATAGTGATGTCGCTATGTAGTTGTTTTTACTAGTTCTGGTGAGATGAGTCATATCCCTCGCGGCTTTTATTTCCTTTTCAACTTAAAATGAGGAGGTTCTTTATTCAACTATATTTTTCACATGCTTAACCTTTTTCTATGTGAATCGATTTTATTGATTATTTTTTATTTGAAAGATTCTCATGTAATCCCATGGATCAAGGTATGACCAGAAGTTTTTGAGTTATCCTAAATAATGCGTATTGTATTGACTACACATTCTTCGCTCAAGTGATAAGCGCGTATTCACATCATCGCTGACCGACCAGGTAAGGCTGCGTTCCCACTAGGGAGGATAAGCTTATTAAGAATCAATAGAAGAGCTGCACTGATCGAGGCTTGGGATAAATAAATAATGCTGGACAAACCACACAGCATCATCTAGCCCCAAACTAAGAGCTTGTGTTATGGGTAGTAAGTACTAGATCACTGATATAATTAATACAATACATTACATGGTAGATGTTGTTTATCATACATTATTATATAAGTTCAAACCCCGCGCCACATCGGTCGTCGCGCGTCGGTTCTAATCAAACACATTCCTCGATACGCATCCTCGCATACCTCTGGTGGAAACGCGGCCTTACACCAACTTGGTCAGGTTAAGTATACTTAATACCTACTGGGTCAGGTTAGGTATAAAACGATCAGAGAGTGGAATGAGCTTCCTGCGTCTGTTTTCCCGCTAGAGTACGATCTCGGAGTCTTCAAATCAAGAGTGAATAACTTCCTTCTGGGAAAGCGTGCTCCATCTTAGGCCACATCTTCACTTACGTAAGATAGTGGCCAAACGCTCGACCATTTCCAATAAAAAACAATATTAATACCTACCTTCTTGGTCAGGTTATGTATAAAACCTACTTGGTCAGGTTAGGTATAAAACCTACTTGGTCAGTAATAAAAGCCTGAGAGGTACTCGGCCGAGGTCGACGATTACATCATCAAGCGCCTCTCGTATCTGCCATACATCAGATCTAAAGCAATTTCGTTTATTAATTCGCGGGGATTTGTTGATAGACGTGTCTATAATGGGTTTATGTTGTATATGTGACATTTTTAAGGATGTGCCAAGAGCCCTGTATGGTATCACTACATAGTATAAAACAAAGTCGCTTTTTCTGTCCCTATGTCCTTATGTCCCTTTGAATGCTTAAATCTTTAAAACTACGCAACGGATTTTTAAGCGGTTTTTTAATAGATAGAGTGATTCAAGAGGAAGGTTTATATACTTATAATAAAACCGTGCGAAGTCGGGGCGGGTCGCTAGTAGGAAATAAAGCACTTTGAGTTTGAGGAATAGAAGTTTAAAAGTCTGTAAAATATTGTGGAATGGGTTATTATGCAAGTGATTAAAAACACGAATATGGTGAGTATTTGGGGCAGCAAATCAGCATTGCCCTAAAGCGGGGCAATCACACTTATTATTTTGATTTCTGGGGGCAATGCAGCCAGCGTCTTGATTTAATAAGGACTGGTATTCAAATAGACTGAGCTACCTCTAAATTGTTTGCAACAGTCAGTTGTAATGTTAGGTTAAGTGTTTCAATTCTAAATACTCGTTTTGATTTGTTTCTATTCTTCGATTTCTTAGTAAAACTTGTCACCTTTCTAGATAATAAATTTGCAAAGCTAAATAATCACACTAATATGAAACTATATAAATGAAAGTTTGGGTGGATGGATGTTTGTTACCTCTTTACGCCAAAACTATTGAACGAATCTGGCAAAATTTTAGTCCTGGAATTAAACATAGGCTACTT
The DNA here is from genome assembly GCA_944547425.1 of Eupithecia centaureata. Classification (NCBI taxonomy): domain Eukaryota; kingdom Metazoa; phylum Arthropoda; class Insecta; order Lepidoptera; family Geometridae; genus Eupithecia; species Eupithecia centaureata. Next base: position 3,126,153 of record OX155702.1, on the reverse strand, counting down.
TTCATTAATTTCCACGTGGTTGAAGTCGCGGAGCATAGCTAGTACACCAATTATAATTGAAATAACTCGACACCGACAATTAGTATTATTTTACTACCGCGATATCGTCAGATCTTTTGTTACAAAAAGCCAATGTGTGTTGTCCATTTCGAAATAGTAGTTACTTGTTTTAAAAAAAAATCCCCGATAGCACTGCCCACAGTTTTATCTCGTTCAAATAACGGCCCTGCAAACAAAATAAAACGCGGAGATTTTTACTCAATCCCTCTGCGATAGGAAAGCTTTGAAGCCATCGAACCGTTTTCAAAGCATTTTGAATAGCTTCCAAAGAGTGCAAATATGCCCAAATCCTATGCCTTGTAGACGGAAATGTACGTTTGTTTGAGTTTTTGGGATAACGAGGACCATTAAAATTTCTCCAAGAAGTTGCAACTGAAAGCAGTATGGCAGAACTTTGCAAGAGCTGCAACTATAGCAATAAAGTATTTATTGATTCAAAGTTCAGCTTATTTTCTAGACTACATAGTAAGCCTATCAAAAGTTGTTTGCGATTTTCGGAAGTTAGGTTTATGGCAGTGAAGTGTCCAAACGGGTGAAGCTATTTTGATAAATCAAGGGTGTAAAATACTTATCTTGATATCGTGCTTAATTCTTTTGTTTTTATATTAAGTTGAAGTGGATCGGATTCATAATAATATGTAGTTAACAGTTTGGATGTATGTATGTTTGTTTATTGTTTCACGCCAAAACCACTGCACGGAAGGTGCTGAATTTTTTTTTAGATTTCAATCTAGAAAACGATATATTAGGAAAATAGAAACAGTAGGCTATTAAAAGGTAAATATCTATTCTATATTACATATATGTCGGCGTAAAAACTTTAATGCAATATGAATATCGAGTTAGCTTAGTTAATTTGATTAATTAACCGCTAAAATTAATCACATACGTTAAGTTATTAAAAGCGTTATTAAGAGTCTAGACATTAAGTACATTATAGTAACAGATTATATACTATTAACCTATTTTGTAGAATAAAGGTCAAACAAGGATGAGGAAAAAACAATAATCAGATCTTTATTGGAATAACGTCTAAATAAGCTACGAGTAATTTTCATCCGGAAAACAATGCGTACAAAGCCGGGTGGCGGAAACTAAAGCAAAGATATGTTTGCTTTCCACCTGAACCAAGTCTGATCAAAGATAAATTCGCGCTTTGAATTCTAAACAAGCGCCGCTATGTAATGCATTTTGTAAAAGAATTAAAAGGAACATGCTTTTGGGTGTGCGTTTGACCTGGATACGATAATTACCGTTCCACCCACGTTCTCATCAACATAATCTACTTGGCAAAACATGGAGAGTTACAGTTGTTTTGTTCTTTACCTTTAGTGTAATTATGGCGTGGTTTAGGTAAAGGTATTTACGGTAGGTAATCGTAAATATAAAGGTATTTACGGTAGGTAATCGTAAATAGCTCAATTAAGGTGGTTAAGATGGGATTTAAGTTCTTAATGGCTGATCAGACAGATTTTTCACACATTAACTTAATTATCAGCACGTAAGTGTGCATAATTTTGTGTGGTTTTAATTATTTATCATTGAATTTTAAAGACAAACTTACAATTTATCCTCATTACTGATATTTTAAAATGAATACATATAAATATACCTCCAATCTACTGCGCTGTGGCGCTCATTAGGGGAGGCCTATGTCCGGTTGTGGACTAATATAGGCTGATCATACCTGCAATTAACTCATAAATCAGGCGAAAGTTTTAAATATCCGGATTCCGTTTTACCCTTTAGGTACGAAATCTTCAAACTCCATAATAAGGTCCATACTATATCTGCCCGTAGATAATGCATAGAATCAATGAAAAACATCGAAATGACACAATTGATAATCGAATTAATGCCGCCGCGGTGCGAAACGATAATTTTATCGATAGATTCTTTATCGCACATTGTTACTATACCGACGCGAGGCGCCTTTTTTATCGAATTCGTGAATTCGATGCAGTTTTGGTGAAAGGTGATACTGTTGTGAAGGTTATTTGCTTATGTGAAAGTTATAGTTTTTAAAAGCCTTCGCAAAATGAGGCTCTATGTTCCGCTGATTTTATTTTTACATATGTTCGCCGATTTCTTCGAATTTATGAATTCGATGCAGTTTTGGTTACCAATACAATATATCTGTGTTGCGTGATAAATCAGCATGTTATTAGTCATAGATAAGACTTAAATTTCCATAATCTACACCAGAAGTCCTTGCAACCACAGAATGAAACGTGCGTTTTGAATCACATGTGGATACATGTGTTTGTTGTGCCGTATCGCATTTTCCATTCACAATAACGATAACTTGTTTAAAATACGTGAGGAATCCAGTTTTGAAACGCTGTGACATTTCACTTGCGCAATGATGTCATGCTGCTCATTGATAACGTTTTTACAATGTTAACGTCCAAGGTTAAACGTAAGAAAAACGTGCTTCTGTACTCGCCTTGGAATTTGCAAGAAGTGCGAGATTTTGAATGTCTCAGTGGCATGAAGTTAAGTCTATTTGAGAATTTGTGTAACCAAGCCATAAAACTCGAACTAACTAACTGACCTAGCTTTTTGTTTGCTAACTGAATATGAACACTAAGTAAGCTAAGTAAAACGCAGCGTTAAGCAAAAACAGTTTCTTTCTCAGGGTTTTTTTCATAGATGGCAAATAGCGTTAAGGCCGTCCTTTGTTCTTCCGATTCAAATTCTTATCATTTCTTTTATTTGTGTATAATAAATCTGCATTTATCTTTTTGCTGTGATTTGTGAGAGAAATTACTCTCTACGTCTGGGAGAGAAAAGGGTGTCAAAAAATATATTCACTCAACATTTTCTCCTCTTATCGTAATGCAAATGCGTAAGCAAAACAAACTGTAACATAGAAACAAAGTAACTCGTACATAATTTAACAAGCTATGTAGTAACTTAAAATCAGGTCTCAAGTGTAAGAGTTAAAATCTATATTCCTTTGAAGAGTTGCTTCCACATTTTTAACATCTCTTCAGCCGCGCTCTTTGATTTACCCATGTTACCTATATCTCTAAAACATGGGAATATAGAACTTTTAATATTATCATTATAAATGACATAGTTTGGATGGACAGATGGATGTTGGCCACCTCTTCACGATAAAACTACTGAACGGCTCAATCGGAAATATTGAACAGACGTACATAGTTCTAGAACTTAAATAAAACATACGCTACTTTTAATATTTTTTTATTTCATCAATTACACGCGGTTGTAGTCGCGGGTCGCAGCTAGTATCTGTAGGTAGGGTCTTCTTTTGTTTCGTCTTAAAACCCATGTTGATTCTTTTACCTTTTTCTTGTCATTGTTTGCCTTCTGTTTTGTTATGTGCGTGCTACGGATAAATTCTTTATTCGGATTATTCGGAGGAGGTTACAGCTTGCAAAGGATCTACGGAGACCGTTTGCCAACGCCAGCTTGCCAACACAATAGTTGGTGTCGTGTTGCGGATTCTTTCCGAAACTTGCCCGGAGGCTGCAATTACTGGATGAATAGAATGAAAGGATGGACTCGGGATGGAACAGTAGTAAAGTATTCTAACAATATAGAGTACAATATCTAGGAGTTATGCGGCACAGACTTGAAGAAATATACAGAGAAAATGTCAGGCTGTAATTTTGCTTACGCTTTTGCATTATATTGTGGTTTCTAGGGTGGAGAAATGTAGGGTATAATGTTTTTGTTACGTTTTACTTTAAGGCTGCCTTTGTGTCATTCTGTTCAGAATGAGGAAAACTGCCATTTGTGCGTTTATGCTGTTGCCCATTATAAAACTGAAGCAACTGAGTTCTCTGCTCGTAGATTAAAACAGTACATAAAACAAAATCTTATCAAGAACGCATATTAATCCATAAATTACTTATAAACTTTAATTAACATAATGTTTGGCCAGATGACCCCAATTCCGTCACTGACGATCTAATACAGACAGACAGATTATTATATTTGTTTTTAGCTTTTTCCACTTGTGGACAATAAATTTAAGCGAAGAGAAAATCAATGAATACCCTATTTTTTGTATTATTTTGATTATTATCATAAGTTTAAAATGTGACTTATCTATGTGCTATTTTGTACATTTATCTCTGAAAACCTAAATAGAGAAAGTGTCTACGAGTGTACAACCTAATATTTTTGCTACCGTTAACAATGATGAGGAATCAGCCCATCTTTCTCAAAATTATCTAGTAGATCTGAAAGCTGCCATGCTTTGGTTTCCTTCACAGCTGCAAGAAACAGCAGGCAACAGTAAAGTAGAAATACTTGAGGATCTGCGGATCATATAAAATCTTCAAAGACCGCGTTCGATCACGTAAATCCGCACCGTAAATTTAACGTTCCACTGAGAACGTAGAACGTGCTCTGTCTTGTGCTTTTAAAGGCGCTTGTTTCTCGCGTCGTCTGTAGAAAAAAACTACCATCTACTCCCGTTAGTTCAGTGAAAGAGGAAATTGAATTGAAAAAAAGAAGTTGGCAAGTAATGGTTATCTCTGGGACTAATTTTATTTATTTCTAGAATTACGGTGACGTGGTTTTATCATAATCTATTATGTCTGATTTCAATCATTATTTCAGTGATCGGTGTCATTAATCAATATTACTCCTGGATTTTATAGGCTTTCTAGGAGGTTGATCAGGAGGTTGTAGGTACGTAGACATCTAAATTAAAATTTATTTGTCAATTATAAAAATTCTGAGTCAGGTGTGACAAGGTGTGAATTGGCAAAATTGTATTGTAAGCAAAATTATAAATGTTTTTCAACGATGTTGCTAATTTTCACAATATTTTTTAAATAAACTAATGTTTTAGTGAATTATTAATATGTATAATTTTCTGTTTGTTCTCTTGTATCCTTCAAGAAGTTGAAGTTCTCTTACAAATAAAATTCTTTCTTTGATTTGCATAGTTCATAGACCAAAATTTCGTTTTTCTCTGCAGTCATGGACGACACCCGAAAGCGTTACTTAAGTTACCTAAGTTACGAGTTCCCCATAATTGATAAACTTCTGAAATACCTACGGAATTGTCGGCTGGTTAATTTATGACTCTGAATAGGTAAATGATTGATGCCACGTTTGGATAGGCCATTATTAGTGATTAGGGTTCCGTACCCAAAGGGTAAAACGGGAGCCTTACAAAGACTCCGCTGTTCGTCCATTATCTGTCAATAGTCTGCATCTCATGAACTGTGATGGTTACACAGTTGAAATTTTCGCAGATGCTATATTTCTGTTGCCACTGTATTTTTTTTTATTTTCGCAAGGTGGCTAACGTAGCACTGCGGCCAAAGAGGCCTATTGTGTTCGCCTATTGTTGCCACTGTAAGAACAAAATATACTAAAGAAACAAATAATATTTAATATATTTAAGGGGCTCCCATACAACAGACATGTATTTTTTTGCCGTTTTTATAGATAACTAGCGACCCACCCCGGCTTTTCACGTTTTTATTATACGTATAAACCTTCCTCTTGAATCACTATCTATTAAAAAAACCGCTTCAAAATCCGTTGCGTAGTTTTTAAGATTTGAGGTTAAAGAAGCTTTATTTCTCATAAAAACTATAAAAAGTTCACTTACAATGAGAATAAGTTTTCGCTAAAATAATGTTAAAATTACATGTTTCCTCTAGGACTTAGGTATACTAAAATGTATATAATCTTATACATGGTGTAACAATATACATGTGCTAAGCGAAAAGCTGGGTATTTCTACCCCCCCGGGGAACAACTTTTGTTCAACGACTTTTCTAATTTCGATTGGTATCTCTGAAAAAACTAAAACAAAGTTTTCACATGGCCAGCAGATTTTTTACGAAGTGACAACCCTGAAAATCAGCTGTTCTTATACTTGCGACGATGACCTCAGTATGGTCACAGAATAGATGTATAAAAGAGTGACAGATTCATATTCTTAAAATAGAAAAACACCTACAGCATCATTGAGGCAAATTGTCGTAAGTCATGTCACAAAATTATAGCTAAAATCACATTTCAATTTGAAGGTTAAGTTACGTGAAGTTAAACATACGAACTAAACTACGCTAACACTCGCTAGTTATGTCTTTTTCTAACTGTTGGTTCTTTCTTGTGTGTTGATCTAATCATAATAACCTACTGACTGAATACACATTGATGTCCACTACTGAACAGAGCTGTGAATCTGGCGGATATTGCCATAATCACTTGGCTGGGGATTGCTGATCGAAGAAAAGGTATAGGTAATTCACAGAATAAAAATGCTGCCTTTCATTTGGCGAAGCCCCTTGGTCGACTTTTACGACATCCGCAGGCTGAGTCACAGGGATCGGTTAACTTAACTAAAAACTTTACCAAATGACTCTTTCCGTTATTAATTGTAGTTAGTCTGTCCGTTCTGTACCTACATTAATCTTTGACACTTGAATTTCCACAAAAGAAAGCGACTAAATTTTATTGGCTGTAGCACTTTGCAAAATGGTTGCCGACCGCCAATCATAGACAAGTTGAAATCTTAGAGAACCATCCCCTTTCCGCTAATTGGCTGTCGGCATCTATCAACATGCAATACACCAACATGGCGACGCCGCCTTTTTCCAAGCGCGTTGAAATATTTTTTTACGGGTTCCGTAATTTTTTTTAACCCCAAAATTTTTAGAAGTTCGTGAGTCACATGTGACTCACGAACGTAGGGCGATAAATTTTCTTTGAGTCATGTGAACACCCACACAAATGCATTTTTTATTGACAATGACAATACATCATTCGTAGAATGTCAATCAACTGTTATAACTGCAATTAAATAAGAAAGTTTAATGTTTATTTGAGGTTGTAATTGATATTTTGTTGGAAAAATTTGTTAAATAAATTAAGGCAAGAAAAGCAAAGCAAGTACACACTGAATGCAAAAGATGTGAAAAAGCGTTCTGTTTATTCTGTTAAAATGTGTATAGCAAAAAACTTAATGTTTACAACGATTAAACGTGATTTTTTTAGATTTTGTCATTGTATGCCATAAATAAAACTATAATACTGGAATGTAAGGTTTTTTATTCAAAGAAAATATTATAAATCAATCAATAAATCAAGCATGTTTCTCATAATAACATTGTTATTATGAGAAACATGCTTGATTTATTATTTGATTTATTTCTCATAATAACATTTTTATTATGAGAAACATGCTTGATTTATTGACAACATGCTTGATTTATTATTTGATTTATTTCTCATAATAACATTGTTATTATGAGAAACATGCTTGATTTATTGATTGATTTATAATATTTTCTTCGAATAAAAAACCTTACATTCCAGTATTATAGTTTTATTTATGGCATACACTGACAAAATCTAAAAAAATCATGTTTAAGCATGTTTCTCAGAATAACAAGAATGTTATTATGAGAAACATGCTTGATTTATTGATGGATTTATAATATTTTCTTTGAATAAAAAACCTTACATTCCAGTATTATAGTTTTATTTATGGTATACAATGACAAAATCTAAAAAATCACGTTTAATCGTTGTAAACATTAAGTTTTATGCTATACACATTTTGTCCACGTATGATTTACAAAAATATCACGTCACGTTCATACCGAAAAGAGTGCCTCAAATCGTGTAGAGAAATGAGTCACATGTGACTCATGAACTTATTCTAATACGTTCCTATGAGTCGTATATGACTCATTGGACAGGGAAGTTAAAATTGAAAATGAACCCTAAAATTTTTCCATCTTTTCGGCGAAATCAAAGGAATGACATGAACTATTTTAGTATCACTTGCGTCGCGGTGCCGTGTAGTGCTTTACTATTTTTATCTTTCGTGCCAAAAAAACAAGTTACTAGGACTTAAGAATAATGGCGACTTACAGCAATGCTGATTACTATAATATGATACTGTGTGTGGGTGCTGCTCCAAATAACAACCTGATGGCTGCGCGGAGGCTGTATGGTGAAAGACACCCGAACGCGCCGCTACCCTCATACCGCTGCTTTCGTGAGCTTGTAGGAAGGCTCTATTCTACAGGATCCTTCCACAGGAGTAACTTCGGAGGGCGCCCAAATGCTGTCTCGGTACCCGACGAGGAGGCCATATTGGATTTCTTTGACGAAGACCCTCGAAGGAGTACTCGTAGAGCAGGGGCTCAATTCGGCGTGCCTCATATGAGAGTTTGGCGGATCCTTAATGACGATGGCCAGCACCCGTACCATTACCGGAGGACCCAGGAACTGGTAGCAACTGACTACGGCCCACGCGTTCAGTTCTCCAGATGGGTATTAGAAAGGGCAGAGGCGGACCGAAGTTGGATCAGCACGGTGCTGTGGAGTGACGAGGCCACGTTTACCCGGAACGGCATTTCCAACATCCACAATGACCATATCTGGGCGCACGTCAACCCACACGCGTCGAGCCAATCGTCCTTCCAACATCGATGGGCCGTCAACGTCTGGGCTGGCGTTGTTGGAGACCGTCTTATTGGTCCAATTTTTTTACCAAATCGCTTAGACGGGGAAACCTATCTCCAAGTCCTGTCTGAACAGGTAGAAGAACTGCTAGAGGAGCTGCCGCTGCGAGTCTACCGGGACCTGGTCTTCCAGCAAGACGGAGCACCAGCTCACTACTCACGCGCAGTGAGGAGCTACCTGGACCGGCGGTTCAGTACGTGGATCGGCCGCGGAGGTACGATTGCCTGGCCACCGCGCTCCCCTGACCTCACCCCGCTTGACTTCTTTTTGTGGGGCTACCTTAAGGGTGTGGTGTATGCATCGGAGTGTCACACAGCTGAAGAGATGAAGAGGCGTGTGGTGGAAGCGTGTGCTGCTCTGACTCCCATAAAAATAGGCAATGCAACATCATCAGTGGTTGGCCGCGCTCGTCTGTGTTGCTTGGAAGAAGGGAGGCATATCGAACCCTACTTACATGCATAGTTATCGGTATGTCATGTGTAACTAACTAACTAACTAACCTAACTAGTGCTAAAGTGAGTGAGACATGTTGATGCCTAAAAACATACCAACCTTGTGCTGAAGTGTGTGAATTTCTTGTCTGTGATAGTGTACCTACGAGTGACCTACCAAAACATACTTAAATCCCTTCGTAAGAAGCCATCCAGACAGCTGACAAGCGAGAAAATATGAGGTATGTACCTACACTTACAACGTTCCTAACTCTACTTTGCATTTAAAATTTTCTCAATACAACCTAGGAACTTACATACTAGCTACATATCTTATTATTATCACGCATTTATTAGATCGTCTAGTAATCTCCCGCCATAGCTGAAATCTACGAAGATAAATACCTACCTACATACCTGTAGAGGTAGTAGGTAGGTATAGGTTTCCCAAATAGGGTTGTCACTTTATTTTGGCACTAGGAAATGAAAACTTTTTGTATGGGAAACTGAAAATAGGAATTTTTAATTATCTCCCCCCCACAACTGATCACCATGGGTTCCTGAAACCCCCCCCTTCGGCTTAGCAGGGGTAATATGTTATACCTTGTATAATACAGTAGTTTTTATAATTATAATAGTGCTAATTAACATAATTTATAGGTTCAATAGGTATAGCTAAAGGATGTTATAGACATGCCAACAAAACAAAATTAAATAGGGTAGTCAGAAAAACTTAACAGTATGACTATGACGAAGTATTGTTATGGTGTGTGGTACAAGTGATAAGAGGAAAGGATATGAGATAATTAATTAATGACACAGTTCGTTATTTGTCTATGTTGATAACATATTTTAGTAAATTATTTTTAAATAGTTTCATATTTTCACATTCTTTTAAATTATTGGGTAAATCGTTAAAAAGACGGGCTCCCTCAGATATTATCGTTCTCTTACCATAATTCGTTCTACTATTTGATACGTTTAGTTTAAAATTATTTCTAAAACTGTATTTATTTATTTTTTGATGTAATTGTATGTTTGTTTGTAATGAATTGCTTGATATTCGTTTCACAAGTACACATGTTTTAAAAATATAAAGTTGGTTAAGGTTTAGATAGTTAGTTTTTTTATACAGTTCTACTGTGGAAGTGAGAAAGTTGTAATGATGTAGTATTTTTATTATCTTATTTTGAGTTCGCTGTAATGTATTCAAATTTGTTGCAGCGGCTGTGCCCCATACTTCTATCAAGTATTCTAATTGAGACTTCACTAGGGAATTGTATATGACCTTTCGCACCTTAGTTGGGATACAATTTGTTACTTTTCGTAATGCTCCTAGGAACGAAGATAGTTTAGTGTTTACATGATTTATATGTTCTTTCCAGGTCAGTTTATCGTCAATCCATATTCCCAAATATTTTTCAACGTGTGATCGCAAGATAGGAGTACTGTCTAATGTTAAACTAGGTAGATCTGGTATATGTTTATTTTTTGCTGCAAAAATCATGAAAGTTGTTTTAGATGTATTGATTGTTAGCAAATTGTATTTTAACCATTCATTCAGTTTTATAAGATCACTTTGTGCGTCAGTAATGATGTTGTGAATATTATGACCAAAGTAATAAGTATTTAAGCATACAAAGAGACAGGGACAGAGAAAGCGACTTTCTTTTATACTATGTAGTAATGGTACGGAATCCTTTATGCACGAGTCCGACTCTCTCTTGGCTGGTTTTATTGTTTGTTGTGCTTTATGTAATTATACGTCTAGTTAACAATGTTTCGATTACAATCAACATTTCGTTGTGACGCAGGCTTTTTCTGTGATTATTGTTTACACTAAGTACCTACTGGTCCCCTTTTCTGTCTATTATGGTAAATCCTTGATTGAAGGTAATATAAAAATATGAGCTAAATCATCGAGAAGCAAATCTGTTTGCAACCGTCTGCAGTTAGCTCAATTTTTGTTCAATTTTTTTAAGTCGTGAATGAACCTGTATTTAACTTTATTTATAACCGCCTGCAAAAAAGGAGGATGTTCACAAATCGACTGTTTTTTCTGTGAACCAATTATGATGATTTTTCAAAGAGTATAATTGTAACTCTAACTGTAAAAGTAGCATTTCCATATCACGCAATTCTGTAGACGATTTATAATTTTTTTAATGATTGTTTTTTTTTGAATGTTCGAGCGTTTGTTCACTATCTCGCTTAGGTAACTGATGATGAGTGTGGCCTAAGATGGAGCACGATTTCCCATTTTTGGAAATTCTCTCTTGATTTGTCATAGGAAAAACTCCATCTTCACTTTGCGAATGTCAATATAACCTTGTCACAGCGTTCAAAGTTTCATACTCAAACAACGCAAATGACTCTATGAATCAAACAATGTTATCTCGTAAAATCCAACTCAATTAGGTAGGTACCTACTTGACTGCTGTCTCGTTATGTCGACTGCAACGTGTGTGCATTGCTTTGAATAGAATAGAATAGAAATACACTTTATTGCACTCTTAAATAAAAATAATAATATACAATACAATTACTTAGACTAAGTGACAATTGGCGGTCTGATCGCTTAAGAGCGCTCTCTACCAGACAACATTGGATGGATAGAATAAGGGGATCTGTGTGCTAATGTAGGTATTATTATTATTATTTGCTAGTTTACTTCACAATGAGTGTCAGAAAGTTATAGCAAATTCAATAGAACTATTATACACTTTATTCTTTATTATTATTACATAAGAATGATATGTTTTTGAATTATCTTAATCGGACGATTATTTACGAAGATAAGTACCTAATAAACTTATGCTGTTCGTGACGGTGTTTGTGACGTCACAACACTGGTGGCCGCCAGCCCAGGCGCGCAGGTAGACACCGTAAATATTTATTTTTATAATTTGATGTTATAGCGGCAACAGAAATTCATTATTTGAGAAAACAACTGTCTAACTATCACTCTGCAATACTCGGCATGAGATACAGCCTGATTTCACGTTATTCCCTTTGGGTTCGGACCCTTAATTAAAAAGTGTCATCAAAATCGGTTCACATAGTAAAAAGTTCTGAGGTACCTACATAAATCAGTCGACATGAAAAACCCCCTCTTTTTGAATTCGGTTAAAATATACTAAGGTACTTAGCAAGTTTATATTATTTAATAAACTTATTACCAAGATCTTAACCCGAATTATTAAGATATTTAGATAGAATATTTCCTATCTAAATATGCGACAAAAACTTAAGTCCAAGTCCAAACTACCAACTTAAGCAAACCATTGTTAAAGTCCCCGTTAAACTTATCAAAGCTCAGATTATCTAATCTTGGACCCATCAAATCTGAAGTTTCACGGCCCGGCCCGAATTAACGCACAATTTTAGGCAAGAGTCTAATAGACTCCTTGAAATTCCCTTAACTTGAGCCCACCATTTTGCGGGGCAAAAAATGGTTCAGATAATCTGCAGATTGTAGGTATGAGGAATTTTATTATATTCATTTCCTTATTCGTTTCGTTATGCAAATTTTATTGTAATCGGAAGTTCCATAAGAAATATGTATCAGAATTATTTCATTATTTTTCCTTTTTGTCTAATACCTGCTATTCAGCCATAGCTAGATGTGACCTTTGGTAAAATATTAAGTTGCCGTTCCAGTGAATAGCACCATCTTACTTTTGTAACACTTCAACTATTTTGATGGAGTTCAAATGTAGGAATATTATGTTTATAAGTGATGTAAATTATTTCAGTAGACCTGTATATTATTTAATTTGTGTATAAAATTTCAGGTATAAATTTGAGTCTTAAACTGAGTAATATCTGTACACCTGTTTCATATTCACATATAAAAGATGTTACTATTACAATAAAGTTATTATCTATCTATCTATCTATCTATCTATTATTGATGAAAAAAAATGATTGTTTCTTGTTATGGCTTAATGAGAGCACCAGTTCCGCCGAGAAATATGGTCTTATTGACAACAATCGGAAGTACAAAGTTGTCTATGAGTCGCTCGATCTGCGACAAAGAGTTGTGATTGCTTTTGCTCTAGTTTCTAGTTTTTACGCGACTTATGATTGATAGTGCTCCAGTTCAGAGAATTGGTGTCACTGTAGTAAACTTCTTGGTTCTTGTTCGATTGTCTATCTCCAAATGTCGCCCAGTGAACGTATTGATTTTCTCTAGTTACGCTGGTATACTATAGGCTCCGGCTAATTTCGTCGTGTGTCTGTCTGGTATCTTTGTATGTCCTGCTTATTTATTAGTCTGTTTATCTTGAAAAGGCGTTCCTGTTCAAGCATCGAGGCAAAAGTTAATCATACAATTTTTTGTCACTATGTTTGTTTTCTAAATGATTTTGCCATGATTATTAAACTATTTAAAAGTACAGACAGAAATATCATCAAAGCAATCTTCATACCTTTCGTTGCATTCTATGTTATCATTAAAGTCTACGCTGAACGAATCTCGTCGGCTATCTGCCCTCCTTTGTGGTCCATCTATTGTTGGCCCATCACGTTAACTGGATCTGAATGAGCTAGTAGCTTTGCGTTGGCAGTTATTGAATTGTTTGACATGCGACGTCCTATTGTCCATTATAGCTTCTACGATAGGGGGAACTACATTGGACTGTACCACGTGTCGCTCGATTCTCACCGAAATGGCAGTTACCGGTAGGGATGTGACGAGCTCATTCAGTGTCAAACTGGTGATTGTTTATCTTATGCGCTGCCATCCCGGTGTGAATTGAGCCTAAGCCATCTCGTTAGGGCAGCATATTATCTACGTTATGCATCGTATGATGTAGCTCTACATTAGTTCCACATTTCCGCACAAAATGTACGCGACTAGCTCCATACTTGATTCTTGTCCGTAAATATTGCAGTCTTGTATTGGCTAGCTAGGGTATGAGAAGCTATTTCAACTAACGCCTAAAGTTCATGGTTTCTGGTTCAAGAATTTCTTCATTAAAATCTAGTCCAATGTACTGAAGTTGATGAGAAATGCTTAGAGTACCTATCAAATATGCACTTGATATTAAAGCGTTTTAAGATCAAAGGCTTACCTACCTTTATCAATTTTAGCTTTGTCAGCACTAGCCTGTATAGTAAATAAACTTGACTTTTATCAATGGATCATAAAACACAATTTCGTATGGCAGCGCTCGTAAATGTTTTCCCGAAACAATAGAACATCGTCAATAACTGTTGTCCTATCCTAACTCAAGTGTTCTGTCGTCGTCCTAAAATTCACATCCACTGTAAAAAGGCCCAATTACTCCGCAATAACTGTCAATTTCGTCAAGTAGGGCCTGCGAACCGCCTTCGCCATAAAGTCCCTCGCTTGTAATAAAGGCACAGTCCACCCTGCACCCTTCAAGTTATGACGTGACGTAAAACAGCCATTAAATTGGTAATCAGAAAGATTTTTGGTAGACATGTATTGAGGAATTTCTAGGTCGTTGGTACTTGGTAGCACGGGAAGCTTTTTCGGTGACGTTTTCTTGCTTGTTTTACCTTTCACCATTTACAGTGGATCCATCTTTTCTCATAACATACGAGTATGTTCTTACTTTGGGGATAGATGATGCGTGGCTTATCCAGCAATATTCATTGTATTTATATAAAGCTACTTCGATAAAAATGGAGCATGGCCTTAAGCTTTCAAGAAAAAAGAAAGTTTTCATTACGTAAGTTATTCACCGCATAAAACCGCTGTCTGGGTGTGGTTTCTAGACAGGATATTGCCCTAACCACTTCTGAGAATACAACGAAAAGTGCAGTCGTTTCGCATGATCGAAATGTATTAAAACTAACCTCAACTTCGTAGGTAGCAGTTACTATAGCTTACGATAGCTTACGTTGTCGTGAATCTAAATCGAATTAGGTATCTAGGCTATCATCGATGGCGTGGTAATAGCCTTACCCACTATAGGTCACCTCACACTACGAGTAATTGACATGTGGTATAAGATCGTTGGTATTGCTATCCTTTGACTTTGATTATATTATACTCGTACATAACTAGATCGCGTAAGGTCATGTCCTATTAATCTATTGATGTCAATATAAATCAATATGTTAGTGGTTGGTAATGTATCTGATTCATTACTTTCTGTATTGATCACCACAGGTCCAAGTCTTTTAATGATCTCAAAATAATGATCTTAAATCCTTTTTGTCTCTAATGTGCTTTCTGTATTTGTCTGGGCGTATCTTCAAAGCAAACAGTTGGTTCAGCCATAATTTTCTAACTTTTACTTCATCAGGAGTCTCCTTTGTTATAGGATTAACTCAAATGAATCGGGCATTGTTCTCGGCTCATCGCTCATACCGCTTTACAGCCCTTATAAAACTACCGTCATGAAAGTAAATTACAGCTGGGGTAGGTATCCACCTACAAAGTCTGGGCGCAACTTTCATTGTAACAAATGTTGTAACTTCTCCGTTTCTAAAATATGGACGGAAAGTTTTGGTATTTACAAGGAACGTTTTTACATTTCCTTTAAATTCGTGGTCACGAGATTAGCTGTATTTCCTTTTATATTCTTTGTTTTGTACGCGTGGAGTTTGCCTTCTACCTGATTAAGTATTTCTTCGATAAATTTTCCCTTTTACCCTGTTATGCGATTAGTAATTTATTCAGTATTTGCAGACACATAATCTGATCTTAGTGACTAGGTCAGTCTAAAATATGGTCTTAATATGTTAATACGCATTTAGATTTGTAGTAGATTTTGGCTGTGTATTTTTTGTTAATATTTTTTTTCCTTTCAAACTATGTTACCTCCAAGCTTTACCTACGTGCACTACAATAATCCAATGTACTATAAAATTTTCCTAAACCTTTCATTCACTCCCCTTGAGCTGAAGGTGATGTACTATCGCTGTGACATCATTTGACATAAGCCTTTTACAGCCTTCGAGCATACGGAATGATATAAATAGCTTGGGTCAAGGTGCGCACCCACCCCCAGACTCTCTGCTTTCAATGCAAAATTACCTTTATCGCGGTGACTTTAGACTCGAAATGAAACTATGTTAAAAGCCAGAGTTAGCTTTTCGTTGAATAAGTTTGTGATTTCGCAAGCTGAATTTAGTTCTATTTGGGTTGTTTTAGGCTCATATCAGAACGGTTCTGTTTTTTTACATTTAGACCACCTTCGTATGTACTTATTATTCATTGATCATTTTCAGCTGTGTCTCGCGCGGGTTTTTCTCGTTGATAAACATATTTGTAAATCGCAAAAGAACACTGCGCTTTTCCTTGCAAAAAAAGCCGGTGTTTTAATCTATTATAGCAGTAAGATTTATCTGCACCCACTATCATTCAAGTCCTTTCAGCCGATTAAACGTGAAGTAATAATCGTACACAGTATAGTATAATTATATCATCTGTTCATATACACATATAGACTCTAAAGAGGGACTATTAATATTTCTGTTTTCACGGGTCATAGTTTTTACAACAATGCCTATAGGAATTATGTATTTCTGAATACGATTGACATTTAATTAAGCAACTATTTCACCTATTTGATCCAAAGCCCTCTAAGCAGCAAGATCCGGTTCAACTCTTCTGAATATAGGTCACGCCTTTAATAAATTGTTTTTGTTTTCACTCTAAACGCTTTTAAGGACGACAATGGCGGACTTTTTGCAATTATAAACTTCTGTTTTAATAATGAGTGTTTTAATCTTTGATACAACAGAGTTTTATTAACATTTTTGGCGTCTCTGTAAACTGGTCAAATGGTATCCTTGATTGTATTTTTTTTATTCTCTTTTGTTCCCTGTTGCTTTGTAACAGAAAGTCTAAAACGAGCGCTACATTTGTGCCTTTGTTGTGCTTCATTTACAATGCAACGCTGTCGTTTGGAAAATTTTATGGTCGTACATAAAATTCTTAGTTATTGTTAGTTGCCTTCACGAATTGTTTATTACATATAATGTATATATTTCATCCGATATCTTCAACATCCATCATATTACATCCAATTTACACTAAACCCTGTTCATCGATGTGCCACGGCAGCAAAGGTACGCCTGCGACACAAGAGGTTGCTGGTTCGATTCCCACATTGACAGAAATGTTTGTATGATCTGCTAATATTTGTTGAATGTTTTTTGCGTGTGTGATATCTTTTTCGTTTTCAAACTGTCTAATCCACTGATACTAAGCGACCCGGCGGCGATTTTTCTAAGTTAGACAATATTGGTACTAAAGTTAATTCATTCATATTTTTTCTTTGTTCTATCTTAATTCAACGGAACCTTATTTTAGGCGTTTAATATTAGAAAGATAAGTAGGTATTTAAGTAGTGGATTATCTTTGATTTTCCCCTTGAAAGGGCTTAATTATAATAATGAATGAAAGTAGTATAAAATAACACTATTCTCCCATTATTCGAAGCAACAAGGAAGGTCATGGTTACGTAATCTTTTATAACCTTAAGCCGATTTACGTCTCTATTAATCCTGGAAGCTTATTCATGAATTAGGGTAATTAGGTTTGGTCTCGAGTCTTACATCTCAGGTTTTAGCTTTTCTGTAGAAATGGTAGAAGTATTTTAGATAGTTTTCACGCTTGAAAATTTTCACTCGAGGTGAAAAATGACCTCCAATGTAAAAAGTACAGAATTCCACCTTAGCTCTTAGGGCTCCAAATTTGAAATAAGTAAACTTAAAGTACGCGGACTTTGGCTATGATGGCATGACTCATATTAAGGGTTTTTGCCTCTGAGATATTTTTTTTTAAAGTTTCTATGTGGTTTGACACTATTTCTTCGAAGCATCAAAACGGCTAAAGCGATGTTGGTGAACGAGTTATCAAAATATTCGTCTGAATTACTAAAGTGCTTTTAGTTACATTTAAAGGTCCCAAAAAGTGTAAAAAAATGATAAAAATTGATGCAAGATGATTCTGTGCGAATGGTCCAGTCTTATTTATATATTTGTTATATACTGAATCTAATAAAAATCCGAAAAATATTTGCAGACCATAAAAAACCATTAGCCCCTTGGCGGGAATCGAACCCTAGATCTCTCTGCGAAGCGAAGCCAAGTTGTGATTGTAGCGAACAATCCAGTAGGCAACTCGCAGTCGGAGCCAAAGTTGGGTTACGTAACAGGCCGTTGACTTCCCGCACTCAAAAATGTAAAGGGTTGTACAACACGATCTGGCTGAACCGTTTCATAAGATCGGAATCATCGCAGCCAGTCGCGTGAGATTTAATTAAATATGAAAGGCCCTGTGGCGTAATTCCGCCTCGATTATTCTTTCGGCTCGTCTCTCGCGACTGCTGACGTCCTTTTCTGGCAACCTATATCGTTTCCGTGCCAAGTCTGCATATCGAGCCGTACGATCTAGCCAGCTTTATAGATTTTAGTTGGAATTCCTATTGTTGCTAGGCATGGTGAGGTGCGGGCAGCGCGCTCGTGTAGTACGGTGCTAGTTTCTGGGAAGTGCATCAGTCGTGTGGTTAACCTTGATGGTGCGGTGGAACAGCTCGCCGCGTCTGCCCGGGCCGACGGTCGATTTTCACTTGGAGCATCAGCGCTCGTGTCTAGCCCGGGTGGGCGTGGTCTACGATCCGGTCAATAGCACGGCATGCACCCTCTCGCTCGCACCCGCCCATCTCACATAACTCCGTCTCTTTCCCCCCGGGGATGATTGAAACGTCTGATGCCGCAGGCGCCCCGCGCGCCCCCTCGCCAAGGACGTTCAGTGAATCCGTCCCTCTCTGCTGCGATAGCACGTGTGCCCGTTACTATTCCTTAATATAATGTGTGCCCCCCTGGTGCCGCGCGAAAATTCACAACTAATTATGAGTAAAGTGCCTCATGTATATGGCAAGTTATATGCCTGAAAGGAACACAGATGTCGCGTTTAGCGATGGTGAACCGCGCTGGGGGACAATTAGGTGCTCCCGTCAAGTGATATGGAGATAAGAAGTATTTCGGAAAACGGCACCTCTTCGTGTTTTCCGTCCTGTGCACTCTCTTTTCTCGCTCCTGCACTTGGGCTTCTTCAGGTACGTAGACGTGGGGCGATGCCTCGCTCGCGGTGACATAACATAACCTCCAAACCGCCGATGCCTATTGCTCCTAGAATTCCCTGGAAATATCTTTAGTGTCGCCTGACTGTCGCCGAGTCTAGACATATTATAATTATACATACAGCCAACGAGGGCGGGCATTCTGGAAGTGACTCATCCAAATCTTACATCGATCGCTTCTCGGTATATTGCTATAGTTCAAAGGTAATCGAATGTGACCTACTGTTCCAAGTTTCCGACCATAGATTCTAACGCTCATTGAATGAAATCTTTAACCAGGGTCCAGAGTAGACAAATGACTATCCATTAGACATAATTAGAAAACTTTGGCACAGCAATGACATTAAACAGCTTACTATCAAAGAAATTTACGACTTTCCGAGGGCCGCCGACTGCCAGTTGATCTTCAACAACTTTTACGTGTCACTGGAGATTGACCTTTCCAAGCATATTATAATAATAAATTATTTATCAACACTCAATAAACTGAAACGAACGCTCATGGAATGGACGTGACGTCACCACTATGACATCATTTACCTCCCTCTTGGTACATTTCATGCATATATTTTAATGCGGCCTCAAGTAAGCCATTCTCTAAATAGGTGTGAGAGTAGCAGATATAAAAGAGGGCCGAATACTAAAGACATGTCCACATGGCCAGTTTTGGACATGTTGTCTGAACACAGAAAGGAAGGGCCAAAAGCAAGTACATTACTATACCGGTTTTCAGAATTCTTAAGGCATAAAAACTCGATTCTGTCACAGTCGTTGCGATTCTGAAAGTCAATTGGTCAGTTTTCTGTAGCACCCCTTTTTGGGTCACCATTTATCGTTAATGCAGCTGCTATGAAACTCCATAAGATTTGGTTCAGTGAGCAGGAGTTAAATGCGTGCGTTGTAAAATATTGCTTACGTTTACGCGGAATAATAATGTATTATTTGCTAAGGAAGTCTGGACAGTTAACCCATAACATCCATCTGTACGCCAACAGGGGGAGTTTATAAGTTGGTTAAGTGGTCCTTTGAGCCGGATAATATTCGCAAGACACGTTTACGGTTAATTAAACTATTGCCCCCAACTTGTGGTAAAAAGTGTTGAATTTCATGAGCAGCTGAAATTCATATTTGCTGCGTGTTCGGTTTACCCTATAAAATTTTCCCACCAGAGTAGACGTATAATACGTGGAAATCAGAATCGCCGCAGTCAAAGTCGCAGCTTTTCACTACCTACGTTATAAAACGATTGCAATTACCACCGGTTTGAACATAATGCGGTTTTAAACAGTTTTTTGATAGCACCTCTGGTTTAATGTGGCAACCGTTAATGCTTGATGCCCTGCTTGCAATAACAGTGGTTTGCTATTCCGCTGCCGCGCAAATAAACTACTATGAAATTCATTGTCTCGTGCTATTTTGGTTCGCGGTGACCTGTATCGTATGAAATGTTTCGTGATATATCTTGTACGTCGTTCATTGCTTTTATACTCGTACGTGAAAATGCTGTTTTATCTGCTTTTAAAATTCTATCGTGCAGTATAGTTAGAAAAGTCTAATAATACAGAATAATATTAACTTTTCGTTCAGACAAATGCTCGGAAATGAAGTACAAGTCAAAATTCAGATTGCTTTAAACCTTACAGGACCCTTGGATTAGGTTAGGTCCTGGTTTTTTTTACATCAAAGTTCCGTACAGCTCGATGCCGAGATGAAGAACGATATTCCTGTTCAACCAAAATACCGGTACAGTACCGGGAAAGGTGGAATATTTCTCTACTTATGGTATTCAGGGAAGTTGATTTCATTATGTAGAACGTAGAACAACAAAACTAACAAAACGTGAGTTATCATGCAGTAATTTTTATGTTCCTCCGTTTGCTGTCGCCCGTCTTATCAATATTTGTACAGCATTTAGCACTCATTCACGGAAACAACTAGTTTAGGGTACCGAGTGATTAGTCTTATTAGTAAGTATACTTATTAGTATTTTGTTGTATTTTTCATTTGGTGCGTTGCTTCTTGTAAAGTCGTGTCTCTTAAAGGATTCTTATCACTACATAGTATAAAACAAGAGAGTGATTCAAGAAGAAGGTTTATACGTATAATAAAAACGTGTGAAGCCGGGGCGGGTCGCTAGTAATGTATAAGATTCTGATTGGTCTGCTACTTTTACTCTTCCTGGAGTTCATACAGATGCTATATGTATATAGATGATATTTTTAGTTATTTGTCCTTGTCTGTTTATTATGTGCTGGTATTTCTGTTAACTTTTTTGGTATTCTCTTAGAACAATCTCGAAAGGTCGATTCGATTAGAGAAGACACTCACTGCTTGCGACGAATAAAAACGAACTGAATCGTTCGGGGTCTCCCCTTTTCTTCCATACTTTTTTTGAATGTACGGAACCCATTTTCAATGCATGTTTAACTTTTAAACAAACCTTGTAAGGAGCTTATGAAATCACTTCACCTACGTGACTTATTTAATCATTTAAAACTATGTATTAAATAAAACAAGGTCTTGTTTTGTGTTTATTATTTGTTTTAGAGTTAGGTATTCTTTAGTTACTTTATTTGCACCTTTGTTAAGAGGTAAATAGATAAGAAAAATATAAAAAGATAACAAAATCCTTGAGCTAATTGTACAGTTATATTTTATGTACTTTATCAATATTATAATGTAATTACGACAAACGCTCCACAACGTTCTTCTGACGTAAGTTCTGATCTGACCTATTAATATCATTACCTTCTAAGTCATGGATTTCAGGATCTGACAAATCATACAAATCAGTCAAAAACTACAAAAACACGAAAATTAAGGGGACCTGTTTGTGTTCATATGAAAGGATTTTCGTGTTCTATAACAAAAACTTCACAACTACTAATTAACCAAAATCAATGTGAATGTTATGTTTTTAAGGTTTTTTTTACGCAGCGTGTCTCTACTGAGATTTAAATATATTATAGTTTGATTAAAAAATCGGCTAGGATAAGAAACTCCCTAATTACTCGTACCAGTGCGTTCCAAAATCAACAGACTTGTGTATTCGTCTAATCCGTCACCGCAGCGTTCGACAAACATTTACCATTCGACCTTATTGATCTTCTTCGACCTCTATAGGAGAGACCCTACAGGAACTCGATAACACGAAAAGATAAAACCAGTAGCTTATTGAGAGTTTTTAAGGCCACAGCTGATCGCCTCGATAGGAACGAAGCCAAGCTTGGTAATTCGCGAAATTTTAAACCAGTCTTGGTTGACCTATTTCTCTTTGATGAGCGATATACCATTTAAAGAGGTTGTTTATCTTTTATCTCGAATCATAACGGATTGAAGTGGTATTTTCTGTTTGCTTGTATAAAATTTACGATTGTTCTTATGTCTGAATCGTTTCAAGTCCATTTTCTGTTAAAGTTCCGGGAGATTTTGGCAATACAATAATTACTCTTACGTTCCAAAGTCAATAACAGATTAGTAGCGTAAAAAACGTAGAATATCGCTGTATGGTTCGGCTCTGATTGATACATAGAATATTTAATAGTGTATGTAACCCGGTTTTGATGAAATGAAACACAAATTTGTATTATTGTCTGTAACAAACCGTATTACAGACAATAATACAACTTTGCACTAAAAGGAATCTATTACGAGTTAAAACGTTGAGTCGTATTTGAAGATGGGATTCCATCCTATCGTGCTCGGGTTACCCAAGACACACAAACACTCACACACTACACTAAACACGCTGAGAAAACAATACAATACAAAAAATATCGTAAAAAAGGGTTACGTACGACACTTTTTGTCAGTTTTTGTTTTTACATTTAGTAATACCTTTTTTTAGCCTGCTGTAGGTATTTTAAATTTTTGTTTGGAAATTGGACATCGGAAAATACTTTTTTTAACAGCTATGTACCTTTTTTAAATAATAGCACCATGACAAGTAACCACACTGAGACTCATTACATAGATCATAAATAAATACATATTTAATAATGATGGACAATTCACACATCATCTAGCCACAAGCTAAGCGAAGCTTATGTTATATATTCTAGATATACATAACTGATATCCTTAAAACAATATGCATTTTCTTAATATTCATAGCAAAACCCACCTGTAAATAATAACAGCAGTTCTTACAAACATGTGTACCGATGCGGGAATCGAAACTTCAGCGTCGCAGGAACCATCGACCGCTGCGCCACCGAGGTCGTCAATACGTCTAGAATTACTGATCTAATTTGTCAAACGGAGATGGCTATTATCTCTTGTGACAACCATTTAGTATCAAATGAACCTACAGCTCTGAAGTATGTTTTATAGTTATATAATTACCCACCTGCATAGTGTGCTCCCTACAAAGAGTTTGTTAAGTTTCACGGTTTAATCGTACGTAAGTTAAAAGTAAGTTGTCGCCGTACAGCTAGTAACATTGTTATCGATCGGAAAACTGATTTAATTCGGTTTTGTTAGACTTCGCCTGAAATCCATTCTGAATTTAAAATGCGAGTGCAACTCTTTCTGTGTCTTTATGAAGTTGAACAGTTAAAACGTCGAATAGTAACTTATGGATAGACATTTGCTTTCTATCTAGAAAAAAGCAAAGGTAAAAATATACTAGTTTCAAGAATTACACGAAATATTGTGTTACGATATTTATGTTCGAAAACTTAACAATAACAGAAAACTAAAAGGAAACAGCAACCACAATAAACGTTGACACCACAATAATATGATCGCACACGCAAAGCGAAAAAATCCGCAAATTGGGGTAAAAAAACGTATGGAAGACAAATTAATTTATGAATTAAAGCTGCCGAAACCAAAAATTGTTTTGAAGTCCTGCGATTTGCTGTCAGAAAAAATATAGGTAATTATATAACTTTTTTTTAATTTAAAAATCCAGTAATTTGTGCTTGGAACTAGTTCTGAGTACAGCGATCGATAAGATCGTTTCTTAAACAGTTCAAAGTCAAAGAGCTGTTATTTCCTTTAGACCTTCCGGGACTCTTGTACACGTCATAAAATTCACAATAGAATCTCATTTAAAGTCATTAATTCGTAAATATACAACGCGAGGGCTCTGACCGCCACCCGAGCGTGCGTGAAATTCCTGATGGCCATGTAGATACCAGGTCCTAAGGCCCTTTTTACACACGGCACTATAAAATGGCCCACCCTGACTCGGTCCACCCTGTCCACCATGACTCAAACAAATATTAAATTATGTCATCTTTACATTCTCTACAGCTTTGATCAAGCATAGAGTCTGCTGAAAAATGACAAAAAATCCTTTAAAAGAAACTGATTTTCACATGCACATGATTTTCAAGTACTTTAAATTGTATTTAAAGTCTATATTAAGAAAGTTCATTTTATTTATTTATATATTCACAAAAACCAAGTAGGCAGGTATGTATTTTAGGTTAAGTCACCCGGATTGTTCATCTTTTGCGCTGATAGTTGAAAAAACAAGCATAAGCATAGTGTTATACAATAAGTAGTAGTCTAGTAATTCAAAATAAGCATAGTGTTATACAATAAGTAGTAGTCTAGTAATTCAAATTTGGGGCTCCTGACAAAGTATGTTTTATTTTGCATCAGAGGTGAATTACCAAAAAATAAAAATTAAGACGTGGCGTCTTCACGATCTTTCTCATGATGGTAGGCAGAATCTACAGTTGAAGCAGTGTCATTTAATCACCAAAAATCCTGTACATGTAGTTTTTCGTGGTAGTAGTTACCTCCCGTCCATGTGGTTGGTGCCTTAGGAATTCACGGTAGGACCGGTACCGGGAACCGCGTCCGGTAACGTGCATTTACTACGAAGCAAACAGTTTGAGCACTGTCATTAGCCATTTGGCCGCTTGGAACGCATTTGTGTCTTAGAGACCTTTCAACGTCGCAACTGTTCACAGTACCGTACCGTTTTATAAGCACAAGAGAGTGGAATGAGCTTCCCTTCTACTCCCTACTCTAAAGTATAATCCTGGAGTCTTCAAGTCCTAAGTGAATAAGCTCCTGGGAAAGCGTACTCCATCTTAAGCCACATCTTCACTTATTTGAGAGGTTTGCCAAACGCTCGAAGATTATCAAATAAAAGTATATGTTAGCTTGTATTGCGAAGTAAATTTATTTTGAACTGAACAGACTTCCAGTCTTAAATCAGGGAAGACCACACGTAAAGTTTGTTCCAGTAACCTCTATATTACAGGATGCCATGTAAAAAGTTTTTACCGTTGTCTCACGTGACACGCACCTACTACCAAAGCCTTACATGACTATTCCCAGCATCTCACGAGAGACGAACCATTTTCCAGTCTCGTGAAAAGTAGTCATCATGTCTCATGACAGTCATTACGTATATAAATGCTATATACAAGCTATAATGTTTAGAACTGTACTATCTAAACGTAGTATTCTGAAAAGTTGATCGCTGGCGAAAGACGATATACCACTTCATCATCAACCTATGTTAGACCACTTCTGGCTATATCCTCCCTCCTAATGAGCGCCATAACGCCCTGTCTTTCGATACGATTGACCACTTAAAATACCTCATTTATTAACCCTCGCCTTAAACAAATTTTCCTCGCTCCGCTAAGCAAATGAAGTCGTTGGCTGCGGTCGTTACAATGGTCTTAAGCGTCGTAAAATTGAATGCAAAATAGAGCGACATTCATTCAGTTAAATTAAACTCGTAATTTTACTATGCCAGCCAGGATTGTTGTGCAAAGTGGACATTTTATGCATCCAGTGTAAATGAGCATATTTATGCATTTAGGAGCTTAAGATTGATCAAATTATATTGATAACTGGCAGGTACCATTAAATGCAAAGTGTACTGGCAGCAGTATGGTAGGTTAATTGAAATGTGTTCATTGATTGACAGTAGGGTTGTCATACGTACGTCATAGGACCGTGGTGGATGACAGAAACTTCGATGAGCCTCTATGAAGCACTGGGTATCAAACTGAGGTTTGCGATGAACTCTACCTCTGTGCCATTAAACGCTGAATAGACAGCTCCGAAAACCAGTGACACAAGATCACCATAAAATAATCTCTCAGTCTAAAACAGGAGCAATAAAACCGCCGTAAATAAAGCGTTTCCACAAAACCCGTATGGTGTATGTCAGTCCACTTCTGTTTTGAATTAGAACAGAATTTGTAATTCGATAGGCCTATTTGGGCTTTGCTTAATGGATAAGCAGCTATTTGAGATGCGGAAGCACGCCTCCTGGCTGTTGGGATTCCAGGCTCGCTTCGAACCAATTAAAATAGCCCGTTCTTGTTGGACAGAGAATTTAGGCTGAGTTATCCGCAGCGCGGTATAGGTTGTTACGTTCACTATGTGTATTGAATGAATTATGGTTATGTATGACAACCTCTGATATCAATTCAGGGTGACTTTTTGAGCTGGAAGTTGATGAATAGGTAGGTGTATCTGAAATATTTATGACTACATTGAAGACGTTTTTCTATCTCTCATGTTTTCGGGATTGGCGATCCACTACCATCTCAAAAAGCCACCCAATGTACTTAAAAGATAGCGGAGACTTTATGACTACCTATGCTTTTTTATACTTCTTAGATAACCACATTCAACGGTACTAAAGGTACCGATAGGCAAAGGCTCCAAGGGAAGTATGATGACGAAGGTCATCACGTGCTGATGGAGTTTGCTCCCTGCAAACAATAGTTGCTGATGATATCGTACAATGGTTATGAACTCTCAAGATGTAGTTTAGACATATGCTTACCCGATTGTACACCCCCTTTTTTGAAATTCCACGATTATGTTAAAGCCATTTTACAATTTATATTCGTAAATGTGAAAGGCTTTTTAAATTAAAACAAAGCTATCTTATCGTGAGTAAATTTTGCACATGTATTTGGGGAATGTTTGTGAAATTAACCAGGAAATATTAAATATCATGAATTAAGGTTGGCTAGACAATGACGCTGCTCTGCGGAATCCAGATGAGATCATGAACCATGTAATTTACCTCATAAATAATGACGTTTATCTTCTCTATGTAGTCATTGCTTGAGCCATAATTAACATTAGTCCTACGCTATATAGTTAAAGTTTTATAGGACTAGTTGTGTGTCATCATTTTGATAAATGACTGATACATCTTGGTAAAAACTTGACTAATACATCTAGGTATATGACTGTACATGATGATGCATAGAAAGAGTTACTTTTTTATTCAATTCACAAATTCTTAAGCCTTGGACTTTTCGGGAAAGCATCTAGCATTTTGACTACAGCTGAAGAAGCGCTGGTTAGATATTTGTCCAGAACAATAACTTTGGGGTGCGATTTAGTTTGCTAATTACTGTTTAGACATACCTATAGCTCAACTCGCGTACGGCCCGCGCGATCTCGCTTTGATGTACAATTTGTGAGTCACCGCCACGAAGAGGTTAAAAACACAAAGTACAGTCTTTGTACATTTAGCTAGAGCCATTATAATTAGATATACAGTCATTCATGTTCTTCTCTTTATTCGTATGCGTAAATATTAAGCTGAACAGGTCTACTATAAAAATCTTTCGTAGTAGTTTGATGAATCCGAAACGTTGGGGTTCTTCCAACACAAACCAGGTTCGAAGGTACCCACTTACAGTCATAATCAACAGTTCTTGTACAATCTCTTCTCTATTCTTATCTAAACAGCTGGTTGGGTCTTATGTCTTATCTCGCGAAAATGTTCCAAGACACCCTGGATTTAAGGTTGTAATTTCTTGTTACAGGTCGCACCCTGCAGCATAATAGGGAGTCTTACGCTGCGGCGGAAAGACGGGTGCGACACGCACTCGTGGTAAGTAACAATCATTGGTTTTTCCTAAAACAAACCTTAACATACCAAACTATAAGTTCCAGATTCAAATTCATCAAATTATCTTTTTAAATAAATTTGTTACATGACCTTTTGAACATTTATCCCGAATTCGAAAGCTAATTTATCACTAAAGTTAAAGATTTCGGCTATTTTAAATACAATAACAGAAATAGCCTCAAGGCTATTTTATTTAACATCAGACCTAAATTTGTAAAAAGTTTTAATTTAACAATAATTCATACTTTATTTCTTGTTTTGTATTTGAGGCTATTTTATTGAGAATCAGGTGGTATGGTACCTAGAGTTGTAAATTCATGTTTATCGTTGTTTTTCCTTTACTACTGTCATTAATAATCTCTCTAGCATTATTTCCTCGTAACAATATATTATCTGTTTCTTTCCGTTTTGCTGCTTTACCATTTTTTTGTTATGCGCATTAGGAATCTAAGGAAGCTTTGAAATATCCTTAGTTAATATTGTCAATTTTCCTCATCCCGGTCAAGTCTGCCGCTTGTTTTCGTATATTATTTTATTCACACTGTAATTTCGGCTGTGTCGATCGATACGTCAGCTCATGTCACAGCGTTTCCAATTCCGGTTGGTTTCTCTTATCGATTTTACACTACAAGGCCAGTTTGCTCTCGGCTGTTTTTATTAGACTTTCATTGGGATCATCTTTTTTTCGCCCGCAGCTATCCGTTCTGTTTTTGATTGGATTTGATGCTCTATTTGCTTTATTGTTGTTTTATTCAAGTTTAAATTTATTTTTGCTATTGACTTTCAATATTTACAATATCTATATAAACAACGGAACCAAAAAATATTCATGCCGTTGTGTTATCTGCTAACTCATTCATTCCTGAGCTAAAACTTTTACCTTTCTCGTATCGTTTCATTTGTCTCTAACATCCTCATCATTAGTAAGACATATATGTATACAAGGTACTATAACACTCCTACCCTAACCTATTCATAATCATGAGTAATAAATTCCTCAGTGGGATCTCAATGCTCACGTACTGCCGCAGGGTCGGGCGCTAGGTCCTCTCTAATTCAATTATCTCGACACTACACTGAATGTAAAGCGCAACTTCAATTTAGATGACATTATTCACGTAACCATGTGCTAGCTTATATTGCTAACTAAATAAAGGATGGATCCCTTTCATAGAACAACAATGTTATAAAAGCACTCGGAGAAAAATTGCCTATCCACGTCCAAATTTTCACTGTGGTCTTAATCGCATATACAGTAAAGGTGGGTTTACGGAAGACATTAGCAGCGCACGAAAAAACTAAATTTAAACCGTTTTGAATAGAAATCAGTCGCATTGAGCACATCCCCGATAGCATTTACGTCTACAAAAGATTTTTGCAATTTTTTTGATATCATTTTACTTTTCTTGTTTTGACTACCTCTGTGGCGGAGCGGGCGAAAGTCCCCTAACAACGCACGAAGCTCGATTCCCGCCTCGGGATAAACGTTTTTATGATCTGCAGATATTTGTTCTGGTTTCTATGTAAAAAAATATATTAGTAGTACTACTATAAAACACAAGCTCTGCTTAGCTACATTTTATGATGCTGTGCGATTGTCCAGCATTTTTTTTATCATCCTGAGCCTCGTAAACAAATCCTACTAATATTATAAACGTGAAATTTTGTAAGTATGTATGGATGGATGATTTTTATCTTTCACGCAAAAACTACTGAACGAATCTGG
Organism: Eupithecia centaureata; assembly: GCA_944547425.1. Taxonomy (NCBI): domain Eukaryota; kingdom Metazoa; phylum Arthropoda; class Insecta; order Lepidoptera; family Geometridae; genus Eupithecia; species Eupithecia centaureata. Next base: position 3,096,537 of record OX155702.1, on the reverse strand, counting down.
ATGAAATTTGAGACTATATTTTATCCCGGAATACCCACCGGAATGGGAATTACGCGGGTGAAACCGCGAGGCGCTGCTAGTGAAAAAATGAATTTTTTAGATCATTTAAGATCACTTGGCTAAGTATACGGGAAGCTGTGGCGGGCAGGTAAATTCCGCTTTCGCTACTTATCGTCAACGCACCCCAAAAGCCCATATTTCAGTAGCTTTCCGCTGTGGCAATACCAACAAACCCCGTTTCATCAGCATCAATCTTGCACGGACGTCACAGCCAATATGCAACACGATTATACCGGAGGTCCAGGTCAAAATACTGTTACAGTTGATGTACACTTACGGTCAAATATACGGTTTCATTTGATGTACTATTGACTCGTAAAAGTTGAAGGACAGAGCTTGTAAACTGAATCGAAAGAATCAATACACTTTATCGAATGTTTGACGCATGGGACGCTTTAGGCGTGGATTCTATAATTGTTATTGTCTAAAAGTTTAATGATTCTGTTTTATACTTACATCTCTCCAAAATATGTTAAAAAAAGAGCTTCATGTCGACAGATTTACACCAAAATGCAAATCGACTTGTACATATCTCTGCAAAACCTCTGAAAGTGTTAAGAAAAAGAAGAGGTTTGTCGAATAGGAATGCACAGATCCTCTAAACGTAACATCCTTGGTTATCTCACACTGATCGCTGGAACATAACCCTCGGTATCCATTCGTAACATCCTTGGTTATCTCACACTGATCGCTGGAACATAACCCTCGGTATCCATTCACACTATCAAGTCCCGGGTGGGCATTAAAATTTTATGTTCAGTCTGTTCCGGCCTTTCAGTGTGTTTGTAAAAAGTCATTTTGTTCAGTCCCCGAACAATTTCGCAGGGCTTATTTGGAGTTTCGGTTATTGCTTGGTTTCCGGGTGGAACCTTCACCAGGTTCCAGTCTCTAGTGTTTGTTGGAACTGTTTTCTGGAGTATTGTTCTTACGTTCTAGTTAGTTTGATTAGGCATACTTTGTAATGAGAACAGTGTAGTGCAGAGGTGCAACCACATGTGGAGTAAAGTAGCGGCTCTCCAGTTCAATACGAAGAAACTAATTATTAATTATTTTATTGTGGAACTGTTGACAATGACTTCAGTGCAGATATTTGGAATTGGTGCTAGTTATAGATATTTGATTACAGTCAAATATGAATAAAGTTTGACTATCAGTAATCAAATAATATGTACTTTAATATTAAAATAAATTAAATAAAAATATTAATATTAGTAATCACTGTACACAAAACATATAATAACTTCGTGTTATTTGTAGGTATAATTATTATGATACAAGTCATCTAGTTGCATGTTTTTAATTTTTATGTGTAAACTTAATTTGTGGATAGCGCAGTGGTCTACATTAAGAATATGTTTTAACTTTAATGTTACTTAAAGTAGTTATACGGATGTAATAATAATGTAATGTAGTCGTTTGTTATCCCCCTTAATAAATAAAATAAAATAAAACAAAAAAGATAACGTAACTCTTAATAGCTAACTCTTTCTTAATAGACTTTTATTGGCTCTTTTGTCTCAAAAGGATGCCGACCTCTGGTCTAGTGAAAATCTTCCAAGGTTGTAGAAAATGGTTGTTATGTTTTCAGTTGACCATGTATAGCGTGACAAATGTGTCAAGGAAACCTACTTGTAGTTACTGTAATTTTTGTCTTGATTCTCTCGTTGTGTCGGTTAGCTGACTCATCGGATTATGAAAATGAGGAAATATAGAGTAAACCTGTGTTTGGTACCCACTTAAAAACTACCATATGAGAGCTTACGCTAGAAAATATACAATTCTAATTTGAAAGTAGCTGCCGCAGCAAAGTGTGGATCAGCATCAGCAGTTACTCAATGCTAAGCTAAACGAGAAGAGATATGAAATTTCATTACTGGAATGGAGGTAGATTTAAAATTGAAACGATATATTCAAACTAGCCCACCATGTGTAGCTGTATGAATTACGTATATTGGAACGCTTTAATGACATTCATGCATGATACCAACGATATTGAACATTGAAGTCGATCTTTTGTCCTGTTACAAATGAATCATGATTTACCTACTACGGTCAGTTCGTTGGTAGTTTATATTCAACTCAATACATTTATTATATTAGGTACCATTAAAATGATAAAACTGGAACACTTGATCATGTCAAAGCCATAGATAGATATAATGGTAATAAAAAACAAGTCAAACTTTTCCATTATTTAGAAGGTCTGATATAGTTACACATAGAATAGATATTGATATTGTTACACATAGAATAGATATTTATACGTTACACAGAATAGATATTTTTAAGTTACATAGGAGATAGGACACACCCAGAACATCCGGAACATAAAGTATATCTCCAGATCGTTCAAACATCGTCCCGAGAGTGGAATGGCACCCCAAGTTGACTGTAAATCCGCTATTTATAGTTGCATTACACATTTGTGTACATTTGCAACTCAGGTGTCTTTTTACCCTGGAACTTCGTGTTACATCGTCGCCTACCTCTTCACTTACCATCTTATAATCTTGTGGTCTAATGTAGGTAGTAATATTCGAAAAAGTGATTTACTCATTTAAAATTGAAATCATTCCATTATTAACTTCAGCACACAAGTCCCTAAACTAAACCACTAAATTAAAGTCACAAATTCCACATACTGCTTTTACAGTCTGACTCCAATAAACGGTGAACCATGACTTGCAATCTGAACAGCAAGATCCACTGTCGGTTGGCACGGATCAGATGGAACCAAAGGCACCTATGTCCACCCAGTAAGACTCAAAACAACTCGCCAAACATAACACATTGAGGTTTGGGGGTGGTCCGTAAATTGGAGCTGTGAAAGTTCAGGATCCAGTGGCAAATAAACCGCCAGACTTAATTGATTGCAGTGCAGAGGGACCGCAAACGTGTTCCTGTAATGCAACTTGACTAACTCGCCACAAGTGCACGAGTGTGTGTTACTTCGATCGAGTGAGTTTGGGTGGTTTCTCTGGAATGTTAAACGCTAGGTTCTTGATCTTTTGTGACTTTTGGTAGCTTGAAGTAACCGTCATAAATCACAAGATTGAACAATTCTCCACTCATTACTTCGTTTCAATACAGAGCACTTAGAATAATACTCAATTTATGACGACCATCCAGGTTTTCCCGAATCGCTTTATTAATTTCTTGATTTTATTATTAACTAGCGACCCGCCCCGGCTTCGCACGTTTGTATTATACATGTTATGTAAACCCTCCGTCTTGAATCACGCCGTCTATAGATGGAAAACACATTAAAATCCGTTTAGTTTTTTAAAAGATCTAAGCTTACAGACAGACGCGAGAAGCTTCTTTGTTTTATATACTATAGATATTTATATTGATGACTAGCGACCCGCCCCGGCTTCGCACGGGTGCAACATTATACATTGTGCTTGAAAATTATTCTCACCTATTAAACCATCCCTAGACCTCCACGAACATTCAAGACCAAGATAAGATAAAACCGTTCAGCCGTTCTCTAGTTTTGGCGAGACTGACGAACAGCAATTGATTTTATACAATGTGATTCTTCGAACCTTGATCAAAAGAAATGTGCGGATACACGACACATATTTATCGGTAAAAATCAAGATAAAAAAAATTGTATGTTATTTATCTCAAAAAAAAAGCAGTTTTAATAATTTTTAAAATGAAGACTACTTCATCTGGTTTTTTCTTCGTTTCTTTTTGAGTAAATGGTGTATTTTATTCGAAGTAGTCTCATATGAAAGCTAGATAGTTTACCTAGCTTATAAAATAAATAAAAAATACAAATACGATACATAAGCGTAGTAAAAACAGTATTTTTTAGAAATAAGACAAAAAAAAACGATTTTTATTTTATTTTTTCTCTGTAACTTTAAAACTGGGTAATTAAGGTGTACTTTTTTGCATGTTGTATTAAACTTCATAATTTATTCTACAAATCCTTCAAAAACTGGGGGTCTATCTCTTTCCGTTGTCATGTTATTCACCATTTAAATTAGGTACTTTCTGCCATTTAGATTAAATCAGTTGAGATTCCTGTTGATATCTGTACTTGACTTGTGTTTAAAAAAAATAACATTAAATTTTTTTTATCTCGGTTTTTATCGATAAATATGTGTCGTGTATCCGCACATTTCGTTTGATCAAGGTTCGAAAAATCACATTGTATACATAGATATTAACCATAATAATATATGTATTTCATGAATTGTACACGTAATTAAATCGTCAAACCACAGTTATATCAGTATTTCGCAGTTGGTTTATTTCTAACTTTGGAAATAACTGCACAAATAGAATGAAACAAACGCCACAACACAGAATGCTGCGCTTTATTCCTGGAAATTCGCAATGCACTAAGTTAGAACTATTGACTAAGCTCCCCACTCGTTTAATGAATAACTGAACGGACATTGTGAAGTGGGTTGAGCTGTATTAAGTGGCACTGTCGCATCGCATTGCTGAGAATCTATTGGGAGATTTTAAAAAGAAATCGTAGTGCTGGACAATTCACATAGCATCATCTAGCCTCAAGCTAAGCCGAACAATTTGAGTTCTGGAGGAAGAGCAAACTTTTAACCTTTAAGAACCTAGAGTAACTGATCTTTTTCTGAAGAAGGCTAGATTTGAGGCTTAGCCGAATCAATTGAAGTTAACAATATACCTACAAAATCAACAGGATTGTACGCAGTGCTTGTAAAAGAAACACATCCATCATACATATTTCGACAGGAATTTCATTTAACCAAGAAAACTTAATTACACAGGATAAATAAAGGAAAACTAAAACAATTTAGTTAACCATAGACTTGCAAATAATCAAGACTTTAACTGATTGAAATAGAAATCTTATAACTTACACTGTGCTAATTATTGCTATTATTTCTTGTTATTTTAGTTTGTAGCTATTTGTGGGAGGCTGTTAATGGTCACCTTGCTGCTCAATACTGTGTTTATCTAGATAAGTAATATTGTACCGATGTCTACCCTAAAATAAATAAATAAAAAACCTAATAATTAAAAAACTTAAGCCTATCCTTGTGAAGCAAATACAAAACATAACCTAATAAACCTCCCGATCGCACCCCTTCGAAAGTGCTTCAGTTTCAGTACTAATTGATCCGACGACTGACGTGATGACTGATGACTTAAAATAATTGGACATGATGGAACTAACATGAAGTATACTCCGAAATGTGGCTAAACACGAGTTATGTTAATTACATAAAGTGATGAACTGGCAGCCTTCCAATCCGATAAGCGATAAATCATTTCAATATTATACGAACTAAGGACGTCGAAGTGCGTCATGTGACCTAGGTCGTTCATTCCTCAGAATTCCATTGTTCAGGGACTAGATTAATAAGAATTTAAGTGGTTAAGCTTTGTTGAATATCCATACGATGAGATTAAAAGATCTCTCTCGTGACTGGGAAAGGCTTCTCATCATTAAAACGTCGTGTGTGCAATAAATACATAATGGCACACATCATCATCTAGCCCCAAGCTCAACAGAGCTCGTGTTGTGGGTACTAGATGACTGATATACTTTGATAAAATACATTGCATAGATAGAAAACACCCAACAGCAATGTTTTATTATATTTATTATCAAAGGAAATCATGTAAGCACATTATCATTGATGTACAGGGTGCCACGTAGGATGTGGAAGCCGAAAGGCGGTGATTCTGGACCTCAAGGATCAACGTTTGACACACTAACATTTTTTTAAATTTAAAATAACTATATTTGCGAAAAGATTATTTTTATTTCTATTTGTGCTTTTTTCACACACTTGCATTGTTTAACGCAAGACATTTAATACAAGTTATTTGCTTGTTTTTTTTAAAGCTATACTTTTTTAAGCATGAAAATATTACAAAACATATGGCGATCATAATTTAAGAATATTCGTAAAATAACGCAAATAAGGAAAAAAAATTATAAAAAGAAAAACATTCGAATTTAAAAAAAAACGTATTTAAATGAACTTCTTTCACTTCAAACACAAATCTATTAGTTACCTTATTTTTGAGTGTCATCCAACTTCCTCCGGTACCTTCCAATAACCATTGTCGTAAACGAATTTGCTTGGATACAAAAAGGTCTTCCACAATTTTATGCGTGAGCAAGCACAAATTCGTGAGGTTCGCCGAACTCATGTTTTCATCCATTTTTTATGGGATAGGCATTCTTCATATTCAGCTTTCATGATGAGTCACTTCACGTTCCTGGAAACGGGTGTTGTATGCATTTAATGTTCATGGATATTTTCCCCTTGATGTATCATTTGATTTACTTTCTTGGAAATATGATGCAAAATTTTGTTGGTCTGATCTCATGATAATTATCTTCTTTTGGATTTTCTCTTTCGATCTCTAATTAACTTCTCCTTAACTGACTTCTGCTCTTGATTGTTCATCATCTCTTTCTTTGTTATTTGTTATCTACACACTACGTATTTGTGTGATGAGTGCGTAAAAAACATCTTTCATATATATCTATTGAAACAATTAACTATTCTCGTCGTAAATAAAATAATACATTCAGCCCCAGTGGACACAGTTCACCGTACTGAATCAGAACCCCTGATTAGTTCTCACAGGCTGCGGCGTGCCCCGAATATTGATTCAGCACGTGTCGTGGCTCCACAGGAAATATCTGCAGCACTTGATTTATGACAATATGGAGTGGCGGTTGTGTTTGAAATTTTGATGATTTCGATCGGGCGTGTTGCCACGGAAGTGTAGATGTTTGGCTTAACTGGGTTCAACATCTTTGCCGTCATTTTGTGCTATTCTTACTGAAGCTACCTTCTAAACTACACCCCGTATATACGTCAATCGTATTAACTTGGTTTATTCTTCAGAAAATAAGCTAGAATTTCTGAATCTGTTTTCTTGAAGAAGCTTCAAAGCTTTTCTTGACATTTTCCTTAAACCGATTTTCCACAACCGTTCTTTTGGATTTGATATTATGATCTTGACGTTTTGCACGCCCCTAATCCTCTCAGTTTTATTTACTCTCACTGTACGATTCGCTTTACCTACGTTTTTCGGTTTTCCCATTAGTTCCGCAGCCCAACCTCAGGTAGATGCGGAAAGTCTGATTAGCGGTGACACCGGAGCCTGCGGGCTGAATACGTGATCGACCTCTTTCAGTTTCTGTGAGCCTGGTACCTGTATATTACGATTGAGGGTAATTGGCTATGATTTATCGATGGAACTTCGGACAAGGGTCAAACTGTGTTAGACCTTCATAATTATCTGAAATCTGATAACATTTAGGTAATGAAGATAAGTATCAGAGGAGAGAGACAAAACCTCTAAATTTTATTATCCTACGAGTCAAGTTTTTTTCTATAAAGTAGGTTTACTGCGCGTTGACTATAGAATCTAGGACGAGCCTAAGTTCATAAAGCATTCAGCTCCTAGCCATTGCTTGTACCGTTATTTCAGGGCGTGTACGAATTCCTAACTAATTTCGCCAAATTGGTCTTTAAAACTTCTCTTTTAGTACGATCTCATCATCATTTAGACGCCCATTTCCGCTTTTATCTACATCCTCTGTATAATCTACTCGTTTTTAGTGTCTGTGGTCTTATTAATCTGCGCTATGCTTTCTTGTTGCATGCGATTCTAAGCAGAGTCATGTTTCATCTTAATAGTGTTTACCTTGGTGCAAATCCACCGCTATTAAATGAAAGGGTATTCCTGAGTTCTAGATTACCTCACGTTCCGGAAGCAATATTTTTGTACATTATGGCGGCATTTAAACTTTGTGTGGTGCTCGAATTTGTAGAGGGGAAGGTACTGGGTGCTACGTGTTTTGAATGATAATAGTATGTATGTATGTATAATAAGGAATTGGTATGTGGGTATTGATCAATTTCACCCTTTATATGTGATACAGACATCGGCGATTCCGATTTATATCCCTTGTTCTCACGCTTACCTCCAGTAGTAGAGAGCCACCATAAGAAGTTCATATGTTTGTGTATCACACGTATGTTGACTTTGTTTAGAGAAGATTGCACCTGTGCTTGCGGAAACACTTGTGCACTATACTGCGTTCTGCACACGTGGTGGCTAGTCATCATCGAGTTGGAAATTCGACTAGGAAGACATCATCATGTTTATAAAGAAGATGAAAGACAATTACAATCTTGCGATTCCTCTTCATCAGTATTTAGAGAGTTTCTTGTAAAACATGTTCCTTCATAGACATTTACTATTCTTACTGTATTTCGCTTTTCCGGGTAAACTAATGCAGATTTCGCTTAAAATCCTAAGCTTCCCAGACGTTGAAGCTGTTTTTCCAAGAAAATCAACTCCACTTACATTGAACGTCGTCGTCAGCTTTGTGCAAGATTGGATTGAAGTAATAAATGGATCCCAAAATGAAACTTGCTTTCTAGGAAACCTATAGCAGCTACGGTTGATAGTTCCCTGCCACTTTTCTCTGATATTTAACAGGGTGGTAAACAGTACATAGTGGTAGAAGTCTCGGGAACAGACACAGGCTTCTTTTAACCCATTTAACACGTGCAAATTCGCGTGAAGAAGCTGATATAGTTTATAAACTGACTGTGGTTACTGTCAAAATTGTTTTCACAATGGTTTTTCAAAGGCAGCTAAAGGTCGTAATGGGAAATAAGAGACCTGTAGTAAAATGATCTGATGAAATCTATTTCATAAAACATAAACCGGTCCAAAACGCAGTACGTCAAATCGCATGACAGCTTTGATGACAAAATAAGTCTTGTTAAATTGACCGCATTCATAAAAGGTGTTTCAAAAGTCAGTTCCTTTCTAATAATAAAAACTATTAATGGTTGTTGAAGTGAATGAATGAAAAAGTTAGAAAATAAACACCACCGCTGCTCATTTATCGCAAAACTTGAACTTCACAAGATTATAAATAAGCAGTAACTTTTAATTTACTTTTATGAGCAGGAACTTTGAACTTGGTCCTGTTTTCCATTCAAGTTCTTAGTAAAGTTTCATTGTTAATAATAAGCTAACTTATATTTATGCAATTTTTCCAGCGAACTTTCTGAACCAAACTCGTGTGAGATATTTATTTCTATTAAGTTATTTCTGTTCGCGACTTGACACGTGATTTTCTAAAGTTGTATATCCTATTCGAAGTCCAGGAAAGGTATGAAGTTCAGGTAATTAAACAGCTTGGTCGTGAAGTAACAAAAGATTTTGGTACACAAAATTGTATTATCATACAATCAGTGAATATTAAACTCACTAAATATTTGAATTAAGTAGTTATTATTATGTTAGTTATTAGTGTAAATTAAATTTTAGTAATTTTGCATTTTATTTTTATCTTTATTTGTCATTAGTTATTATTCTATACTCCATGAATAAATGATCAGAACTTTGAAAAGTTATGAAAGCGAAAAGAGCAGAAATTTACTAGTAAAGCCGCTCGGAACTTTTGACTAGATATTCAGACTATTTACACCAAGACTCGGCTTGCTTCTAATAGCTAAAGGTGTGGCAAAGATAATCACGCGATCCGGTCGTACTTCGCGATACCCACCGGAAAGCTGTTATTTATCAGACCTTGTAGTTTAATCGTGCTATAAACTGATCATTTGCAGTGATTGGCTCCTTATCGATTTTTGGACAGAACGTTTAGTTATCATTTAAAAGATAATGATCAAATAAATCGCCCTTGATTGTCCAGACACTGACAAAATGTATTAACGTGTTGTTTTTAATATCTTTTACAAAAATCAGTGTTTGATATGGGTCTAGATTATAAGCATGAAAACAGGTTCATTTGAGCCACAACTGTTGCTCCAGTCTCCCTTTAGATACTTTTTATGGAAACTTTCTTTATTATCTTCACCTTCATATGCAGAATGAACCTTCCGTATCTTTAAGAATAGAAGTAATACATTTATTCAGAGCAATAGTACAACTGTTAAAACCAAGACACTTTTAGAATACACACACAATGTTGTTGTAAATGTTATTATTTTATAAAAGGGCCCTGACTCAGCTAAGGTCTTTAAAAAGATGTAGCCAGCGCTGGTCTTAAAAACTAGTATAGTCTTTGAATTACATAAAAAATAATTGCAGGGTAAAGGCCTTCTCCCCTCCTGATCTTGGTCCTCAGCATAGGGCCCAGAACAGGTCGAGCTAATCCCCCCATCTCCGCCTAGGCTTTATACTTGGCCGTCGTCGTCCGTCTTAGATCCAGTCGCTGCAGATCTGACATACGGCACACATTCACATACAGCATCCAAAAAAAATGATATAAAGATCTAGGCACAATGCGTTCATGTGAAATTATAACTTTTGAATCCTATTTAGTTGTTTGATCGTTTGTTTGTTGACGACCTAGGTACAATTCATGTGTAAAAATAACTTTTAAATCCTATATTATGTGTTTGATCGTTTATTGTTGAAGATCTAGGTACAATGCGTTCATGTGTAAAAATAACACGAATTATTTGTTTGATAGTTTCGTTCTGTATGTAGAACAAAGTCGTAGGCAGCAAGCGGTCCTAACAGGGTGCATGGCAGGGCTGCCGCATCCGGGTTGAGTGTCGTTGAACGGCCAGCAATTAGGTCGAGATAGAGCCCATCTGCGCTGGTCCAGCTGATCTGGAATGGGGTTGGTGTAGGCTCTTATTAATATTTATCAGTTTGGGTATGTGGTCTATGGTTTTTTGTGACTCGATGCATAGTATTGTTATACCGTGTGTGAAGTGAAGAGTTGAATTAGTTTATGTGTTTACTAGCGACCAGCCCTAGCTTCGCACGGTTTTATTATAGGTACGTATAAACCTTCCTCTTGAATCTATTAAAAAAAACCGCATCAAAATCCGTTGCATAGTTTTAAAGATTTAGCAGTCAAAGGAAATAGGAACAGAAAAAGCGACTTTGTTTTATACTATGTAGTGATGATGTGTGCTATGACCGAGAGACAAATCTATCTCCATTTTTTTAAGATTTGCTCAACCCTGAAAATAGGTACCCACCCATACGCCGCCGCGCCGTTGAGGCATGAGAGCAACGCTGTATGTCACACAAAATATATTTTTAATGGTATTTGTTGTTGTTATCCCTTTCACATTCTTCTTTTGTGCTATGCTATGTACTTTGTGTCGGTTGACAAAATATACTCGTACTTATTTAAAGCACTTAATATCACAATCCTTGGTTTGAATAGCTCTTATATTACCGTTGTTTAAGTGATTTCAGAATGTGGGTTGAGCTAGCTGCTCTGTCTCGCCTGTGACTGTGGTTACAACGGAAGGCTCTGGCAATCTTCGAGCCTTCAAGTCTTATTGGATAGGCTATTTAGGTTTATTTATAGATACATTTAATCACCTCTAGACTATTTGGGTTTATTTATAGCTAATCGCCTCTTTAGGTTCTCGAGAGGTTTTCGAGGGAAACAGTCTTGTTACATTCTCTTACTTTTGGATGTTAATGTGTTTTAATCCTTCAGTAAAATTTAATACAATCTGACTATTTTATCTATTCATTTTGTTTTGTCTCCTAATGTCTGTTTTTTGAAAATCAATTATATTATTGTTTTTTATCTTTTATCGACTTCACTGGTGTGTCATTTATCATCATTGTTATTATTAAGATGTTAATGAATACCCATATCTATAACATCTAATTCATTTAGTTTATTATTTCTTTCGCAATAAGCCAAGCAATGACTTTCTCGTAAATTTCTCGACAATGTAATGAAATTAAAAGCAAACGTTTGTAGTCTTCTACTTGCGATAACTTCCAGTAGAATTGTTTCCAACTGTATATTAACTCGAGCTGTCAGATGCGATTTTAACTTCGCGACTTTATGACGTGTATATTCTATGAAGTTACATAAAGACCCGTTGTATGAAATTTTATTTTATCTCTCAGGCTAGAAATATGAAAAAACTAATCAAGTTGAATCTTATATCAATAATACTATCAATATTCGATTCCGATAAATATAGATCGATTAGCAATGCATCCAGCGTTTTGGGGACGCTTCCGACTAGTATTGATTGGATTAACTCTAGATTAGCAACAATCTGCTATTAGCTCAATCGTTGTCTGGAAGAGATCGCATCTAAGCAATTACGGCGCGCCCCTTGTATTTCTGTTTTATGTGATGTCTCTTAACAAACGTATGTTTGTAGTTGGACAGAAAAGTATTCTTGTATTGAATACATCAGTATATTACACATTCTAACTATAAATTTACCGATTCCGCACCATTTAATTCTTTATTCACCACTCTGTCATTTTTATCCCTTTCAAAACAAATATTGAAGAAAACACAAAACCATAGGCTGTAAGGTCGTGGCCGATAAATGACGCCTAAGCCAACATAGTAAGGGGTAGGGCGGGTACAATGAATTGTGTATTCAGTGAGTTTATAGGGTACTTATCCCCTCTCTTTTTGGCACGCATTGTTTCGGCTTGTTTGCCTAGGCCATTGTTGCTTTCTTTACCGAACTCAAGTCACTTTAAGGCTCTTTATTTTGCTGAATTTCTTGGCACATCTTCCCTTCATTAAAATAATTTAATACAACACGAACGTCTCAGTAGTTCTTCTTGAGATTATTGTTTCGCAAGCATCAAGTGTTTTCGCATGAGTTTTCCGCTATGAAAAATAACTTCATATAATTTCAGGTCTAGTACTTTGCTAGTTTTAGAAGACCGACAAAGAGTAGACTAATCAATTTCTTAAAAATTCACCCATAATACGATTTATCACATAATTCGTTCCAAATTCGGATTAGACTAAAATTTACTGAGAGTTTCTCCTTGTGTAGTGTAACCTTCCAAGAAAAGAGAAAACATCATGTAAAACGATGCCTTCCAAGAAAATTGAACATATACAGATACCGTCGTATTTTCAAACTCATCCTCTGCTAAAACTTCGCACCACCTCTGCAGAAACTCAAAGTTTAAGTATAATCGATCATTATTCCCGAGACTTACACAGAAGCTCTTAAATTATCTATGATAGTGCATGGCCCGTCAGAACTCTTTATTGGCTCATAAAAGATGATAATAGCTTTAGCAGGTGTATCAACATCTTTGGATCTTACTGTATCGGTTATAGTTCAGTTTACTTCAACGTATGTTGGTTGTTTCAATACTGCCACTGATTTTGACATTGACTCAGAATAGCTTAATCGATGTCTCTATCTATATATGCTTCAATTTGATGGTGAAGTTCGGATTCTAGGTTTGCGCTATTACCTAATTTTCTATGGACCACAATCAAAAAGGTGGCATACCAGACGCAAGAATCACAAAGAAGTTTAGATATGTCTTATAACGTTTTCTTGGATGCAATTTCAAGATGGTTTTCTGAAGCAAGAAACACTAAAATAAGTAGTCAAACATTTGATGATGTGGATTTTATAAGGATATAGGCGCTGTAACACTTACATAACTCCGTATATAACTTTCCGATCGATACACTGCGTGAAGATGTTTCTCTAAAATGTCCTCACTAAGCGAGCGGTTGCATCTGTTGTTAGAAAGTCTAAACCGCGATGAGACGTAAACACTAACGGCTCCGTATAAAACTTTCCGATGCACCGTGATGGAGCCACATAATTAAACGCGAGGGTGAGAGGGTTTTCACCTCCTAGGCAGCAACCCCGCAATTAATGGATAAATAAATTTCCAGGTGGGAGAATTTGCAACGTGGATTGTTCTCGATTTACGCTTTCGTGAATTAAGTGGTGTTTACACGCTTGAAGAGCTTATATAGAGCTAAAGTAAGCATAGGGACACACCGCCCACTCTTTTAGCAGCTCAGCTATAGAGCTGTTGCTTCACACAGCGTCTAGGATTACTTTTATATAAATAGTATTATGAAATCTTTCTAGTATGAAAGTTATACAGTTTGTTGGAGCTTAGGTAACAGACACAGTAAGATGTTCTTAAAAACTAACAAAAGTATCCTACGATTGATGGTTTTATCTTTGTAGAGAGATATTCAATAAAAGAATAATTCGAATTATATAAAAGTTTGCTTTGTGGGTAGGATCACTAATCATAAGCACTTAAGCGGCTCTGCCTGCTTATTTCCTAAAGTGATGTAGTTAAGAGCTCATAAAGTAGTAATTCCAACCATCATCCCCTGATTTGTGTTTCCAAATTACAATATCCGACATTCAGCACCAATATGGTTTTCGATGCTTGCAATTTAAGTAAACTGTGTGTGACAATTCCACCACCGCTGGCTTATTCAAATTTTCCGCGACCGATAAATATTCATAGACTAGACATGCAACAATGTGCAAAATCTTATTGTAAAACGCGTTTATGTTGGCAATGGAAATGCTATTTTATGAATAGATTGGGTTTTATCTAACACAATGGGTATTTTATCACGGACAAACATTGATTCACGGTAGCTTCAGTTCCTATTTGATGTTATTGTTTGTCGTAGTCTGAAAATGTCAATTAGATTCTTGTTTGATTTTGTACTCTGGCCTTTGATGCGAGGTGTTTCTGTTTCATTATCTGTTTTCTTTGATGTCTTAAATAGCCCTGGTTTATTTGTCATTGTAGGCGTTCATCTAGCATTTTCCGTTGAGTTCGAATCCAGGGCATTAATGTCTGATTATTCTACGGTTTGCCCAAGTTGTTATCCCTTTGGCATCTTCAAAGATTTTTCTGTTATTCAAGTTTCTGTTAGCTAACAATACGTAATATAAACTCTACGTTTTCATTCTCCGTATCAGAGCTATCCGCATTAAGTTTCAAAAGTTTTCTCAGTAACTTTGACAATACTGCGCCTCATATCATTTGTAACGAAACTTCTGGTACGACTTCGAGTCTGAAGTTATAGAAGACGCAGCTGTTGCGTCATTAACGTTGGATCTGCGAGTTTTGTACAGCTTTGCTACAGATTATGATGTATTTCTATTTGTGCCTTTAAATTCCGCCATTTGTACAAAACTGCTTTGAATTTTAATGGAGTTCTTTCGAAGTTCCATCCAACTCAAGTTAAATACCAGATACACTTTTACCAAATTTGACGGGGTAGCTATTCAGCCAATCTGGATCTAATATCCTCAAACCAGACCAGAATATCAGGTAGCCCTATAGAGTCACATATCATTATGATACTTGATAGTGGTTTAATTTTAGTAGAATGATTGGTTCGGCTGGTTTCACCTTTATCCATTAAATCCCAGACAGACCCAACCCCGTGTTGATAATTTTGGTGATTGTAGTCCTCATGTGTGTTTTTTGTTTGTTACAGAGCTAGAGGGTTGTCGGGCTTGGTGCGGGCGGCGGCCGCGAGCCCGGCACCATGGCTACGGTGGAAGGGCGGCCGGCGCAGTATGGCGTCTCGCTGCGGCAGCTGCGCGAGCTCATGGAGTCTCGGGGCAGCGAGGGCCTGGCCAGGATCAACGCGCTCGGCGGGCCTCAGGAGATATGCAGGAAGTTGTACACGTCACCTACAGATGGTAAGTCCTATTTATAACGACCTAATTTTGCCCAAAGCTGTTTTCAAAGTTGGAATTGCTTAACCCAAAGCGCTTTTCTGCTGTTCGTTGAAGCTGAACTGTCGAGGATCTTTGAATTTATAACACACAAGACCTACGTTACGTTACCTATGAGGAATAGTTGCTCATGGTGAAGCAATAGGGATTTGGTTCAGGCAATGTTGTGGACCTTAAGCCTTCTGAAATTGTTGCATAACCCAAAGCGCTTTTCTGTTGTTCAATGAAGCTAGATTGTCGAGGACCTTTGAATTTAAATCATAGACCTAAGAAAGGAATAGTTTCTCATGGTGAATCAAGGTTTCGAGAGGTCCGACAAACAATAGAGGAAACCTGAAACTGGAACCATTACACATGTCCATTTAATAGTGTTATTTTCTCGCGTCTCATGTTACTATTGTATTTAATTGTCTGCCCAATGTGGAGCATCGCGTGACACGACCTTGTTCCGTTTCTGTCTTGAAATACGGCCTATCTGCTTTGTTTACTCCAGTTATTTGAATATCTATTTCATTGGCCTTAACTATATTTTCTCCAGACATGTCATCATTTGCAAAAGGAGGATAATCTATGACTTTAGCTTGTTTAATTTTATTATTTTCATAATCATCTTCAAACTTAACGCAAACTTTGTAAGTATGCAGCACCCTGTTTTATGTCCTCGATTATAGTTACCCTAATAGCCCTCCAGTTAACCCATTAGAGGTCAAATAAAAAGTGCCAATGATTTTTTTATTTTGTTTATATTTTCTTATTTAATTATGTACTAAGAAATACAAAACACAAGAAAATTATGAGAAACTGGTTTTTTCATGAAATTACAGGGGTGGATTCGATTGGGGACACTGACCTCTTACGTATAAAAAATTTCGACACAAGCCTTTGCGACACTCAGTGTTTATAGGGACTTCTTACACTGCCAACAAGCTTTTGAATGGAAAAACACACACCGCAGCTAGTTTCCAATTATTTCAGGATAATATCCAACTGCATCTTGGAAAAGGCCATCAAATATTGATGCAGCCTGACGCAATTTTCTTGGTTGACCTTGTGTAAATAGTCCGTGCGATATG
The DNA here is from genome assembly GCA_944547425.1 of Eupithecia centaureata. Classification (NCBI taxonomy): domain Eukaryota; kingdom Metazoa; phylum Arthropoda; class Insecta; order Lepidoptera; family Geometridae; genus Eupithecia; species Eupithecia centaureata. The sequence goes on along the minus strand of OX155702.1, from coordinate 3,079,898 downwards.
GCAACTGAATCTGAGTTGATCCATAGGATTATCAATACTAGTTACATATAAACTCCTGGCATTAGAAACAGCCACGTATAACATATTGGTAAATAAACCCACTACCACTTTTTGCCATGTAAAGCAATTCAGAGAAAGACTGGTCAAGTTCATTCACACATCCATTATTTTTGTTGTATGTTCGAAATAAATATGGTATTGCCACGTATTTTCTCTATCTATTTATTGAACACTATCGCTTCACTGATTTGTCAATAGAGATACAGGCATAAAACACTCCCCACTGTAAAAAAATCTCGATAAGTTTGTCTGCCATTTAGACCACTTTGAACAGTTTATCGTTCGATGTTAATGCATCGTTTTCAACAAGATGGAGGTTTCTTTTTATATCGCGAAACTGATGTACAAATAGCTAGACATAGCTTTGATGACCATTTAACAATACTCTTCCAGTCACAAATTTCGGAAGTATTCACAACAGTTGAACAGTAGGTATGAAGGGACACATTTCCGTCAAGTTGGATTAGGACTTGAAGTGGATTTCCGGGTAGCAGCCTGTCGTCTTCATTTTGATACTTACCAGTAGTTCATTATCACTTTCTTCTCTACCACTATCCTGTCAGTTCATAAATACCCCAGTAGTACCAGGTATGTCTTGCGGCATGGAACACGTTGCTATATCTTCATGGGCACCTTCCACTTCATCAGTAACGCACTTGGATCAGGTGATATAATATCCAAGTCACATTCATCATCATAGCGGTCTTGTAAAATGATTTCAATAGCTTCTCCAAGCCCCCTTAGCTTTTTGAGTCGTGAAGTAGCGTTTCTTTATTGCAAAGAATCTAAAAAAATAACATTTATTTTACTCATGTATATGGTCGTTGGACCCGCACGAGGACGGTAAGATTTAAATGACTGTAGTTTTATTTGAGTTGTAAATATTAAAAAGTATTTTTGCTTACAACTTACTCAGATATGTATTTTATAAGTTTGAAATAAAAGATACAACTTATGAGCAACGACTACTTAAAAAAAATCATAATCATTCACTTACCTCCACTGCGTTTCGATTCCAAAACTTCAACAAATATTTTTTTTCAAAAAATATGCAACTACCCGCAAAACATTGATCAATAAACTTAAATAGGGTTGTGATGAAGTCAAATACCACGGCTATCCACATCAACTTTTTGAATTATGTGATTGACACTTAGAAATATGGCCGTACTCGGTTGAGGACGGTGACCTCTAATGGGTTAATATCTTAACTGCCGGTAATCGCTCTTAAAATTGGCACTTTTGAAGTTTATAGTGTATTTTTACCTCATTTGAATAGCTCCTAGTTCAATCGTTATTATTCGTTGCGTGTTCTCAGCCATATTAAGGACAATGGCTTTGTGATAGTTATCCATTGTCCCGTATGTTTCCTCTATTAATACCTCTATATCTCAATAGATATAGAGGTCAAACATTGGTTTAGTAACTACAGGGTCAATACCCCGTACTAAACCAACGTTTGATAAGGTAATATAATTTTAAAAATAAACAACCGTTCAAAGTTGAATTGTAACCATATTTTCATCCGTTATTTTCTTTTGATCCTCTGGGAATATTCGAAAACAAAATGGCGCTTCAGCTTTTGTATTTTAATGCGAATACAGAAACTCGTTTTTGTATCTTTGCGAAAATCAAATTTCCAACCGACCGACCGTAAACCTTTTGTGTAGATATGCTTTTATGAGAAACGATCTGGAATACTTATTTATTAGAGTAAGTATCCCATGTAAAGTTCTTTATAGTTAATTTTTTACAATGGATCTACTTATACCTCTTATCTTTCCAAGTTTGAGTGGTATGAGGTATCTGCTACAAATAATCTTTGTAATGTTTTGAATTAAGTAGGTAGGTATATCTAGTACACATAACAAAATCTCTGTTTATTTAAGGACGTGATGATTGAAAATCCAGTACAGTAGCCAGTTTTCAAAGTTTTCTCACTAAAAAAAAAGGTTTTCGCTTTATTGTATCATCGACTGAACTATTCTGTCTGCTATTTTAAGTCCCTTCGGTTTCAAACTCGCTTTTCCATTCACAGTCACCGTCGTTAGCCGAAGCAACTTCGACAGCGAAATCGCAGTAAATCAGACAACAATATTAAACTTTAGCAACTCGATCGCTGACAGCCCTAGCCTTCCACAAATGTTTCTTTAAGCCTTACCGTTACATATATAAAGCTTATAATAGTTAAAGTCGGGTAAAGCCCCTAGAAATGGTCCTCAGACGTGATTTCCGGTCTGGACGTGGCTTCGTTATCGCTGTGCCCAGTGATGGATCATTGCAGATAGTTTTGCACGGAACGCCTTTCTCTTAAGTGGTACTGGTTTTTATTGTTGATTATTTTCTTTGTAAAAGAAGGGAAGGGAGTACTTTTACTGGAAGTGATATGCGGGACAGAGGTGGCTACGTCTATTAACTATACCCAACCGATGTGGCGTGTGGACGCAGGAAATAAAAAAAAAATTTTTTTGCTTACAACATAAGCACTTGGAGAAGTCAAATATGATATCAGAAATAAGGTGTAAATTGATTTTCTTTTCGCTTCAATTTTGGAAGGTTGCGGTTTAGATTCCCGCCTTTTCTACAAATATTTGTTCAATCTCGTTCGTATCTCGAGTACTTACACCAAATATGAAAATAATAAAAGCTAAAATTTTTGGAGGTATAGGATGTTTATTACTCTTATTTTTAATACATTAATGTGAAAAGTAACGAATTCACTCATTCAAGCTGTGATAAGAACGCCCACCTTTACCTAATCTGTTCGTCGATTACTTTATCGTTGTTAGCAAATTTTCTGTGATACTCGAAAATATTCCGTAATATCTGAAATGTAGTCAACACTTTTATTTATTCAAATTTTATGTTATGAAAAAGCTCTCCGAAATCTACTCGATGAAATTCATTTACAAGAACAATTTAATGCAAAAATGGACGATATATGGTAAGATTAGAATTGTTTTTTTTTTACAATTATTTGTCTGTTTCTGTTCCCGGGTTAGAAAGGCGATTATTCACAAATCTTTGAACGCAGTTAATTTGTTTTTAAAATGAAAATGAAATCTTTTTTCAGTAGTTTTTCTATCGTAAATATTTAAGGGAATTTGCCTTCATGTGGCATGGCTATGAAACACCCTGTATATGCTATACCTCTATATCGCGCGTAAAATGAATGTTTATACTTCTTCACAAAAGTATGTATGGGATTAAACAAGGAAAGTTAAAATCATAACAAAAAAGTTGAAGATTCCACGAAACCGCCCTTATTTAAAGTAACTTTTATGTACTCTTGGGGCACTTAAAAAGGGGTTTCTCGAACCGTCTTAATTAGGCGTATTTATTTAAGGGATTCTTGCTAAAGATTCTCTGGGGTCTTAGTTTGTGAATTAGAAGGTATTTTGAGAAATTAGCTGATACAACTTTTCAAACTTATTAGACAACTGATGTGGCGCGGCGGGCGAAAGTCTACCTGCAAAGGTTCGATTTCCGCCTTGAGACAAAAGTTTATACGATTTGCAGATATTTGTTCCGGGTGTTCTGAATGTGTATTATGGAGAGCAAAAATATATAATTTTGTAATGTAAAAATAAAATAGGTGTATATAAGTTTATCAGGCATGCAGTAAGAACCAATAACACAATCTCTGCTTAGCTTGAGGCTAGAAGCCGTGTGAATATTTCAGCATTAGGTATTTATTTATTAATAGGTTGAATAAAACTACTAAAGCCAGGAAGTCAAAGGTGACCCGCGACAAATGTAAGATTAATCCCATCGTAGGCACCAGTCTCACACTTAATGCATAGGAGGTAAAAAGCATCTAATCCATGGTTAGGTACGTACTACCCTAACCGACCATGGATTAGATGCTTTTTACCTCCGAAAATTAAAGTTACAAGCACTTACTCAACACTTACATAAGAGCTAAGAAAATAAAAAGTTTTATTATTATATAAACAAAAAAAAAGTCGTAAAAACTCTTTTAAAAGTAGGTTATAAGTGAAACAGGCCAACAAGGCGCTAAACATTTTTATGAGCAATCCTGTGTCATACTTAAATGCATCTTGCTCATCAAAAAGTAATTAGTAGTACTAAAATACACGGTAATAGCAGCCAACCTAAATACCGGCGCGGCTGGGCTTAAGCTATTTAAGTTTTTCTTCTCTTTGCTATGCTAGTTGATTGAAGCTCAGTGGGAGGTACTTGACATTTAATGGATTTCGTAGGTTCGAATTTCATCTCTGGTTTCTCTAATACAGGTACCTACATTTTATATACTTTTTTTTCTAAAAATATGTTCAGAATCATTTATCAATACTATTGAAAAAAAGGGTAGTAATCCCCGACAGTAGTATTTTTACACCCTGTATATCTGGTGAACGAGGATGAGTAAGATTTGCACAGGACTGCTTGAGCTTCATCACTAGGTAGGTACATATTATAAAACAAAGTCGTTTTCTCTGTCCCTATATCCCTATTTTAACACTACCCAACGGATTTTGATGCGGTTTTTTTTTAATAGATAGAGTGATTCAAGAGGAAGGTTTATACGTATAATAAAACGGTGCGAAGCCGGGGTTACAGTGGATGTTTGTTTACTTCATCACGCTAAAACTACAGATCAGACTACGTATCGGGCTGGAAATACAAATTGACGGAGTTCTAGGTCTGGAATAAAACCTAAACTTATTTTGCTTCAGCCAGCATCCATAAATCGTTTAGCTAAATAACTTTATATTATTTAATCAGTAACTGAAGTTCAAAAATATCGTTATGAGCTGCATAGGCCGTAAGTTATTCCTAAGTTGGAAGCAGACACAATAGCACTACGAAGTTAGTAGAAAGTAGGTACTTGGAAATTTGCGAGGCGGGTGGGATTTCTCGCATAGTTCGCAACCCGGCCAAGTGGCTTACGATTCTGCGATAACGAAGCTGCAGGCTAAACACGTTTTAGAGGGTAGAATAGAAAAAAAATACGTTAAATGGTTATCGAATGCATAAAATATTTGAAAATAATTCCTTAGATTTCAATAACTTACAAAATCTTTAAGTGATGCGACTTCAGAAAAGCTGAAGAGGTTCTCAATTCGTCTGACTTTTTTTATCATCATCAACAGTTCACTGCTGGACATAGGCCTCCCCTAATGAGCGCCATAGCGCCTTGTCTTCAGCTTGCTATATCGCATATTTTTTTATACCTAAACGCGCCTATTACTCCGAGGCACCTGAACTGAAAAATCAGTCTTTTTATTTTAAAGGTCATAACTTCTAAAAAATCACACAAACATCTTTAAAAAAATTTAAACAGTTTCTTGCAATTCCATATTAATTAAATATGTAATAAAATATGTTAGACAACACACAAAACACATCTAGTCGCAAGCTAAGCAGAGTTTGTGTTATGGGTACTTAATCAACCTCACCATCGCTTAAATCACTATCAAACATGATTACCTACCTAAACCAAACGAAAATTTAAATGACACAATTACACGTAGAAACTAGAAAGTTACTATAATAAGTAGACCCGGAAACTTTTCAATTAAATGAAATTGACATTTTGTTTTGCCAGTTTTACCCTAAAACGGTCCTTGGCAGACGGGGTCAATCCTTTATCCTTTAATTTATAAACATCGTGTCATACAAAATAGGCTTTATGAGGGTATTATGGGGGTTATTGGCCCCGTGACAGTTTCACGCCCCTTTAATGAGGTCAAAGCTTTTGTTGCTGTTTCGAATAAGAGTTTTTAACTTTTAGAGTTAAGTAATTATGATTGTAAGCGGGTTTCGTACGAACCTAGTTTATGCTGAAAGACCAACGTTTAATCAGTTACGAGGAACTTGTTTCAAAATATCGAAAAACTCAAAACAAATCAAAGCACTTGAAAGACTAATTTGAAATAGTTCAAGCAGTGATATTTCTCATTCTTGAGTTATTTCCATAGAAGAAGACAGAGCAGGAAATAAAAACGATTTAACTTAGTTACTATTAAGAACAAGGATAAATATATTTATGCTAGAGAAGCTACAACCAGACACACCAAGGAATGCATCGAAATTCCAAACTAGAAGAGACAGCGAAATGTCAGACGGGCAATTTTGCAGACAATAAAATTCCGCCTCCGAACCGTTGGTTTAGTTTTACTGCAATTTTGGCAGTTATCCCAAAAATTATACACGCACTAAGTTTTATTGCAAACTCAAACAAAAGGTGCTTTATTTCATTTAGACCCTAAAGGACCCTTGGACACGTTAAGAATTCAAATTAAGTATATTACTTAAATTAGACTACGCAAACCATATGAATATGGTTTTGATCAATATCTGAGTATTTAGTTATCCTTAAAAAATGCGTAATTTATTGACTTCGACTTCAATGTAGATAATGAAGTTCATTAATTTATGCGCTAAAGAATTTATGAAGTCGTTTTATAGAATAGAGAATATAAAACTCATGACCTACCTACCTGAAATAAACGGATTTTACTATTATTTAATATACCTACTAATAACACACAAAGTAAGTAAATAAAACATTTACAACACTGCATACAAAGTCGGTTTATAGTTTTTGAAAACACGCCAAATTATTCTGTAATTAACTTTTCCGTAGCGCTATCGCTCTCTAAAAAAGCATTATTATTCAATCGGAATAAGATTGAACCTTAGACTCCACAAATACTAACTTTTTGTGTGTATAATACATACAAACAAACCATTACAATGATTTATTAATCATTACCATATTTATAAAGTCAATTAGATTTTTATCAGTACCATAACGGTTTTTGAACGATAAATTAATAACTTCAGGACCATGTTTCACTTGTGGAACCAAGGTAATAGGACATTATGAAAGTTAGAATATTTTTTACTTAGGTACAAAATAGTCACATATACAAGATGTTTTTAGATGAAGAATAATATAATAAACATTAAGGTGTTCTGTTCATAATGAAAAATAAACATTAAGCGCGCAATTAAACATTTTTTTGGTATCTCCTAGGTTCTCCCGTAAGAATAGATAAAAACAGATTATTTATTCTTATGGTTTGCAAACAATTTAGCTACCCTTAAATCTTACTTCTACACAGTGGATCTTGGCCTCTGATACAAACCATCTCCAGGCATCGCGATTTGAATAATGATCATAGGTTAAAAATAAAACAGTTCATAATCAATTGACTCCTAAAACTACTATTTAAACTGTCTGGCTTTTGAGGTGAGACTTTTATATAGGTCCCCAAGTAACATATATAAAATTCAGCTTTGTACTATTTCGAAAGTACAAATGAAATTTATTACAGTTTAGGGGTGTCTGGCAGGGGGTAGCAACTGTCAAAAGTGTCCGGCAATGGATAACGTTTATTCTAAAGATATCCTGAAGAAAATATACAAAAATTGGACTTTGTACTTTAACGAATTTTAAGGTACTATTTTTACACCTTTACTACCTGTTACCTGCCAAAGTAACCTCAATCAAAACTCTATAGTCGGGGGTTGTTCTTAGGCTGTGACCCCAATAGGCAAAAAGTGAGCGGCCGACTGAGTAAGCCGCAAATTTGTGGCGAACAGCTACAAACAAACTCAGATCAGTTTGCGTGCTTATCGCAAGCACTGGAACCTGCGAGTCGGCCGCTAACTGAGACAGTCGGCGCACGTATCGCTGCAAACTGCGTGCAAACTGCGTACAGTGAGCGTAAACTACCAAACTGTGAACACTCAATTAAAAATATATGGAAGGGCGTACTGAACTGATATGCCGCAAACTCAGTCGGCCGCTCACTGTTTGCCTACTGGGGACACCAGTACACAGCCTTACTCGTGTTGGAGACAGCTACAGAGAAACTTTCAGATTTTATAAAATAACAAAGGTCTGGCCGTCGTCGGCCCTTGCTCTATACCTTCAGACAGCTTATATCGATACCTCTGGGCTCACTTGGCGTAAAGGACATTTGGTCGAAATTGAGTTAATAATGCAGTTTTACTCAGTTTTTAATTCTCTATCGAACTGTATATTTAGTTTCCTCAAATTCGCAAAAAAAACGCCTTTACGACCCAGGATTTTTATCGCGTAATCACTATTTTTTGGAAAAAATAGGGTGTAAATGACAAAACATTTGTCAATTGTCCTATACAACCTTGCAAAATGAAATAAAGAAATTGATTTGTCCTTTACGACCTTGCTATTTTAAATTTTAAAAATCAATTGTTCTTTACGACCTTACTAAATCCAGCAATAAACCTAGTATAGTTTCTTTGAAAATTCCTTCTAATCATGAAAATTCACCACTAGTACAGCTTAAGAGTTCGAAATTTCTCACCACAGATCTACCCCGGTAAATTTGGTAAAGTTCAAAATTAACCGGGGTAGATGTATTAATTATGAATTTTCTTAACTAGAAGGCATTGCCAACTCCTATACCGTCACTTATTAATGTCCATTCGGTCTGCTACCAGCGTATTCCGCCCTAATCATGTGGGCAAACGATGTGATTACTTAACCAGCATTTGCGAACGCAGTTTTACTAAAAACTACTCCGGGCATCATCGAATTCCAATAGTTATTATAACCTATGTACTTGTTTCGAAAAAAAATACTTTGATTTACACCACAAATTCGCCTGCATCTTTGCAATTCTATCCTGATCGCAACGTGACTCCAAAAACAGGTAGACGTTGAATGCCAATGCCTTGAATTAAGGTAAATAAGTGATAAAGGTTTTTTTTTGTGTGTTTTGAATTAAGTAAATTAGGTAACTAAAGTGCAAAGTTAAATAACTATCTAGGTACATGTTTTTTCCCCAGCTGTAAAACGGTTCTGAGCAAACTGGACCCAAGCTTAGTAAACAATAAAGATTATGTTCTGTTATGTTTATGATAAATAAGTAAAAGTAATTGTTTAAAATACACATTCAAGGATATGTATCGCGTTTATTTACCTATTTTTTCCTAAAGTTTCATCAGGTTTACACTCTGCCCTGGTGACGAGATGTGTGGAGTACTGGAACTACCACCTTGCGTAGCGAATGCTACACATTTTGTGCAAACCTTAGAAATTGTAATTAACCATTTTTATTTGATTTAATCTATGTTTTATTTATAGAGAAATATTCTTTCATTAAACTTAAAAGAAAAGATCAACCATATAAACACAATACATACAAAAATTACATCATTTATTAATTTATTAGCCTACTAGTTAATCCTTTACGACCTCAAAATTTTTAAATTTGTCAATTACAACTTTGATTTGTACAGTTTTGAACATCAAAAGTAGCTTTACGCCTTAAGGTGCTTGCATACACTGTTTAGTTTTTGGGCGTATAGGTCATTTCTTTGTAATTTTATGGTAGTATAGGAATTTTATTTCAGTAAATATAACACTAGGATAGTTTATCAACACAGGCTTAGAAAGTACCAGAAATTCTAAGTACTTTCTTCCTAGGTTTCGTCCAAATAGCATCAAAAACAAAAAAACTACAGTCGAAATAAACTTTTTGTTTTTGTTTTTTGCGTATCCTGTAAAGTCGCCTTTTGTCCTTTACGCCAAGTGAGCCCAGAGGTATCGATATGGTAGCTTATACTAGCGTTAACGTGTTCTAACTTTGGTTTAGTATCGATTAATATTCACAAACATTTGTGTAATCGACTCCCAGTTCAGCTACCACTGTGATTTTAAACTCCAATTAGTTATGTTGAACAGTTAATATGAATGTAACAGTTGAATTTGGATACTGATTAGCTGATCTATGTGGATAGTCGAAAATCGTGTGGCGACATGGTAGAATCAGGGTAATAATGAAATATCAGGTCATTGGCTACAACTAGGGTAATTTATGCTTGATGACTCGATATTTCACATGCATTTAAAAGCTACTCGTATTGTGGTTTGCTAGTTATTGTCCCTGTTAATTTATTGAAGACAGTTTTTTCAAAGATTAATCAATAATTTTAGGCAATTTGGCCAAAGTATATTTTTTCTTTCTTAATCATCATAATTTGTTCACATAAGCAGCTAAGGAGTGTTATTTCTTACTCTGATTTCTGTTGGCTCGCGAATCAACCATAACCAATAGTCGATTGGGATTACTGTTTTTACAAAAACTTTGTTCAAACTTTTCCGGTTCCTTACTCATAATTAAAATTTACTAGCGGCCCGCCCCGGCTTCACACGATTTTATTATACGTATAAATCTTCCTCTTGAATCACTCTATCTATTAAAAAAAACCGCTTCAAAATCCGATGCGTATTTTTAAGCATAGATAGGGACATAGGGACAGAGAAAGCCACTTTGTTTTATACTATGTAGTGATAACCCTTTACCTACCAAAATATTCACATAGTATATTAACTTGCCCATTTTTAACCTCATACACAAACAGCCCCGGATACATAGTATAAATAGATATAATTAATCAGGGTCTGGCAATTAAAGCGAACAACCTCAGAGAATATATAAGATAGACACTATACCAACCCCCCCCCCCCCCCCTACAGGGTGTCCCAGTTTGTTAGAACTTGTGACGTAGATCGTTTTATACTTACATTACAGGAGCAATAGTTTGAAACGTTTCATACTTATTGAACTAAAGTGGAAAGAACTACCGATCAACCAAGAAGAACGTTCAGAGCCATAAAAAAGATGAATTGATTTTTTTAGTGCACAAGTGGGTATAGTTTCGCAAGCACCGGTGCACTCTATACTTACACTCTCATAATCCAATGGGACGGCACGACCGGTAAGAACTAGGCACAGGATCAACCAACAGCTACACGTGATTAACACATTCACTGCCCATCCTCGGCAGCTGCAGCGCGCTGAAGATAGTCGAGTGTGCATGTCTTAGCCCACTAAGGCTATAAAGGTTTTAATAGCCATTGGTCAAATTAGTAACAACTCGTTTGGTATTCGGGTAATAAATCTCTGAGCTCTCCAACCCTATAAGATCAATACAAATTAACCCTTTAAGGCTCGAACAAAACAAACTATTCCCAAAGTTGTTGCATATTAATGGCCAGGACGATTTAGTGAATATTTAAATTGAATTTTATTCCACAATAGCAAGGTGGAATTTAATCTGGGCTTGTTTTAAAACAGAGTCATGCATGGCGTAACTTCGTTAAAGCCATTTGCGAATTAACACTTTGACTGCGGAGCGTGGATTAAGTAAAGTGATGTACTGCGGGAACTCTGCGTTTTGATACAAGCCAGGTCAATGTTCTATCGTATCGTATTTAATTATTGTTTCTGACCGTACTTTCACACGCGGTGTATAAAAATAAGTAAATAATGCTGGGCAATTATAATAGTAAAATGTAAATCCGTTATAGGCTGTTACATTTATGTATAAGATAAGTTTTTTTTGTTATTCTTAAGAGCTGTCGATTTTGTTTTTTCTTTTACTTTAAACTTGCAAAAAGGCGACGAATCTCGCGCAACAATGAAAAGTCCCATGAAATAGTAGAACCTCTATGATGCAATAGAAAAAAGGTAAAGTAAAAAGAGAGCTAATGCTAAACGGCTTATAACTCGTCTGAACCGGAGTGGATCAAACCAGCAAGGCGACGCAATCGCATTAATCGAGGGTCGATCACGCCTGATGCATTCTATTTATAGTTATATTATACCCGACTGCAGCTATGCTAGGGTTAGGAGTTAAGCAGGCTTTTCTACATAGTCATAGTCATCCTAGAAGAGGAATAATTACCTAGCCGCTGCTGATGTGTCTTAGTCCACTCCGTCATGAAATATGGCATACTGGCTTGGGGAAATGCGGACCAATCCAACCGAGTTTACATAATGCAGGCGTGCAATCAAAAGTGAATAAATAAGAACTGAACCAAGTAAAGAGCGGTTATTGGGAGATCACGGGACTTATTGATTAATGCTATTAAAAAGTTAGAAGTCTTAAAGATCAACATATAAATTACATCATATAAAATCCAATATACCTACCTACCTGTGGCAAGTCAATACTCAGATCAGACTTTTCCGATTTACGATTATCTCCAAATCTAGAAATACCTCGAGTATATATATTGTTGGACCTCATAGCGGACCGTATCATATATCCACGAGTATATCTATAGTCCGAGCTCATAGAAGATCGTACTTTCAAGTCCAGTATCAGCACGCCGCGCCCGTGACGTACAATCGCGATCTACCCTCGTCTGCGGTCGACAGCTGTGATGGTGCTCGCCCGCGTCACAATCTACCTGTTTATCTAATGGAAATCTCTTTATTCTCGAAATATTTATTTTTACATGTCAGGCTTGTGCTGGTAGGAGCTAGGGCCTTTAATGTTCGTAAATAATTTCATAAACAGATACTGCTTTTATGATCTACTATAGACCTAGTAACGTTAAAAGGAAGCCAGTTACACTATGTAATATATAGTACTATGACGTCCATAATCCAGCTCTATCCAGACTTTCACAGCTCACCCATTCAGGAATATTTACATGCTTTGGCTGAGCAATATAATTTTACAGGTGAAAAACTTCTCGTAGGTACAAATTTGATGCCATCATCATCATCATCAACCTATATTAGTCCACTCCTACTAATGGGCCTCCCCTAATGAGCGCCAGAGCGCCCTGTATTCATTTGATGCCATACTTGACATAAAAAAAGAAAACATTAAAAAGTTAAAGTTATATCATAATAACGAAGCATAATAAAATTTAATCGCGTGCCGTGAAAAAGTTCAGCCTTAAAAAATACCCATGCCAGAAGCAATGCCTGCAGCTTATTGGCTAACTGCATATAAACATAGACTTATTGGCTAATTGCAATAAGTATAAGCTGCTAGCTAATATGATGCTACTAAGTAGCAGGCAAAATAAGCAAAAAATTGATCAAGCTATCTTTCCCGGAAATAAACAATACTAAATTGGAGAAGAACTGATACTTACAAATTGTCTTTTTTAAGTTTTAACGTAGATCATTGATGAATTATTTTAAATATAAACTTGCGACCTATAAATAGGGAGAAATTATTTGAGCTTAGCGAATTTAGCAATATCATAATTTAAAGAACTAAGACAACACTGCTGCATTGTGACAAAATGGCGAACAGCACTTAAAGAACGTCGTATTGTAATTGCAATAAACATTGTATATGTACCGCCCTTAAAAATGACTGCTGATTGATTTTTTTCGTATGAACAGGATCATTTGATATACCAGGTAAAAAGAGAATACAAGAAAAGCTGTCCAATCAGATGGGATTAATAGCAGCTAGGGATATATTCAGAGAAACAAGCACTAATGACTAACAAAAACAGTTGAATCAGACAACATGGCACTGTGTAAATAAATATGTGTTTTGCGCCAAGTAAAATACATGTACAATGACCACTCGCTGATAATGACACAAAAATAAACATGACCGACTGACCGTGCATCATTCATTAATCGGTTCTGCAGACGCAACAATCTCGTGGACTAAGTCATCGTCAACATAATGTTGTTTACAGGTTGCCACGTAACATGATATTATCTTCCACTAATGCTTCATTTAAATGTGTTATGGAAGGATTTTCAAAATAAGAATCAATTCAACATTTAAAACATACATGGATCAGCTCTTCAACATTTTGAAACCACTTGTTTTTGACGTTTTTCTCACGGCTGACACGGGGTTACTTTTTTATCCCTCGGAAACTGATTAGTCGGATTAAAAAGTAACCTTTGATCAACTTGATCCAGGTTTATATTTATGCAAACCAAAAAAAAGTAGTTTTGTCATTAAGAAGTAAAACACAAAAAAAAATCATCAATTTATCCAAAATAAAGCATTTATAACATAAGTGTGATACCTAAAAGATAATAAAGGCTAATATAGTAATAGATTTCGACTTTATCATAAGACACCAGACGTAACCAGATTCAGAGATGATAAAAATACATACCTGATGTTATATGACCCTTAATGTTTTGCGATGAATTCATCGCCTGTGCAATGTAAGCCAATGTTGGGAACGCAATACGGCCCGACAACAATGCGACTTGAAAGTTGATGACGTGTCAGCGATGATGTCAGTCTTACCAGCACTGAATTTATTAGCAGCTGATGCTAAACAACTTAATATAAAGATGACACAATCACCGATGATCGAACTAAGCTAGGTGACGCTTTAGACGAAAGCAAAGCAAACATCATCTTGGACGTTGATTTTATGATTGATGATAGTGATAAATTGTTGCATAGAAATGAAGGAGTGTGTCACCACAAGAGTGGGTTAGATGACGTGAATCTATTTTAGGCTAGTAAAATGCAATTCAGTCCTTATTTTAGTATGGGTACACGGGCGTCCACTTTTTTTCACTTGGTGTATATATTATTTGTTTTTACAATTACGTTTCAGGTTAAAATAAACAAACATATAAAAATAAACGATGAGTAATAAAAAATGCCAATTGTGTATGCGACGGCACGGCAAACGACATTAAAACAGCATAGTTATGTGTACTTTGTCTGAGTATGCATAAATAGTTATATCATTTATGCAAATTATGATTCACGCCTATTCGTGCTTAGCATAGTTTATTATGTTTACAAAAAACTGAGCTTCTGTTTTGATTATTTGATTTTTTTGGCCTTATCGCTTTTAGCGATAAGGCCGCCCATTGTACATTAGCTGTATTTGTTTTTGTTTATTTTTGTACTTTTCTCTGTTTATCTGGTGTGCAATAAAGTATTATTGTATTGTATTGTATTAACATTTTAAATGAAAATATACATAGTTAATGAGGGAAAAGGTTAATTCCAATAACCATTAATGGAACTATCCTCAAGAGAATGTAATGTGGACAAAGAAAATATCAAGCGAATATAAGACTTACTATTTAAAAACACAGTTTAAACCAAATCCTTAAATAATTTAACAATTTCGTTTCATTTCCACAGATTTGCTAATTTCAACCTCGCATAACATTAACAGCTTCGTTTGCATTAACTTCATTAATTTGTAACGTTTCGGTTATTTCAAAACATACTGTTAAAGCGTTGATCTATCTTCTGCCCAGTACTTTATCATCACGTACTTTGGTTTATGTGTTGACTGCATATTTCATTTGTGCAATAACAGATAGGTCGAATTTACTTCATTGCTCAAAAGTTGAATATGGGAGAGCATAGTGCTAGATTGCATTCTCTAACTCTGGATAATGTGGAAGATAAACATATTTAATCATTTTAATGTGTTTTTTGTCCCCCGATTTATTAAATTTACTTACATAACATTAGACTTTACTTAACATTAGTGGCTAGAAAATCTACGTGACCGACAGCTGCAATAACAGTAACCCGATAACCACTCAAGCAGTAAGAAAGGACCTGTCTATAACCGACTTAACAAATAAACCAGTAATTTATGTCTCCCGAGGACGGCGCCCGCCAGCTTTGCCGCGGCCTCGTTTTTTGCCCCCGAATCAATTTCCATGATGACGTCACTCGTATCACCCGCCACCCCCCACCCCGTCTCTCCTAGAAACAGGAATACGGCCACTTCCGTTCTGTAGCACTGTCTTTCCATTACGCCTCGTCTTACATAAACATAAACGTTGATATTTTTTTATTTTCTCCGAAAGCCTTGTTTATTAGCTGTATATTCCATTGTTATCTTATCGAGTTTTACGAGATGGCGCTCAAGGCTGACAGTTTTTTCTAGGGTTTACTTAGCTAAAATAAGGTTTTGTTCAGACTTCAATAATACTTAACCTACATAAAATTATCTGCCTAGTCTCTTTTACGTTTTTCTATTCTATCTCTAAAGTAACATGAGTTTAAACGGTAAATGGGTCTGTAGCAACACAACAAGCTCACATTATGCAACCAACGATACTCAACGGTAGCCTGAAAAGTAAACTGTGCTCGAACCCAACTCTAAACTCGTGCGCAACAGAAACAAACCAGGTACACTTTATGATTGAACACTCTCAGGTATTTTCGTATAATATTAATGCCGAGATTAAAATAAACCTCGCGCTAACGAAAGACGTACGATCGGCTCGCTCTGTAACGCTTAAAACAAATAACCAAAATGCTTCCACCGCGCGTACCCCGGCCGCGTTATTGAGGTGCTATATCATCTTATTTACAGCTGTTGCAGGTTAATACGCTCCGGACGTAAACTGTGCGAAACAATCGCCCTATTTTATATTGTTTACATGGTAAAGTCAATCTTCAGGGAGTGGTTTCCTTCGATTTACCTCTCACTCTTCAATGAACAGCTTAAGCTATAACTCACGGTATCACGTCTAATATTTAGAGCCCTTGAGCGTCTGTTGCTTCAGAACGATGTCTTGAAAATTTTCCGCAATGTCACGAGCATAAGACGACCGATTTTCATTTAATACCCCATTTGCCAAACGACAATCATTTAAACATTGTTACTTGCATATGCATAGTGATGTCATGAAAGCTATAACCCTGAATTAATTACCTTCAGCCATTCCCTGTTTAATAGGAATATCAGACGATCTGAATGCTTTTATTGAGCTGGAACACGTCATCATAATGAAGTTGTTATTGCTAAGCGTTTCACGCACGATTACGCCTTTATCTGACCTGCGCGTGAGGTCGGACTCGAACTTAATGTGCAGTCTTCAGTTGCAAGTTGTCCGTCTCGGATCATTAGTCACATGATTCCATAATGTTCCCAGACATAGAAACGAATTCCGAGACATGTTTTGCGACGAACAGAAATAGAACGCAGCGGGTACTATGCGTGCTCCCTGTGTGACGCCTAGCCCACGACCGCGTCCCGCTCTATCTTGCAACCTGGACGTATACCTTTCCTGTTCTTGCGCACTCGGTTCATTGTTTCAGAACGTAGCTTTGCTGGCCGGCGGACTGAAATAGGTCGGGAGCGTCCGAAACAGACCGTTCACGCTATCGAAAGCCATAGCGAGGTCACTGCCGAAGGATCGAGCTACGATCACCGGCGCTGACAGATCTCTTTTGTGAATTTTTAATGCGTCACCTAATGTAATGGATTACTCGCAAATCACCCGCATCGCGTATTTATAAAACACGAATTAATCGGCTGCTGAGCTAGTGTTACCGCTAATTATAGCGGCACAATCACACAAATCGAAAATAGAGTAAACCGTAATAACACATTGTTAGGTGCTGCAACCATAGCCGGGGATTGTTTCCATAACTGTTTCTCGTATTACGCAACAAATTGTATCGCATACTAGCACAGAGTACAAGATGTAATAATGAACGTCATTTACTCGCGGCCTCACTTTCTTCCCCGCCGTAATTACAGCTACCCTAATCCCAGTAATCTCATTCACTGGAGAAATGGCGGTGTTTAACGTTCCTAATAAGCTTTTCGCTGTTCGGTTCCTCCCATCAATCACTGTTCTATCAAACATGCTCTCTCCCAATTTTGTCTTTACATTATTCTCATCTCATGCATGACTTATTTATCTAGGGCTTGGTAATCGGCAGAAACTTTTATGGAATTGTTTTCTCTGCCAGACGCGTAATTTTTCTGGCGTCTCCCGAGTGTCGCCTAGGGACTATTGCCATCCAAATGGAGGGAATTTACTTCACACAGCTCGCTAGTGACCATTTTGCGTGCCTTGCGTTTCTGATTTATTAGCTACTTTACCAGTACTGTTATGTGGTACAAATATGTTGTTGGCTTTATTGCCTACATCTACATTCCTACACGATTTATAATATTAACTTGATCTAGGCTTGCTAGCTCGGGCAGTGTGAAGATCAATGACATAATTTAGTCGTTGACCTTTCAAAGGTCGAGTAAGCCAGCCATATTTAATTACAGATCGTGTTATTCTTGAAATCGGTTCGGATTATTTAGTACTGTCTTGCTATCATTTATTCAATTAATAATCGTAAAATATGTTATTTTTACATATTACAAAGTGCAAAAAATATTGATCTTATGTTATGGTGTTAATGAAACATTTAATCTATTATAAGTAATAATCATTTACTATTATTATATTGTTAGCCAAAAGAAATAAAGTTATTAATTTCTATGATGATAAGTTATTAATCTAACAAATTCTATTCATAATTTACTTACGTGAGTAAGGTCAAACACACCAGTGACTTTACCCAATGTCAGTCAATACTTTAGTGCTTATCATAATATTTAACATAAAGAGATGTAATAGAATATTCCAAAATTATAATGACTTCTAATATAAATTTTAGTAACTTTAACACGTAATGCCATCATACTGACAGCATTGCTTTCCAGGCGCTAATTTCTTATGACATTTCAAGCATCAACACAAATATACGTCGTCAAACTGTAGTATGTTCGTACGTGTACTGAACAGCGTGTTGATATCGCAGTCCGCCCTTTGGCAAGCAGAGCCCGTGATAGCCAGTTTATTTAGACCCGTTACAGTTCATTGCCTTTTCCTTCTGGCGCCCATTCTTATGACGCCTGCGGGGGATGAGGAAGATCTACATCACTGGTCGTTATAGCTAGCTGTAGGGTTGGCAGATTAACGTTTAGTTCCGGGATAAATAGTTGGATTTTGGGATTATCCGTTGTTTAATCTTTACTAAGGTTACCCAGTTTCCCAACGACGATGTTACCCTATAGACTCAGCCTTGGGTACGGACTTTAGTTATCTAATAGTTTATATAAGTTACTCATTCATGAAGTGTTGTAATGTTTTGGGGTAGCCCTGTTTGGCTCGCGTTGCCAAAATCGATTGACGTTTTGTTGCTCCCCGCATTTCTGTTGCTAACTCTACCATACGCGCACAAGCATATATTATACTAAAGACTGTACACTATCGAACATGTGATGTAGGTATAGGTTCTGATAGTCCCTGGGCATATATCATCCAGCGCTGAAACTTGCCAAAAGTTGTACCTTTAATTACACATCTTAGATTCTGACATGAGAATATGTGGGTGGTATGTCAATTTCATAATAGCTGCAAGTCTAAGACGCCAATGTTTAATTTTGTACGTACGTAAAAACGCATGTTCTGACTATTGTGTACCTATTTGTATGTATTTATGTGTCTTTGTGATTGTTCTCAGGCTCTCCTTTAGTGGCATCGTTTTCTTTTATTGTTTCTTTAATTGAATTTTCTTAGAATCAAGCATTCACGTCATTAAGTTCCTTCATGAATAATACTTTTCATGAGGGAAGTTTTCTTCTTGGTTATATTTATTACATTTGAATTTAATGTTTTTCTGTTCTGTAAAATTCAATAATGTTATTGTTTCACCTTTTTGTATTTCCTACATTAAATAATGCAAGTATGTCACCATCCAATTTGTCGACGTTTTATCGCCCATGAATGTTAACACGTTTTACAACACATGAGCATCATTGTACCTTCGCGTTAATTAGGTCGAGCGAGTGCCTCGCCGCTCTGAATGAGCCATTTACCCTACGAATAGACGTGGACTAAAGGTCAGCAATATTTTAAAACAAAATACACCCTGTATTCCACCGCATATCTTCAATCCTACGCCCGTTGTAATAGAACTTATATTTTAATATCCCCGTTTGGAAAGCCTCTGACTATTAAAAGGCAAGACCTTTACGGTTGTCGTAATAAAGATCATAGTTGAATACGTTTATTCAAGTCTGGGAAATCCTTTACAATTTCGTATCTTTGCGAGGTTTGCGGTTAAGCCTGCGGCCTGCTCGTATTTTACAGATTTAAATAGACAGCTCGGAAGACCTTACGCTTACACGGTTGAGATAACAATACCGTCTTGCTGGATAACCTACTTGAATAATAACCCGACAACTGGAATCGTCTAGATAGAGAAACCCGTTCTTAACATGTTGAAAAAACCTACATATCCACTATATTTTGTCTACCACGATAAGCTAGATGTAGTTAAAACGTAAACCTCTCACTCATATAAATAAAGATGTCAAAAAAGAATTTACCTAGACTATACAAATTCCACAGCCGTCACAGCGTAACATAATGCAGTAGTAAATGTTTATTAAATAACTATATCTGGGCAAGCACGTGCGTTTAAAAATATTCCATCAGCAACCCTATCAGACATTAGCCGATAGAATTTCTCTCGTGTGACGTAGCTGGCGACAGATGACGTGCTTGTGGTCGTCGTGACGCCCAACGACCTAACTATAGCGAAACTATAAATTGTAAAATGACGTATATTAACGTGGGCCATACAAAATAAAGATAGTTCAGTTGATATAGATAGTCCGTATCCGTAGTCATGTGATTATAATATGGTAGTAGCCATATGTTTATGGACATCGCTGATGCCGATATACGCAAGACTATTATAGTACATACCATAAATAGGTTCGCAGACACACAGACAGAATTAGCTAGACTTATTACAGCTATTGATACTATGAGGTTTGTTACTGACACGAATACTAAAATAAAAGAAAAAGTAAACAAGAATTTATGATATGGAGCATTATGGACTTCAGCCATTTCTATTCATAGAGCGACGTAAATAAATAAGATTCATTGGACTTTATTGCTCGAATCGCTCTTTCAAACTCCGAACAGCAAATCTTTAAAATACATTCCATTACTTTGTTGACTTGTTCGATAAATCTAAACTATTCCAGAGAACATTTTCATTATCAAAGAGATTAGGAATATTTCGTTACTCGTAGTTTCGTCTACTTCTCTTTAGATAGAATCAGACGTCACTTGATGGGATAGAAACTGCACTGCGGTTTGTATTTCTAGTTTATTCTGTGGTCCTTTCGATTAACTAGAACTGCGAATTCAGTCTGACAGTTGAATTCCGAGCTTTTATCTCACTCTAAACTGTGTTAATATAACAAACGTAGACCTGTCAAATATAATTCTAGTTTCAAGTAAAATCGTAAAGGGTTCTTTATTTTTGTACACGAAGCTATTTAGAATAAAGGGAATTATTAATTAAATTGTTGTTGCCTCTGAAAACATAGACACCACGGTGAATCTTTCATCAAAGTATGTCTGTATAGGCATATGGTACTGCGGAAGCAATTTAGTTCCGTAACCCTTTGCGTGACGTCGGTCTACTTGAGTAACAACACCTTGATCCCCCGCAATAAAGGCTGTATTGCAATGTACGAAGGTCTGTGCGTGTGTTGTGTTCAGTGCCTTTCTTTCAGGTTTAATAAAGATTTCATGTTCATCGATACGCGGTTCAAAGCGAGTAATTTGTGCTAAGGTGGATTTGGTTTTATGTAATACTAGCGCCCCGCATCTTCACCCGTGTAAATATTGATGCGTTTATATTTATGAGACTAAAACTATTTTTTATTCCAAGCCTATAACTACGTCTATTAAAAAATTCAGCTCGATCCGTTAGTTAAGTGAAGAGGTCCATCCGTCCAAACTTTCGCATTTATTATGTATATTAATGAGATGATTCGAATACCATCTGCTACTTATTATGTTTTAAAGTTATAGAATTCCACTTATGTCGCAGTGTGATCTTCGCCTTGCTAAAGCACTTCAATATTAAATTCCATCCCCATTGCTCTTCTAAAGTCAAGATTCTCGGCAGCTACTTAAAATTTCACACGAGTTTTATTCGCGACAGTGTAAATCGATCTAGAATACGAATTTAGCCTCCTCCATTTATCTTCTCGATCGAAATGTCACTCTGTTTGTATGCAAGAGAGCCGAGTTTCCTTTGACGGCCGTTTAAGGATTGCGGAAGCTTGGGCGATGTCTAAATATATTATGTTACGAGTATTTTCGTTCGGGCTACATGTATGTGTAAGTACATTGTAAGTGCTTTCTGTAGTCTCTGTGTTGTTCTCTTTTCCTGGTATCCAGGTTTGTCTCTGTTTATCTGTATGTTCTATAATGAAATGGATCCATCTAATGTAGTTACTTTCATTATTATTTACCTATCATGGTGAGAGTGCGAGCGAGAATATTCTACACTGAAATTATTTAGGTCTGAATGTCAATAGGTCTCTTATGAGGAGATCTATTGATAATACTTAATCATACCTCCTTTTTTCCATTTGTAAATAAGTTACGTTTGCTTCAAGAGTTATCTCAATTTGTCTCTCCTATTTATTTTATGCCTACCTACTTTTTGACAGTCATATAAGATTGTATACATAATTTCTATACAAGAGAACAGTTATACTCCGTCCACTGGTTTATTTTTCTTTTGACAGCTCAAAATCAAGATTTGAAGCAAAAGCTAGTTTCGGATAAAACCACATGTGTTTTATTCTCCCTCCGTCTCTGAATCTTTTACGACCACCCTTGAATCGGACAGTCGCCGGTTCTAATTTGACGTGAACTACCGAATTTAAACTGTGGGTTACACCACCGAACGTACTTTTTCTTTTGGCACAAAGAGAAGTCAACTAGCTTCCACCCACAGGTATGCTTGAAGCGAATTGGGTACGAGAGCTGGAAAAAACTGTAGACTTGGTGACGTTATAAAGATAAATTGTATAGACATCTCTCGAGTCTACTAGATAGGAACAGAATAAAGAAAGAACTAGAAACATGCGGTTATCATTAGCGAAACAAAGCGTTGTCAAAAGAAAAACATTTATTTAGCACATGGTTAAAAACATAATCAATTAATTCTTTTTTTTTTTAATTCTTTATTAACAACGAAAATGTATTAATTCTTCGAATTGTGTATTTCTTATGCATCCTAGCTTTCAAATTAATATGAGAACTAAATTAATAATGTTTTACATTTTATTTTATAAAACTAACTTAACTCCGAATATTGCACTGCCTGTAAAAATTGTAATACCTTGTCATGGACATCAATGCAATAAATGAATAAACAATAAATATAATTATAATAACTACTAGTGGAAACTTAGCTTGGCTTAACAAATAGGCGTCCAGCTTAACAACGAAGTTGGGAGCTCCATTGAACGCCCCCTTTTTCATACTGAGAATGATACCAGTCTGTTCAATTCGTATATCGGTGTTGGTATAAGCGTACATTATACTCATCCACATTTTAACACTTAAATATTTTATAGATATGACGTAATGATAGCGAAATAGCTCCAAGACGATCTCGCTTACGTGGAAAGATGGAACCGTGTCAAAGCTAAATTTTCTGAATTCTGTCTTGTCTGGATACGTCATTGCATCCGGTGGTTAGGATTGACACAGCGTCCATGCTGTCTGGCGAT
The DNA here is from genome assembly GCA_944547425.1 of Eupithecia centaureata. Lineage (NCBI taxonomy): Eukaryota > Metazoa > Arthropoda > Insecta > Lepidoptera > Geometridae > Eupithecia > Eupithecia centaureata. The sequence continues at coordinate 3,056,695 of OX155702.1, read as the reverse complement.
TTCAATTCCAGGCTTGTTGAATCTTAAAAATGTTCTTATCTTTACTTTACATATTTTCGATTTAGATTTTCTACCGGCGTTACTCCATCACATAGACCTCAAGTCATAGACTTTAGGTCTATCTTTCTCTCGTTCCAAGTAGGTAAGTATCTTCTTCCCAATCGGAGCTTTTACTTTCATATACAAGAACACGTTTTGAATGTTCTTTTCAATTATTACGTTAATAGTTACAATTTCAATTCACATAAATCTTCCTGTCTAGAATTCGATTTCTGCCACCCGGCCTCAAATAGCCGTCGATTTGGCAACAACACTATCGTCCCTTTTATCCGAACCACGCGCGATAGTGTAATGTTTTATGTCCTCACCTCGATTTATTACGTAGGTACGCAGTTTATCGAGGGCCGGATTAGATCCGTTTATCGGGACTCCCCGTAGGGAAATTATGTGCTGGGTAAGAATTTTGACAAGTAGCTATAGGTACATCTACGTAGCTTGTTAACGATCTCATTCAGACTCGAAATAAAAAATTGCCCGTATTTTGCAATATGCAGATCCACTGTTCTACAGAGTTCTGCAGATCAGTGGATCCGCATATTGCAAAATTGAGGATTTGATTCACGCCGCGACACATGCGATGCGTGTAATTTTTTATTTCGAGTCTGAACGTGATCTGTTTTGTTAGTACTTCATCAGCATTTGCGTCTTTGAGGTATGACTTGAGTATTCGTTGAGCATCACTTTGTAACGGAGCTCTTAGGACATCAACGGAAATAACAACTGCGTTCGCAGTAATGTCAGTGTCTTAAGACACATAATAGGTTAATATGTATAGTGTTCCAGTATGTCTATAGTCTCCCTGCTCTGAGATAAAGCTACTAAACTGGAGCATTCTGATGAAACAGATACAAATAACTCTGCATTGTGATGCGGACTAATATTGACTTGGAAATACCAATATTGAAAAAGAGACGCAGCGTCCAACTACAAGCAAACAGAAGAAAAGTTCGCGCCAGTTAAAATATACTGGCCTATGTACGAACAAACGTTTTATTAAACCAGTTTAGTCCTGTATAACCTATTCATAGTTTTGTTACAAAAAGAGAATTTAGACTATTAAGTTTGTTAACGGCCTTCCTTTGACGTCAATATCCATAATTGAACATGTCCTGTTTAATTTGTACAATAACCTTTGTTTAATGTTCATAACTCGTCCCTTGTGTTTTATCTACATATTCATGTAGCATTGACATTATTTTTTATGAAACCTGAATATTAACCACATAAAGGCTTATTTAATAATTTGGTTTTGTATCAACTAATTAGTTAAATCATATAAATCGTTTTAACAATATAATAATTCAGGTGCAAAAGCTATCGGTTGATATTCTGTTAAATGAAATGAATAATTAAATGTATTTCTGTAAATATTCCACGTTGTCATTACACTTCGAAAAGTAAAGCAAAACAACACGAGATATACTGAAATAAGAATTGCTGTTTGAACGTTACAATAGCAAAGCACATGTTTTGATTATAGTCTTTTGGACAAAACTTGTATCGACACATCTTACCCAATCACAAACAGCAACAATATCCTTGATTTCCCAATCAACTATCACCAGCTGAACCGGACGCTTGTCTGTCATCTGGTCAGAATCCCGATGAAAATTCACCAGTATCGAGACTATCGCGCGAAGTGGAAAGCGGGGCATATCGACGTTCTATTTCCGACGTCGCGGCCAGACAGCTGTGCCACTGCGACGTCCCATCAGTTATTCACAATAACTCCCATTGTACTAGAGTTGCCAGTCTTGCTTCTGGACCTTGCGAGCCACGGACGAAAATATTCACGTTCATTTAAATTCTTTGCGGGAACTTGGCCTATATTATTCTGAGAATCGAGAATGGGAGCGGGGAGCTAATTAGCTGGAATACCTCCAGCTGGGGTCGTAACCTTTTGGATTGTATGTGGGGCAGCATCACGCTCTAGTGACCAGACAATCTTAACAAAACTTATGCTTGAGCCTTGTAGTTTCATTCTTTATGAATACATACGTTTCCTTTAGCATGAATGTAATAGACAAGATGTTTTCAAAGCAGGAATAGAGAAAAATGTTGTCTAGTGCACGCAAAAAAATGTTAATACCTGGATTGAGCATGACTCGTAATAACTGTATAACTTTATTCTCTAAAAATATATCTTCATCAACCGTTCATGAATTATTGGTCGATTTCATAGATTAAAAATATTTATAAAATTCGAAAAAAACTCATTTCTTTTCTATTTTTAGAGGACCAAACCTCCATCTCAGTCTACGTCGCGTCGTATATCCTACAAACCCTGCTGCCATTACAAAAAAATAGCGCTCATCGTTTATATCTCTCCACTGTCTGAAGATATCCTTACGGTCAACGCTAGATCAATAAACTTAATCAAATACTGTTCTATTTCCTTTTCAACGTGTTATTTGAAGGTCACACCCGCTAGGCCAAGGACGTTTTCTGTTTGGACATCAATCCATTATGAAGTTTCGTTTATTGCAATAAGGTTTTCTTTTATCGATTTCTCCAAAGACTTTTCCCTTGACTTTCTCCTCCTTAGAGTTTAATTTTGTGTAATTCATAAAGCAAAAGTTCACAAATGTAAACTTAAGATTCCAAAGATATGAGTAAACGTAACATGAACCAAGGCATGTTTTCCACCTCAACAATCTTGGTTGGTATGCTTATGCTTATCAACACTGGGTATGTGTTAAAAATCATTATTCGCTCGTTCGTTCATCAAAATATTTTTAATCACGTTTAAGATTAGACGGATGTCAGAAAGTTGAACATCTGTTTAGGCTAGTTTTGGACGTAGACAACAAAAGTATGGACTCATAATAGATAAGAGGAAGATGGTTAAAAAAAGTCTTTTTTTGCCATTTTCTACTAGAAAAAATTACGTGATATTTGATAATGCCACCCCCCTCTCCCCCAAGTGAGATTTGGAAAGATTTGGCTTGACCACTCGCCCCCTTGAACACCTCAAGTAATTAATAGACGCCCCCTAAGTAAAAAGATTTAGGCTCTTTGTGTGTGTAGTAACTGTAGTTTTTTGTACAGGCCAATGAAAGTCACAATCGGCGTAGTAACAATAACATCCCTAATGATTGGATTCCATTTGATTTTTAAGGAGCTTGTAGATCGAATGGAAACCTTATTAGCAGGAGTTTTTGTGTAAAGTGTAAATCAATTTCTTTGCCGGCAGTACCGGCACCTGAGCAACGTTGAATAATGTATATTGTTTGTTCAAATATTGGCTTCAGGAGGAGCGCCAAACTTGACTCGGATTCTGTATTCCGATTTTACAACCGGTAATTTTATTACGAGGCTCGATGTTGCACAAAAGTATTATTTTGCTGTTTTATGTATGTGCTTTATTGACGGAAAATCAACGTAATTTATTGGTGCTTAAATAAAACGGATTATACGATTAAATTACTCACATATTTCAACGATCAATGTGGCGCGGCGATCCGCCTGCGACGCAGGAGGTTACGGGTTCGATTTCCGCTTTAGGAGAAATGTTTGACAATCTGCAAATTTTTTGTTCCGGGGTTCTAGATGTTTTCCATGCATAATAAAAAAAACTATGTAATTTATTAGTATATCAGTCATCTCGTAACCATAACACAAGCTCTGCTTAGCTTGGAGCTAGGTGATGCTGTGTGGATCCAGCGTTTTTTATTTATAGTGTATTTTCTCATGACAATCCTCGCAACTATTAACAGTCATCGACTTTTGCAATAATTTGAAGTCTACAATACCAGTGGCGCTTTAAAATCCGGGCTATTATCTCTATCCTTATCTCATTTGGCAGATCCACTGAGAACCCACGGGGGGTCGACCACACCGCCGCATTCCAGCGATTTATCGATAATAAACCCGCACTTTCCCGTTTAAACCGGCCGTTACAGATTTTTTATCGAAAAATAAGCAGTATTGTTTACACAAGTTAATTAATCGACTTCAGAGTAAATGCGCTGAACGTATGGTATATTGTGTAAACACTGGTTGCCGTTTCGGATATGTAGAGATTTTTGGGTTAAATGCTGTACTTTCTTTACCTCTTTTTCTTTCTGCGTCTCTTTTCTCGCTAAAGTATAACTCTCTTGGAGTCTTTCACCCCCCTAGGGGTGGGATTCCCCAAAAATACCTTCTTATCGCGTGTCTGTGTAGTAAAAGGTACCTTTGAAGACTCCGAGAAAGAGAGAATAGGAGGGTCCAACTCTCTCTTTCTCGGAGTCTTCAAACCTAGAGTGAATAGGTTCCTTCCTAGAAAGCGTCATCTTAAACCACATCTTCACTAAACTGGAGGTATCTGACGACGATTTTGCTTTGCAGTTTCCTAGATAGAACATAGGTTCATTCAATTCTTTTTTACCTTCAGTGAAAATATTGTTGAAATTGGATCAGAGTAGTTCTTAACTATTGATTACATACATACAAATTCCTATTTTCTTGAGTTTTCCAGTCGCATAGGAAAGTGAAAGACCCTACAAATCAATGATAACAAGAACTAAATTGGTAGGGGTGGTCGTTGAATGAACGAGCAGTTTATTTAGACTGTTTTGTTGCCGTCGACTGATAAACTAGTTTACAGTCCACGCATAAACTAGTTTACTCGTGAACGACATTTGCATCGCGCAGTCGACGGTCGAGCGTTGCCGAAACAGTTTAGCTAGCCATTGTCTATTCGTCTATCAAGCATTCCGTTCTCTTCACACTTGCACAACCTAATATGACTATCTCTCTTTCGCCATGCACTCGACTCAGGCGGAGATGTAATGGCGGCGGGTGTCGGCGGTGTTGTGTAAAAATAAACTCTATTTCAATGCATGACAATATATTATTGTACTAGATGCGCCCCGCGGTTTCGCCCGCGAACCAGAGTTTTTTACATACAAATTTTTGAAATTTATTATACAACTCCTAGGAGTTATTCAAAAAAAATAAAAAACACGTGTTTAATTATTTAGTTCATATTTTATTTAGAGTTTTGAGTAAATCAAACCAAGGAAAAATAATTTTTCATACAAACTTTACTACCCCATTTAACCCCTTCAGAGATTAAAATTTCCAAATTTTAATAGCCTATGTCCTATTCTTGGTCCTCAACTAAGTATCTACGTACGTACCAAATTACATCTTAATAATTTAAGTAGTTACGGAGATTACCTATAACAAACATTGAGACAGACTTTCCCATTTATTATACCTAATAGTAAGATTAGTAGGCAAGCAGGTTTTTGAATGTTTGATAAGGTACATTATTTTTTATTAGTCTAGTTTGGGATGCGCTTTGCACAGGTCAAAGTTTACGCAAATTTACGTGAAAAGAAATTTTAATATCCTGTGTTATTCTAGATCCTAAACTTTCAAATTTCATTTAATAAACTCAAGTAGTTACGGAGATTACTTATATCAAACATTCACAGACTTTCCAATTTATTATAATAGTAAGAAAGAAGTAAGATATCATAAACAGTTTATTCTAGTCGTTGTTTACCAATCAATCAGTGAATCAACGTTCAACGATCGTTCATGTCCTAAACGAACAACGGCATAAACTAGTCGAAAATTAGACTGTTTTATAAACTAGTTTATCGTTGACGATAAACGGTCTCGTTTCGTCGACTGAAAAGTAGTCGACGACACACTCCTATAAATTGGTGTAATTGCTAGACTTCAAAAGCTTTTAAATTACAGACTTGTGCCGTACGTTCATTAGTTTCTAAACTATTTTTAGATGCAATAACTACATTAATATCGATCGTACATATATTATAAACTGACGTAACTAGCTAGTTTTTCAGCATGTCGCAAACAAACCATAATAAAAGTGTGATTCAAATAAGCCCACTTATACCATTTAAACTTTTACAAGAAAAATACCCCTTTTAGGTTAGCTGAATTAGGGACATTTATTTAAAAGTTGTATTTAAATTCTTTGAATGGTGAGTTGTCGTCGTTCTTAACTTAATTATATGCAATTATCAGTAACTTCCAAATCATCAAGTATTATGACGATTTAAAGTCAACTCTTCGTCGCAGTTTATTATTACTATAAGTTGCTTGATACAAAAACAAAACGCCTATGGATACGAGTAATAACCGCAATGATACGAAAGCCACATCGCGTAAATAAAAATTGGATACGCGTATAAAATCCTATAGACTGGATTAGCGTAACAACGCTTGTGTAACACCGTGGGCAGGGTATTTGTGCAAAACATTTGCATTTTATGAGTCAGCTGCTACGAGCTTTGATGTTTTCATTCAACTGTTCGCGGATATTGACATCTCAGGGAGAGATGTAATCAAACGTCACATATATCAGCTTTATAAACTGGTTCTAAGATTAGATCGAACCTTTTGGAACAGCTATAGAAGATCTAGCATTAATTCTGTGAAAATAGCCATAGCATTTGGAATATGTATTTGTACATGTGTATTTTCTTGCCCTTTTACCACTTAAGTAGGGTTGTCATGTTTCCTTCCATTCCCTTCTATTGGCTGGTACCGCATATTTACGTAGTTTTATTTGTTGTTGTAAGACTTACAAATAACGTAAATATGAGCATTCGTAGATAAATATAATTTTATTTTGTCATAAAATTTAAATTTATACATGCATTTGAATTCATATGCTATCAAATTGCATTTTCCTAGCAGCCCAGTCAGTAACATTTGGATGCATCAATAGTTGATCGCTCTGAAGTTTATATTAAAGTCTACCTCAAGTGTCTTCGATGGAAACGCGAGCACAGCAATATGAAGGGGTATTCTTATCTCTTCAGAAGCTTACATTTGCTTGCTTTTGAGAGAACTCAGCGTTAGATTTTCTTCGGAGTTTTCGTACCGTGGATATTTTTACATTGTCAACAGATTCTTCATTTTATCTGACTGTTCTTTTCAAAACATATCTCAAATTTAAGCTTAAGGTTATAAGCTAAGCGTGAGTAAAGAATCAAAAGTCATATAAACACATAGTAATAATTCATGAACGAAAGTGCATGCATTGAATTCAGTTCCGATTCTGACACAGTCACGCAACCCCGTTACTTCCAGAGACTTTGTTTCCGTGGATTAGACCATCAAGTTAATATTCCAGCTTGCCAGTTATCAGAAGTAGCTGTGGCTTTTAGCTAGGCATGCACTTTTGCCACCGCACGCAAATAGAACTATTTCATTCACAACACGCCACTTTTAATGTTTCCATGTTCATTAAGCGTTTCTTACACTATGCTAAACATTTCAGATATCAGTAGGTATGCAAAACTTCAGGCACCAACATTATACTCTACGTCTACGCTTGCTTCCTTGTTTATGTTTACTTTCTATGACTCAATTCTGTTTGTTCGTCAGATAGCTCGTTTTTTCCATGTTTTATACAAACATATTGTTGGAAAGTTCAATCCTGAATAACTCTAGAGATTCGTTATTGAACGAACAAAGTTTAATCTGAGCAATCTCTTTTTTTACTCCTCTTTGCCCTTCCCTGGGGGTGTTGCGTGAATTTATTCGACAATATTATTCCGAATTATAAGCAATTCGGTCGAGAACTTGAAATTGCGCCTTTCGCTGGTATATATAATCTTTTAGCATTAGCAACTATATGTTTACTCTTATTCAATATTCATGCCACCAATCGATTACCATTAATAATTTGAAGTAATACGACTCGAGTATATTTTATACTTTACGATAATGAATTATCCAAACAAACTTGGTCGACCTAAATTCGCAACGGGTTGATGAACTCTTGCTTATCTAATTTAGTTTTAACACCCTTAATTTCATCTCGTTTCTTCGAAATGTTGGCCCTTTATAAAAGCTACTTTTTTGTTATCTTGAATTAAGAATTGTTCGCCAGGACGTCTTAATAAATATTCATTAAAGGGAGGAAAAATCGGTTGCTTTGTCTAGTTTTCCAGGGATCAAGAGGTGTAATAAATATGCATAAGAATGTTTTTGCATAAATATTAATGTTTAGGTTCGTACGATGTTTTTATTGCAATCGTACAAAATTCTAATCTATTCATCAGACTAATATTATAAAAGCGAAAGTTTGGATGTATGTTTGCCTCTTCAACTTCACACCAAACTGAACGGTTCGGGCTGAAATTTTGAATAGATGTAGTTCTAAGCCTTGAATAAAACATATTAGCTGTAGGACCGCCATGTATTAATGACAAAGGTTCTTACAATAAATATATAAAAAAACAGATGATACTTTACATCTCATAAATCAGACAGAAATAACCTTGAAACAGTTTCCAAGAAATAAATCGTGCGAAGCCGCGGCCAGTTACTAGTTTAAAATAAAATACCATGTTTATTCTCGCATAAAAACGCTGCAATATTGTAAATGGGATTAGATAAATAAATTATTTTTAAACAAGCGTATCTCGGTATCTAACTCGGGTCGATGCCCGCTGTATTAAAAACTACTCAGCTATCTATCAATCGCGAACTTAAACATTCTGACTGACAGATTTGCAAGGAAACGTTATTGAAATCGTTTTATTCCGAGATTCTCTCAAATAAAGCGCAAACGAGTGAACTGTTGGCAATCTGAATTATTGAAAAGGGTACTTTCAAAGGAACTTGCTATTTAAAGTTTGATCTAGGAAGTTTGTGACGTACTGAAATCTATTTTTATTGAAGTTCGCCGATCAAACGTATCATACTAGTTAACACTTTATTTTACGATATTTACGATCTGCTTCTTTAAACTATTTATGTGATAGATATGAACTTAAATAATAATAAATAAATATTGCGTGCTGGAAATTCCACACGGCAGCATCTAGCCCCAAAGTTTGCAGACCTTTTTTATCAATCATCAGCATTGCCATACAGCGTGGTAATGCAGCCAGTGTCTTGGGGACGCTTCCGACTGGTATTGACATGGATCAATTGAGCTACCTTTAGACTGTTTGCAACCGTCTGCAGTTAGCTCAATGGTTTCAATTGTAAATACTAGTTGTAATTTTTCTATTCCTTTGCTTGTAATTTTCGTTGTTAATAAAGTTTGATCCTTTGTTATTACAAGTGTTGTAATAACAAAGTCGTTTCCTTTTTTATCAATACTAGATTACCTATATTTTATAGGTACTTTATTAATTACATAGATTTTTTTCTAAAACACATTCTAGAACATTCGAAATAAATATCTGCAGTACAAATATTTGACCGGAAACGTTAATAGAACCCGCAACCGCGTCACAGGCGTTTCAAATTATAAATAACGAATAGGTCAAGACTCGTTTTGTAAGACAGAATTGTCTTATCTTGTCCTCCCTAAATCTCAGCGTTAATTTTATTCAGTCATGTAACATTTCGCATTTAATTTGCTTCCTTGTCTTATTGTAAAGACAAATTGTCTCGGCAGCTCCGGATTTACATTTTAATATAGGATCCTCTTTGTGATTCATTTCAATCCTACTGTCTTTTAATTTAACTTATTTAAAGATCATATTCTAAGATCTTTATTCATACCTTATATTCTAAATTTGTAGGCATTCAAAGGTCATTTTTAAAGATGATTCTTATTCCATATCTTATTTTCCAAATTTTTAGGCGTAGGTTCTCGTTTATTATTGTTTTAATACATTTTCTTAGATACCTCTTCACTATCATCATCTTCACCATTCTTTTCGTCTCAATCTTGTTAATTCTCAGTAGACATCAAGTCAGTTTCTAGTCTTTATTTTACGAGTGAAAGATATTTCTTAACAGATTCCTGGAAGAAAACCGTAGCTCCATCGATTGTTAAATAATTTAGTACAATAAAGTGTTCCATTCTATTTATTGCACTGTTTCGAGTGGGTATTACCAGTTTATCGGCATTCTCATCTATTATTGACAGAGAACCTTTCTTGTTTCTTATCGGAACTGTGAATTGCCATTATTCAGTCGAATTAATATTCAAACTTTGATATTACGGTTTTATAGTACTAGTTATAATTTATAGTACGCCGTATTATCTATTGTTACTAAACGATGATTTGCGAAGGGGTTTGTATTGATAATAATTTATGATGTACGATTGTATTTGATACTCGTTGGTAATAAAGTCTGATCGTAATAGATACAAAATATATATGTATCTATACATACATGTATCTTTACATATCTTAGTAACTCTCTCTCTTTGTAGCCAGGGTTGTACGACTTCATCATCATCTTTCTATATAATATGCGTTCTATTCAAAAATATTAATTGTATACGAAAATTTGTCCAATGGTTTTCCGGTATTTAGAAAAATATCTTCGTCTCTGGTCGATAAGAAGCGTGACCCGAGAGCTGGTGAGTATCTGGCGCAACGCATGCCATTATCATACAGTATGGTAATGCATCCATCGTCTTGGGGGCGCTTCCGACTGGTATTGATACGGATCAGTTCAGCTACCTCTTGACCGTTTGCAACCGTCTGCAATTACCTACCTCAATTGTTTTAATTTTATATAGTTTTAATTTCTTTCTATTCCTTGATTGTAATTTTATTTGTTAAAAAAGATTTTGTTCAACCATAAAAGTTTATACTATGTATTTCAAACTTCTAAAGACTATTTTCTTTGTTCCAGGTCTTAGCGGTTCAAAAGCGGACATGCAGCATAGGCGGGAGGTGTTCGGCTCCAACATGATCCCCCCTAAGCCCCCCAAAACGTTCCTCACTCTAGTATGGGAGGCTCTACAAGATGTCACTCTTATTATCCTTGAAGTGGCTGCGGTTGTTTCGTTAGGCCTGAGTTTCTACAGTCCAACTGAGGATCCTGCAGATTTGATAGGTGAGTTTTATTCCTTTAAATAGCTTAGTTGTTTTTTATTTTGCTGCTGTTTCTTTATTGTATAGTTTATATAGAGACATACAATGCGTTTATGTTTAGGAATTTTGGTTTTATGGACGCCTATATTTACTATGGTTCGAGCGCAGTATTTTAATACATAAACATGTAGATGAACGATGATAGTTTTAAAAAATTTCATATATAAATGTCAAGAATTCTCGAACCATGGTATTATATAAATAAAAACACTTTGTTTCATACAATATTCAGATAAAATCACGTGATTTGTTTCTCAGATATTTCGTAGGATAAATTTACTGATAAATGCTTTGCGATATAGTCAACGTACATGTAAATACATTGGATATTGTGTTATTTAATTTACAAGGCTGAATATGAGCAGAAGCCTGTTGTTTTCTTTCAGTTTTGTTTTTATTAATAACTACCTAATCATTCATTTATATTTTTACTCCCAAATAAATATTAGTTGTTCATAGTAGACCCCTAGTAACTTAGTTTTGATTATATTATTTAAGACAAAAGTGAGCTATTCAAGACGAATGCTTTACTTAAGAGTCTTATACACAGGGTAGAGTAGTTTATTTGTATATAACATTAATGGTGTATTTTCTGTTTCAATGTCAATGGGAATAGACGATCCTGGTAAGATTTGGCTAATCAACTGTTTTCATAGATTAACTAAAACTGTACTCAATGATTGGCTGATTGTTATACGAATCCTATGCGGACTAAAAGCAACTAAATCAATGTTGTGTTTAGAGTAGTCTTATCTTCTGTCTGTATTGTCTTTGAACCATGGTTTCTTTTAAACAATCATTTCTGTCAAAATTGATATTTTTTATAACTAGAGTCACATTGTCATCTATTAGAAGCGATTCACTTTAACGTCAAAATCTATTCAATGATTAACAAATCATTGGGTATATACGATATGAAGACTACAATTTAATATATTTGAGAAACCAAGGTGACAGAACAGACGATTGGTTTAGTTGCATAATGAGTACCACAATTTAGTAGTGAAATGCACCCTGTGAGTTTCCCTGTCTAAATGTCCCTTGTAGGTACCCTCGTTGCTTGTTTGTATTGAATGGTAGTACTGTGTCGATCTCTTTATCTTTGGAAATGTCCTAGCAGTTATGTTCCTGCTAAGAATGCTCTATTGTCTCAATGTTAAATGTTTGATGTTCAATGTCCATTGATACAATGCAACTTCTGTAGTACCTCTACCTTTATTCTATTATTTTTCAATTTCTATAATTATAAAAATAAAAGCTGAAACTTAAAGTGAAATCTAAAACAATTTTACTGTAACTAAATATAAGGAAAAGACATGTAAATCTTACAGACAGACAGATTTCTTAAGAAGTTTTAAGTTATGAAAACCCAACAATAGATACAGTTCGGCCAAGTTATCTGTGCAATTATCATAAAATGATTGCTGTGGCTAGTAACATCTCACATAGAGCGGCAGCTTTCAGAGAAAGTAGTTAACCCTCCTGTGAAAGCTGCAAAAACCACTCCTTGCCCCTATATACTAGAAATACAGCCGAAAAGATAAGATCGAGGTATGTAACTTCACAGATATCTCGGTTAAACTGATGCTTTGAGACCGAATTACCTAATTACGTACCTACAACATACAGACCGATTGAGGCGATCACAATCGCGCCTTGCTCAATGAACCGCATATAATGCTGGTACTGCATAATCAAACGGCGAATCGCTCAGTTCACTAACTCCCAATTCGATCGCGTTGTTTGTACTTATCTGTGCTGTTTGTTCTTTGATGTCGAATGAGGAAAACAACAGACGTGTTTTAAGATTGCGATAAAAAAATTTTTTTTTTTCTATTTGATGTTTGTCTCCATCGTGGAAAATTAGGGAAATGATATAAATAATTAATAATACTTGGACTTCAAAGAGGATGGTTGCGAAGAATTCGTTTGGCAATTTAAATTCAATGTTTGAAACTGTGCGTTCTTAGAAATAAATAATTAAGTTTACAAAGGTGCGTAATGCATTGGGATTTTTATAAATATGGTTTTTATAGTAACAAAAACCAGTCCACTGAACTTTTCATTGATGTATTTAATCTTTCTAAGGAAATAATCATAGATTTTCATAGCTCTACCTAATTACTTCCTGTATAATCTTATTTAGGGTTCCACTTGCAAATTTCAAAGCCGCTATTAAACCAACACACATGGTGTTCCGTACCGATACCGCCTAAACTGTTGTCGGGTATAATCCGGATAGAGACTTTGAGCTCAAAATTAATTGTAGTTAGGGAGGCTTCATAACAATGAGTATGGTTCTCCTAATTTGATTTCTGTTTCTATAGTAGGCATAAAAATACATTATAGGTGTACAAATCTTGATAACATTCGCTTCTGATAACCTTTGTATGGTTTCTTTGACGTGTATCTACAGCTACAAATTAACTGTCCCGCTCGCGATTAAATTCGCGAGGACTTTAATACCTTATTGACCCCATTTTAACTATCTTAAAATACGAGTACTTAAAATACGAAGTTTCTTATAGGATACCTACATCATAAAACTTCCATGCAAGATTTTAATTTTAACTACCTTAAAATACGAGTTTCCAATGTTTCTTAGCAAAATTTCAGCTTCGTAGCTCTTGTAATTTTTTCAAAAAAATCGAGACCTCTTGAGTCACCCAGTTTTTTCTTTTATCAATTTTAATATATGAATTAGTCACCAAAATTTTATAGAAAACTATATGTAATGACAATGATCATAACTATTACGTATCTACCAATATTATTTTTTTAATACAAATAGGAATTCGTACATTATTAACAACGAAAATTACAAGCAAGAAGTAGAAAAATTAATTAACATGTGTAATTTCAAAGATAATATAGCAGTTCATAATGATTGTAAAACGGCTAAGAATGTAATTTGAGATGATCCAGATGTTTTCCCTCATTAAGGGTGGCAACGTTAGTACTCTTCCAAAACTAACTTGTTTTGTAGTTAACCCGCTACATTCATAATTCGGCAACTATGATAGTGTCGTGTTTTGAGGCAAAGGATACTCACTCTTCCAATCAAACTGTATGTTACAAGAGCTCACCATTAAACTATGACGATGAACTCAATACGTTCCTACTTCATTTTATTAAGAATACAAATAAACTCCCCTCAATAAATTAACTAAAAATTATTTAAAAACCCTTTAAATATATACCAAGATATTTGTGGAATCGCTGAAATTCGGAAATAATAAAGGAACTATTTAGATACGTCTCTTACCAAGAAGACGACAAGTATAGGTACTACAACGCAAATCAATTTAATAGGTCTCAAGTGATTTTTTTATCGTATGTGAATTCTAAGAAATCACGACTGGTGGTCTGGTCTACTCATACTATTTTTAATAGCCGCTTATTGGCTGCATTTTAAAAATACAAATAAAAACAAGAACTGAACTAATAACGAAAGAAAAAGAACTATCCAAAAAAGTTTTTGACGCTGCTCATTCCACAGATATCTTGGTTGAACTCTATTCTTCAACCACCCTTGTTCTGTCTACCCTTTCCGCATGTCTAGCTCCTTCCTACAGCGTCATCGGGCGGTGGTAGCTGAAAAATATCTATCTCTTTCTAAACCTTCAAATTGTCCTATGATAGAGCGACTAATATCATTTACCCACCAACTACTCATTCCGAGTTGTCATTAGTTAGAGCGAGAGAAATCAACTACCAGCAACTGCTTGATTTTTCTCGTTCTTTCGCACCAAGTTCTATACCAAGCACAGTAAGTTTTGTCTAGGGTAGAGTAGACAAAAATGATAACGCATCGTACATTCGTAAAAACAAATTATTTAGTTCCTTCGACTTCAATTCAACAACAATTTTCTCTATTCAAGCCTAGACAAAAACTGGCCATGCGAGGGGGCTGGTCCTTTACTCGGCTTGACACGGTCAAAATTTGCTTAGCAGTTGCTGTTCCATCAACGTAGGTACAAAAAGAACAGCAGTGTCAATTAATGCTGCGTCACCCAGGCAATAGCTACATTGGAACAATGCGGCGTTAGAAAGAGATAGATAAAAAGTTGACTAGACCTCTTAAAGAAATAACGCACATTTTACCATAAACTCTCTTGGTTTTCAGGGCAT
Organism: Eupithecia centaureata; assembly: GCA_944547425.1. Classification (NCBI taxonomy): domain Eukaryota; kingdom Metazoa; phylum Arthropoda; class Insecta; order Lepidoptera; family Geometridae; genus Eupithecia; species Eupithecia centaureata. Next base: position 3,041,684 of record OX155702.1, on the reverse strand, counting down.
TTGGACGCGGAAGAAGGACACTACCAATGGATCGAAGGTCTTGCTATTTTAATATCTGTCATAGTCGTCGTTATAGTCACAGCGTTCAACGATTACACGAAAGAAAGGCAATTTAGGTGAGTTTTTTACTGCATTTACATTTGTGTATGTAAATAGAGCAAATTAGTTAAGTATTTAAACTGGTGATTTCACAAAAAGACCGTCTCGATTATTTATCAACAACGATTAATAAAAACGTAAGAGATCATCAACTTTATGAGAGTTAAGAACATCAACTTTAAAGATAACATATTAAAATATCCAGGAATCACCACTGTCATCATCAGCCATTTTTAACCCACCTTGGGACATGCCATTGGCCTCAGTCCAGATCCAGTCTGTTCTGTATCACTTGGTCTACCCAAGGTCTTTCGTGTGCCATTGACCTATCGCCTGAGTTAATTTATTTATCTCATCATTATTGTCAACATCTATCGGTATTCCTCCAATAAAATTGTCATATTTTATCTGTTCCTGGTTTCACGACATAAGTACAGCTTTCTGTCACCCTGAATTCCATCTTCCTAGGAGAGCTTTAGGGTTTCGTTGGCTTATTAACTTTGTCTAATACATATTCCACTTATCTTCCAGAGGGCTCCAATCTCGGATAGAAGGCGAACACAAGTTCGCCGTGATCCGTGGCAACGAAGTTCAAGACGTGGCCATAAGTGATATAGTGGTGGGCGACGTCTGTCAAGTGAAGTACGGAGACTTGCTGCCGGCTGATGGGATACTGTTGCAGAGTAACGATCTGAAGGTAAGTGTCAGCATTGACAACAAACTAAAAGACGTTGCTATAAGTGATATAGTGGTGGGCGAGGTTTGCTGCTTCCTAACACCTGGTAAGATCCCTATGATGCATTTTAATCTCTGGTTTGAGAGGGTGCGGTCGTATTTCTTTCTCAAGTTAAACTTCAGTTTCGATCGTCGAGATCTTATGAACCCCGCGGTCAATTGACATTACTTATGTTTCGATGAAAAAATTAGTACTAATTCTTTGGATTCTCTAAGTTAGTTCCTTAATTAGCTGTGTAGTTTTCTTTTAATAAACTATTATTAGATTTTTGCGCTTATACGCCTCTCCAAAACGGTATCGGTACTCTGTCCCGGTCGAAATCCTATTCTATCCTGAACGCACAAATGGCTGCAAAACGCTCCCTGTAAAAACTTTATCGAAGTTAAAATTAAAACCATTATTGTGACCACCAATTTTACAATGAACCATGTAATCGTAGGAGTAGCAATATAATTACGTGTATTATCGGCGCGATCGCGTGCGTCAATACCGTACCCACTTAAATACCTACGTGAGTAATCTGATAACACATTTATTGGGTTATCTTGGATTATGTAACTTGCTTTACCTTAGTACCCTTTCCTTTTCAAGGAGAAAGCTTTGGATAATTACAAAGAAAAATAGAAAGAAAAAAGGGTGCATATTTACAATTGAGTTAACTGCTAACGCAACTGTTAACTGCAAACTTTCTTAGCTCAACTGATCCATATCAATACCAGTCTCCGCATCCCCAAGACACTGGCTGCATTGACACGCGATATGGCAATGGTGATAATCACCAGCGTTTGGATTAATTATAGATAATTAGACAAGATCTTGATAAAAAAGACTTATTTTAAAATCAACGATACATAGATTGATAATTACTTTATTGCACCATCAGAACATGAAGAGCTTAAAAAAATAATTGTAATTATCAAAAATAAATAATTATAAAAAATAATTAAATTTGATCTATTCTATTTCGAACTCTATAGAGATATAATAGAACAAATATTATTACAAACTAGCGACCCGCCCGGCTTCGCACGGTTTTATTATACGTATAAACATTCCTCTTGAATCACTCTATCTATTAAAAAAACTGCATCAAAATCCGTTGCGTAGTTTTAAAGATTTAAGCGTACAAAGGGACATAGGGACAGAGAAAACGACTTTGTCTTATACTATGTAGTGATATTAAATATATTCTATGTTGGAAAGCAAAAGCTTTATCGTTTTTAAGTTTATTTTAAAGAGCAAGAGCTTAGTTCTTATCTATTTCTTTACTAATATTATAAACGCAAATGTTTTAATGTATGGATGTTTTACTCTTAGACACAAGAACTACTGAATCGGGCTGAAATTTTGAACAAGCCTAGTTTTAAACTGAAATAAAACACAGGCAACTTTTCATTCCTTAAATAGGGATAGAAAAACTATGAAAAGTTTCTAGAGAAAAAACGCGTGCGAAGCCGCGGGCACATACTAATTATATCTAAAGTTGATATATTTTTTGTCCATATAACTTTTGTCTAAATTTCTGTCTAAATTTTTGTCTAGGTTAGAATAGACAGACACGAAATCGCATCATCATTCATTTCGTAAATTATTTAAGGCGAAAGAGTTAATATCAAATATTTTACGCATCCGATGACGATGTTTCTTAATTTTTCTCCATTCTACCCTCGACAACAAACACTGTGCCACTGTAATATTTAAATGGGTCGATAGTTACCTGAAATCCTTGAAACAAATATTACTAAACAATGATAACAATATCAATCAAGAATTTATCATATCATAAATCAAAGCCGAAAATGGTTGTTACACCACCAAGGCTCTCTTATCAATAACGACATGTTTGTCAATCAGCCTGTGGATTATTTAATGTACGTCAAGCGATTTTTGTAAGCTGATAAGCCCAAGTTTCTGATAAGGCAGGTGTATAATGCCTGTCTTCCACTGAAAGGTAAGAAACACCTTGAGAACTCCATTTTTTTTACCAATTGGGCTTCAAAAAGACGAAGGTAGGTGCATATATTTGTTACGGGGTTCTGGATGATTTATTTGTATAATAAATGTATATCAATGTAAGGTATTGGATTAAGAATATCAGTCATCTTAGCACCCATAACATAAGCTCTGCTTAGCTTGGGGCTAGGTTTTGCTGTATGAATTGTCCAGAATTATTTATTTAGTTCCAAGTCATAGAAATAAAGACAGATTGATTTGAACTGTTGACTATAGGTTGTAAAAGTTCTTTCAAAAATAATGAGCATCTAACATTTGATATAAACGGGAACCGAGAAAAGCTTTACAAAAAATATTAAAAACTTTTGTTCTACATAAACTCATATTAAAGTTCATTATTTTAACTACGAACCGAGTTTGTGTTGAAAGTAAAAAACTACAAAAGTTTTATAGTAAAATAGTGTAAAAGTTGAGTAAAGTCTACTTTTGTTCATAAAATCTCCGCCGAAATAGAGATAAGATACAGTGAACATTAATTAATACAAAGAGATGGATAATAAATAGCAAAATAAAAATAGTATGCCACATTGACTTGACTTACAGAAATTGGGATAGTTCAGCACTGCTCTGCATTGTGTTTGTTTTCTATAAACATCTCTCTACTTAAAGAGATAAAACTACAAAAAAAAAACACAAAAAGTGTGTGCAATAATAAATAAGGCTACGGCAAACCATAATAATTAAATAAGTACATAAATTTTACTACTAAACATTGGGTATTTCAGCATATTGCAGTATGTACTAAACAAATTGCCCAATACTGCGCTGGTTTTCAGTTACTCATTTTACTATGCTCTTCTAGTACTGGAACACTGGCACGAAAATTTTGCGGTATTTTTATCAAAATAAACAACAGATAGGAAGTACCAAAAAACGCATTATGTAGGATACTAAAAAACAAAATTTCACGTTTTTTTGTTGTGTCACGCTTTGCAGTGAGATATATTTACGATGATAATTTTTTGTTTCTGTGTACAGAGTAGATAAAAAATAAAATTAAACAAACAATAAACTCACCTGACATAAAACCTTGTTAGTGAGCTCGTAAAACAAATGTAATAAAATACTTTCAGACTTCGGCGACGGAAAATCTTGTGAGCTTGTTACGAGTGTACAATTATCTTTTCTATTTATTACATAGATATATCTAACCTAGGAAAAGATCTACTAAGAACTAGGCTTCTTCCAAATCAGTCTAGATTGCAGCTGCCGGTATAACTTATTAGGGGATTTCAGTTAAATGTCTAGGCTGATTGTAGACTGTTATTTAGTCCGAATGAAACAGTTATCCTTGATATCGTTTGTTACATTGCCACCACACCCTGTACTTGATCTAGCTTGTTACATCGCCACTACATACTCGTCTTGATCTAGCTTGTTACATCGCCACTATACACTCGTCTTACGATATCTTGTTACATCACCATTAAACTTTGTTGTTTTTGTTGTAGATTGACGAGTCTTCGCTGACGGGAGAATCGGACCATGTCAAGAAGGGAGAATCGTTTGATCCCATGGTGCTATCCGGTACTCATATTATGGAAGGTATGTCTTGGAATAAAGGCAATCTGATTTTGAACATTTACTTGGGTAGGGTACAATACCCTTAGGTTGTTGTATAGGGTATTCCGATATTCCGGCACAAATTCATGCGCCATGATCACGGACCTCTTCCACTAGTGGACAAAAAAGTGAGACGAACTGAAAATCAGTTATCACTTTATTTCTTATATTATTTTGATAATTATGTACCTATAGTATTAAATTTGACTTGTCTGAGTGCTTATTTTGTAAGCCTAAAGAAATAAAGATATTGATTTCTGATTTCTGAAGAACTTGAGGTTAAAATCCCGTTGTATATGTCTTTAATGTTGTTGTTGTCCATTTGATAAGTGCCAACTGAGTCTAGCAAGACTAGAAAGGTTAGAAAGTCATTTATGGGCAATTGTGTGTGATTTTATTATAAGCTTCCATCTGAAGCAACTGAGCTCCCTATCCCTATGCGTAGATTTAAACAGTAGATAAAACGAAATCTTATTAAGAAGGCATATTACTCTTAAATGATTACATCAATGATGTTAAAGCTTGGCCAGATGTCGCTCAGTTCCACACCGACAGTATAATATGTAATCTATACTTATAATAAAACTGTAACCGGTCCAATTCTGTACATTGAAGATATTTTGAAAATTTTTTTTGGATGGCACTCTATTATCGATACTCAAGCCAAAACTGTAATTTTTTTCATTCATGTCTGTCTGTCTGTCTATCTGTCTGTCTGTCTGTCTGTCTGTCTGTCTGTCTGTATCGTAAACGCGCATCACGCCGAAACTACTTGATGGATTTAAATGAAACTCGGCATGATTATAGGTCATACTACGAGGAAGGACATAGGATACTTTTTATCCCGGAATTCAGTAAGGTCCTCATGGGAGAGGGTATGAAAGTAAAATTCCTTTACCGCGCATCACGCCGAAACTGCTGAATGAGTTGGAATGAAACTCGGGACGATTTGAGTTCATACTTCAAGGAAGAACATGGGATACTTTTTATCCCGGAATTCGGTAAGGTTCCCCTGGGAGAGAGGGTGAACGAAAAATTATTTAACCACGCATCACGACGGAAGTGAATGAATTCGAATGGAACTCGGGACGATTGGACATGGGATACATTTTATCCCGGAATTCAGTTTGGTTCCCCTGGGCTATACGGGTTTTCAAAAATTTCTCACAGCATCTGAACGACGCGTGTGTACGCGTCGTTGAGATAATGTGAGAAATTTTTGAAAACCCGTATAGCCCAGGGGAACCAAACTGAATTGAACTGATAAACACGACAGTTTGTAAGTATGAATGGATAGATGGATGGATAGATTGATAGATGGATGGATGTTTGTTACTCTTTCACGCAAAAACTGCTTAACGGATCTGGATGTAATTTGGCACAGAGATAGATTATAAGCTGGAATAACACATAGGCTTTATTTTATCCCGAAAATCCCACGAGAAAGGGAATTACGCAAGTAAAATTGCGAGGACTCGAAATACTAATCATGCGCAGACGAAGTCGCGGGTACCAGCTAGTTATTAATATAATAAACTTTGTATTAGACAGAAATATCATACATAAATGTGCTAGTGGTTTATTTTCGCTTCTTTCATAGTGGGCAAAATATTGAAGAGAAGAGAAAATCAATTAACACCTTATTTTCTACATTATTTTGATATTTATGTATTTTGATTTACCTAAGTACTTACTCATTGTGTAAGCCTAAAGAAATTGATTTCAGATTTCCCATCAACTTGTAAATTTCCTTCCAGGCTCTGGTAAAATGCTGGTAACAGCGGTCGGCGTGAACTCCCAAGCCGGTATCATCTTCACACTTCTAGGAGCTGCTGTCGAGGACCAAGATAAGAAGATTAAGCAGATGAAGAAAGGTCTGTATCGGTGATCGTTGCTGCTTAACGTCTTGTACGAGCTAGTTGTACTTGTTACTGTGTTGAACGGTGTTAAGTTAACCACAAGATGTTATAATTCGACGATTAAAAAGAGGGGTTTTGTAAACGGGTAGGGGGGAGCGTTAAGTGTTGGCTATATTTGTTATCTTTGTAATGTAGAAAAATACAAATTTGGCCAACACTAAGCGCGCTTTTTAGCTCAGTGTTGGCCATATTTGTCATTCTTTTTTACCAAAAGAAGATGGCAAATATGGCCATCTTCGATCCTTCAGAGTATCTAGTGTGTTATATATGTGCATTTAGTAGAGAGCAACAATGCACGGGATTATATGTGATATTTTAAAGCCGATATTTGTCGTAATTGTCTAAGATGTGATTAAATTCGGACCAGAATCTCATTGTCTTAAAAAGAAAGTCTAGTAGAAGAGAGATGGGATTAATCAGTTATGTACCAATATTGAAGTAAATGTTTTCCTGTTTATACATTTTGTAAAGTTAACATTTCTGTGGATCCTATTATTCATTTGAACGCACATCTGAAATATATTCAGCTCATTTGTGGCTAACTTAACACCAGTCTAGTCAAATCATGACATTCGTGACAAGTTCAGACAATCCGGCTGCGCTTTTTGGTGACTAGCGCCATCTGTTGAGCAAATAGAAGGTTTTCGGGGCTGACGAGAGATGGCGTTGTTCTAAAGTTTGATCTGTTCTCTTTTTACTAAGTAGAATCCTTTTAGATCGTACTCAATAGAATTTTTAAAAGATTTCTTTGCATTTTACGAAACATATCAGATATAAAATAAATATCATAAAATGTTTAACCCCTGTTTAACCCCCTTAATTTTCATTACTGCAAATATATCATTTTAGAAGTCATCAAAAAGTGCATACCGTTTAGAAATCCGCCAGTGATAGCGTAACCATGCTCATTTATCAGATTATGATCACATGAAATCTAGCATCTCGTTTTTCTTCCAAATTCAAACCTAATACTAGAATAGAAGGCTTAACTGCAGTAACTAGATGTTTCTGAGTAAATTATCCAGAATTATGAATAGATTTAGTTAATCTTAAACTTAAACTCGTATAATTTTGTTTCATAAAATTTTGATTCCATACAGGAAGTTCAATTTGCAAAAATCTGACTACAAAATTATTAAAAACCTTAGAAGAGAAACGAAATGTTGTTTTACGTCTGTCATTAAAATCTAGCGAGAAAATGGATCATATTGCTTTAAGTACGCTTTTGTCGAAGTGAATAACGCTTGCAATCGAAATTGAACCTTGTGCCGTGAGATTAGAGCTCACAAGGTATAAGATCGCTTGGTTTTTATGTTTATCTCTGTCATAAGGTTCAGAATACAGTGACACTTTGAAACATACACTTCAAAGCAAAGTTATAGTATTAGTCCAGTCATTACGTCGGAAAAATCGGCTTCAAAAAGAAAGTGAACCGAGAAAGCCAAATTTTTGATATTACGTGGGGGGTGGCTAGAAAAGCTTTAGTTCAAATTGTCGACCAAAATAACCTTGTGCAATTTCCGCCATCTTGAAAAAACCCTTAAATTCAGTTTTTTCATCATAACTCGGTGCCCCGTTGAGATACGAAAATTTTTATAGAATACTTTTTTGTAGCTTTTTTCACGATCTACAATTAAGGTCCTCTACATTTTTCACGTATCGATCGTCGTTTTCGAGATATCGATCAAAAATATCGAAAATTTTTGGAGATTTTTTTTTATTTCGCTATTAACTTTTTTTATGGAAGATATCAAAAAATGTTTGAAATAAGACTTGTAGAGACCTACAAATTCGTTTTTTTATTTTTCGAGATTTTATTCAACGACGATCACGACGATGACGATGATTATAATTTTTCGACCCTAACAACATCATTTCCTGCGATTGAAGAGGCTTCACGACTCGAAGAATCTACCGAGGAGGAACTTGAACAGCCAGGACCGTCCAAACGACGAAAAACGTGTGAAATGTGTGAAAGTGAAACGTGTGAACGTGAAAATGAAAAAAAATAAAAAAAATTACCACCTGTAATCATTATTTTTGCTGCATAAAAATTATTTTATCAATAAATTTCATGTATTTGATTTATAATTCGGCTGGTTTATGATTTTTTTTTGTATTGCAATAATTCCCTGAACCATTCTCCATCCATTTCGACGTGTGGATACAACCGAGCGAGCGGCTAAATGAAAACCGGGCACAGTTTTACTGACTTTGTGGCGCTGGAGGTCGTAATTTTTGTCGGAAATGAAAAAAAAAACGAATTTGTAGGTCTCTACAAGTCTTATTTCAAACATTTTTTGGTATCTTCCATAAAAAAAAGTTAATAGCGAAATAAAAAAAATTCTCCAAAAATTTTCGATATTTTTGATCGATATCTCGAAAACGACGATCGATACGTGAAAAATGTAGAGGACCTTAATTGTAGATCGTGAAAAAAGCTACAAAAAAGTATCCTATAAAAATTTTAGTATCTCAACGGGGCACCGAGTTATGATGAAAAAACTGAATTTTTCAAGATGGCGGAAATTGCACAAGGTTATTTTGGTCGACAATTTGAACTTAAGCTTTTCTAGCCACCCCCCACGTAATATCAAAAATTTGGCTTTCTCGGTTCACTTTCTTTTCCAAATGTATATAATGACTGGACTATATCGACCCATGACATTATTTTCAACAAAATTAAATTCAACGTATTTCAAATATCTAACAAGACAAATGTACTGTTTTTATGAGATATCTTAAAAGCTGATGTTTATTGCATAATTTTGACAAAATAAACATGTACCTACGAGCATTAGTAAATCGTGTTTGTGTGGATACAAGTCAATAAACGATTAGAAACAAAAGATGCATTACTTTAAACAGAGATATTTTTTTAAATCAAGCGATTACTTTTGCCTTGTTCAGTAGCTATAACAAAATAAATGAGCATAGTACGACAATGTTTCATTGCATACTAGTGTTGCATACCAGTGAAGTGACCCCTACCACTTCCCTCATTGACTTGTCGCACATTGGCAAGGTGATAATAGAAAAAGTTAAAAAAAACGAAATTGGAAAAGTGATTTTATTTTCTGGCAAAGAATTTACTTTCTGTGGTCACGTAAACAATAAAAAATACCTACGGGTTTTATATTCCTGAAGCTCAATTAACAAAAAATTAGAATATTGTCATTATCATTTTTTTCCAATTTCGTTGTAAATGAGATTATTTTATTTATTGACGGTTTTTATGTTGGGTTTCTATCATGTTTTGGTGAAAAAGTCTTGTTCATCGTTGTTCGTATATTTGTTAAGTGTTTTGACTAATCGCCTGAGACGTAAGGTGGCATGGTTTATCAAAATTTGTTTCTGTATTTTAAATTAGATCTTCGATAAATAAATAATCTCCTTAAACCATAATAATGAATCCTTTAAAGCAACCCTGTAAATGCAATTTTAGATTATCCGTTCGGGCATTTGAGTACACTCCAGTGCCAGAACATCGAACCCTTTAGATTTAGTGCCACCTATAGTGACCCGTTCAATGACATCCATTTTTTTCTCCACCCCTTCGATACCCCGGCCTGCTGCACGACCCATCCTCATGACGTCGATGAAAATTAAAAAAAAATATTTACAATGCATCGTGTTTATGTCGTGTTGACCGCATGATGTCAAAACCGATATCATTGAATGTGCTATACATTCGAATGATGCACATTGACGATAGTAGAGGCTAAAAAGCAGTCGAAAAAGGGAACGCAGCGCAAGAGTCTGTCAGTCGGTAAGTAGTCCTTTGCTATATCCCGCTTTTATATACCTGTATATACACTAAGGGCCAGATTATTTATCTTATAACAATGGTGTTGGCGCTTATTTCTGTGGCTTTAGCTTTAGATGGTACTTAATCTGCCCTTTAGTGTATTCTCTTCTAGGAAGTAGATTTTAGGTTAACTACAATATTTTTAACTAAACTAGATTACACCTATCATCATTTAGTTGCATTTTAGTTTTGTAGTGTGCACTGTAATTAACTTGTTAATAATTTTCACTTTTGTTTGTTTACTAACGGCGGTTTGGTGTTTTCTTCTAAAACTGATATTTTAAGCACTTAAATTATTTCACAGTTTATGTTGTCAGCTCTTGAGTTACACCGTAAAATGTCTGCACCAAGTAAAAAGGCAATATATTTGTTCAGTTTATTTTGTCCTCAAGTGTATAGTTTTGGTCTGGTTCGATTCCTTGACTGAAGAATCCAGAAAAGTCACATAATAAACTAAAGATATTGTGAATTTGAATCAAAAATATTTGCAAAAATTATATAAATTTACTCTGCATGGTTGTTATTGATGTTAGTTTAGTTAAACACATTTTTTAGTGAAGTCAGTCTGACATAAGGGCCTTAGAATTTCGTTTCTCGCGTTACACGCAGAAAAGCAATAAAATCTGTATTTCCTTATTATTGTTACAAGTATTTAGAAGTATATTTTCCAGGAAATTTAATACTTAATTGCTTCTTAAGTTCGATTTTTTTCCTTTTGGTTATAGAAAATGTTCTTAGGAGTCTAGAGTACAATAATAAAATACGGGGCTCATGTTTTTTAAAATAAATCCAATACATAATACGAGTAACTTATTTAAAAAGATACCTTTTGTAAAAACTCAACGAGATTAGAGGAGACTTTGCTAATACCCACAAATAGCAAAATCTCACGAAACCAAAGGAGACAGACAGTAATAAACTAAAAAAAATCGCCTCAATTTATTTATTCCCCCTCACCTTCCACTGACGTCAACCACCATGCTTTAGAAGACGAGGTGACCCTACCAGCTTCCGGCAACAACCATGGCAACCACGCCCGCCCCGATGAGAACCACGTTGAGGCGCCGCCTGAGAAACCAGCCAACCCAGAGGCTGGGCACAAGAAGGAGAAGTCTGTTCTGCAGGCTAAACTTACCAAGCTGGCTATTCAGGTCAGTTAATAGAATCAAATTGAAACTAAAGTCATTGAACACGGGATATTTACCATGATTTGATTTCTTTTGAGTTTTTCGATTTTTCGGCACTGTTTCAAGCGCCATGATCAATAAAATAAAATAAATATCGAATAACCTTCATTTTTCGTATTTTGCTACGACGTGACGATACGTCTTTTGTTTTTTCGGTTTCATTATCTAATGCAACTTGATTACGACACACTACACTGACGGTATCTAAATGCAATACTTTGGTTTTAGCACAATAGAGTTTGAAAACCTTCTTCTCGATTGAAGTTCTTGTGTTTGGTAATCTCAATGAAAAATCTTAAAGGAAATCAAATCAATGACTTTAGTGTTGTAAACCATGATATTTTATAAAGTTAAATTGAAACTAGTATTTACATTTGAAACTATTGAGGTAGGTAGCAAAAAGTGTTGAGGTCAGTCAACTGATCTTTATTACCAGTCATCGCGTCCCCAAGACGCTGGTTACATTACCACGCCGTATGGCAATGCTGATGCGCTGCGTTACATCACATAGTGACTCACCCACTTTCGGGTCACGCGTCTCATCGGCCAGACATTACGCCTCTAGTACACCTACGCGTTTGTATCTGAAACTTCTGCGTAATTTCACAGTTCCTTGCGTAACAAGGACGCAACTATTTCATTTAGCCGTGTGCCAGAGTGAGACATAGCGTTTCAGTTTTCCGTTTCGTTCGCTGCCGCATACGAATGCTAAGGGCCTAAGAAGAAATATACTAGTCGGTGTGCTAAGGGCCTAAGAAGAAATATACTAGTCATAAATCTTTTCCTAAATCTTACATCTAGAATATCCACCGCAAACAACAATTTGTCAGGGAAGATTAGAAAACTTTATTCTTACCTAACAGCGCGTCGCGGTTTCACCCGCGTAATTCCCGTTCCCGTGGGAATTCCGGAATAAAATATCCTACCTATGTGTTATTCCAGACTATAATCTATCTCTGTGCCAAATGTCATCCATATCCATTCAGTAGTTTTTGCGTAAAAGAGTAACAAACATCCTTCCATCCATCCATCCATACTTGCAAACTTTCGCCTTTATAATATTAGTAGGATATATGTTTTTATGTAGGAACTTTTTTGTTTATATTCTATCAAATTTATCTTTCCACAGATTGGGTACGCTGGCTCAACTATTGCAGTTCTGACCGTCATCATCCTCGTCATTCAATTCTGCGTGAAAACCTTCGTGGTCGAACACAAACCGTGGAAGGCTACCTACATCAACAATCTCGTGAAGCATCTCATCATCGGTGTGACTGTACTGGTTGTAGCCGTGCCGGAAGGATTGCCACTCGCTGTCACTCTCTCTCTCGCTTACTCTGTCAAGGTAAGTGTCTCTTTTCGATTATCCGGCTCGAAGGACCAAAAAGATGGGCCACCTTTTCTGGGTGTTTTCTACGTATAATAAAAATATCCATGTATGTAATGTATTGTATTAAGTATATCAGTCATCTGGTACCCAACACCATAACACAAGCTCTTCTTAGCATGGGGCTAGATGATCCTGTGTGGATTGTCAAACATTATTTTTGATATAATTGATACGAAGAGTATATTGATAGAAACTCTTATGTTGATAAAATTGATAGTTGAGTTAGCGTCTACCATGATGAGATGAAAACGTGAATTAATGCAATAAAGTAAGTAGTCGGCGAGTGTAACGATTAGCCTTAATAATATTGATGACAAGCATCTGCCTGCGGGTTCGCATGCGTTGTTTCTATGGAAACGTCTCAAGGCTATTTCATCCTATAGAAACTGATTTATAAGATGAAAAATAGCCTATGTGTTATTCGAGGGCTAGAACTACGTCTAATATATTAAATACGACGACCGATGTGGCGCAGTGGGCGAAGGTCCGCCTGCGACGCAGGAGGCTGCGGGTTCGATTCCCGCCTCGGAACAAATTTGTGTACGATCTCCAGAAATTTGTTCCGTTGGTCTGGGTGTTTTATGTATAGTAAAAAATATCTATGTATGTAATGTATTGTATTAAGTATATCAGTCATCTAGTACCCATAATACAAGCTCTGCTTTGCTTGGAGCTAGATGATGCTGTGTGGACTGCTGGACATAGGCCTAATGAGCGCCATAGTGCCCTGTCTTCAGCTATTTATTTTTTATATATTTATTTAATTAATTCCCAGAAAATGATGAAAGACAACAACTTGGTTCGCCACTTGGACGCCTGCGAAACAATGGGCAACGCCACCGCCATCTGTTCCGATAAGACGGGAACTCTCACCACTAACCGCATGACGGTCGTTCAATCCTACATCTGCGAGAAACTCTGCAAAGTCACGCCTAACTTCAGGGATATACCGCCAGACGTCGCTGAGACGATGATCGAGGGGATCTCGGTCAATAGTGCTTTTACCTCCAGAATCATGGTAAGTTTATAATATTCATAACTTAAAAATACATACTCATACAGCCTTACCACAAAAAACAAAATCACGACTTAGACATGTGTTTAACAGTTGTTTAGCAAAATTAATCCTACAAAACCATGTTAAACAACTGTTAAACACGTGTCTAAGTCGTAACTTTTTTGTGGTAAGGCCGATAATGTTTATTTATTTTGTTTAATTAAAAAACAAATTTTAAATTCATGAACAATCCTTTATAGGATTGTCATAAGGAGCACTGATAAAAATGAATATATTTTTTTTGTTTTTTCAGATTTTTGAACCTTTTAACAAAATGTTTATGTCGGTTTAAAACTTATATTATTATATACTTAGTCTGGCCATAAATACTGTTACACTTAAAAATAAAAAAATATTACATTTGAATTTCGAATCTGTCATTTTTATACGATTGTTCATTGTGTTTTCTCATTTTGGCGCCAATACATTGTACAATATTTTGCGATATTAAAATGGAGTGGGGTGATAAAGAGAACAGAATCGCTGTGATTGCATTACACAAAGTAGGTATGGAGCCAAATGCAATTTTTAAAACTCTCCATACACTTGGTATTAGTAAAATGTTTGTGTACCGGGCTATTAGTAGGTACAATGAGACTTCCTCTGTTTGTGACAGAAAAAGATCTGGCCGTCCACGTAGTGTTCGTACGAAAAAGGTGGTCAAAGCAGTAAGGGAAAGAATTCGAAGAAATCCTGTCCGAAAGCAAAAGATTTTATCTCGGGAAATGAAGATAGCGACTAGAACCATGTCGCGTATTTTAAAAGATGACTTAGGACTTGCAGCCTATAAGAGACGCACTGGTCATTTCTTAACTGATAATTTAAAGAAGAATAGGGTGGTAAAATCGAAACAACTACTGAAGCGGTACGCAAAGGGAGGTCACAAAAAAATTTTGTTTACGGATGAGAAAATTTTTACAATTGAGCAACATTTTAACAAACAAAATGACCGTATTTATGCTCAAAGCTCTAAGGAAGCTTCCCAATTAGTCGACAGAGTGCAACGTGGACATTATCCGACTTCAGTGATGGTTTGGTGGGGTGTTAGCTATGAAGGAGTGACTGAGCCATATTTTTGTGAAAAAGGTATCAAAACATCGGCACAAGTGTATCAAGATACCATTCTTGAGAAGGTAGTTAAGCCCCTTAACATCACCATGTTCAATAACCAAGTTTGGTCCTTCCAGCAAGACTCGGCGCCGGGTCATAAAGCTCGGTCCACGCAGTCTTGGTTGGAAGCGAACGTTTCGGACTTCATCAGAGCTGAAGACTGGCCGTCGTCTAGTCCCGATCTTAATCCGCTGGATTATGATTTATGGTCAGTTTTAGAGAGTACAGCTTGCTCTAAACGCCATGATAATTTGGAGTCCCTCAAACAATCTATACGATTGGCAGTGAAGAATTTTCCCATGGAAAGAGTGCGTGCTTCTATTGATAACTGGCCTCAGCGTTTAAAGGACTGTATTGGAGCCAATGGAGACCATTTCGAATAAGCTTTTTATATTTTTAATTGTTTTATATTTATGTATTAAACTAACACACTGTATAAGTAATAAATGTTATTTGCACTTTAAAAAATATTGTTTTCCTTTATTACAATATTTATGGCAAGACTAGGTAATATAAAAGGAACTAATTTTCTAAATTTTGTGACGCTATATGTTAAGATTTGAGTATATATCATTTTTTAGTACCCACAATAATTTGTTTAATTCATTAATTCAGTTAATTTGAATTGTCAACTCTCACACATTTATGAAAAGGTGAAAGGTTGCTAATTGTCGGGATATAAAGCCAGATGTCGCGTTAACTATGATAGAGTTAATCTCGATGCAGTTAATATCAGAAAAACCTGAAAAATGACCTAATTTGTTCTAACGCAATCTCTAATGTGAAATGTCTCTCAAAATTGTATTACGATTTTTTTTAATTCATGCCGAGACTTGTGTTGCCCATTTTCGTTCCGTAATCCTAACATATCTTTAAAAAAGAGTAGCACTATTATAGTACCTAAAACGTATACGTTAAATATAAGCTTCTTTTATTGCACACACAAGAAAATACACAAGTTTACAAATAATGGACATGTACAAAGGCGAGCTTAACCCTAAAAGAGTTTTCTTACAGCAAACCATGGAAAAGTATAGAGAAAGATTAAAAATTAGAGTGGTATAACGTATAATACGTTTCATCCCGTTTAATCTGTCCCACCATATCTCCAAAAGAACCTTATTTTTTTTCTCCAGGTGACCGAACCGAACGGACCTCCAATGCAAGTCGGCAATAAGACAGAGTGCGCGCTACTCGGCTTCGTGGTCGCCCTCGGCCAGAGCTACGAGGCTGTAAGAGAGAGACACACTGAGGAGTCTCTCCACAAAGTGTACACGTTCAACTCCGTGCGCAAGAGCATGTCAACTGTCATCCCTTACAAGGGGGGGTACCGGCTTTACACTAAGGGGGCTAGTGAGATTGTTCTCAAAAAGTGAGTATACACGCAGAATAGAATAGAAAACTCTTTGTTATACTTAAACTTACCAAACAAAGAAAGAAAATAATACATAAAATAGTGCAAACTAAGACTATAAAGGGCTTATCGCTAAAAGCGATCAGCAGGCAACCTTTGGATGGACTGACAAATTCAGATTATTTATTGGCAACTTTGTTACAAGTCTATGGTACATATTCTTACTTAAAGTATTATGTAAATCCTTCTTAATATTAAAAACGCGAAAGTTTATAAGTATGGATGGATGGATGTTTGTTACTCTTGCACGCAAAAACTACTAATCGGATATGGACGAAATTAGGCACAGATTTATATTGATTAGAATAACACATACGCTATATTTTATCCCGGGATTCGCACGGAAACGGGAATTACGCGGGTGAAACCGTGAGGCGCTGCTAGTAATAAATACTTTAGATATTTTGACAATAAAATTAACTTAGAAAAAACTAAGTAGGTATTTAAGACACTTATGTATCAATTTGATTTGCTAAAGTTATTTAGTGTAACGAAATGGTGAATAAAAGAAATACTGAAAAACACCAGCTCACATACTCTCTGGTCACGCGTCGCATCGACCAGATATTTTTTTTAAACCCAGAGAGCCTCGGTATCCCACGGACCTAGCGACTCTAGGAATGAATGAATGAATGAACACTTTATTGTACCTTTTGAAATATAAACCAATACTTAAACTAACATATCTAAATCTTATCAAATAATAAAACAGTATAACAGGCTAGGATTTTAGTTATTTAAAACATACCTAATTATTGATATCATCACTACATAGTATAAAACAAAGTCGCTTTTTCTGTCCCTATGTCCCTTTGAATGCTTAAATCTTTAAAACTACGCAACGGATTTTGATGCGGTTTTTTAATAGATAGAGTGATTCAAGAGGAAGGTTTATACGTAAGTATAATAAAATCGTGCGAAGCCGGGGCGGGTCGCTAATAACAAAATAAAATTCTCCGTTCTCCATTATAACGTATTTCGTGTTCTACCCTCAGATGCGCTTTCATCTACGGCCACGAAGGTCGCCTTGAGAAGTTCACCCGGGACATGCAGGAGCGACTGGTCAGACAAGTGATCGAGCCGATGGCTTGCGACGGACTGAGGACGATCTCGGTCGCCTTCCGGGACTTCGTTCCGGGGAAAGCGGAAATCAATCAGGTAACTTATTTAAACTTACCCGTGAAAATTTATGACAATTTCTAGACAATAAAAACATGGGTTTTATTCCAGGCCTAGAACTACTCAGAGAATACTACTACTACTATACTACTACTACTACTAGAATAATAATGCTAGATAATCCTCACCCTAGCTGCGCCAGCATTATTTATTTATATTTATTTGCAAATACTAATATAATGAATGCTCGAAATCTATTCCATCCATTCATGAAGTATTAGAATTAGTGAGTAGAGAAAGATGGCGACATATCATGAGGCGAGCGAATGAATGAACGCTTTGTTGTAATAAACGGTATCTTACAGTTAATAACTTATATCTAATTAAATATATTACAAGAGGTGGCGTGATCGCTGAAAGCTATTTCTCCCAAGCAACCTTGTAGTAGAGACAAAATATAAACCGGTAGTAAAACACATATGAAAACATAAAATACATACTTTCCTGATAAAATATAATGATAACATAGAAATAAGGTACTACATAACTATGATGAGACTAACGAATCCGAAGAACATGATAAAGATTTATTTATTTATTTATTTTTAAAGTAAAGTAAATTTATTGATCAAAAATACATGCATAAAACATAATCACATTGACTTAATATTATTCTTATTATTGCTAATTATATAGAGACTAATAATGGTGATTTCACCTTGATCTCTACACTAGGATACCCTGTGCTGTAGAGATCAAAAAGCAGTTGTGTTTATAATTTAAAATGACATAAACAGTACTAAATAAATGCTCGGAACATAGTAGTTACTTCGATATCTTCTTTGTTTGAGTTACATTCAATTTCAGAAAAAATGATTTATTTGCAGAAACACGTCTTGTACATATGAGACACGAAATTGATAATAATTATTAGCGGATGTCGGCTTATTCGAACAAAACTCGTCTTGCCTCCACGACCGTTCAAAAACAAAATGAATGAGGAGAAGACTAAGACCTGTTTTGCCCACAGGTGCACATAGACCAGGAGCCAAACTGGGACGATGAAGACAACATCGTGAACAACCTGACTTGCCTCTGCGTCGTCGGCATCGAAGACCCTGTCAGGCCGGAAGTGAGTATGAAAGACTTAAAATTAATTTTTATTTAGCAACAAAGAAAATACGTAAGGAAAGCTCAACCAAAAACATTTGTAGATATATCTATTGTAGATCTAGGTAAGTTCCTAAACTAATTAAAATTATATCTGTGTATATTTGGTATCTTTATATAGCCTCTGGGTTAACTCTCTAACTAACAGTTTAAAAATAGGTAAAAGAAAGAATCAAAATTAAAAAATATATAAAGCGAAGACAGATAGAGGGATTGATGCCCTAACCGGATTTTACTTGCGGACTTATCTGGATTATACTTTTTGAGGGATTCGTGCCCCACTGCCAAAAACCATTGTACAAATGTTATTGAGGGCGAAATTACGTGCGAAAGCCAATTTATTTTAATTCCGAAAGAGTATGAAAGACCTACACTTATCTTTGATGTCTTTAGATCGCCACAGCCTCTGAGTTAAATGGCTCAAAACAGAGTTAAAAAAATCGGCCAAGAAGGTTGGAGTTGGACTTGCGCACGTAGGTTTCCGTACTACACTGTATATTTTGTGGAAACCAAATAAACTTTTTCTTATCTTATCTTACTATCTATATAAACGCCAAAAAAACATGTCTGTTGTAAGGGAATCTATATTTATTTTATTCTATTTTAATAACAATCTAAACTTCTGTTTATTCCCCAGGTACCGGAAGCGATCCGGAAATGCCAGAAAGCCGGAATCACGGTCCGGATGGTAACCGGTGACAACGTCAACACTGCCCGCTCGATCGCCGTCAAATGCGGCATCCTCAAACCGACTGACGATTTCCTCATTCTCGAGGGCAAAGAGTTCAACAAACGCATCCGAGATACTAACGGAGAGGTAAATAAACTAGATGTCATCTAGCTAGATCACAAAGCACTATCGTAGCAACAGAAAACTTAAAATCAGTAAAATCAAAAGTCCATAGTTCAAGACAGTTCACTCATATCAAATGTCAATTAACATTACAAATAACATATAATACAAAATTAAAACATATTGTCATAATTTCCATTCTAGATACAAATTTTAATGACAATAACCATTCCTCGTTAATAAATACCTCTATCATAAATGAGTATTAACAACAATCATGTTTGTGTTATCCATTATCAAATAAGAGTTAACAAACTTCAGACTAATATTATCGTTCATCGAACGAGAATTAACCAATGTAATCGAATATCAAATACGTTTTTAAGATCATTATCAAGATATTCAATGTATCGATTATAAAATGAAAATTTTATATCATATTCAATCTATGGATTTGATCATCGTATTCGTGTTATCGATTCTCAAATGGGATCTAACCATCACCACATTCATGTTATCAATAATCAAATGAGAATTAACGATATTCATGTTAATTTCCATCCTCAAATGAATGTTATAATCATAGTATTCATGTTATCAATTCTCAAATGAGAGTTAACAATCTCCACATTCATGCTATCGATTATCAAATGAGCATTAACCATCATATTCATGTTATCAATTTTCAATTGCAAATAATTTCCGCACGTGGCAAGCCTGTGTCGCGGGATATTTATGTTAACGATTCTCAAATGAGAATTAACCATCATCATATTCATGTTATCAATTCTCAAATGAGAACTACCCATCAAAAATTAACCATCATATCCATGTTATCAATTCTCAATCGCCAATACTTCCCAGGTCCAACAAATGCTGCTCGACAAAGTGTGGCCGAAGCTCCGAGTGCTCGCGCGTTCTTCTCCCACCGACAAATACACGCTCGTCAAAGGAATGATCGAATCGAAAGCATTCGATACTAGGGAAGTCGTCGCTGTGACCGGCGATGGTACTAATGATGGACCCGCTTTGAAGAAGGCTGATGTTGGATTCGCTATGGTAAGTTTATTCTCTCTAGTCTAGTCTCTTTATATATACTTAAATATTATGCATACCAGAAAACATATTTTGAGATACAGTCACCAGCACGGAACCAGATTCAAAGATAGACTTGTTCAGCCTAAGACCAGATTTTCGAAGGTTAACAAATCGTTTGTGGTGAATTGTGTTAGATTTTATAATACATTGCCTGATAATGTAATTCAACTGAACGAACGAATGTTTAAAACTGTTATAAAAAAGACGCTACAAGACAAAGCATATTACTGTGTTAAAGACTTTCTAGTGGATAAGAATGTTTGGAAAAATATTATGTAACTTTCATTATTGTTAAATTTGACTATTATAAGTGCATTACATGTATGCCTATTGAATAAAGAAATTTGAATTTGAGAATTTAATTTGAATTGAGATGTGTAGTTTGACCGACCGACGATAATATCTTGCCCTCAACCTCCTAGAGTTTGTCAAATTACATAATCAAACAAAGTCGCTTTCTCTGTCCTTGCATCCATATGCCCCTACGTTTGCTTAAATCTTTAAAAC
Organism: Eupithecia centaureata; assembly: GCA_944547425.1. Classification (NCBI taxonomy): domain Eukaryota; kingdom Metazoa; phylum Arthropoda; class Insecta; order Lepidoptera; family Geometridae; genus Eupithecia; species Eupithecia centaureata. The sequence continues at coordinate 3,020,701 of OX155702.1, read as the reverse complement.
TACGCAACGAATTTTGATGCGGTTTTCTTTAGTACATAGAGTGATTCAAGAGGCAGGTTAGGTTGATATTTACCTAATAATTAACCTATATTTATAATTCCCCAGGGTATCGCCGGCACGGACGTAGCCAAAGAAGCGTCAGACATCATCCTAACAGACGACAACTTCAGCTCCATAGTGAAAGCCGTGATGTGGGGGCGCAACGTGTACGACTCCATCGCCAAGTTCCTTCAGTTCCAGCTGACTGTCAACGTGGTGGCTGTCATCGTGGCCTTCATCGGGGCCTGCGCTATCCAGGACTCTCCGCTCAAGGTATGGAGATACACACTCTCACACAAACACACACACATCTGACTGTCAACGTGGTGGCTGTCATCGTGGCCTTCATCGGGGCCTGCGCTATCCAGGACTCTCCGCTCAAGGTATGGAGATACACACTCTCACACAAACACACTCTCACAAACACACACATCTGACTGTCAACGTGGTGGCTATCATCGGGGCCTGCGCTATCCAGGACTCTCCGCTCAAGGTATGGAGATACACACTCTCACACAAACACACTCTCACAAACACACACATCTGACTGTCAACGTGGTGGCTATCATCGGGGCCTGCGCTATCCAGGACTCTCCGCTCAAGGTATGGAGATACACACTCTCACACAAACACACTCTCACAAACACACACATCTGACTGTCAACGTGGTGGCTATCATCGGGGCCTGCGCTATCCAGGACTCTCCGCTCAAGGTATGGAGATACACACTCTCACACAAACACACTCTCACACTCACACAAACATACACATAGTAGCTCCATAGTGAAAGGCGTGATATATGGGGCAGGGTAGTCTCTTATTTATTGGTTGACAAGGTTGAAATTAAAAGAAGAAAATAAAGAATATCCTTCTTTTAATGTAATCATCAACCTGTAATTATATGACCTGTCTAGACTTAAGTGGGTACCTTGTAAATGTTCAATCAAAAAATTTACGAAATCCGTATTACCAGTCGGAAGCTTCCCCAAGACACTAGCTGCATTTCTACGCTGTATGGCAATCATGATGCACTGAGCCAGATACTCACATCTCACTATCTAGAGGGTCACGCACGTTTTTAAAAACGTGCCTTGCCTTATTCATTTATTCATTAATGTTACTAATAATTATTTCATATCTTTCTACTCCCCAGGCCGTACAAATGTTATGGGTGAACCTCATAATGGACACGCTCGCGTCGCTCGCCCTAGCCACTGAGATGCCGACTCCGGATCTGCTCCAGCGCAAGCCTTACGGACGGACCAAGCCGCTCATCAGCCGCACCATGATGAAGAACATCCTGGGACAGGCCATCTATCAGCTCTTTATCATCTTCTCGCTGCTCTTTGTCGGTCAGTATTCGTTTTTAGGGCTCCCACACAAAACTGCGATTTGGTGCGATGCGATGTGATGCGATGTCACACGAACTTGATTTGCGAAATTCTGCGATGCGAATTTGTGCGGCGAACCGTTTTGTAGGGTAACCATACCTTCAAGTTTAGTCAGCCGTATTGGACGTGTTTTTAGGAAGCGTAAGATGGATCCCAAAAAGATAATTGAACCGATTTAAGCAAAAATGATCCAACCCACACAAACCTCATTTCGAGATAATCGATATTTAAGTTTGTGGCGGTATTTCTCTAGCCTTGTAATACAAAATGTTGTTATTTTAATTTAATTTAATGCTATGTAAACTCAACTTTTTTGCCAAAAATAATATAAAGAATAAATTGTAATAGTTTAGTAGATAATTGGGAAAACTTGCACCTGGATCATTATTACAAAATTAATTTAGTATGGAAAGAGCTATGTAGGGTGCAAAAATTAAAATGCAAAAATGATTCAAAGTGTGATAAAAATTAGTAATCATTTTTGTGTTTTAAAAGACATAACAAACAAAATTGGCCCTACTCCTCGTCCAAATCAGAATAAGGTTCATCACATAAACCATCTACATCGTCTGTTATTGCAGCTTCCCTTCGGTTTCTTAAATTAATCAATGCAATCATCTGGTATCTAATATTAGATCTGCTGGCCCTGTACTTATTTTATTTTATTTATTTATTTTTCGTTTATGTACGAAACACAGAAGCCGGAGGCGTGGCGGAGGCGAAGGCGTGCGAGTTGTATTCTATGGAATCCTATGAAAGCCTACACACACACCGCAGGCCGTGGCGAACGCGGTGCCATAGGAAAAACCGGCACGCCTTCGCCTCCGCCACGCCTCCGGCTTCTGTGTGTTTTGAACTTTATGGTTTATTTCGTTTACGTACTTAGATGGAATAGCAATTTTAAATATTAACTTGTCAAAGCTTAACTTGTTTTAAATCATCATCATCATAATCAACCTATATTAGTCCACAGCTGGACATAGGCCTCCCTTAATGAGCGCCATAGCTCCCTGTCTTCAGCTTGACGCATTCAGCATCTGCCAGCAGTCTTTCGCAGATCGTCATCCCACCTGGCGGAGGGCGTCCTATACTACTTTTGCCAAGTCTCGGTCTCCACTCAAGAACACGTTTACCCCAATGGTTGTCGGTCCTTCGCGAGATATAGCCGGCCCACTGCCATCACTTCAGCTTGCTAATTATTTGAGCTATGTCGATAACTTTGGTTCTCTTTCGGATGTATTCTTTACGAATCCTATCCTTCAGAGAAACTCCGAGCATAGCTCTTTCTATAGCTTTCTGAGCTCTTTGAACTGATGGATCAGCTTACTATTATAGTTTGAATCATTGTAGCAAAATAGAACGGTTATATGTTAGGGTAACCAAAGCAACACAAAAATGATTCAAGTGGCATGAAACACTTATACATTTTAAAAAATGGTCTTTGACATGACAGTTGTGGGTTGGATCATATGGATTTTCCACATTTGTGAACATAGAGGTGTGAGTCTTTGATATGTTAAAATATACCTTATACTGATGACATAGGTTAAAAAAACTCGAAATTGACTAGGTTGTGGGTTGGATCATTTTTGCATAAATCGGTCCAATTGCACTGCTGTTATTGTTAAATAGATATAAAAGAAAAATAAGATTCTGGATTCATCCATTTAATACGATTATGAACTCTGAAGGGAACTATTTTATTCGAAATTACTATGAGTTGAGAACTGAAGCAGTTTTTTTTTTACAACACAAAGAAGGCGGCTCAGGCGCCGCGCATCTTTCGCTAAAGTTGTCTCAGAGCGGACTAAAAGGGGGGTCACCAAGTATGACGTAATATGACAGGAAAGTGCGATGCAAATGAGATCGGACGTTATCGTGCGAGCTCGCAGATATTTGCGATGCGATGCGAGCTCGCAGTTTTGTGTTTGAGCCCTTACATCTATTTACGACACACATCTATTTACATCTATGACGACCGATATGGCGCGGTGGGCGAAGGTCCGCCTGCGACGCAGGAGGTTGCGGGTTCGATTCCTGCCTCGGAACAAATTTGTGCACGATCTGCAGAAATTTGTTTCGTTGGTCTGGGTATTCAATATGTATAATAAAAAATACCTATCTATTTATATAATGTATTAAATATATCAGTTATCTACCTAGTACCCATAACACAAGCTTTGAGTAGCTTACTTTAGGGCTAGATGGTGCTGTGTGGATTGTCCAGCATTATTATTATATTATTATTATTTATTTTTTCCATAAAGGGAACAGGGACAGAAAAAGCGACTTTGTTTTACACTATGTAGTGATTTTGTTTGTACAGGTGACCGCATCCTAAACATCCCATCTGGCCGCTTCCAACCACTAACGGCGGAACCCTCTCAGCATTTCACAATCATCTTCAACACTTTCGTGATGATGACACTCTTCAACGAAATAAACGCGCGCAAGATCCACGGCCAAAGGAATGTGTTCCAAGGACTATTCACCAACCCTATCTTCTACTCTATATGGATCGGCACCGCTGCCTCACAGGTTTGTGATGATTTTGTGCACTTTAGTGATGATCTTTTACACTTTAGTGCTGCTCTTTAGCTAAATAAACGCGCGCAAGATCCACGGCCAAAGGAATGTGTTCCAAGGACTATTCACCAACCCGATATTCTACTCTATATGGATCGGCACCGCTGCCTCACAGGTTTGTGATGATTTTGTGCACTTTAGTGATGATCTTTTACACTTTAGTGATGATCAACAAGCTGGAGGTGAGGAGAGATGCAGCGCTTGCTCTATATCTGGTTAGGATATTTCGCGGGATGATCGCCAACCCTGCCTGGGTTTTAGAGGAAATGCGACTGAATGTGCCTGATGAGTTTTTGCATCGACGGAGGCGGCCCGCCCTTTTGGCTGTACCAAGAGGAAGGACCAACCTCCTGAATAAGGCTCCTCTCACGCGTTGCATCCACACGCTCAATCTAGTAGCGGAGAAAGTCGATCTGTTTTACTGCTCCCTGAGCGAATGTCATAGGACTCTGTTACTTATTCTCTGCTATTCTAATTCGATTTGATTGACGAATTTTATATTATTAGGTTTGACATTTTGTAATTTGAATTTATAATTAACTATCATTTTATTTTATGGTTTTATAAATTATAGGATATTTTATATTGACTGACTTTGAATTTAATAATTTTTTATTGTGTAATTTTTTAATTTTCATAAATCGTCATTTCTTTTTTTTATTGTATATTGATTGACTTTGAATTATTATTATTTTTTATGGTGTAGGTAATTTTTAATTATGTTCAGGTTAAGATGTGAAATTTTTAGGCTGTGATTGTATCTTACTGTTATCTTTTTTACACTATAGATTTAGGAGCCCCTGTTATAATAGTGTAAGTACTTATAAATAAATCTTCAAAGAAGTAAATGAGCGCAAGATCCACGGCCAAAAGAATGTGTTCCAAGAACTATTCACCAACCCTATCTTCTACTCTATATGGATCGGCACCGCTGCCTCACAGGTTTGTGATGATTTTGTACACTTTAGTGATGATCTTTTACACTTTAGTAATGATCTTCGAAGAAGTAAATGAGCGTAAGATCCACGGCCAAAGGAATGTGTTTCAAGGACTATTCACCAACCCTATCTTCGACTCTATATGGATCGGCACCGCTGCCTCACAGTTTTGTGATGATTTTGTGCACTTTAGTGATGATCTTTTACACTTTATTGACGCTCTTCGAAGAAATAAACGTGCACAAGATCCACGGCCAAAGGAATGTGTTCCAAGGACTATTCACCAACCCTATCTTCTACTCTATATGGATCGGCACCGCTGCCTCACAGGTTTGTGATGATTTTGTGCACTTTAGTGATGACACGCTTCAATGAAATAAATGCGCGCAAGATAAACGACCAAAGAAATCTGTTCCAAGGACTATTTACCAACCGTTTTATTATTTATCGTATTGTTTTATTTTTCTTCTACTCTATACGGATCGACACTGCAGCACTGCTGCCTCACAGGTTTGTGATGATTTTTTGCACTTTACTGATGATCTTCTACCCAGTCTTGACCTTGGTACCTTACATTCTGGCCTTCTTACATCATATGATTCAACAATGCAGCCTCACAGGTTTTAATTACCTGTAAGATAAATTATCATCAGCCTAGAATGACAATTTACCCATAGGGCTGTAACACATAGGTAAATAAACCTTTACCCATGAGGTCTTGCTTGGAGACGATTTACGAGATTACGATCTGTGAAAGACTGAAGATGCTGAATGCGAAGACAGGACGTTATGGCGCACATTATGGCAAGTCTATGTCCAGCAGTAGACTGATATAGGTTGATAATAAATATAATCTTCAACTCAGAAGCAATTGGATTGTTTTTAGGTTATATTTGTTGGTGCGCTAAAATAAAACAGTTTAAACATTGCAGTGATCAAACAACCCCATCCCACGACAATTTTTCTTGCCTTGAGATAAACCATTTGAGCTTAATACTAAAACAAGTATTCTGTTATTCCAGGTTGTTATAATCCAGTTCGGTGGCATGGCGTTCAGTACCGCCGGTCTCTCGATAGACCAGTGGCTGTGGTGTTTGTTCTTCGGGGCTGGAACCCTCGTCTGGGGGCAACTTGTTACAACCGTACCCACGCGCAAGATACCCAAGAATCTATCGTGAGTCTACATCTTAGGTTTAGCTTAGGTTATGACATAATATTAATAATTTTTTTTTCGGACAAACCAAGAAGAACTGACAACAGTTGGGGTAAACTTGTTGAATGGAGACCGCGACTTGGCAAACGTAGTGTAGGATGCTCTACACTACGTTTGTTGAGGTTTAATAATGTTTTGAATTTACAAACTAATTGCACACGATGTTCTAAATTCAATTTACTGTATCCTCTAGTGGATTTAAACGGCTTTAGCACTCAGATATCGAAGAGCATAAATACTCTTTTTTTTATTTGTGTTTTGTTTTACTTAAATATGTACTTACTTATTTTATTTTAACAGCTTATCCTTCCGAGGTAAATAGATTAAATGATGTTTTGAATTGACAATCATAGTGCACATTACGTTCTAAATTCAATTTACTTTATAAAACGGCTTTTATCACTCTGATCTCGAAGAGCAAAAACACTCTTTCCTTTACAAAAAAGTTATTTTATTATTATATTTTAAAAGCTTATCCTTCCGAGGTAAATAAATTAAAATTGAATGGTGTATTGAATTGACTATCGTAGTGCGCACATGTTCTTAATTCAAAACGGCTTTAGTCTTTAGCACTCTGATGGGGGATGTCGAAGAGTAAAAATACTCTATCCGACATGGGAGTATGAACGAAACATTTGGTAGTATGAACAAAACATTTGGTAGTATGAACAAAACATTTGGTAGTATGAACAAAACATTTGGTAGTATGAACAAAATCCTTGTTGTCCAGATGGGGCCGCGGGCAACCAGACCCCGAAAGCATCCAGCCAGGCCCCGACTACGATAACGAGCTGGATAAGAAGCCGCGCGCCGGACAGATCCTCTGGATCCGAGGCCTCACGCGGCTCCAGACGCAGGTACGACCCGGGGAACGGTGAAGGGGGGAGAATACACCTTAAGGGTTCATAGGGGGACGGTGATGGGGGGAGAATACCTTATAAAGGTTAATATGCGTTAGGGGAGAATAACCCATAAGGGTTAAAAGGTGGGAACGGTGAAGGGGTAGAATACCCTATAAGGGTTATTAGGGGGGAACGGTGAAGGGGGAAGAATACAACATAAGCTAATGTAGAATATACTCTACTTAGACTGCAAATAGGAGATTGGTGGAATATGACTAGGCTTTGGATGGAGGATTTGACGTTTATGTTGGGGGGGGTAAATGTTTGAATTGAGTGAATGATGGGGGTTTTACGAGTATGTTTAGGCTGGGTGGGTATTGCAAGGTTAATGTTTTGGTTCGAAGGGTGTTAGTTATAGCTTAGATTGGGATGATGTTGAAGGGTTGATGTTTATGTTGGGTGGGTTGATGTTTAGGTTAGGTGGGTTGATGTTTATGTTAGGTTGGTTGATGTTTAGGTTAGGTGGGTTGATGTTTATGTTAGGTGGGTTGATGTTTAGTTTGGGGGGGGGGGGGGGGGGTGATGGGAAATTTGAAGTGAAGAGGGTGAAATACTTTTTATAGTTCTCTTGAGGATAATGTTGGCTTTGGACGTATATGTTGAGTCAATTCATTATATTGATGCGTACTAGATTATTTTTGAATTTCACATTTTTTTACATTATTGTTTACGACTTAACGTTAAAAGCCAATTCCTATTCCGATAAATCAATGAAGTACCTCATTCTATTTGGGTTTAGGGGATGATAAAATTCTTATTATTGTTGTGGGTTCTTGTTATAAAGGGTAGATCGAAACTTCTATTTAGTAACAGTAGTGGTATCTTGGGGTTTATTTAAATTAACAAAGGTACTGCAAAGTAACAATTTCTTTTAATGTTGATCTTAAAAAATAGTTTATATGTTTGTTTATTGCTCTCATAAAAAGAAATGTAAGGGCTTTTATGTAGAATATAATATTTAGTTACTTTACAGTATTTTTATAAAAGCTATAGGCCTTAAATGATATTAGAAATTTTATTTCGATGAACTTTATATATAAATAAAATATGATAATGTTTTTTTTTTGCTTTTGTTAAAAAAAAAAGTAAAGTAAAAGAGGCCTATAGCTTGTTTTATTTGTTGCATAGATGGCACTGTAATAAACAAATTATGATGTCATCTGTACATATAAAATATTATTTAATTTTACATAATAAGTGAAATTTTACAGTTTCTTGATATATTAGTTAATTTTATATAAATAGGAGTGGCAGAAGTTTAAGAATTAATTGATTCTAAGAGGGATAAGTTTTGAGTTTACAGCTAATGAGTATATATATTTATATACTATATAATAAAGTTATATATCAGCATAGTCAACAGGTCAACACTGCGGATACCTTGGGCATCCTAACGCTAAGTTATTCAATTTATTGTCCATTTTATATATACTTTTACTATTTTTGCATATACAAAACCGAATTACCACTATTTTCAATACTGCATCCATTAGTCGTATAGAAACAAATATAGATAACGCTGATTTTATTATACACATCAATTTCCTTGGTACTAGCCGGAGAAAACATATCGAAAATTCATTTTAATTAAAAATTATAATACACAAAATAATTATCTCGATAAATAACTCTCAATATAACCGTACGATTACATTTTTTATTTATTAACTTATCTTTCGTTTTCCTTTTATTGTTTGTTATCTAATTTTTATTTCCTATTTATATTCTCCTATCTTCAGTTCTTTTCGGAGTTTTAATTTAAACCTACACAGAGAAACACTTTACAAAGTAATGGAGTAGTGATGCTATTTTATTATTTGGCCCATAATTACAGTAGATCTTAATATTGTTCGGTCACTAATTTTACAAATACTTTTACACAATACAACTTATAAAATTGGCAACCGAACATTTGCTACACTAGAAACTTTTAGTTTTCCAAATTGACTTTCATTTATTTCTCTAAACACCTGGTTTCATGACATCTTCTACACGACAGCTATTGTTTTTATTTATATATTTCCGGTTTATCCTTTATTTACCTGTCTCTCTAATATAATTTGTCATGAAACCGGGACTCCGTTAGCAACACTAGTTTGCATCGCGATTAACAGCCATGCATGATTTTGCCGTACCTTTTAAACAGTCTGACGCTTCCCGGTTTTTATACTATATTATATATTATTTTATATTACCTGATTTACCTGAGTTGACTGTACCACCCTTACCCTATTGGCATGCTCTCTTAGACTGTGACGATGTTACTTATCCCTCATAACGCAAACAGTTACTATGACTACCCAATAGATTCACTGAACAACCACGATATGGATATGACTTTTTCTATCTTCTCTGTCTTTTATTTTAACTCTTAGTCATACTGACTGTTTGTTTTGTTTTCACTATTTATTTTATTTTTGTCTTGTTTTTATTTTTGTTACTTTTAAGATAGTATTTGCTTGTGATACGCCTACCCGTACAACCTCGCTAAGTACCGAAGCCACATATGGCCCGGTCTCGACTAACCCGCGTTACCGACCAACAATTGAATGCAGTAACATTAAAATAATATCATTTTGTTTGTAATATTGTTTGAATTATGTTGATTTATGTACAGAGTTGTGTTCATTTACTGCAGTTGGAAATGACCGTTGATTTGAGTGTGGAGTGGATTTTCTTGCAAAATAAATGAAAGGAATACACGTAGAGCATGTCGCGTGCTCATACTAACACATAGCGGTCGTCCCTTTCCTTTGCCGTTGTGTTGTCTGTGTTTTTTATGTTTTTTTTATTTTTGTTTGTGTTTTTTTGTTTTGTTTTTATTTGTTTTTCATTGTGAATGTTGTCCCTTAGACGTGTGTCGGGGTGTATTGTCAGTCAGGTGGGTGCAAGCGTCAAACTGCGGGATTTGTAGTTGCCTTGCGTTGTTCTAATTATTGCCTTTTTGTGTTGATTTGCGTTAGACATGTTAGGCTTGATGTAGTGTCGATATATCCTTGTATATAGAAGCGAGAGGCAGTCTCGAAGGTAAGTATACAATGTATGTAGAAAATAACTAAGAAACGAGAGTGTTTTAACAAAAAATATAACAAAGCAGTGATTTCGTTCAGCTTCCTAATCTCTGTTTTGGCGATGTAATTGTGCAAACATTAAATATGACGAAAGTGAAAGTAAAAGTATCAAAATTTAATTTTTCACAATTATAAACCGTCGAAAACTAAATAAAACCACGTAAATCAATCCCTCCTTGGCTCCCGGAAACTAACAAAAAAAACTAACGCATGTTAGATGTTTATACTAGTAACTAAATGTCACCGTACTTAAATAACCAAATGGCGAGCCACCATAGCGGCAAAACCGGATTTCGATAAATAGAATCCTGTGTAAATAGACATATGAGAAATAGGTGAGATTTGTTGGTAGTGCACTTTCGTCCCTTCCCAAGCATTTGTAGGATCATTTCCTTCGTTGAGTAGGCATTAGCCGTTCTTCAAGGTACGCTATGACCTCAATCCTCTCTCTCTTTCATTCCCATTATGTTTTGTTATGTTCATTTCGTTCGGTTGGCACTCCTGGTCATATTCGTACACGTGACACGGTCTCGAAGGCCTTACACGCATAACGTACACAGTACACATTGTTCTACTTCCGTTCTTTTATTTGATTATGTTCTTTATTTCTTCCTATAAGGGTCTGAATTTCCGTGTTGGCCTGATTGCGGCTGGCGCGGTGTGGATTTGTGACTTTAATGTTTATCCCTTTAAGTAATAACCTCAAACCTGGTTAATAACGTTTGACGTCATCATTTTTTCCAAAAAGTGTCTAAGAATTTATGTTATATTTTGTCTGATTTTTAATGGAATGGACCTTTTTCTTCCCTCTTTTTGCCCGAAGCTAACACTTAAATATAGCTATACAAAAAAGTAAATCACGGCGTAAAAATAAAACAAAAAGTAATAGTTACTAAAGTAATAAAGAATTAGAAGAGGAATCGCTTTCGTTAACTAAAATGACACTAGATTTTTCATATTATTTTTGAAATTAAATTTAATTTTCTACCCCAATTTTTAGAGAGATATGAAAAAATAAAATAAAATGATGAAATGCTGCATTTTTACGATACCTAATATTTGAAATCAGATTCATTCATTTTCATAAAATTGATTTATAATAATATTTTTAAGGACCGGAAAATCCGAAAACGGGCAAACCTAAAATTTAAACTTTTTGGAACAGGGTTCAATAGATTTGCGAAACGATAACAGTGCATAATTGCATTCCTAGCTTCTGATCCATCTGCTTAATTGATAAATAACATCTATTGACGTTATAGTTTTGTGCTACAAATAAAGAATATCTTATCTTATATCGGGTAAATTTCATTCTTTCTATCAAATCTTAAATCATCAGAATTAGAAATTAAAATAATAAGAATTAGTACCTAAACCAGATAAAACATGTTAATACCTGTTTATATAATCTTATATCCACACGTTTACGCAAACAAATAATCTCTATCCGGCAAAAAAATGGTGACGTCAAACCCTGTCACCTTCCACACCGTCATGGTGGTCAGTTGTAAACGGCAGTGATGTTAGGACGGCGCGGATTGGACGGCCGAGCCGCGGCAAGTAGAGCGGTGTTGTTGGCAGCCTCGGCCGGTGCTCGAGACCGAGGTGTAGTGGCGCGCGCGGCGCACGGCGGCGCGCTGCCACCGGCGGACACTTACGGTATACGCACACCCTCCGTCCTGGTACTTTCCATCCTCCTGAACTGGTCCTTGCTCGAACTTTCCAAATATCTACGAGTAACTCTTACTTCAAATCCAAAGTTTACTATTTTCCTTTTTCTCCTGCACCCTGTCCATGTTAACCTAACTTTGAAGAGTCTGAACTCCACTTTGTATCCAGTCAGACTTGATTTACTGTTTTATTGAGTCCAAGTTCTCATTGATCCAAAGTCTACTTATTTCCTTTTTCTCCTGCAGCCAGTCCGTCTTGACAACTTAACTTCGAAGAGTCTGATCTCCACTGTATCCAGTCAGACTTGATCTTCTCTTTGATTGAGTCCAAGTATCTACTAAACCTTCTTACTTCTCATGAATCCACTGTCTACTTTTCTCCTTTTTCTCCTGCAGCCAGTTCATCTTAACAACCTAACTTCGAAGACTCTGATCTCCAGATTTGATTGACTCCAAGTAACCTAACTCCAAAGAGTCTGATTTTCACTCTTCGATTACTTTCCAACCAGTACCCAGCCAGCCTTCATCTTCTATTTGATTGAAACTGATTCTTCTTAATCCGAAGTCTCAATTATTTGATTCCTATTCTGGGAATCTATTACGTCCACTAGTTGACTTTCTACTTCAAAGCCTTCAAAACATAATCCTCTGTCCCAAAACAACTTACCCCATCTTCAATCGATCTCTCAAATGAATATGTCTTCAAGATCCCACTTTTCTACATCATTCCATCAATACCTTCCAACCGCCTCAGAACCCAATACTTATTTATCTTCCTAAATCCTATATCTCCAAATGCCTTATCCCTATGAGTCCTTTCAATCGTATCCCCGTTTTTCTTACCCCTGCTAAGTCTCTTATCCCTGCCTATCTAAACATGATCGCTCTTGTCTTGATACCCTTCTAAATCTCCAAATACTAATCTCCCTACCTACCTGTTCTGTCTTCTCCAAACCTCAAATCTTTCTCGTTCAGAAATCCAACTCAATTTCTACCTCTCTCTGCTCCAAACTGTACCATCTATTCATTCCAATATAAGGATTCTCCAAGTTCCCCGATATCCAACCTCTTTTATTTTGAACCTAAGTATGCAACCCCCCTGTGTGCAATTCCCCAGTTTGTTCCCCCCTAGCGCGTAGTGTCCCCGTGTGTCATAGAGGTCAACGACGCTCGCTGTGTGGAAACCTATTTAGATTCATCCAGCTTGAATCATTAACAGTCGCTAAAAGCCTATAATTTTAAATATAGAAAACGATCGCCATTTTGTACATTCATAAACTCGATATAAACAGTTTAAAGAATCCATTTCTATCGGTTCATTTTCAATGTTTAGAGATTCAAAAGGTGGGTGAACTAAAAGAGGAACTAAAACAGTCGACATACAAAAATAACAGAAGTACCATGTATAGATCTAGTAGTAGGGTACTGCGAAAAGACCAGACAAATCGGTTAATCAATTTGAAAATCAAAACGATTTTGAATGATAGAACTGTTATAGTATCCGACTGGGTTGTAAAGACGCCGCACAGTGAGCGTCTGTCTTTTTCTTTTTATTCATCTCTCGACACATCCTTCCAGGGAAAGCTAGGCGACGCTCCATAGCTCGTCTCTATGGAGCGTCGTCGGTTTCCCGAGCATTAGTATTGTCGCCCGGAATGCATATGTCCCCTGTTCGCATCGTCCCGTGTCACTCTCACGGCACAGTCTCGAGATGTCATCGTCGTCCATAGCTTGTTAGCGGTCGGTTTGCACGTCGTTGTCACGTCGATAGTTTGCATGTTAGTCCGGTACTCTGAATACAGACGGCGCACGAATCCACACCACACTCGTCAGCGGTGGGACGCGTGGTAACGCGGGCGGGTACTGTCGGGGGTAGTTAGCGAGGGTGCGGCATTGGAAGGCTGGACGTTTGCAGCTGCGGGTGGTTCGGGCCTTCAAGTCCACGCTGGAAGACCTGGAGGAGCGGCTATCGGCGCACAGCGCGGCGGGGCTGCGCTCCCGGCTCCGAATGCCTCAATCGGACATCGCGTACATCGACGAGGATGCGCCCCCCGCCCGCACAGAGACCACCATATTCTGAGCCTCACCCGCACAGCACAGATCTCCCCTTTCTCCCGCTTTACGTTTACGCGACACGTACTTAACAATCTCCCGCGTAATCTCCGAATAACGTTTAATATAGAATAAGATTAATTAAGTGTTGAAATTGATCATTTTTTTATTATAAGGTAGATGTAGCAATAACCGACGTAGGCCCGAGGCATGCGTGTGATTGTGCCTCTATCACGTTACTTGTTGTTCAGGTTAGTTCCGATAGTGTTTGAGCGAGATCCTTAGGCATATCTATTGTCGGGACCTCGTGACTAGGCAATATCGTCTTTCTACTATCATCAAATGAACACTGCTATTTTAGAGAGAAACATATTTGTACAATTTGTACATAAGTCTTTGAAGTCTTTTATGTATATGAGAGCGGTGATATTTTGTATAGGCGATGAGGGAAATGTTAAATCAAAAAATTTAAACTTTTTAAAATCTTTAGACCTTCATTACTATGAATAAACTTTTTAAAATTTTCGAATTTCGACTTACATTGTAGCTTTTGTGTAAGTAGTTGTTTAGGAGTCTGTGGTAAAGAATTTAGAGGAACAACTCTGCAGCTTGCGTGTTTTATTTCATAGTAAATTTTGGGACCATTTTTACCCTATCGCTTCTACCCTGGGATAAATTTACACTACGCGTTGTCGATTACTTTCACTTATATACAGAGTTAGCCTTTCTAACCTATTTAATATTAAATTATTAATCTATCGTTAATTGTTTAAGTATACGCCTAAAGTTTAATATGAATAAGACACCTCATGCTTAAAGATCAAACGAGCTCTTAACTAAAAAGATAATGTACCTATTTTAAAAGAATAACTCGGTTTTTGCGAATGTTAAAAGAAGTATTTACATTTAATAAATTTTAAAGCAAAGTATAGCATTTTTTTTCGCCACTCGTTTAGTTTTGGGGCCGGTGATTGTAGCAAAATCGCTCTATTTCAGATGTTGACGGTAAGTTTAGGTCTGTCTCGCATAGGGAGTCCCTTGTGAGTATGCTCTACGGTAACTATACACGTTGATCGGTACTAGAGCATGGGATATCGATGTATGCAATGCACGCTGGGTTACCAGTCAATTTTACAATTGTTTATAGTAGCCATTTTGTATTAATATAATCGAAACGCTTAATAACTAGCCATTCACGAAAACTTCGAGGTGAGAATCGAGCGGCCATTTTGTGTTGCGCTGGCACGACAAAATGACTGCTCCGTCGCTTAGATTGTAAGTACTGAGGAAATATGTTTTGGTACAAATGTTGCTCAGTGATTTTTAATGTTTTCTTTTTATTTTTGCTTCGCATTTACAGTGTGATCATGCTTATTTACAGTATTATGCATGTTTAAATGTGAGTATGCACAATTTGTATAATTCCGTTTTTAACTATGTAGGTAGTTGTACATTCTGATAATATGTTGTTTTCTATACATATTCTCAGAACTACGTGAGTTTTATATCCAATTTTATTTCTATTTTATTACAGTAACTACTCGTACAATTAAAACAACTAGATGATAAAAACTAACACTGTATTTAGCATCAAAATGTAGACCTTATAAAGTAAAAATGCACATAAATTTAAATCTCCACTACTACACCAAAATTAGAACAAAGTATAATAAATTAAAAGTAAAGTTGTTTTAGATTTTTTTTCTTATTATTTAGTTGACTCGGTTGTGTATGTAAGTACTTATATTCAATAAGTTTTTCTTAATATTTATAATTTATTTGAGTTATAATGTTAAAGATTACGTACATTATTGTTAAACATAATTACCGGCACAATCACTTTAATAATTAAAATTAAACTCGTAATAAAAGTATTTATTTGACGCAAGGTGGTTCTTTTATTTACCTGGTGACCATTCCGGAGTCTAACATCGCGGAGTAGCTCACATACCAGTTTTTTTCTCTTATTTCCTCGTAGAAGTAGAGTTCCGACACGATATTTTTGTATTATTTCATAATATTTAGTATGCTACTGGATGCCCTTGAGCCACCCCGCTAGAGAATGCCCCCTCCCTAGTTCAGTTACAATAGGCACTAACGAAACTGCTTCTCCTAAGCTCCTAGCCTGTCACTCGTAGCCAGGTGGTTCGACGAAGCCCCGCGGTGCTAAAGCAGTTTGGTTACGTCCGGGCTGGCGCCACACTGACGCGCGCGTGTTGTTTTCCAGCAAAAGGCGGACATATTGGCCGGTCGCAGGATTTTTGTCAATAATTATTTGGCGGAACACCGGCGGATCAGCGTGCAATCTGGGGGCTCATCGATCCCCGCCCTCAGTCCCGTTTCGCATCAGAGCGATGAATAAACAAACTTAGCACAACACTACCAATATAAACGCCTCGAGCGTTAACATTTTCGATGGCACGAGCACTTGCGATGCTACTATAAAACTGCCATTATGAAACAAATATAATACAAAAATATTCTAAATTATAACCGTAAAATCTTGCTAAAAGTTTTATCGAAAATTAAAATTTATTCCAAATATAAAATGTAAATGAGTAGAATGTTTAAGAAATTTATTAAAAAAATATGTTAGAGTAAGTCAAATAATATTTGCAAAATTATATAGATTTGTAACGGTATGGTGCACCATTCCTTAGAAGGAGTATATTTAGAGTTTTAAAATCTGTTTTATACCGGATGGATTTTATGAAAATATATTTATTTCTACCGTGAATTATACGTGAACTTCTGTAAATAATTCTATTCTTCATATATCACATCTTCTATATTTTGAACAAAGTTTATGTGTTGTCTAAATAGAGAAGTATATAATACGAATAAATTCATGTGCCATTTTTATATTTATTAAAAAATGTAAACTCACAATTTGTGCTACTCAAGTGCTTTTATAAACGTTTTAATATTTAAGGAAGATATTTAAATTTGCTTGTTATTATTTGATTTGTTTGTTCGTGGAAGAGAATGCATTATTTAGATATAGATTTTTCAAGATTTTGATATGACAATGTTTAGTGTTTAGATAAATGTTTAATAGTAAACGTGTTGTCCTCGTAGTTCGTAATATTTGTTTTAAACAAATACCTACTTCAGTCGCGAAATTCGCCTTCGCTCTTAGATGTATGTCAACTATTTTTATTTTATTTGAAAGCCTCTGCATCTGATGATATTTATTCAGCACTTACAGACCTAATCATGCATGAATATAGTAAATTGTTTTATATATTCTTTCAAATATTTTCTCTATATAATTTACCGTGTCTGTCTGTCTTAGATTAGTTTTACTATACTGTACCTATCTACTATGTTAATCCGTGTATCTACTCAACACTGTCTACACACGCACCAGCGTCTTCCAAACTTACCTATTATCTTAACCTTTTTTCTGTTTCATCCTTCTTATTTCCTTCATTTTCCGATAAGTACTATTTCGAATATTATCAAGCAAATTTAACTATCAATAAAATGTGTTTTGTGGAAAATATTAAACTCTGTCTATGTGATAAGAATATTTACTATTATATATTAAATTATAGATAATTCAACTTAACGCACTTCGTGTAGTGAAAATCTTTTGCCTGCTACGTGATAAGGATTAGTCGATAAAAATATAAAATCGTGTCTTGGTGTACACAAATTAGTAATAAACTTTCAAAAAAATTTACGCTTCAGTAGGGCACGCCGTAATTATAGTGGAATAATCACTAAAAGCATGATTTCTAATACTAAACTGAACCGGTACTTACACGCTTGTTTCTAACTCCTAGTAATAAAGTATCTATACTCCAAAGTAACTTTGATTTCACCCAACCGTGCTTCGTATCGGAGAGCCGCATTACAAGGTAACACACAATATATCGGTGTTATATGTTGGTTGGTCCATGTTACATCGGCCTATACTGGCTGGTTATATGTCGTACGGTCTAGCTCGATGTTAGATACGCTTTTCGCTTACACGCTCCTTCCTAATATAGAATTTACCGCCACCTATATAGCATGAATCCACCATTGCATATGTGGAACATTTTAACCTTGCAAGTCGAAATCACTTCCATATATGCTATGGCTTAGTTTATACCTAGATAGATCCGCTTCTGTCTTAGAATCACAATGTATATAGATCTATTTGAGCGCAAAGTATAGGAAATTAAATCATATGCTTCTGTAAATATATCCTAAAGTAGCTTGAAGTAGATTATCGGTAGAACATCTGGTATGTGAGCAACATCGTCGATGATCCTATTGTGTGCTTCACTAGTTAATAGTCCGCATGAAAAACTAAACAAACAACAAACACGAGTGATGTCACAACACGCACAAAATACACGAACAAAAAACAATATATGCTTAGAAAAGTGAATCCCGATCAGTGTTCGATGTTTCAATGTGTTTATATTTAGTTATTTTAGTTTTTATGTTATTTTTAATTTTATAAAGCAATGGAGCCCTGGATGGAAATATTGGAAAATTAGTGTATAAGTGCACACCCCATGAATGTGCTTATTAAGGTACCTTAGGAAGACCCCTATTTTATTTTACTGTGTATCTATCTCTAAAGTCCATCGCTTCGAGGCACACTGCTTCGTATACTCCCCGACCTCTACTGTCTCTACACTCTAAAATATATATTGCTATATGTTACTTACGAAATTCTATATAACTATTATATAGCGTATATAGAATTGCGTTAGTAACAGCACTGCAACTTTGTATATTTAATTTATATTATCTATCTTTTTCTGGCAGAGCGAGACGTCCGCTCGCCGCCTCTTTCACTCGTCTCGTGAACTTTTTCTTCATGTTCTCGTTTTTATTTTCTTTTCCATGAAATCCATTGCACACGGAAGGTGATAGGTGGCGAACTTCAAGAAAGGTTGATACCGGTTCCCTACAGCAAGACTTCCACCGATCAAGCTGTAAGACTCTTGACTCGAGAACTATACCGCTGTTTCACTCACATTGGTTTATTTTATGTTTACTTATAATACGTTTTCTACTATTTTTATGTTCGTTTGTTTTTTATAATACTCTGTACTCTATACCTTACATCTGTCTATTCCCACTCTTGTATGTTTTGTTATGCTGACCGTTATATTTATATATTACCTTGGCACTTGTGTATTCCCTGAGCTTGATTGTATGATATATAAATAAATAGGTCGGTTTTGCATGATTCCAATATTATCATCATTGTGCATGTTTCCTGCATGAGCCTTGTGTATTTCCTTTCCGATATATTCCTGGGGTATATTTATATGTGACATCATGTATACTCGGTCTCATCGGTGTGCGGATATATGTTCCGGTAAAGGAGGACATTGGGGTTAAATTTGTGTATATCGCAATAAAATTTAGTATATAACTGTAATCGTTGTCCTAGCGAGAGATAAGTTTGACAAATAATAGAGACCACGTCAGATGTAAGTAAAAAGAACATAGATATTCGTCATTTATCGGTGTAAATAATTTTTTTATAATTCATTGTTTTAGTACCTATGCATTTTCTTACATAATCTTCAGTAGACAAAAGGCCCTACGACACAAGACATTGTATAATACGTTAAATTATAAGACGTACTTGTGTATTAGAGTAGGCGCGTTTTTAACGTTTTAATAAGATAGTTAATTGTTGTGAAACATGTTTAATGTTCCCGTAGAGATTAGATTTGAGTTTAAGTTCGCAACCCGACAGTAGTTAAATGTTATTCAGTTGCCTCACATTGCACTAATTCGTGGGGTTGTAAAACGTAGAAGCAGTATTTGAGCCATACGCCAGGGTTTTCCGTTATCGTTACTATAAAACGTTTTTAATAAGCTTTTAAAACTTGGCTTTTCATAATGGTTTGTGGAGTCATTTGGGTATATTATATATACCTACTGATGCTAATCCATACTTTTTCTAAGACTTTTTTAACTAACGTCAACTATTTCAATTTTCATTGACATTCAAATAAAGAAATGCTTCTAAATGAAAAAGAATGGAGTGGTGCGACTTAAACAAAGTGTAATCTGTAAGCCGTTATGAAAAGCTGTGGATTAAGCTAAAAGCTTCTGTAACGGCGTTCGGTATTACTATCGGGTATCGTCCGTGCTTCATAGATAGATGTAACATAGGGTAGTCGCGTAGATCACAGGGTAGCTACAACATTGCTAAAGCAACGTGGTAAGTATGACAGCTAAAGCTAGATACAGACTTTTGTCAAGCGTTTATCGACTCTCAATATCTGGATTAAGATCAGCAAAAAGTAAGGTAAACACAAAAGTCGAAAACTTACAAAAATCTGTATCGCATCAGTTCATTCGTAACGAAAATCATTTCACATTATAAACTTTCATATTTTCATAAACTCATGCCTTTCAGAATTTGGAATGGAGGTTTTGGCTGTCATAATACAACATTGCTCGAGATTGTCTGTAGCTTCATCACTGTGTTTCGCATGAGACACTACCGCACAGGGAAGTCTGTATTCAGAGCCACGTGCATGGCATGCGTGCCGACTGACCGCAGTGAGGGTTAAATCAACGCTTTCTTGCCTACTTTATCGGGTCGGTGTGCTTTTCATTCATAACTTACCATCCACCGTTCTAGATATCTCTATCTCGGCTTTTGGATTCTAAACTAACCTATCTTCACCAAATTGCTCACCACGCCACAGGTCGTGAGTGGATATATCTGGCACTAATCGCTCATGGATGGATAAGGTTCTGAACATTTCAAAACTTTTATACATATATGGTTCCATATTTTTGTATTCGTGTTGCTCTGACGCTATCTCAAAAGGAAATGTTTATTGTTTTCCTTTTGGGATCCCATCGATATATGGTTGAAAACTGACTGGCGGTCATAGCAATTTATTGCATTATGATTTTATTATCTGATTGATATTGGCGGGTCAAGGAGGCGGGATTTATTTTACGCACTGAGGACGTCCTTCTTGACATGCCCACTTTTAGTTTTAAAGGCGTTCCTCGCCTATAAATTGACTGTAACTTGAATGTCAATTCAATTCAATTCTTGGTGTAATGGCTCTGCGTCTTAACGACACAATTCTGCCAGAATTTCAAGTCATGCTTAGAGTGCTTTTCACGAAAGAAGTCCCCTAGACGCGGCGCTGTAGTAGTGTCATTCGGTCGATGAAACCAGCAAGCATAAGGCAATCTGTCAAATTTAGTTTCACCAGTTGCCGAGGGACTTTTTTCGTGAAAATCACTCTAGGTATAATCGGTGTAATGATCGCTAGTCAGTGTCAGAGGTCCACGAATGCTCCTATACTCTTGGAAGTGTGAGTAACGTGTGGTGACGGTGGTGGCAGATTCGCGTGGTCAACGCGTTCCGGCAGGGGCTGGACTCTCGCGGCTCGCTGGCGGACGCGGCGTTAGCCGAGGCGCTGCGGAAGCAGACTGCGCTCTCCAAGCGCTTCTCCCACTCCTCCTCGATAGACTACGCGGACGCCGGGCGGGACAACCTAGCGCCTCACGACATCGACGTGGAACGGCTCTCCTCTCACAGCCACACCGAGACCGCCGTCTAGTAGCCTTACCCCCACCCCCCCCCCCAGCTCCCCCCCTAGCCGCCGCCGCCGCTGCAGTATTACGGTACAGTTTAGTTCCGATAGTGACGCTACACTTGACGGTCGCGGAAACCTCGAGTGCTCGAGTTATTGTTAACTAGTGTGTTTAATTATTCGATTGTTTTGAAAATATTTTTATTATTATACGCGCGCGATGCGGTTGCGCGCGTCTGTTGAACAAATAAAATATTGTCTAATTATTAATTTTAGGTTAAGCGCAAGGGTGAGCGAATGGAACGTGTGTTTTTTGGAAAAAATATAATAAAGATACAAAAAATTCGCATACCATCGTGTCATCTATCACGGAATGAAATGTTTTATATTGCTTTTGTGCGGTGGTCGGAGCCAGGGCGGGGCGACACTTGTACAAAGTTCACGGGCGCCGCCCCTGTATAAAGTCGTTCTATAGACCAGCCACACTGCCGGCCGCCCCGCCACGCCCGGCCAAGGCACAACCAACATACACTCAATTATTCAACTATTACTTAAGGTGTTTGTTATGTATAAATTTCAATAACTTTTTTGTTTTTACGACCTTTTCCCCCCTAATCTAAGTACTTAATTAAGTCATATCTCGAAGCGTAGACGCATCAGCCGAATCGTTTCGA
The DNA here is from genome assembly GCA_944547425.1 of Eupithecia centaureata. Taxonomy (NCBI): domain Eukaryota; kingdom Metazoa; phylum Arthropoda; class Insecta; order Lepidoptera; family Geometridae; genus Eupithecia; species Eupithecia centaureata. Next base: position 2,998,639 of record OX155702.1, on the reverse strand, counting down.
CACGCCACCGCGCCGCGGTCGCGCGTCGAAACTATCGTAGTCCATTTTGAACATCTTCCAAATGTTTAAATAGAAACATTAAAATCGTTATAGCTGAAGGTATTCATTTGTAATGCTAGTCTCTTATGAAACAAATACTAATCATTCAATTATTATAATGTACTTATTGATTATCGATAATACTTCAAGTTTATTAACAAGAATATAGTCTACGGTGTAACGAATTGATTTCGGAATTTTTCTCTATGAGCAATAGGTCGGGGCCTCGCCGGGGCCTCCGAGGCCTGAGGCCGCCCGGAGGCCAAGCGTCGGAGGCCTCGGCGGCGCCCGCGAGATATAGGCGACGTAGGATCGCAGCAGTGGCATTTTCAACTTATAACGTAAGAAATGTACTTAATCGACTTAGTGAGGAGTCGCCGCCCACTTGTTAGAGTATATTATAAATGAATCGGACGATCTAGCGGATCGGCGATGTTCAGTTTTGTATAGAAGGTTTCATAGTAGCGGTATTTGAGAGTTGTTACGTTTATTGGAGGGCGGTGAGTCGCAGCGGCATCTCGCCGACCGCTATTGAGATACTATTAAACAATCTTGTAAGTAATTAAGTATTAGCTTCAAATCGATAAAGCCTTTTTAAAAATTAGTTAAAAAATGAACTATTGAAACTTCACATGTTTAATAATAATATTAGTTATGATTTCAGTGGATAGCGAGATCATGTTTGGTGTATAATATAACTTGTTTCGTTGATATTCGTTACCGAGTTTTCCCAATGAAAGACATAATAAAGTAATTAGGAGTGTGGTCGTTTCTCTAAGAGGCGCAGGCTTCGTGCCCACTTTACAGTTAATTGTTTGACTCGACAGGACAGTCTGCTAACTAACCATTTTAGGTGATAAGTCCCATTGTTGTATTTTTCGTCTCACAATAAATGAAAATCTATTTTATTGTTTTTAAACTGTAGTTTCATTTGATATACCCTATGAAAGGATATCTGTCGAACAAAAGCGAAGACGAAGATTCTATAGAATATACCTACCTACGTCTACGTTTTTGCTGGACAGATATAGTAGATTTTTGATAGATAAATGATTTAAAAATCTAGGTCATTGGTAGTTCCAACTGTGCTAAGCACTAGGTATAGCAGAAGCGTCATAAATAGTGCTGCAATACTTAAGGAGATATTTGTCCCGAGGCGGTAATCGAACCCGCTATCCCTTGGATAAGAAAACTAATGTAGGTAGAATAATTATTTGGCGTGTTTTAAACAACTAGTTATATAATGACTTCAAATTCTTTAAAGAAAATATGAGAACATCAATATTAATATAATCGAAGTCAATAGGAGCGCATTTAGAACGATAGCTAAAAACTAGCGCTCAGATCTTGATCAAATCTATATGGGACAAAATAACACCAATTTTCAAACAAAAAAAGAATCATCGAAATTGGTTCTAAATAAGTTCAGAGTTGACATTAAAAGTAATTGAATCAACAACCTCTTTCTTTGTCAGTTGATTGAAAATTTAACTACATTGCACTGCAAGCGTCTTTGAGATGATTTTAAACTATAGCGAGCTTTTAACCATCCAACTTAACCGCCAACCATCCTACAGTGCGTGTCCTAAAGGTATTGCTCCCTAAATAAAACAATACGAATAATCAATTATTTATTTGTCAATCAGATAAAATTATAACTTACTTCTAACTTATGATAGGTAACAAAGTTGATATGAATACTTAGAAAGAGATCATCCCGGGCGGCGGTTCCGGTGGCATGAAGCCGACGAGCGAAGCGGGGTCTGCAAATAAAGAAACAACATTTAAGTAAGTATTTATTCGAAAACTTACAAAAGTCTCCTCAAACTCATCTATCCTACTAATATAACAAATGAGAATCGGTTTGAATGTTTGTTATAAAACTCCGTAACTACTACTTGTTTACATGAAATTTGGTGTGTAGATAGATTTATGATCTAGACTCTAGTTATTCCTTAGTTCCACAATCTCATCTGATGGTAACTATGGTAAGTGAGTTAGTTTTCCACAAACCAGACGATAGCCATTCTTTATGAAATACTAGCAGCGCATCGCGGTTTCACCCGCGATTATTCCCGTTCTCGTGAGAAATCTGGGATAAAATATAGCCTATGTGTGATTCCAGGCTATAATCTATCTCTTTGCCAATTTTCATCCATATCCGTTTAGTATTTTAAGCGTGAAAGAGTAACAAAAATCTATCCATCCATACTTATAAACGTTCGCGTTTATAATATTAGTTGAATTCGTAAGGATATCAGTTATCTTTTTTTTACAGTAAACTAAATTTAAATCTTTATTTAAATCTTTTTTTCTTAACAACTAAAATTACACCAAGGAAAAGAAAAAATTACAACTAGTATATACAATTGAAACCATTGAGCTAACTGCAGACGGTTGCAAACAGCCTAAAGGTAGCTCAATTATTGATCCATGTCAATACCAGTCGGAGTCAGTTATCTACACAACTTTTGAATAGCTTACTTTGGGGCTATGGTGCTGTGTGGATTGTCCAGCATCATTTATTGTAATTTGTTTATTTTTTATATATAAAAAAAGTTAAAGTGTGAAATAAAGGATTTTCTATCAATTATTATTATAACACTATGTGGAGACTCACCGAACTTGCCAACCGGCATCTGACACTGCAAGACATCGCGCTGCCTCCTGCCTTCCCTCAGTAGATGGGCAGGCAGGGGCGTAGCGAGGGGCGGGGGCGGCGACAGGGGCGGCGGCGGCGGGGGCAGCGCGTCCCACAGGGGCACGTGGTCGGGGTGTTATAACACATTGTAGAGACTCACCAAACTTGCCAACCGGCATCTGACACTGTAAGACATCGCGCTGCCTCCTGCCTTCCCTCAGTAGATGGGCAGGCAGGGGCGTAGCGAGGGGCGGGGGCGGCGACAGGGGCGGCGGCGGCGGGGGCAGCGCGTCCCACAGGGGCACGTGGTCGGGGTGTTATAACACATTGTAGAGACTCACCAAACTTGCCAACAGGCATTTGACACTGCAAGACATCGCGCTGCCTCCTGCCCTCCCTCAGTAGATGGGCAGGCAGGGGCGTAGCGAGGGGCGGGGGCGGCGACAGGGGCGGCGGCGGCGGGGGCAGCGCGTCCCACAGGGGCACGTGGTCGGGGTGTTATAACACATTGTAGAGACTCACCAAACTTGCCAACCGGCATCTGACACTGTAAGACATCGCGCTGCCTCCTGCCTTCCCTCAGTAGATGGGCAGGCAGGGGGGTAGCGAGGGGCGGGGGCGGTGACAGGGGCGGCGGCGGCGGGGGCAGCGCGTCCCACAGGGGCACGTGGTCGGGGTGTTCCAGGGGGCACGGCCAGGGGCAGCCGAGGCGGCGGACTTTCTTCTTCTACAAATTTAATTTCAAGATTACAATCAATGAATAGAAAAATAAAATAAAACGAGTATATACAATTAGCAGCGCCTCGCGGTTTCACCCGCGTAATTCCCGTTCCCGTGGGAATTCCCGGATAAAATATAGCCTATGTATTATCCCAGGCTATAATCTATCTCTGTGTCAAATTTCATCCAGATACATTCAGTAGTTTTTGCGTGAAAGAGAAACAAACATCCATCTATCCATCCATATTTACAAACTTTCGCGTTTATAATATTAGTAGGATTGAAATCATTGAGCTAACCGCAGATGGTAGCAAACAGTAAGGTAGCTCAATCGATCCATGTCAATACCAGTCGTCACGTCTCCAAGACACTGGCTGCATTACCACGCTGTATGGCAATGCTGATGCGCTGAGCCAGATACTCACCAGCTAGAGGGGCACGTTTCGCATATAACGCTCAGATATTTTTTTAAAACCTTGAGAGCCTCGGTACCCCACGAAGACACCCAACGATAATATAAAATAGGGGTAGAGCTGTTTTTTTCAGTTGAGGAAAATGGAGGAGGTTTGTCACCAGTAGGGCTTTCTTCTTATTCAGAATATAAAAACAGAATAAAATAAATATTTAACAATGTCAGTCAAAAGATACAGCGGCTGAATTCCACTAATTTCAAAACAAAGGTCTCAATAGCGTCATACAATAAAGATGGCTAAAATGACGTTTTTGAATTTGGTATTCTACTTTTTTTTTGCGCTTAAACAGACTTAATATTAGGATGTCAAATTGGTAGTCATAAACGCTATCATCACAGCTATGAAAGAACCTCAAAATGTTTGTGCTAGTAGAATACCAAAAAGAGTTTAACACTGTCATTTTGACACGATGCTATTGTAATGGCGAAGCGATTTATTTAGTCGAATTCGGGCCCAGGGCATGTGGGCCAGTTGGGCCGGTATATTAAAGATCCCTTTGTAAACATTTGGGGTAAAATCCCCTTTAACCCAAACAATACAAGGTTACCTTTCTAACAGGCGGCTCCTCGGTGTCAGAATCCTGCCCCGGTTTGTACCCGTCCGCGAAACTGACTCGCTTGGCGCAACGCGGGTCACTCAGCAAGGCTTTACTGGAAAACATAATACTTACATATTTATGGATGTATATAATACATACAATACAAATACTATTTATTGTGCACCACAAATCACTACATAGTATAAAACAAAGTCGCTTTCTCCGTCCCTATGTCGTTATGTCCCTTTGAACGCCTTAATCTTTAAAACTACGCAACGGATTTTGATGCGGTTATTTTTAATAGATAGAGTGATTCAAGAGGAAGGTTTATACATATAATAAAACCGTGCGAAGCCGGGGCGGGTCGCTAGTACTATTTATACACCACAGTAAAGAAAAATAGAACAATAAAAAGTCTAACATACAAGAACAATACATAGGACTAAAAGTATAAAAATTTGTACAAAATCTTTTACTTTGTGGGATAAAACGATGTGTATGCCTAAACTAGGAAATAACCTGTTTCTCAGGCAAAATAAAGTGTTGATAGAGCTGTATGGATGAATAGATATTATGGATGTTACTCTTTCACACAAAAACTACTGAACGGAAAAAAACAATTTTCTGTTCATCCCATTTCATCCCATAAATCAGTTCCCATAGCATGGAAATAGCCTTGAAACGATTCCATAGTAACAAGCGTGCGAAGTCGCGAGCAGATACTAGCTTATAAATATATCATCACTACATAGTATAAAACAAAGTCGCTTTCTCTGTCCCTATATCCCTAAGTCCCTTTGTATGCTTAAATCTTTAAAACTACGCAACGGATTTTGATGCGGTTTTTTTTAATAGATAGAGTGATTCAAGAGGAAGGTTTATACGTATAATAAAACCGTGCGAAGCCGGGGCGGGTCGCTAGTTTTTTATAAACAAACTACTTAGATCGCTCGGGCGGGCGCGCGTTCGTTCGTGTAAACAATTGTGTAAATGTGTGTTTGTTTGATTCTGTATGTGTGCTAGTGTAATGGTATAAGTATGCTTGGGTATCCTGTAATTTGTGTGGATGCGTTTGCCGTATAACTACATAATAAATTATTATTATTATTGTTAATAATGACGGTATCAAATATCGTACTCACGTGACTAAAATCCCTTTGTCAGGTCCATCTTCTTTTTCCGTGTTTTCTTTAGCAACGTCGTCGTCGCCGAGAGCTAGAAAAAACACAGAATATAAAATACAAATTATTATGACTTTTTCCGCGCCGGATCATGGAGGCAGAATCACCATATTTTTGAAACTAACTACCACCATTTTGTGTCACTTACCTCCATGCTTTTATGTTTCTGTTTGTTAATTTTATACTATTTTTAGTGTACCTGTGTCCAAATAAATTTTTATTCTATTCTATACAAAACATCGACCGAGGTTACGATTCCAATACAGCGAGCGAAGCAAGCCGCTAACCATCACATAGCGAAACGAGCGAAGCGAATGCGTCAAGCTGAAGACAGGGCGCTATGGCGCTTATAAGGGGAGGCTTATGTCAGTGCATAGTGCAGTGTGGACTAAAAACGGTATTACACTACACGTTATTCAGGGCCCTAACTACCAGGCCCTGAATATCGTCCGGATCCGGGTCCGTCCCTTAGGGACCCTAAATCTTATTACACCACTCTTAGGGTCCCTGAATACCGTGTAGTGTAATACCCATTTAATATAGACTAATGATGACGATTGTTGGTGTGGAACCGAGTGACATTTGGCCAAGCATCAACGTCATTGATGTACGCACACCCCCGCGCCGAATCGTTCTGCTATTGTTTCTTTCCTGTTCTAACGCATATGGACTATGATTTTATCTAATTTCGTCTCGTCAGCGTGGGAAGGAGATACAATCATAGTCAAATCTATATGCGTTAGAACAGGCAGGGAAAAACAGCGGAAACGCTACTACGATTTCGCGGCGAAGGTGTGCTACCGGCGATCATTTATGCCGGCGGCAGCGGAGTAACATGCCTTCTTGATAAGATTTTGTTTTTTGTATTGTTTAAATCTACGAATAGAAAGTTATATATAAAAAAGGTTGGGAAACCCTGATTTAGGGGGACCTTTATCCCCAAACTAAATAGTGTTAAGAGCGCGGTGGATCCGCTCGTCCAGCGACGAGTGACTGGAGTACGCTCCGCCGGCTGAGAAGCAGTCTCCGTATATACAAACTCACCGATAGTGTTAAGAGCGCGGTGGATCCGCTCGTCCAGCGACGAGTGACTCGATTACGCTCCGCCGGCTGAGAAGCAGTCTCCGTATATACAAACTCACAGATAGTGTTAAGAGCGCGGTGGATCCGCTCGTCCAGCGACGAGTGACTCGAGTACGCTCCGCCGGCTGAGAAGCAGTCTCCGTATATACAAACTCACCGATAGTGTTAAGAGCGCGGTGGATCCGCTCGTCCAGCGACGAGTGACTAGAGTACGCTCCGCCGGCTGAGAAGCAGTCTCCGTATATACAAACTCACCGATAGTGTTAAGAGCGCGGTGGATCCGCTCGTCCAGCGACGAGTGACTCGAGTACGCTCCGCCGGCTGAGAAGCAGTCTCCGTATATACAAACTCACCGATAGTGTTAAGAGCGCGGTGGATCCGCTCGTCCAGCGACGAGTGACTAGAGTACGCTCCGCTGGCTGAGAAGCAGTCTCCGTATATACAAACTCACCGATAGTATTAAGAGCGCGGTGGATCCGCTCGTCCAGCGACGAGTGACTAGAGTACGCTCCGCCGGCTGAGAAGCAGTCTCCGTATATACAAACTCACCGATAGTGTTAAGAGCGCGGTGGATCCGCTCGTCCAGCGACGAGTGACTAGAGTACGCTCCGCTGGCTGAGAAGCAGTCTCCGTATATACAAACTCACCGATAGTGTTAAGAGCGCGGTGGATCCGCTCGTCCAGCGACGAGTGACTAGAGTACGGACCGCCCGCTGAGAAGCAGTCTCCGTATATACAAAGTCACCGATAGTGTTAAGAGCGCGGTGGATCCGCTCGTCCAGCGACGAGTGACTAGAGTACGCTCCGCTGGCTGAGAAGCAGTCTCCGTATATACAAACTCACCGATAGTGTTAAGAGCGCGGTGGATCCGCTCGTCCAGCGACGAGTGACTAGAGTACGCTCCGCCCGCTGAGAAGCAGTCTCCGTATATACAAACTCACCGATAGTGTTAAGAGCGCGGTGGATCCGCTCGTCCAGCGACGAGTGACTGGAGTACGCTCCGCCGACGAGTGACTGGAGTACGCTCCGCCGGCTGAGAAGCAGTCTCCGTATATACAAACTCACCGATAGTGTTAAGAGCGCGGTGGATCCGCTCGTCCAGCGACGAGTGACTGGAGTACGCTCCGCCGGCTGAGAAGCAGTCTCCGTATATACAAACTCACCGATAGTGTTAAGAGCGCGGTGGATCCGCTCGTCCAGCGACGAGTGACTGGAGTACGCTCCGCCGGCTGAGAAGCAGTCTCCGTATATACAAACTCACCGATAGTGTTAAGAGCGCGGTGGATCCGCTCGTCCAGCGACGAGTGACTGGAGTACGCTCCGCCGGCTGAGAAGCAGTCTCCGTATTGGAGTCGGTCTGATGCTCCGTACATGTCCATGTACGCTTCGTCGTAACTGTTGACACATTTCAGTATTTATTCCACCGCAGTGCAATTGATATAATAAATATCAATTGTTGGACAATCCATGCATTATGATATAGCCCCATGCTAAGCAGAGCTTGTATTATTAGTATTAGATAACTGATTTACTTACATTGACCTATATTGATATACTTACACTACATATCACTACATAGTATAAAACAAGTCGCTTTCTCTGTCCCTATGTCCCTTTGTATGCTTAAATCTTTAAAACTACACAACGGTTTTTGATGCTGTTTTTTTTAATAGATAGAGTAATTCAAGAGGAAGGTTTATCCGTATAATAAAACCGTGCGAAGCTGGGGCGGGTCGCTAGTATATTTATATCTAGATATCTTTATATTTATTTTTTCTTGATATTTTTTCAGACTGTTCAGAGTGTTCAAATATAAGCAATACTAACTGTTATTTTAGACAATAATTCTCTCTATATGTCTTCAATCTTACCCAGTATTAGAATTAGCATCGTTCCTGTTAGCAAGGCTCTGTATCTTATAGACGGCGGGCGACACCACGCTCTCGATTGCGAACGTTTCTGACGATTCCGCTTCGTTGCCGCCGGTCAGAACTATGTTCACTTCACTGGGCTTTAGACCTGGAAACAATGAATATTTATTAGGATTTGATATCATTATTAATATTATAAACAGGAAAGTTTGTATCTATACATATATCAGTGTGCTATATTTCTATAGCGCTCATTAGGGGAGGCCTATGTCCAGCAGTGGACTAATATAGGTTGATGATGATGATTTATCAGTGTGGATAGATGTTTGCAAAATCGAGCTGACGTCACGTCATTCTATAAAATGTCCCAGGGTGTGACGTCACGAGCACCCACTTCTCAACTGCTTTATCTTGGGCATTTTCTGTTTGATTGACAGAAAAAATACGTGTCCAATATTTTTCGAAATTCTATCTCACGGACTAAATAGAATTACTATTTTTCTTATCCAGGCATTTACCCTATTTTCGACTTCGGTGAGTAAAATATACTAACGTGTCCAATATTTTTCGAAAATCTAACTGACGGACTAATTGTAATTTTTTCAACATCTAGCCTATTTTACTCTACTACGTACCCCAGCGCGAAGGTCGCTTATCATTGGCCCAGCGTGAGGGCTGTGACGTCACAGGCTCGGCCGGGTCGCCCGCTCGCCAGTCACACTTGATCTCCCCTCGGGTGCGGGTCAACGTGACTGTCTCTATGCGCCCGGAGGTCTGCTCATCTGGTGGCGGGACGCGCTGAAATAATGCAGTTTATTTTATGAATGACTAGCGACCCGCCCCGGCTTCGCATTATACGTATAACCTTCCTCTTGAATCACTCTATCTATTAAAAAAAATTAAAATCCGTTGCGTAGTTTGTAAGATTTAAGCGTACAAAGGGACATAGGGACAGAGAAAGCGACTTTGTTTTAATTATGTAGTGAAGTCAACAGGGTTGTTACTCGATGTATTTATGGCGGAATTGGATAAGGCTTACATGCAATAAATTTAAAACCTCAAATGTTAAGCGGGAGGTTAATGGTTTTCAAGATATTTGGAACTTAGCTATTTTTGTAAATATCAGACTAGACCGTTCCATACTATTATGTCAAAACGGCCAAAAAAAACTTTGTATGGTATGGGAGCTCCCCAAAATATTAAGTTTATTCTGTTTGTATTTTTGTAGGTATTTTAGGTATTTGTTGTTATGGCGGCAACATAAATGCAACACCTGTGAAAATTTAGCAGAATGCCAGCGCTACATGGCAACATGCTCTAGTATTAAGCTGAGCTATGGGCCATTTCTCTGCCACAAAAATCAACCTAGTTTATACATTTTCTTTTTGTGTTATTATTTTGTTAGGATAGTTTTAATTATTAAGCTTAGTTATAGTTTTTGTGGATTTTGAGAAATAAATAATTTTCATTTCATTTCATTTTCAAATTTCAATCGTCTGAGTATCACAGTTCATGGGATACAGCCTGGTGATAGAGACAAACAAACGGACGGAAATGGTCCGTTTCACCCTTTGTGTGCGGAACCATAAAAAACACCTTATTTTAGGACTATAAAGCAGTCTTAACTTTATTAATTATTTTTATTTTTGATGAACTTGAAATGAAAAATTATACTTTATTATAGTAATGACCTACGGAGCTGAGACGTGGACACTCACGGTAGGGCTGGTCCACCAGTTCAAAGTCGCCCAGCGAGCTATGGAAAGAGATATGCTCGGAGTCTCTCTGAAGGATAGGATTCGTAATGAATACATCCGACAAAGAACCAAAGTTATCGACATATCTCAAAGAATTAGCAAGGCCCACTGCCACTTCGGCAGTGGGCCGGCCATATTTCGCGGAGACCCGACAACTGTTGGGGTAAACGTGTTCTTGAGTAGAGACCGCGACTTGGCAAACGTAGTGTAGTACGCCCTCCGGCCAGGTGGGATGACGATCTGCGAAAGACTGCTGGCAGATGCTGGATGCGTCAAGCTAGGAAGGAAGGAAGGAAGGTAGAAGACAGGGCACTATGGCGCTCATTAGGGGAGCCTATGTCCAGCAGTGGACTAATATTGGCTGATGATGATGGCAGCTAGTTTTTAAGACTCACCTGACAAGCCACATCGCTCTGGTACTCCATAGCCATCTGTTCATACATCTCGTAGTTCCCCTGCTCATAAGATTCCATCTCAACTTCCTCTCCTCTTTCCATCTCATGTCCTTCGCTTTGCATCACATCGTGGAAGTTATAGTTTGAGTTCTGGGACGAAGGTCGCAGATGACTGTCATCTTTCTCGTATTCTTTGACGCTGATGACTGAGTCTTGTGATGACGACTGTGTGGTATCGTCTGAGGGTAGTTTTTGATCTTCAGGTTTGTATTCTGGCTCCTGGAATATATAAGTCATATTTGGTTATCTGGAATGTTTTACATATTTAGTATAATGGTTTAAGGTTTTTTTAAGACTGACATGTTTTGGAGGTTATGGTTTAAATCAAAAATAAAAGTTTATAGATACATCACTACATAGTATAAAACAATGTCGCTTTCTCTGTCCCTTATGTCCCTCCCTATATCCCTATGTCCCTTTGTATGCTTAAATCTTTAAAACTACGCAATCGATTTTGATGCGGTTTTTTTTAATAGATAGAGTGATTCAAGAGGAAGGTTTATACGTATAATAAAACCGTGCGAAGCCGGGCGGGTGGTCGCTAGTAGATTTATAGAATAGACATCTGTTTTTTTTTCCACACATCATACCCCAAAACAATCAAAGCTAATCGTGCTAGATGCCTTACTATAACTTACTTTACTATACCTAAATCTATAAAAAAAGGCCGCGAGCGATTTTGGATGTTTTTCCACCCCTTCATAATATAAGTAACTAGCGACCCGCCCCGGCTTCGCACGGTTTTATTATCCGTATAAACCTTCCTCTTGAATCACTCTATCTATAAAAAAAACCGCGTCAGAATCCGTTGCGTAGTTTTAAATATTTAAGTATACATAGGGACATAGGGACAGAGAAAGCGACTTTGTTTTATACTATGTAGTGATAAGTATGGATTTATACAAACAAACTTACCTTTTCATCCTGTTTATTCAATTCGCTTTCCTTAGCCTCCTCTTCGACTATCCTCTCCGCTTCTCTTTCTTCCGCATCAATCTTCTCCGTTTCCCTCTTTTCTTCTATTTCCATTTCCCTCTTTTCATCTTCAGCGAAGCTTTCTCCAAAAACTTCCGAACTATTCACATCTTCGACTTCCTTCTTGATCTGTATACTTACGAAATCATTTTGTAGCTGTTTGACGTTGATAATCTCTCTATGTTTGACAGGAGTTAAGTTTTTAGTTTCCTCGTCAGTTAACCTTTCCGTTTTGATATTTTTTAATATGTTTACGTCAAATTCGTCAGATTGCATTGATTCAGAAGAGGATTGTTTTCTCTTCTTGCGTTTTTTTCTTTTATCTTTCTTCTTTGATTTCCTGTCGGATTCTGAAGATGTTTCTGATGAGGTTTTTGATTTCTTTTTCTTTTGGGCTTTCTTTTTTTGCTTAAGGAGTCTCTTCTTCTTTATTTTCTTATCGCGTTTTTTCTTTTCTGTAAAAATATATTACTTAGTAGTAATTACTTAGTAAATAGAAGTTTTAAGTTGCCCTAGAAGAAACTGCTATCGGCTCGTAACATTATAAATTATATAATAATAATAAGAAATAGCGCTGAACAAGCTGAACCTTTTTTCTTTTTTTATGTAAGTTCATACAAATAGCTTTGATTATTCTTGCTTATGTACGATGCTATTTCACTCTTTGTTTTAATTTTATTTGTGTAATCCTTTTTGGCCTTATTTTTAACTATATTTTAAGTTTTTTAACAGAAATTGTAACGCTGTGGTTTACCTCAATAAAAAATAAATAAATAAACAGTCCACACAGCATCATCTAGCCCCAAGCTAAGCAGAGCTTGTGTTATGGGTACTAGATGACTGATATACTTAATACATAACATTACATTATAGAGATATTTATACATAGAAAACAACTTGAACCTTGAAACAAATATTTGCAGATACAAACATATGTCCCAAGGGAATCGAACCTGCAAGCTCCTACGTCACAGGCGAACTTTCGCCTGCTACGCCAAATCAGTCGTCAACTTAAAAAGTACAAACTACTGATCAGATATGGATGAAATTATGAAATTTATATGGAACTTCACGAGAAGCCTTGTGATTCAAATTCAAAAAGGTTCAAATAAAAAAGAATCTCGCATAAACCAGAAAAAAAGTAATAATGAAAAAAACAGTGCATAAAAGACATCTTCCTTTTTTATGTCGGTTGTAAAGAAAAAACTATACCTTTTTCAACAATATCAGCCTCTTCTTCAAGTTTCTTTTTCTTCCTCATTTGCTTTTCTGTTATCCTCTTCAAATATTTCTTACCGAGGCGCTGGCGTTTTAATGCTGCCTTAGCTTTTAATTTGTCTTTCTTTTCCTGGAATTAATTGAATATTGCAATAAAATTGATAGTAAGTTTAATTGATTAATGTTATTAATACATAATTATTTGTTGTAATGTAATGTAATTTTATCTAAGCTTTAATTTGTGGCTTATATTGTACCTTGGAAGGAATGCAGCCCCTACGGCACAAGTCTAACCACTTAGTGTAGGTGCTGTAACCCTAAACCAGAAGCCAAGCCAAAAAACCTAAAATTAATGTATGTTATATTTTAGATGGAAATATTATGTACCTATTGATTATTTGAAAGGCTTGATTTGAAATAAATATTATTATTATTATTAAAAAAAAATATCAAACTCTATTACAAATGTGAAAGTTTGGTATGGATGGATGTTCGTTCTTGGTGCAAAAGATTGCCATTTGCCTTTGCTATTTAGCGAGGTGATTCTGTAAGCATTATGGGCACCTAATTACTAATTACATGACCATGTACAATCCGACGATCCTATCCATACCAGGTTGTCTGGCAGAGATCGCTCTTGAGCGATAAGACCGCTAATTGAGTATTTTCTATCTAGGTATCTAATTCTAAATTGTATTATACTTATGTTTCTCTGACAATAAACAAAAACATATTGTGTATAATAAATAAATATGAATCGTAAGTTAATGTATAAAAGGTCAGTTATTACCTTTTTATCTTTCTTCTTCTTCTTTTTGCTGGGAGAGTCCTCGCTCTCAGACCCGGATGGTGAGTGTTTCCGTTTCCGCTTTAACTTCTCCATTTTCTGTTTTTTGCTGAAAAACACACTAATATTACAAATGCATACATAAAACAAAAATCTTATCAAGAAGGTATACAGATAAGCATTATTTATTTGACTCACAAACATATCACAATCATTATCACTACATAGTATAAAACAAAGTTGCTTTTTCTGTCCCTATGTCCCTTTGAATGCTTAAATTTTTAAAACTACGCAACGGATTTTGATGCGGTTTTTTTAAATAGATAGAGTGATTCAAGATGAAGGGATACGTATAATAAAACCGTGCGAAGCAAGGGCGGGTCGCTAGTACATTATAAACAATAGAAAAAAAAGGCAACAAAGTAGATATCACTACTTAGTATAAAACAAAGTCGCTTTCTATGTCCCTATATCCTTATGTCCCTTTGACTACTTAAATCTTTAAAACTACGCAACGGATTTTAATGCGGTTTTTTTTAATAGATAGAGTGATTCAAGAGAAAGGTTTATAAGTAGGTATAATAAAACCATGCGAAGCCGGGGCGGGTCGCTAGTCATAACATAATTTAGGAACTTTTTCATACATACAGTAGGTAGGAAATAAAACCATTCGGTAATAGTAGGTAGGTAGGTATGATTTGTGCTGCCGAGGTGAAACAAAACGGATGAGTCTCATCATCCGGGGTTTTGCAGCGCTGATTTTCACAGTGAATGTATACGTATAAGAAATGTATACATACATTTTGTGGTCTTCATTTTCCACCTTCGAGTCCTAGCTCCATCCCTCGCTGCTCTCAAAATTCAAAATTCAAAGTGCTTTATTTCCTTTAGACCTTACAGGACACTTGGACACGTCATAAAAATATACATGTTAAAAAATAATTGAAATTATGGAATAAAGTGATTTGATTTGATTATTGTTCACTTCAGTCTATTTAGGTAAAGTAAAGAAGCGAACAAGAAACCTTTACCTTGTTAGGTTTTTAGTTTTAGAGTTGGAGCAAACCTCTTCCCAAGCTTTTTATCATATAATTAATATTTTAAAGTAAGCCTTTTTACAAAGAATAGTTTTGATAATTTGTTTGAATTTATTTACCGCTAATTTTTGCAATTCACTTGGAGTTTTGTTGCAGAAGCGTATTGCCCTTTGAAAGATACATTAACCTTGTTTAATATAGTTGTGGGCAAAGCGAGTTTATTCTTATTTCTAGTACACATTATGTATGTCGCTATTTTTAGTGAACTTATTGATATTTTTATGAGTGTACAACAAATTTTCATATTTTTAATTTTAAGCGTATTGCCCTTTGAAAGATACATTAACCTTGTTTAATATAGTTGTGGGCAAAGCGAGTTTATTCTTATTTCTAGTACACATTATGTATGTCGCTATTTTTAGTGAACTTATTGATATTTTTATGAGTGTACAACAAATTTTCATATTTTTAATTTTCATCTCGAGCCGCGCCTTCTCCTTCTTGACGGCATCAGAGTCCTCCACTGGCCTTTTCATGCCCTAAGGGGGGTCTTGGGGGTTCTCAGATATGTATACGTACATCTTTTGGTCCTCATCTTCCACTTCAGAGTCCTGGCTCCATCCCTCGCTGCTCTCGAGCCGCGCCTTCTTCTTCTTGACGGCATCAGAGTCCTCCACGGGCCTTTTCATGCCCTAAGGGGGGTCTTGGGGGTTCTCAGATATGTATACGTACATCTTTTGGTCCTCATCTTCCACTTCAGAGTCCTGGCTCCATCCCTCGCTGCTCTCGAGCCGCGCCTTCTTCTTCTTGACGGCATCAGAGTCCTCCACGGGCCTTTCATGCCCTAAGGGGGGTCTTGGGGGTTCTCAGATATGTATACGTACATCTTTTGGTCCTCATCTTCCACTTCAGAGTCCTGGCTCCATCCCTCGCTGCTCTCGAGCCGCGCCTTCTTCTTCTTGACGGCATCAGAGTCCTCCACGGGCCGCTTCTTGGCCTCTCTAAGAGGGGTCTTGGGAGGCGTCTCGGATCTTACTGTGCCCACGTCTAAGACTGCCTCCATGAATCTGGATATGGAAGAAATTGTTTTTTGGTAAATAAATATTTATTATTAATTCACCAATAGGATGACCTTAGTGCAACGGCGGGCGGAGGAGGTTGCGGGTTTGATTCCTGCCTAGCAACACACGTTTGTACGATCTAGAAATATGCTTTATGGGGTTAAGGGTGATCTATAGGGTCTATACAAAGCTGAAGACAGGGCCCTATGGCGCTCATTGGGGGAGGCCTATGTCCAGCAGTGGACTTATATAGGTTGATGATGATGATGATAGGGTATACTAAAAAAATCTATGTAATGTATTCGTATTTAGTAGGTATCAGTTATCTAGTGCCTATAACATAGGCTCTGCTTGTCGTGGACCCTAGGAGCTATCAACTCACTTCTGGTACTCGATATCCAGCTGTCGATGGCCCCTCTCCCGCGGCGGGGTGGGTTGTTCCTGCGAGTCCTCGGCCTCCCACTCGCTGGCCGGCGCTATGGGCCCGCTCGCACAGAGGGGGGACGCGGGGTACCAGCCGCGGGCGGCGGGGCACGTGTCGTCTTGGACTCTGGAACAATAAGGTCTTTATTTAAGAGGTACACGTACAGTCATGGCCTTCTTACCTATCAATTAAAACCTTACCTTTCAGTACTTTTAAATTAAAAATATTAATTGATCCCATAAAGTAAAGATGCAAGTGGAATATCTTAAAATCTCAGTCAATCAGTCTGTTTGAGTCTCTACACAACATGGGATATGTATCAAAACAGAAAACACTCAATTTTTTTTAATAAAGCTGATGTTTTGACGGGTGAATTTTCGATTGAAAATTGCCCTTATTTTTCAATATTTAGGTCAAAACAAGATGAAAAAGTTAACATTTCAAATCAAATAAATTACAGTGTATGAAGAGAGAAGAAAGAAAATTCATTTCATTCAATGAATTCAAATCATTAAATATCATAAATGTTTTGAATTGAAATCATTCAATTCAAAACATTTATTGTAAAAGATAAAAATAAAAAACCAAAAACTTGGTTTTTTGAATTTTTCACATACATTTTGAGGTAATGTGAAAAAAGTTATGTTGTGACAAAAATTGTAGATTTGTATTTACTACAACTACAACTTTGCAATTTGACTTTTTTTCATAGGACTTGTAGTTCTGCCGGAAATCGAGATTAAACGTTTTTTACCCTAAAAAAACCAACCCCTACCCCTTCCCGACCTCAGATCGCCCGTAAATTATTTTTCCTTAAATTTTTACTACATTCTCCTCATTTTCCAATAGGTTTCATTCTACTATTATTTTATTTGTTTCAAAAACCTATCTTCTTCTACAACAAAACTCCAAATGAGTTGCAAATACTATCAGTAAATAAATTCAAACAAATTGTCAAAACTATTCTTTGTAAAAAGGCTTACTATAAAGTATCTGATTATTTAGATGATAAAAAAGCTTGGGATGAATTTTTTTGCTCCAACTCGAAAAATAACAACCTAACAAGGTAAAGGTTTTTGTTCGCTTTTTTACTTTACCTTAAAAAGATTGAAGTGAACAAAAATCAAAGTGAGCACTTTATTTCCTAGTTTTAATTTGAAAAGCTGTGCTAAGATTTTGGTTTATTGCAGTGTAAAAGTTTTAAGTGATTACCTAAATTTTAATTATTGTTGTTAGGTAAAATAATCACTTAGAATTGTTTAAAGAGTTTACCTATTGTGACAAAGAAATTTGCATGCCCAAAAAATGTTTTTCTCTTTTGTATTAGACTTGTTAATTGGTTATTTTTTGTGTATATTTGTTTGGTTTTTCTTTTATGTATACTTACTTAGCTTAAATTTATGTAAAAGCACTTTTGTAAACAGTAATCTTAACGCCTACCATTTGCGGGAGAGCAAGACTTCTTACCGTAATACAGTGCTAAACTAGTACGGAAGACAGTCACTCGACCACGGGTAACAACCTATACCTAGATCAAAATATGTTTCAAATTAAGCTGTAAAATTGTTATTGTAACCCTGAATGTTTTTATCCTAAACTTTAAATAAACTTTACTGTACTTACTTTACTTAATTATTTATAAAATGTATTTTAGGACGTGTCCAAGTGTCCTGTAAGGTCTTAAGGAAATAAAGCACTTTGACTTTGACTATCTACCCTGGTCTAATTGCCCTACACGGTTGCACATAGGCGGGGAGATTGAGACAAATAGACCTAACTTACTGTTCGTTTCCATAGACTGTTTGAACGAGACTCATCTTGCACATCTCCAGTTCCTCGTAGACCACAGAGCGGTCTTTCACGCAGTTACAGCTCTTTGGGTTCTCCGCATACCATAGTTTAGGATGGCCTCGAGTTTCTCTGAAATATACATTAATTACTGTATAAGTTACTGTATAAATACAACTCGTTGAGTGAATTTCGATCGATAACAAATGAGTCGCTTCATTCGAAGTTATAAAATCATTTACTATGTAGTACTTTCAACCTACAGATAGCATTTATTTTACTATTCAAATATTAATATAGATCAGTTGAGCTACCTTTAGACTGTTTGCAACGGTCTGTATCTACAATTATTTTAATTGTATGTATACTAGTTTTAATTTGTTTCTATTCCTTGATTGTTAGCTTTTTTGTGAATTAAAATGTATGACCATCTTAGTTTAGGAAACAATAGATAACTAATTCATTGAATGAATGAATAAATAAATAAAAAATGCTGGACTATCCACACAACATCATCTAGTCCCAAGCAAAGCAGAGCTTGTGTTATGGGTACTAGATGACTGATATACTTAATACTACATTACATAGATAGATATTTTACATAGAAAACACCCAGAAGCCCGTAGCAAATATTTGCAGATTCTACAAAAAAAAAAACCGAGGCGCCATCTTTTTGGAGTATGTCTCTTGTTGCAATAAATACTATTTACTTTTTTAGTACCTAGAATTAAAATTAGTGAAAATAACTTACTTGAAACATTTATTTCTGTCATGCCTGAAAAGCAACGGCTGGCAAATCTTCAGTACAAAGCTCCACGTCTCTAGCGAGTCCACTGTAGTCTTCGGCATTGCTTCATCAGACACTTTAGTCGACGTTATTCCACTTTCAACCGACTTTAAGCCACTTTCGATCGACTTTAGACTATCAACGGACTTAGAACGGCTATCGTTAGATTTGCAGCTTTGCGACGACCTCGACCGACTATCGTTTGATCTATTACTCTCTGTTGACTTTGAACGACTTTCGGTCGACTTATACCCGCTTTCGGTCGACTTGCATCCGCTTTCGGCCGACTTAACGCTTTCGACTGACTTAAAACCGTCAGAATAGTCGCTTCGACTTGAATACAATTCTCTTATCCTATCGTCGATTTCAGGGGTAACAGATTCCCTTTCGTCTTTTGGGGACATGTCGTATTCGACTAAACCTTTGTCTTGTGTTAGATCTTCGTCTATATCATCCTGCTTTATCTCAGCTATGACAGACTCTAAGAAAGATTCATCCATACCATCAACCGATATATCTTTCGACTCGTGATCGAATCTCGAAGGTGAATACGGTTCCATTTTAGCTGGTAGAGGTATCTTTGCAAAATCCTCTAACGTTGCATTTTCAGAGAAGATGTCTAGAGATTCTTCTTCATTATCGTTATCGTCCTCAATTTCAAATTTGAATGAGTCTGTTACAGGCTTCAGTTTTTCAATTTTAACGACATCTGGTTTAGATTTCAGACTTTCTTTCAGCTGTGCCATTGGATCGACAAGTTTAGTTGTAGTAGTTTTAGATTCATCGGTATCTTTCTTTTCAGCTTCAGTCAAGTCATTCTTTTCTTCGTTTTCTGACCAACTGTCACAAATTACGTAATCCGTTAGATTTACATCGGTCTCCTTTTGAAGCTTAGCTTTCCCAGCTTTTACAAACTGTACATCGTCATCATCTAAGTCAGATAAATTAATCGTATCGATCTTATCATTTGATTTTGAATCTTTTTCTTTAGATTTAAGTTCTTTAGAACTATCGTCTTTATCCTTTCTAACATCTCTATCTTTAGATCGAACGTCTCGGTCTTTAGATCGAACGTCTCGATCTTTAGATCGAACGTCTCGTTCTTTAGAACGAACGTCTCGTTCTTTAGATTTACCTCTTTCTTTTGATTTGCCTTCTTGTGTAGGTTTTTCTTCTTTGCGCTTTCTTAATTTTTCATCTCTTTCTCTTATGATTCTTCGTCTGTCACCGTCGGGCCGATCTCTACCTCTCTTGTCACTATATCTTCTATAGTTGTCACTCAATCTCCTTCTATCTCTACTTTGCCTGTCATCGGCTGCATCTCTTTCTCTATCCTTCCTGTCTTCCTGTAGTTTCTGCTTATTCCTTGCAAAAGGATTTTGATAGCTGGGCAGCAGTTTTTCGTAGCTGAATTTGAATGTTCTTCCTTCGGCCCGAGCTAGTTTTGCTTCGCGAATAATTTCATCCACTTTGGCTGGGTCTAAAAAGTTTGAAAAGCATATTAGAAGGACTTTTGATTATCAGATCGATTAGATGAATAAAATATGAATATGTATGTACATAAAACATGACATTCAAAAACATATAATATAATAACTACACACCAATAAAAATAAAAACAAAAATTAACATTATCAGGACAGCCACATCGCCCAAAGCGATCTCTTTCAGCCAACCTATGAGGGATTTTCATGAACTAAAAGGGATTATTATGACATTGACTCGCTTGGCAGAGTTTAACTAATCCTACTTCCGAATAATAATCTATTTCCTACGTGACTCTTTCATCCCATAATACAATAACACAAACATTCGCACTAATAATATAAATTCGAAATTTCGGGTGCGTGTTAACAAAACGCCGAAAATGTTGGGCAAAACCCCCCTATTTTTAAATTATTTATTATTATATTTAATTATTTATATTTAGACCACGCACACTAAAGCCAATGATCGTATAGACTTGAAATTAGAAGGAAGGGGGATCTTTATGTAATTGGATAAGCACTAATGGGTGTAGAAAATGTAACCCTGTGAGGATGTAAGGGATTTCTTATTCTAGTGACAAATAAAAACAAGAACAAAGTGGACGAAAGACTCAGAAATGAAACCAGACGCAGAGCCATAATTAAGAAGTTGAAGTTGAAGTTGACTCAGAAATGTATTTCTTAAAAATTATAGACTAACAACAAAAATCAGAGCGAACATTAGTTCAGGATAGTTAATGAATGACAGATGATCTAAAAAAGACTATGACCTTTTCATGAATACTGGCAGAAAAGTGACAAACCGTCTCATTGCCAACGACGAAATCAAGTCGAGTACAAATCTTAGTCTACGCGAGCAGATGCGGGGGCGCAAAGCTAGTTCATCACAATTAAATCCTGTTTAAAACACAGTCAGTATAAAATTACCGTATAAAGTCACACTCCTATCACGAGTGATCACAAATCGTCTTACCAGGAAACTTGACAAGTTTCAGCCACCAGAACAGGCCGTTTTCCGCGAAGGTTATGGCACCATAGACCACATTCACACAGTGAGGCAGATTATACAAAAGTTCTAAGAGTATAATCAGCCCCTATTTCACGCTTTTCAGGACTATGAGTAGGCCTTTGACTCAGTCAAAACTTGGGCTGTTCTGGAATCCTTACAGAGATGCCAAGTAGACTATCGCTATATCGAGGTGCAGAGATGTCTCTACGAAGCCGCCACTATAAGTGTCCAAGTATAGGACCAGCAGTCTAAACCCATCCAATTGCGCAGAGGAGTGAGACAGGGGGATGTCATATCCCCGAAACTGTTCACGAGCGCTTTGGAAGATATGTTTAAGACTGGACTGGAAAGGTCAGGGCGTAACCATAAACAGCGATTACATATCACACCTACATTAATGGCGGAGTCGCTACAGGAACTGACCCACATGCTGGACGGCTTAGCCTCAGCCTCGCGATGCATCGGTCTAACGGAAGTGTTCAATCAGTGCGTCCTACCCGTAATGACCTACGGAGCTGAGACGTGGACACTCACGGTAGGCCTGGTCCATAGTATCAAAGTCGCTCAGCAAGCTATGGAAAGAGCTATGTGAGGAGTTTCTCTGGTGGAGAGGATTCGTAATGAATACATCCGACAGAGAACCAAAGTTATCGACATAGATCAAAGAATTAGCGAGCTGAAGTGGCAGAGGACCGGCCATATCTCGCGAAGATCAGGCAACCGTTGAGTTAAACGTGTTCTAGAGTAGAGACCACGACTCGGCAAACGTAGTGTAGGACGCCCTCTGGCCACGTGTGATGACGATCTGTGAAAGACTACTGGCAGATGCTGGATGGCTGAAGACAGTTCGCTATGGCGCTCATTGGGAGAGGCCTATGCCCAGCAGTGGTCTAGTATAGGTTGATGATGATGATGATGATGACAAAATTACCCATCTAAAGCGTTCAAGCATTACAAGGGTAGGCGTGACTACTTTCACAATTAACTACTTTGACAATAGACTACTTTGACAACAAACTACTTTGACAATGGACTACTTTGAGAAAGGGAGAAGAAGCAGTATAGCAATCTAGCGTCCGTTCGTGATGCTATTGCTAAAATCAAACTACAAAGCCTACAAAATCAAATATCTACAAAAAAGCTCAATCTAATAAAAAGCTTAATCTTAGTTACCCATCTTACTTCTTGCTGCGGCGACGAGAGCGCTTTTCGTGCGCGGTTTCATAACTTCTTTTTTGACAGGGTGCAAAACACGAAATTTTCGAGCTTCATATACCCACACAAGCAAGTAAACAAGCAATTATGGTTAGTGTTGTGATCAAGTAAGGATAGGCCGGATTAAGAAATGTAGATTAAAAAATGCTAATGATGTTTGGGGACTATCTAAACGGGTGAGTTAAGCGGCAAATCATTAGATATTGAAGCTCGATGAATTCGTGGCCGTAGCGATTGCAGTAGCACCGATATCTTTAGAACATTCCTCAAGTAATTCTCCATTCAATTCCAGTCTTAAGAGGCTGGTGTCCTCTGAAGAATGCACATCACCCCACTAACATTTTCACACTAAAATTCACGTCTCCCGTTGCCTAGTCTTTTAAGAGACTGGTGTCTTCAGGAGTAGGTACCCCTCGCGCTATCATAACACTAACATAACACTCATAGATACTGGGGTTTCCTGATCCCCAGACTCTTAAGAGACTGGTATCCGCGGGGATACCCCCTGCACAATCCAATCATCCATCACACTTAACATAACACTCATACATACTGGGCATTACTGGGGTTTCCTGTTGCCCAGACTCTTAAGAGACTGGTACCCGCAGGGATAATCCACGCACAATCATCACACTCAACAAAACGCTCATATCATCCACACTGGGATCTCCTGACGCCCAGACTCTTAAGAGACTGGTGTGCTCAGAAGTATCACTGGCATAATTATCACACTAACATAACCCTCATCATACATACTGGGGTTTCCTGTAGCTCAGACTCTTACATAACAGTCTCATTATCTACACTGGGGTTTTCTGTTGGTAGACTCTTAAGAGACTGGCGTCCTCAGGAGTACCCTGGCATAATCATCACACTAACATAACACTCATCATACATACTGGGGTTTCCTGTAGCCCAGACTCTTACATAACACTCTCAATATCTATACTGGGGTTTTGTGTTGGGTTTTCTGTTGGTAGACTCTTAAGAGACTGGTATCCTCAGAAGTAACCCTCGCACAATCATCGCACTTAACAAAACACAAACAAACAATCACCCACCTTATACCAGACGTCTGTAAGTCTATGGCATAAGGTGGGTATTTACGAGCATAATGTAATTATTATTTTTTAATGACTCGAGCATTCGTCTAAAACTTGAGTTCGGTATACTCACTCATATCATATCGTAAGCCTCAAAATTTAGGTTCTTATATGTTATTCATTAATAAAAAATATTTAAAAGTTGTAAAATAAATTCATTACATTGATTTATATTCTACTAGCGACCCGCCCCGGCTTCGCACGGTTTTATTATACGTATAAAGTTATAAACCTTCCTCTTGAATTACTCTATCTATTAAAAAAAGCTGCATCAAAATCCGTTGCGTAGTTTTAAAGATTTAAGCATTCAAAGGGACATAGGGACAAAGAAAGCGACTTTGTTTTATACTATGTAGTGATATGTAGAAAACACCCAGAAGATAAGAGCCTATTAGCCTAGTTTCAGCAACTAAATCATCCGTTCAGATAGTCCCTGGAAACTCAAGTTCTCATTAACACTTTCACTGCCACCGACGCGATGACGACTTGTACCAGCCGGCAGCAGCGGCAGTGAATGCGTTAATGTTAGCATATTCCTTACTTGACCACCGAAAACAAGGAAAACAGATTTTTTGGGAAGTTCAAGTATTGGGTGTTCTTTTCCCCATATCATGCGCAGAAAACGTGGGAAGGTAATTAATATGCAAATTCAAAACTAGATGGAAGAAATGTTAAAAAAATAGGTGGTTTTCACAAGACGTGTTCTCAATTTATGTGACAAAATACAGCCAAGCACAGAGTTTGTTATTTAGGGTAGAATAGAGCAAAATTTCATGACATTTCTTTGTATATGATATTTTAAACCCAACTTCAAAAAGGAAGAGGGTCTCTAATGTCTCTATTCAACGGTTTTTCAGGATTCTCTACCCAAAGTCTTACCGAATTCGCAATCTGTCCGGCTGTCTGTCAGCAGGCTGTATCTCAAGAATGATAGCTAGATAGTTGAAATTTACAAATTATGGTTTTCTCTTTTCACTATAACAACAAACACCTACTAAAAAAAATATTTAAGGGGTGCTCCCATACAACAACCATTATTTTTGTGCAGATTTTAGACATACATTATTATTTGAAAGATGGTGCTTTTTATGTGGTCAAACTAAAATTTCATCAAGATCTGACCATTATTTTTAAGTTAACCCTAATAATGCGTGAAATTTGAAGCCGATCGTAAGTTTCTTTAAACACTAAAGGTACTGTAAATTACTGTTAATTTGCTTTGTCATGTATGCATACATGCATGCATGTATGCATACATGACAAAGCAAATTGCTCTCTATTTAACCCTACATAAAAAACGCTGTGCTTAGCTTGCTGTCTAGACAGTCTAAGACTGAGGTTTCGGCCGCACTGCAGTATGGTAGCTTGGATGGAGTCGAGAAAACAAGAATATGAAAGTGTTCGGCCACACTACAGAGAATTTGTGTTAGCAGCAATGTCTGTTTTCGCATGTTGACTCTTAAGGATATAGCACATAATATACATAAATGACCGTTATCGCACAGCACAAAAATAAGCATTAAAACACATATTAAGCTCGTCTTTCTTAGATTTTTTTTGTCTAAGTATCTGTTTTTATTTTTTATTATAATTACATTCCTTTATGGTGCTTCTTTTTCATTCTTTATCGTGGCTAAGTTTAATACGTTTTGTAATAAGTAATTATTTTTACAATTTAGAAAATAATGAAATCAAGTGTATTTTGTAATATCTCCGGTGGAAATAAATGAAATATGAATATACATTTTGATGCTAGTTCAAAATAAGGAGACGGATTGGACTGTATTTTTTGTGTCATCAACATCATTCCTTTTTTCTGGGTGAACCAATTTTAATAATTTCCTTTTTTATTTAAAAGCTGGTGCTTCTCATGTACCATGTAAATTTAATCAAGATCTGACTATTTGTTTGTGTCTAATCCTGAATATAATAATGCGTGAAATTTGACGTAAGGTCGTTTCGTTTCTTTTGTAAAATATCATCAATTTATACAGTGACAAAATGGCTAAAGGCAAGCTTCCACTTATTCCGCGAACAGCATGTTATCTTTTGCCGTCATTATAAACTGTATCAAAATGTACGCACGGTACGAGTTAAAGCTTATATTTGAATGCAAATTTTTGTGCTGTACGGTATAAGTGCGTGCGGTGCAGATCAGCGACAACCTTAAGCCTCGCCCTTCCAAGCAACCAACAAAGTAACCAGCCAACTTAGCCGCCATCCCGCCAACATACAGTGCGGCCGTAGCTTGACTTTAAGAAACTTTGAAGATGCAAACAATTCAGAACGCTATAGAAATTCAGAAATGCAGAACTAATTAACCTTTATTTAAGTTACAAAACTGAACTTACCTAACATCATGGATTTTATAGGTGGCATCGCTTTAGTGGGCATGGCCTTTTCATCGGGGGCCGGACAGATGAGGCCTAGAGGTATTCCAAGGTCTACCAGCTCCATCTTTCTTTTCATGGCCTCAATCTCACAGAGAGTCTTCTTCTGGCTGTTCAGGTAGTCTGCCAGTGGATAGCTAACTAAAAGATAAGGTAATCTTTATTTCTAGCATAAACTATAACATTAATGTATTTTATTTATTTGGGAAACATACAGTTTTAAAGATCTAAAAAGATAGCCGTCACGAGAAGGCAGAGTGCTCAGAATGCTGGCAGCATTGTCATTTAAATGGCAATAGCATTTGTGTATATAATGGTAGAAGACAAAGTAGAAAATAGAACGAACATCTTTAAAAAGGGAAAGAATGTCTGATTCATTGCTTGGGCATAAAAAGATCACCATACACCCAACAATGTGTAGATTTGTCGGATTTTAATGATTATTATGGTTGTAAAAATAATATGGAAAATGCTTACTAAGCTCCTCTGATCATCAAAAATCAGAGTAAACTCATAGTTTATGATATAAATTAAGAGTAAAATTTTATCAAACCATGATTTCCTCAAATTTTTTACTCATTTCAATTTATATTTTATAAATTCTAGGCCCAACATCCAACCCACATGAATTTAAAAAACTAAAATCAATGATCAAATCTCAAGTGTTTAATATAATAATGTGTAATAATTTCATTGAAAAAGAAACAAATGAAGTGAGATATGATAGTTACCATTCTGTTTACTGGTCCCCGGTTTAGGGGGTTTTGGAGGCTTTTTCGGGTCAACCACATCTTCAATTTCCCCCGGCTTCAAAGGCTTCGCACTGGCCAACTTGCCAATGAAAACTGTACCTACTGCCCCCACTGAAAATGATAAAAATTAACTTAAGCTTTGTTGAATATTCAAATGGAAAGGACTCTTATTAAATTCGGTAATGCCGCCGACGCAGTCCGGCGTAGATTTCAGTAATTTAAAAGAATCATGCAACTGCTGCCTCTGTCCAGCAGTGGTCTGACATATACCGCGATTCAAAAACATAGATATTTTTTGTAAACAAACTAGCGACCCGCAACGGCTTCGCACGGTTTTATTATATGTATAAATCTTCTTCTCGAATCACTCTTCTAACTATTAAAAAAAACTACATCAAAAGCCGTTGCGTAGTTTTAAGGATTTAAGTATACAAAGGGACATAGGGACAGAGAAAGCAACTTTGTTTTATACTATGTAGTGATCAGTAACAAAACAAAAGAAATATTGGTGTAACATATTTTACAATACTGGTATCATCAGAGCAGGCTACAGGAGACAATTTTCATTCATCATTCTATGGTTCTCTCATTTCTTTTTTTACTTTTTCTGTATGCAGTTTATGTGTGTTCCTGTATTGTTATATCACTACATACATAGTATAAAACAAAGTCGCTTTCTTTGTCCCTATATCCCTTTGTATGCTTAAATCTTTAAAACTACGCAACGGATTTTGATGCGGTTTTTATATTGATAAGAGTGATTCAAGATGAAGGTTTATACTTATAATAAAAGTGCGAAGCTGGGGTAGGTCGCTAGTTCCTAATAAAAACCCTTCTATCTAATGTTGTACTTTTTATGTGTATAACCTGGAGGTGGTCTAAATTCTTTTCTATTATTAGACAATGCAAATGGATGGCGAGAAAACAACAAAGGCTAGTGCTATGTCTACCAAATAGGCTAGTTAAACTTTTTCAAAGTTTATTTCACTTTTGACACATGCATACTTTGAGGTTCCTAATTGTTGACTAATGAGTGGATGAAGAGTCAATTGAATGCATAGCTTACCAATTATATTATTAATTATTTAAATAATGCTTTTTTAATGTAGGCATGTACATGTGCTATCCGTTACTTTATAGCCACCTAATTTAAGTTATGTTTTAATTATGCCTTTTCCCTACCAGTATTCAATAATGTATATGTGTTTTTTTTGTGACAAATACATGGTTTACTTACTTACCATTTGTACAAATTTGTTTGGGTAGAGGAATAGAAACAGGAGAGATTGATTTCTTCTGTATTGAAAATGCTCGAAGTCTCTTTTTGGCGTTTTCAACTCCTTTGCTGCTTGGTTTTAAATCTTCAGAAGGAGTGGTGTTGGACTGGAAAAAATAACAAGATTTCATTAATTTTACTGAAACATGTAGTTTTATCAACATATAGGTAATGATATCCAACCAAAACCATAATGTAAAAACTCAGCATGAGTTCAATGAAGATATGTGCCAAGTTAGATACTAGTTTGTCTCGATTTGTTATAGATTTTCATTATTTAATTTGGGCATAAGTGATATGTAGTTAACACTGTTGCAAACATCGGTCAAAAAGCTAGACTACTAGACTACATTACTATCGAAAATATAAGTGAGAGGTAATAAACTGAATATAAATACTTAGTAGAGAGAATGTATGTCTAAGCAATTAGAGTTTGGTATTATTGTAGTGATTATTGTTTATGCGATCGGGGTCTAAGAAAAGAAAAAGCTACAAACTGACAGAATCAGCAGTTATTTGAATATTACTACAATAATAATTATAGTTATAAAGTTATAGTGATTATAGTTAATAAAGTTTAATAAATTACTACGATAAAAAAACAGAGAGACGAGTCTCAAATGAGTTCACTGATGTTAGACATGTGTAGGTAGGTACAATGTTAACATGATAAACAATTAATGTGTGTAGTAAATAACCAAATTCATGTTTATTAAATACGACAAAGGAGCAGGGCTTACTGAATCCGAAATCTCTGGCTGTTCCTGGTCATCCATGGTTAGATTTTGGAAATCTGGAGCTCATAAAGATTTAGCGGCGCCTGAGATTCGCCGCTAGCGCGCTTCTAGAATAGGTTTCATCGGTTTCATCACAGGGTAAACGAGCGGCACAAGCAAAAGCACAAGCTATTCTATATTTTATTCAAAATTAAAGCATAATCGTCTGCTTGATTGTGGCAAAACCTCAAAACAAGAAATTTGACATTTTTGAAGTTTTATGTTTTGATAGTACTGCTGACAGACAATGCGACACAGTGTGACCAGATTATTTTTTGCGAAAATACCGAGGCACCTCCAGAAAATACGGAAATATACCGACCTATGCAGGGCAAATATACCTATAAAAATACTGATTTTCTTAACATATTTATTGGAATAATCATCATCAATCATCGCTATAAATGTTCGAGTTATATCGCATTCATTTAGAAGAATTAAAATTAATAAATATTTTTAGTAACAAATAAATTTGTCTAATAATTTCATGAGATTGATATGACCTAAGTAAGCGAAAAAAAATTACAAAATGCCCAGTATTTTTTTCTTACACTGTAAAAAAAATTTCTTTCACAGTTGTTTTTCTTTTCTGTACAAAATAATAAAAAAATCTTACTCCGACTACTGTGATCAGTGACATCTAGTGGAAAACTCAGACTATAGAACTATCGGAAAATATGAACCTATTTAAAAAAAAATACCTTTCAATATTTTAATTGTTTTTAGTTTTGACATGCGAAGCTGGAGGTTGAGGTTTCGATTCCCGCCTCGGGACTTAATGTGCCCACGATATGCAGATTTTTGTTCAGGTTGTTCTGGATGTTGTTTATTATACATAAACAACATCCAGAACAACCTGATATAAGAAGTATCTATCTATGTAGTGTATAATATTAAATATATCAGTTATCACACAAGCTCTGTTTAACTTGGGGCTAGATAATGCTGTGTGAATTGTCCAACATTATTTATTTATTTATGTGTAGGTAATATCGAATCCGATGATATCAATGTCAAAACATCGATGTTTTCTAACTGCTAACACATCGATGTTTATTCACCATTGATGAATGTCGATCATCTCTAAAGTAGACTGCATCCGGAGTTTGTTTAGATAGTTGATGTTCACGGGATTCCCCGAACATTGATTAACGAAGACCAACGTTCGCGAGGACCATTCCTTACGGTGCTACCAACTTCATTACCAAAATATACCCAAATATACCGACTTCCGGTAATATACCTACAAAAATACTCATACTCAAAATAATGGACAAAGTATACTGAAAAAGTATTAAAATACTGAATCTGGTCACACTGATGCGACATCTCTTGCATCTCTATGATATGCTTTATGTGAGAAGCAGTGTTTCCACTGAGGATTTCGGTTTTGCCCTAAATTTTTCGAAAATTGTCCCTAAAAATCCCTATATTTTTTTCAAAATTCCCTAATTTAGGGCGCATGCAAAATAAAAAACATATCCTATTGGGATTTTAATAAGAAAGTCAATAAATTGAACACAACTAATTAATTGAACGACTCAGACGCCGAAGCATTGCTTCTGCAGGCTTTCGCGGCATTGAGCATGGCACTCGTAGGCTCCAAAATTGAGCAGTTGTTAGCCAGCATTCCTAACTTAGTGTGAAATACGGGTTTCCACCCATCAATTATATCGATCATATCGAAAAATCTGCAATCCACTTTTTTGTAACGCTGATAAAATATGTGACAATTATAGCCAACTGTTTTTCACAGACAGATCTGTTGTTTCGTGAATTATAATATTGAAGTAGCTTTTCTTCATTATATCTATAACTGCTTGTTTATAGATGGATCCTGTGACTTGGCGTAAAATATTTTTGCTTTTTGTTTTCCATGATGCACATTTTCTAAGCATTTTGACTACGGGAACAAATTTAGAATGTACAAACGAAAATAATGGAAGCAAAAAGTAATTAATTTCTGATATCCTTTGCAACAAAGGTTATAGTACTTTCCAAAAGTTTCACCAAAATTTGTCGGCTTATAATACGAAGATAATTTGGGGAGTCCCTAAATAGGTAGAGCTATAGAGCATAGAATAAAAAGGGTTACCACATCAAGATATTTTTGCCCTAAAATTCCCTAAATCCCTGTCGCAATAATAATTACCCTAAATCGAACATAAACTAAGTAGTTTCGCCCTAAAAAAGGGCGAAATCCCTAAAAGTGGAAACACTGGTGAGAAGGAGCAGAAAGATACTTTAATTTTCTAATGTTGGCATCATCTAATGAATTTGATAATGAATCTGTGGCAGCGCCGCGCCGCCGGGTTATAGCTGGTACAGACGCTCCGATTTGGTTGGTGCCAGCCATATCGGAACCGACATAGCAACCATTCCAACATTGCTACAGATTGTCCGACGGTTGGCCTTCCAGCCGTCAGTTGACTTTGCTATGAAGTAGTGAATGGACGTCTTGCCACCTGATGCCATGATATTTTTCAACGTTTTTAAAGTAGCCGCACTGTCTATTTTTCTTAAAACGTCAAAAATTTCTGGCATCTCTATTGGCGTAATCTTTGTGACTTAAGTCCCACAAACAGAGAAAGTCTTTATAAAGTTCAAATAACTTTATTATTGACGACCGATGTGGCTCGGTGGGCGAAGGTCCGCCTGCGACGCAGGAGGTTGCGGGTTCGATTCCCGCCTCGGAACAAATTTGTGTACGATCTGCAGAAATTTGTTCCAACCTCCTGCGTCGCAGGCGGACCTTCGCCCACTCCGCCACATCGGTCGTCATAAGTCAATAAGAAATGATAACAACTTCCAAACAATGATCACTGCAAAAGAACTACAACGGAACTGACGACACAATGAATGAACTCCTACGAAACTGCCTACCCAATACGTACGTAATTCTCGGTCTCACTCATTTTGAATAGCAGTGAGCGAGATAGACAACAAAACTTACAGAGAATGTTCATAATCGGGGAATTCCTGCATGCTCTGCTTCTATGCCAGCGTAACATATTGAAAATGAGATACATAATACTTGACGATCAAAGTTTCACGGCGGACGATGGTCCACGCTTGCCCTTGTAGCAACATATTGGGTCAATGCCTAAAAGTCGCTAGAAGTCGCTATAAATTTTTTTCTCTCTAAATGTGGAATTTTGTCCGCTAAACATTCATAAAATCCCCTAGTTCTAGCGACAAAGTCGCTAGAATGGCAACACTTGTATGTCGGGCCGACCGCTCTCCACACGTTCCGATTTGGTCGTGGTTGGATGGTTGGCTCCAACCGAATCGGAGCGTCTGTACCAGCTAATAGTGTTCTCCAATCTATGCTGACACGGAATCTTATATAATTACAACCGTTCACTCTGCCGCAGAGTGATTATGATTAGAAAAAAAAGGTCTTCCGGAAAGATGGCTGATCAGTAAAGACGTGTAATTTACCACAAAAAATTTAAGAATATAAAATAAACACCAGACAAGGCAATATGGCTGTAATATGGCTTTAGTAGCCTGTTCATAAAAATGGACAAATTAAACTAATTAGAAAAAAAAAACTACGGTAAAATCTCCCATCCGATATTTGACATTTGAAAGCGTAAAGTGATTACCTACGGTAAAATCACCCATCCAATTGAAGATTTTACCATAATAGAATAGCTCTGCTGCAGAGCGATTATGCGATTATTATATTCCCCACAATTGATTTATTTATTTATTTATAAATAAAAACTCCCAAAAAATTTGCCCAAAAAAAAAGTGTGTTCTTCATTCCGAGTACATTAGGATATTGTACGGGAGGAGTCAAAGCTTGAAATCGTCTGCCTGAATGTTTATAATACCTATGTGTTTAAATTTATAATTAATGAAATTTCCGTTAAATACCCATGCGGGCCGT
Organism: Eupithecia centaureata; assembly: GCA_944547425.1. Taxonomy (NCBI): domain Eukaryota; kingdom Metazoa; phylum Arthropoda; class Insecta; order Lepidoptera; family Geometridae; genus Eupithecia; species Eupithecia centaureata. The sequence goes on along the minus strand of OX155702.1, from coordinate 2,965,901 downwards.
TACTATGTTATATAGGTACCCGTAGTCAAGCAAGATCTTATCTTTGTTCAATACAAATAGTAGATGCCATTTAACAAAATTTCTACAAATGTATAATTAAATTAATATCAATCCATGAATCATTTTAAAAGAGACTATGCTTATTAGACTAAACTTACGAAGTAAATGATATAAATTTGGAGGAGTAGGTATGTTTTTTGTGTAAAGAATAGACAGTTTGATGTATCTGAATACGGCAAAGATTATATTATAGTAACTGGATGTAACATTATAAAAACGAACATTTGACACTGTTTTGACTTCTTGCTCTTTGGGAGTATGCCATATGAAAAAAAAAGATAGATATAATTTTTCAGTTCAGTTTCAGTTACATTCAAATGTTCACGTATGTGGTCAATCTGATTCTTGTCTGACATTCTACTGAAATGTGAGAATAGTGATGTGAAATTCTGTACTTATCGATTAAATTATGATTTCAGTAAGCAGGTTTGTTGTAACCGCTGCATTGTATGTTGATCATGACGACCGATGTAGCGCGGTGGGCAAAGGTGCGCCTGCAACGCAGGAGGTTACGGGTTCGGGAATCAAACCCCTCAGAACAAATTTGTGAACGATCTGCAGATATACCTATGTTCCGTTGGTCTGGGTATAAATGTACTATAAAAAATGTATATCTATGCATAATAATGTATTTAATAAATCAGTTATCTAGTACACATACGACGAGCTTTGAGTAGCTTACTTTGGGGCTAGATGGTGCTTTGTGGATTGTCCAGCATTATTATATATTATTATAAAAGAGTATAATAAATTCAGTTATGTTTAAAATCCGCAAGCTGTAATTTTACTTGAAAAGATATACCAATATTCATTAATCACCTATATTTTTTTGGTGTTTGTGGGGTTTTATATTAAGTTTGGAGTATGTGAGTCAATAATGATTAAATCAATCAGCTGGTAATGATTGAAACTACAACCCCCTCAAGGATCTAGATCGACTTAACCGGTACCTGACCCTGTAGGTATATAAATAAAGACCTACTAAGGTTATTTTGTTAAAACTTACATAAACTTGATAAATCTTCTTGATAATAATTATGTTTTTATTTAAAATGGGGTTAAGCGGTGATGGTTGTTTGCCGTCGTTATTTAGGATATGAGCAGTGAGAAAACTTAGGTAGGTACTTAGTTACATTAACATAAACGAAATTATTTTTAAAGTATTTTCACGTCGTATACTACTATACTTAACTGAAATATTTTGTGCTTAGATACCACTTGGATGCTATCATTTAACCTTTATTTTCAAAGTTTTTTTGTAAGTCCTTTGATATCCAATTCTGTGGCACGAAACACGGAAATGTAAAAAACACTAACGAGAATTCTATGATGGCTCCCAGACATGTCTTCTCAAGTTTTGTTTCCATTTTTCTTTTGTTATTGGATATTTTGTATATCTAGAAGTGAAAGATAAGAATAAGTTGTGAACTTCTAGCTACATTGCAATCTTTAGTCTCCTAGATCTTACTAGCGACACCATAATCAAGTTTTGATTTCTAACTCCAACTTAGTCGGTCCATGTAGGTAGGTACCGTAGCGCTATCTCGGTAGGTGGGTATAATTCTCAAACTACGACAATTTACTTTTGAATCATCATTTTGTCAACCAGTATTAGACATTCATCGACAATAAATTATCGACAACTACCAGTACTTCACTAGGTGGCATCAAAATGGTACATCAGATGTCAGTTTTTCGTATTGTACTTTAATATTAGTGAATTATAGAATTATACTGCTAATGAGCTGTAAATAACGTAGTAAAACAGTTATTATATTCTATGTACAAAAAACTATTCAACATATTGCAAAGAAAATACATGTAATATCCGCGTAATATCCGCGTCTATCACGATTATAGACTTAGCCTGACTTAGCGATGAAAAGATATCTTGCGTTTATCTTCACATAAAGATCCCAAACGGCTTTTACAACCCACAGCTACACAAGTCATTATATACTAAGTTCTCGATTAAATATTATATATAAAACACAAAATTACAAATAAAACATAAACACAAATTTTCATTTTCTCAATCTGACATTCACTTGTCACCGTACGGTATCAAACTAAACCAAAACAATATCAAATCGGCTACATCGCCTTATAGGATGACAGTGACCATATGCTCCGTCTACCTTACGGAACGTAAGGTACCTACTTGGTCTTAGGAATACGGTTTAAGAAAACGTGTCGTGTAAAAGACAAGGTACACTACTATTGAAAAATTAAGGGTAACACACGCGACGTTCAAGTTGAAAACACACAGAAGCCGGAGGCGCAGCGGTTCAACTTTACAGTTTTTAGTCGCCAAAGTTAAGGTACGATCTAGAGCAAAGTAGGGTGTCGGTGGATATTATAATACCTACACTACACTTTCTTTGTCTGCCGCCGAAATGCCACCGCGCCGCGCCGCCACTTTGCCATGCCATGCCAACCCAGAAAAACGTGTCCGTCAAGTTAGCAGCCACACCATGGAATTTGAAGATTTTAGATATGCCAATTAACTGTGCCGTCAATGCTGTATCCGGTGCCGCAAAGCATATAAATAGTGCTCCAGTACTTTAGGAGATATTGAGGGATTTCACTGTGGCTGCTATCTTGACGTCAAGCTGGCAGCCCCGCTGATTGTGAAGAAACCAAATTAGATTTGAATTGTGAACTATGCCAAATAACTGTTCCCATGTATATCTAGTTGTGCTGTAAAGCTCAGAAATAGAGACCCTGTGGTTTATAAGATATTAGGCTCTAAACATCTACATACATTTGAGAGTACAGATGAGTAAAAAAGTGTTTAGGTTACGATTGCAAATAGACTCGCTAGATGGCGTCTTTGATAGACATTGCTTGTATAGGTACATCACTGACGATAACCCAAATACCTACTGCTTTTATTGGTAGAACAACCGTAACTTAGCATTACTTAAATTTAATAATATCATAAATATAATGTACCTACCTACGACTAATAAGTATTTCTTTTGCTGAGTTTTCAACCAAACCTCCCCTAAAAGCTTATAAGAAATTTCATTCATTTCATCAGATAGTCATTTTTTAAAATATTTTAGCTGTTTTTTAGTAAAATTGTCAGAGAGTAATTACACTCGAGAGCAATGAATCCGGGTCACTCAAAGAATCCAAAAAATCTCGGAAAGTAAGAATGCTAGGTTAATGCAATAAATTGTATTTAATAGACAATTTAATACTCCTTAAATGAAAGTATTAAAACTTCTTAGTTATTGTAAAGTTATATCATAAAAAAATCAAATTTGAAAAGGGAACACTGTCGAAGATGGAACTACGAAATTACAGGATTTGTTTTTGCTTTTGTTTGTAATCTGTCATTTATGTTGGTACATAAACCAGGTTGATAGTGCTCAATATTCATTTTTCAAGCTGAAATCATGTCGCTTACACTTGAAGAATGCACCAAAATACTTACATTGGTGGAAACCGGCCGGAGTCAGCGCGATACAGCCAGGACTGTCGGTGTGTCGCTGTCAACAGTACAAAGAGTTCTCCGACGTTACGAAGAAACTGGTTCTAACCTACGCAGACCAGGAACGGGCAGAACTAGGTGTACCACAGCACGAGAAGACCGATACTTGGTGAACACCATGCTTCGAAATCGCTTTCTCACAGGAACTGAACTCACAAATCAGTTTCGACGGCTCGGAGGAAGTAACCCAAGTGCATGGACAGTAAGACGTCGGCTTGCTGAATCTAACTTAAAACCCCTTAGACCTGCAAACGGCCCTAAACTGGAGCGTGGCCATCGTATTTCAAGACTAACTATGCCCAGAACCACGTAAATTGGAGTATTGAAGATTGGTCGAAAGTTATGTTCTCCGACGAATCAAAATTTATGCTCTACAAGCACGATGGAAGACACAGAGTGTATAGAAGACCAGGGGAAAGATTCAAGCAAGCATGCATCGAAGAAAAAGTAGCCTACGGTGGTGGGTCTGTACTTGTGTGGGCCGGAATTTCCTCTGAAAGTCGCACAGAGCTGGTGATCATAGAAAACGGCTCTTTAACTAAAAAACAAGATAAGATATGTGGAAGAAATCCTCAACGAACACGTTGGTCCATTTATGGTCAATTTGGGTGAGGATGCTATATTTATGCATGACAATGCCCGACCTCATACAGGTAGGATTGTGAATGGAGGATTGGGACGAGCTAGGGAGATGCGTAAAACAACGAAACCCTCCCCCAATCACGCTTCCTGAGCTCAAAATTGCTCTCACAGAGGAATGGGAGAATATTCCCCAAAATCGTATAAGGAACTTGGTGTACAGCATGCCAAACCGCGTAAACGCAGTAATGGAAGCACGAGGAGGTAATACGAAGTATTGAAATTCAAGAAAATCGTCATAAAGTTCAAAAATTTCATGTTTCCTATTTTTGTTTTAAGGAGAGATCAGCAGTTTTTTTTCTTTATGTAATTTTGTATAAATAAAATGTATGGTGACTCATATTTTTTTAACTTTCATTTAAGGAGTATTAAATTGTCTATTAAATACAATTTATTGCATTAACCTAGCATTCTTACTTTCCGAGATTTTTTGGATTCTTTGAGTGACCCGGATTCATTGCTCTCGAGTGTATTTTCTATGAGAATCTTAGTTTATTCCGTTTATCATCATTTTGCACACCATTGCTGTATTAGTTCATCAATACAGCAATGGTCTTTGGAGCGATACAAGCACAAGTAGTAATGTAATGTGAAGCTTACGATATCGTCTTGTCGCATGGTAGGGCCGTTAGTGATAGTCGTAAGCTAGATATGTGTGCTTTTTTCAATGTATTCGTAAGTTCAGAGACAACCGTTTGTGCCAGTGAGCACCAATCACGGTGCATTATTCTTTGGGTGTCTCTGCGTTTGACTAAACGCGTATGTAGTAGTGACAGCATGGGTGGGAGGCCAGGTGGCGACAAGCGTTTTGTACGTAATCCGCGTGCTATAACATTCCTACTTCTGTGGGACAAACCGTAGTATGAGTGAGTGTCCATTTGACATTTCTATCCAGTCGATTGAAACAATTCTGTTTACGCTGCAACAATTGAGCTTTTTCTGAACTGTTTTAGAACTTTGGTTTTATAGATATCGTTTTCGGCAATTATACCTCCATAAAAATTTGTAAAGACTTAGAAATATTTGAGTTCTTGGATAGTACCTACGTATTCTCTGGCTTGTCCCCAAAGATGTTGTACCTATACCAAACGTACTAGAATGAATCTTGCTTGTCCCGATTTACTATCGCTATTTCTTTATCGGAGTTCAAAAACTCATATAGTTTCTCGAGCTGAGTAAGACAGCCGTCGTCGCCTAGACTTATAATCTGACGAACTAAAAAAAAGCGCTTTAAATAAATAGTAAATTGAAATGGTACAAAGAACTTTATCGCTTTAAATCTAAAATATGTAAAATAAGGCAGGTAAATAGGCCAAGTGCGAGTCGCGACTAGGTAAACAACAGTAGGCAAGTACCTATACAAATTTCATATGGTTACTTTTCTTTTTTAGTTACAATATGACATAATTCAAGTGTCTACATGTTGCTAATAAAAATATCTCGTTTGTTGTATAGAAGCCCACTTTTTTACTTTATTTTGTTTTTAGTGTTCATTATTATAGCGACAACAGAAAACTGTTCTTAAGATACAGTCTGGTGACACACAGACGGACGGACAGACAGCGAAGTCTTAGAAAAGGATCAGAAAAAGTTTTGACATTTGGCAAATAAACGGTAGTTAGGTACATGTTTTTTTCTTATAATAGCACTAAAACCAAACTTAATTTTATACTTAGTTGCTTATTTTGGGCAAAATCATAGTAAAAAACATTAACTAAGATCCTTTGAAAGCAACAATGAAAGTGTAAGAATAACCATAAAAACACAAAAATATTATTTATTAAAAAAATCCTTCATCACAAGTTGATTCTCTCGGAGTTATAATCACCTCTTTTCGGCTTAGGACATAATATATAATAATGTAACATGATACTAAGTATCAAATGTTTTAGATGAATGTGCAGACTCTACATACCTATTTATTTCAGCAAAGGTGTTTTTACCTATGTTTGTTTTTTTTTATGTAGGTAGACCTTGCTGGCCACACTGGTCATGTTTTCTGAATGTTTACTTTACATTCCAGTATCTATGGTGGCTTAACTACAGTTTTTCATAAGAAGAATGTGTCAATCAATAAGAATAAAATACAAATAAGATTTGTATGTTTGTCCATAATATATTATCGTCTTTTGTGGCTTCAGCAGTACTTGCTCGTCCAGAAATAATAATAAACGGCTATTATTATTTCTAGGCGAGTAAATGCTTTAATTAACTGCAATAAACGCTATCTAGCGGTTGATTGCAATCGTAATCTAAACACTTTTGTACTCATCTGTTTTCTCAAATGTATGTAGATGTTTAGAGCCTAATATCTTATAAACCACAGGGTCTCTATTTCTGAGCTTTACAGCACAACTAGATATACATGGGAACAGTTATTTGGCATAGTTCACAATTCAAATCTAGCTTTGGTTTCTTCACAATCAGCGGGGCTGCCAGCTTGACGTCAAGATAGCAGCCACAGTGAAATCCCTCAATATCTCCTAAAGTACTGGAGCACTATTTATATGCTTTGCGGCATCGGATACAGCATTGACGGCACAGTTAATTGGCATATTTATAATCTTAAAATTCCATGGCGTGGCTGCTAACTTGACGGACACAGAAAAACACTGCTGATTGATGATTTTCAATTTATGGTGCAAATACATGGCTTGGCTTCTTTTTAAAATAGCTATGTTTAAAATGTATTTGCACTATATGTATTGTACATACAAATGATATAGTCGAGTAAATTTGTTTTCCTAGTGTTATACTATTGGTATTTTCGTCGAAAAAAAAATGTTAATTTTCTCGCCTTTTTAAAAAAAATCTTTCCGGTACTTATCATGGTATGTCTGACATCGAGTCACCCATAATTTTTCGATAGTAGTCTTTTACACCATGTACTTGTATTTTCTATACTTAATTAGGTACAATCTTTATTGTCGAAGAAAACTAGTCGAAGCATAGTACCTAGGGTAAAAACTAGTTATAGACAGAATGCATTCTTAATACGAGCTAGCAAATCGTTCAACTCATTGGTCAACAAAAACATTGATGTTGATTTATTTAACACATCTGCAGGTAAGCTTAAAAATTTGCTTAGCAAAGAATTATTTTTAAAATAATTTAAAATTTTAGTAACTTTTGATTTTATTTTGCTTTGTGTTGCATATCTATTTCTTGTTATTATTGGTTAAGTCGTCTACTTTCTCTGTTTTAATTATTATTTTACTCAAGTTATCTGCGGAAACTTTGTAATTGGCCATCAGCACATATGCACTGGTATACACCTGCATGTATTATGTAAAAATCTATTTGTAAGTACCTAGCTGTAAGTTTTCCTAAAATTATGAAAATAAAAATAAAATAAAATAGAAATCAATTAAAAAGTAGGTATTTACAATTAAAACAATTGAGCGAACTGCAGACGGTTGCAAACAGTTCAGAGGTAGGTAGCTCAACTGATCCATATCAATACCTACTGATAGTATGTAATGTATACATTGAAGCATTCGCTTATGGAAATCTGATCCTCACGAGACCTCCTCGGGTATAGTCACGCGTCGCAATGACCAGAAGACGCTCAGATATTTTCTTGTATTTAAACATTTTTTGTAAACCCTTGGTAAACCCGTTCTGAGTACCCCACAGTACTAATTTTTTTTACAAGCAACTCGTCCCGGCTTCGCCCGGTTTTATTATACGGGCATTTTCACAAAAATGTATAGCCCCTGTCTTTGACTGTCCCTCGACTTTGTCGACATTTTTTTAATAACAGGATGTCTTAATTATTGTAATGGCCCCTTTGCACAGAAAACTGAACTCCATGTAGGGTGATTTTCTGAATTGTGGCCGTTTTGTATGAAATAAAAGTTCATTTCTACTAAAATCAGGGTCGCAACTAAAAAAATGGCAGTTTTGATCTGAAGTTGGCGCTTAAGTCAGTCCAATACAAAAAGGGGGGTTGATCAAAATTGCATCAAAATGAGCTAAAATGATGGGTGTCTTCAGCAAAATGTAAAGATATGTTGTTTAAGGTTCCAATTTAGCAATAAAACCATTTTCGAGTTTTTTTGAAATGTGGCCGTTTTGCATTCAATGAGCGATATGGGGTGTCCCACACGAAATCTTACGTAAACATTACTATCGTATTTTATAACATTTTTTTACTAAGGTGCCCTTACTAAAGATTTTATTTAATCACGGATTATCAATCCTTGTGTTATCAAGTGAATTAAATAAAAAACTGAACAAAAAGATGAAAAAAACGAATAAAGTAAGTTAAATCGAAATCATGCTCTTCCCGGAATGTTCAGTTTTGTGACCCAATTTTCCACTAAAAATGTTTTATGGTAGGAAATAATGCTGTTTCATTCGCAACTTCATAGAGTTACGCTCCCAAAAAGTTAGTTCTAAAGTCAAAGACAAAAGATTTTTAAATTGTTTACGCAAAAATAATTTTGATTATGACTCGTGACAATCCCACAGATGTACCTAATATGTAGCTGCTGCAAAGATGTTTTATCTAATGCTAGGTACGTTTAGATCTGTTCAACATCGGGCGATTTTGTGGAAAGTAACATGTTGAAAGCAACACTGTTGCCGTTTGTGGAATGAGTCTTGCCACAGCACGTCGACCGTTCTACAAAATATGCCATGTTGAAACGTGTTGCTCTTGTACCCACATTTGATGGGTTCATTCAACATTATTGGCAACTGTAGAACTTATGTAAAATTAAACTGTCGAATCAGTTGCTGCAACAGATGTTGATCATTGTTGAACATACAACATTGCGGAACAGTGTTGCGTGCGACAATCCGTTGCTTCAACGAATGTTGAACAGATCTAAACTTACCTTTAAAGCTGCTGTAAGTGTTTCCTGATTACGTCTGTGGAAAATACAGGGTCTTTCCGGTCTTTCCGGAAGTCATGGTAGAAAATGTACCTATCTTTTGTTGAGTGAATGGATTAAGGAATTCGCTCACTCATTCATTACTTTTTTTTTGTTTACCTGCCAGCTGGCTGTCAAAAAGCTGTTGAATAAGTTGAACCCAACGGCCACTGGCTTTCTGGCTGCGTTTATTTGAAATGTATATCGGTGAATACCAGTTATTTTATAGAAATGCATAGCTTCTAAGTTATAAAAGGCCTTATTTAAAAATGGAATCCAAAAAGGCACAGACCAGCCAAAGGAATCGTAAGTTATCAGCGGTCAAAGTGCGTCGAGCTTTCGACAATACGACCTTACAAACTTAGAATAATTACGCATACACAGTTATTTGTTAGTTATTGCTAACTTTAATTTCAGGTTTCATGAAGCTATCTTTGAAGAAACACAAATTAAAAGCTGAAGAAGAAAAACAAAACAACCGTAGCTCTGATATTATATTACTTGACGATTCTTTTGACCGGCTGCGTGCTGAATTTCATGCTAGTGTAAGTTAAACAGTAAATTTTGTTAATATTTAATACTATAAATAGCTTTATAATTGGTTTAACGATTACAGATGCAAACCAAGCCAAAGATATACTCTCCGATCGTGATCAATGAATCCAGCGAGTTCTCTGACAGTGATTTACCAGCAATTGTAGTAACAGACTCAGAGCCAAGCAAGTGTGGCAATGTAAGTTATTATTAGGCGCTGTTAAAGACATCCATTATTACTTATAATAAATGCTGGACAATCCACACAGCATTATCTAGCCCCAATCTAAGCAGAACTTGTGTTATTAAATTAAAATTAAATATGTTGGACAATCCACACAGCACCATCTAGCCCCAAAGTAAGCTACTCAAAGCTTATGGGTACTAGATAATTGATATATTTAATACATTAGATACATAGATAGATATTTTTTTATACATAGAAAACACCCAGAAATTTCTGCAGATCATGCACAATTTTTTTCCGAGACGGTAATCGATCCCGAAAGTTTCTATTGGTACTAAGTTACTGATATAGTACTTATTCCATTGTACAACATAGACAGATATATTATATCATAGTACATAGAAAACACTTGGGATAAAAATATCAATTAACATGAAATTATTGCTTATGCCTTACTCTGTCTCATCAATACATAGTATAAAACAAAGTTGTTTCTAGGGATTGCAATCCAGTATCATTTTCAATCCGGCCGGATTTCACCGGATTGACGCTAATCCGACCGGATCCAGACGGATTCGGCCGGATTTCAAAGTTACTTGGCCTAGTATTTAGTGATTTTTAGTTTTGATAATAATTCATAAAAAGAAAAATGAAATACGTATTTACGGATAATAAAGTCACTTTTATTTATATTTTTTGGTATCTACTAACTACAACAAGATGCATTTACTTTTTGTAAAGCAAAATGCAATTGAATATTATTTCTGTGCCTGAAAAAACGATCTTTAAGAACACGAGGCATGTCTAGCGATCTGACAAATGCGCGCGCGCGCGTCTTTTCCAGTTCGCGTTCTCGCGTATTTTTTGCTTTACCGGATCCGCCACCGGATCCGGCGCTGACTCTCTGGATCCGGTATGTCCAATAACACGCCGGATCCGCCGGATTACCGGATTCGCCGGACCGGATTGCAATCCCTAGTTGTTTCCCGCTGTCTGTCTGTCCCTATGTATGCTTAAAACTTTAAAACCACGTCACAGATTTTGATCCAGTTTTTTTATAGATAGAGTGATTCAAGTGGAAGGTTTAATCTTACTTCTTATCTTACTATTATAATAAATGGGAAATTCTGTGTGAATGATTGTTATAAGTAATCTCTACTTGAGTAATATGAATGAAATTTGGTATGGAGATAGTTTAGGACCTAGAATAATAAGACATAGGATAATACTAATAATACTTTTCAATTTCTTTTATAATGTTTCTTTTAGCGGCAACTTAATTGGTGTATAAATAATCTATTAATTAAGTTAAGAAAATTGTAAACTGTTTGTGCCTCAATAAACGAAAAATAAATAAATAAATAAAATTTGAAAATTTTAACCTTAAAGAGTGTTAAATAGGGTGGTAAAGTTTGTATGGAAAATTATTATTCCTTGGTTTGATTCATTCAAAACTCGGTATAAATAAACTTCAAAGTAAATAATTAGACATAATTTTTATTTATTTTTACGAAACTACCCCTAGGAGGCGTGCAATAAATTTCTGAAATTCGACAAATAAATTCCCAAGCGGGCGAAGCCGCGGGACGCAACTAGTGTATAATAAACCAGGGTGGGTCGCTAGTCACTACATAGTATAAAACAAAGTTGCTTTCTCTGTCCTTAAGTCCCTTTGTATGCATCTTTAAAACTATGCAACGGATTTTAAAGCGGTTTTTTTAATAGATAGAGTGATTCAAGAGGAAGGTTTATACGTATAATAAAACCGTGCGAAGCTGGGGCGGGTCGCTAGTAATCAATAAAACAAAGCCTGGCTGGACCTAGTAGGAGTATTATGCAAATAATAACACATTTCATTTCATTTATTTATTGTTTGTGAATCAGGTAGTAGTTTACAGTCAGTTTATAAGACTTATTTTAGAACTCTGAATTCTGCCACTCGGGCGTACAAACATTCATTATACATATTTAATTGCAATCAACAATCTATGTCATTTAATTTTATTGAGAATTCATGCATTTCTATTTTTTTTTTTCACATGGTATATTCTATGTTATAGGTGTCATTCAACACTTCAAGCACCCTTAAATCACCAAAAGAATCTACACAACCAAGTATTGGCGGCTGGTCCCCCGCTCAACACATCATCTGTGCTACCCCGAGGAATGACACCATACCTACCACACCAAGAGACACTGCCAACGAGTCCCAAGAAAAGTGTTCAATGAATAAAATACAACAGTCTCAGAAAAAGCTACTTAACGACTTATACGGAGATACTTGGAAATCAATACCGGCTTTATTTAAAACAATAAAAAAGAATATTAATAATTTTGATGGTGTTTCCAAAAAATTGCATTTTGAAGATGAGAAAGAAAACATAAGACATGAACTAAAGAAGAATAAAGAGCTATATTTAACTGCATCGGATATAAAACGCAATGAGACAAATTTCGGTGACACTGAAAAGAAATCTAAGAAAAAACTGTTCACAGAAAAGGTTCCAAATACTCCAGATCTCAAAGAAAAGCCTAAAAGAACTATTAATAGTACAACTAAGAAGACTAAAATCAAAGGATTGAGTGTAACAGAGCTAGTCCAAACTATGAATGGTGGTAAAAGCGATGAAACAGATAGACTGACTAAGAAATTGACTGAAAATGACAAAGATAAATCTACCAAAGTAAGAAGTAAGACTAAAATTGACATGTTGACTAAGCAAATTGAGAATGTTTGTGTGACTCCAGAGAATGCAGCAAGAAGGCTTACTTTTATAGGTTCATTAGCAGGTAAATCCTTAACTACTTTACTATTAATATAAACATACTTGTAAGTATATGCCTGCAGCTTCACAAGCGTTATTTCAATGGAAACGTCTCAAGGCGCACGACTTGGCAAACGTAGTGTAGGACGCCCTCCGGACAGGTGGGATGACGATCTGCGAAAGACTGCTGGTAGATGCTGGATGCGGTAAGCTGAGACATCATCAGCCTTGAGACATCATCATCAACCAATATTTGTCCACTACTGGACAAGACGCCCCCCCTAATGATCGCCATAGCACCCTGTTTTCAGCTTGCAGTATCACTTCATAGTTTAAAACAAAGTCGCTTTCTCTGTCCCTATGTCCCTTTGTATGCTTAAATCTATAAAACTACGCAACGGATTGTGATGCGTTTTTTTATAGATAGAGTGATTCAAGAGGAAGGTTTATACGTATAATAAAACCGTGCGAAGCTGGGGCGAGTCGCTAGTTTATAATATTATTAAGGACTAGCGACCCGCCCCTGCTTAGTTTTAAAGATTTAAGCGTACATAGGGATATAGGGACAGAGAAAGCGACTTGGTTTTATACTATGTAGTGATTTATACTATCACTTCTCTTCCAGACAACATTCCATCTTGGCGTTGTAACATAGAAGCCATCCAATACCGTGACAACTACAAGGATCTACGCGAGAAACTGGCAAGGAGGCTTTACCAAGAGTTTAATAACAGCATATTCGAAGATAAGCTAGATGCCGATATGCCTATACTGTGGGATAGCAAGTTGAGAAGTACTGCTGGGTAAGGAATTCAATTCTAATAATATAATAACTGTGACCAGGACTCGGCAAAACGTAGTGTAGGACGGCCTCCGGCCAGGTGGGATGATGATCTGCGAAAGACTGGTGGATGTTGGATGCGTCAAGCTGAAGACAGGGCGCTATGGCGCGAGTTAGGGGAGGCCTATGTCCAGCTGTGGACTAATATAGGTTGATAATCTATACTTATAATAAAACTGTAACAGGTCCAATTCTGTACATTGAAGATATTTTGAATTTTTTTTTTGGAGGGCACTCTATTATCGATACTCAAGCCAAAACTGTCATTTTTTTTATTCATGTCTGTCTGTCTGTCTGTCTGTCTGTCTGTCTGTCTGTCTGTCTGTCTGTATCGTAAACGCGCATCACGCCGAAACTACTTGATGGATTGAAATGAAACTCGGCATGATTATAGGTCACTACGAGGCTACGAGGAAGGACATAGGATACTTTTTATCCCGGAATTCAGTTAGGTTCTCATGGGAGAGGGTATGAAAGTAAAATTCCTTTACCGCGCATCACGCCGAAACTGCTGAATGAATTGGAATGAAACTCAGGACGATTTGAGTTCATAGTACAAGGAAGGACATGGGATACTTTTTATCCCGAAATTCAGTAAGGTTCCCCTGGGAGAGAGGGTGGAACAAAAATTCTTTAACCACGCATCACGACGGAATTGAATGAATTCGAATGGAACTCGGGACGATTGGACATGGGATACATTTTATCCCGGAATTCAGTTTGGTTCCCCTGGGCTATACGGGTTTTCAAAAATTTCTCTTTTTTCTTTTTTTGAAAACCCGTATAGCCCAGGGGAACCAAACTGAATTGAACTGATAAACGCGAAAGTTGAATGGATAAGTATGTATGAATCGATATGTAGATGGATGGATGTTTGTTACTCTTTCACGCAAAAACTGCTGAACGGATCTGGATGAAATGGCACAGAGATAGATTATAAGCTGGAATAGGAAATAGGCTTTATTTTATCTCGAAAATCCCACGGGAAAGGGAATTACGCATGTAAAATCGCGAGTACTCCAAATACTAATCATGCGCAGACGAAGTCGCGGGTACCAGCTAGTGATGAATAAATGTGAAAGTCTGTGCGAATGTTTGATAAATTATAATTTATAACATATCTCTGTAACTACTTAACTTATTTGGGACCTAAGCCAGCATTATGCTGAGTTAGGGCCCATTTATCACAACTTTGTATGTACCTTCTATTTGTAAGTGTTGTGTCTGTAGTTGTTATAAATAAATGATTTTCTATTCTATTTAGATGAAATTTGGCGTGGTTAAGATCTTAAGGGCCCCTTGTTCGAAGACTTATGCCAGGAACATTTTTCGAAGCCCGCGGGCGTCGCGCCGCTCGCGGTTTTGTAGGTATTTAGGCATCATTAATAGGAAAATAAAACTACAACATCCACCTCAGCGATTTGTACTAGAAAAATGAATTATCTAAATATTGGTGTAAAGATAAGGTCAATATGTTTATTATTTTAGGCACAGTATTGAAAATGTTTCTTAAAAAGAGGCAACTTTGGTATTTTTTTCTATCGAGCGAAGTTCATCTGATTGTGTAAATGTAAGCGAATTGCACTCTGTAAGATCCTTAACTGAAACATATATTTTTTTCAGAAATTTACGTCAATATTTGACTGATTCATATTGATTTTAAAAACAGCATTTGCGGGATAAGGGGCCCTTAAGGCGCAAACAGCACCTAAAGTGGCGCTCCCACTTATTTTATCATATAATTCCGTTGAACAAAGGAATTTTCAAAATTCACACGTACAGTTTGTTAAACCGATCATAAGCTTATTTTTAAAACATCTGTAGTAGTTTCATTTTGTCTATTTTAGGAAGAGATGAAAACAGAGTATGGTGGCCACCAAAGGCAACTATTTATCTCTTCCTAATCCAAGTCTTCTTCCTTTCGTATTATACATACATTTATCAAAATAGATTCTTTAACAAAATAGACTAAATTATCTGAATAAATCTCTTCTCCCTGATCTTATCCCACGCTAAGTGGGGTCGGCACAACATGTATTCTTCTTCCATTCTGCTCTGTCATTCGTCATCTCCGTATTCACACCTTTCTTAAGCATATCCTCTTTCACACAATCCATCCATCTTTTCTTCGGTCTTCCTCTCCCCTTATATTCCTCCACATTCAAATCAATCAATCAAAATCAAATTATCTGAATAAATACTTAATTAACTATATTTTTTTATTTGATTTGCAGTACCACAACAAATCGCCTAATAAAGACATCGAAAGGCGATAGGATACGAACGTCAAGTATCAAGCTATCTACTAAAGTAGTGGACGGAGTGCAAAGGTATATTAATAACTAGCGACTCGCCCCGGCTTCGCACGGTTTTATTATCCATATAAACCTTACACTTGAATCACTATCTATTTAAAAAACCGCATCAAAATCCGTTGCGTAGTTTTAAAGATTTAAGCATACATAGGGATATAGGGACAGAGAAAGTGACTTTGTTGTATACGATGTAGTGAAATAATAATTTTTAATGTTTTTTTTCACAAAATCTTTAAATTTACCTAGCATTAAGGACTACCTGTGTCTCGCGGCTCACCCCCATTTAAAAAAGAAGATAATTAGGTTATCTTTTATTCCAGGTCTAGAACTACGTTTATTCAGAATTACCCAATCCGTTCAGTAGTTTTGGCGTTAAAAGGTTTTTTATAAAATACTAGCGACCCGCCCCGGCTTCGCACGGTTTTATTTTATACGTATAAACCTTCCTCTTGAATCACTCTATCTATTAAAAAAACCGCATCAAAATCCGTTGCGTAGTTTTAAAGATTTAAGCATTCAAAGGGACATAGGGATATAGGGACAAAGGGACAGAAAAAGCGACTTTTTTATACTATGTAGTGATATTATTACTATAAAATAAAAAATCTGTCTATATAATGTAGTTATTGTATTTTGTAAAGAGTCATCTAGTCTAGTACCCATAAATAACACAACAAACAGAAATCTTTAACTTGCTGAGGTCACTCCGGGAACCTGTGAAGATCCCAGAAAGATTTTGCTCTTCTGGACGGAGTTAGGCCGGCTTTGCTAGCAAAACATACGCATAATGGACCAAATTGAGTCTAAATGCGGATATTAGAGTACTTAAACCTTAACCTATAACACAAGCTCTGCTTAGCTTGGGGCTAGATGATGTTGTGTGGATTGACAGCATTATTTATGAATTATTTAGTGATATTAATGAGTGTTTGTGTGTCAGGTTGCGAGACACACTAGTACACGAGTTATGCCACGCCGCGACTTGGCTCATCGATGCGGAGCTACGCGCGGGTCACGGACCGCTTTGGAAGAAATGGTAACTAACTTATTTTTCATTACTCATACTCAGAAAATAGGTCTGAACATGCCTGAAGAGCGGGTTGAAAGTGATACTTTTCCGCCCTAGGGAGAATCGTTTTCAACTGACGCAGAGCCATAAGCAAGAAGAACTAGAACTACTTATATGTTCCTTGACCATGATAGTGGCAGAATAAATGCTAAAGCTAAAAAAAAAAATTCTCCTTAACGACAATTTACTGAATTCAAAAAATACACAAGACAAGGCAGTATGGCTTTATGGCTTTCGCCTATCCTAGGTGGACTCATATTTGATTAATTTGTTTTCTCATGTTTTTTATTTATATTTCCTTGTATTCGTTATGAAAAGCACAGTGTTTACCTCGGGTGAATGTAACTTATTCAGTCCCTCGAACTATTGGCGCCCTCGTTACCGTCTCGGGACTAAATAAGTTACTTTCAAGCCTTGGGTAACAATGTACTATTTCATAATCATCAAGGCGATTGTTGCGCGCAATCGTTCGACGCGGAGCTCAGCTTTGCTATAAATACTTACCTATAACTCTGATTTAGAAACATGGATATTTTTTGTAAACAATGACATTTATGAATGAAAACTTAACAAAAATTGATAACAATAACAGACAATAGCAGAGTAACAGCAAGCTTACAACTATAAACCAAAACAAAAACTTTATCAACGCATAATCGCTCACACACACGCACAGCGAAAAAGATGCAAGTTAGGAATGATGAATGAAAACTGTCAAAACCACGAATTATTTGGGGCTCCTGAGCTTGCCTGACGAAACCAGTGTCGTAAAATAGGTTCCACCGATATTCCTTTGCTTTTGTAACTCATTTGTTTACAAAAAAATATCTATGTTATTGAATCGCGGTATAGTATATAATAGAAATACGTCAGACGGGGCTCGAATTAATTCTTGCTCGATTCGTCGTCGGACGGACCTCTGCTCTGGAATAAACTCATTGCTAGTACTTCGTGTCTTTCTTTAAAAGCCTATTTCACTACACGATATTCAGGGACCCTAACCCTGACTAAGAGTGGTGTAATAAGATTTAGGGTCTCTAAGGAACGGACCCGGCAAGCCTTGCTCCCTAATCGCCCTAACTACCGGGCCCTGAATAACGTGTAGTGTAATACCGCTTTTATGGACGACCACTAAGGTAATAGTGACGTCATCCCTTTGAAAGGGATGACTTCACTATCCAATATGACGTACGTAGGTAACGTCATATTGTATATCAGTCATCTAGTACCCATAACACAAGCTCTGCAACTTGAGATGATGCTGTGTGGTTTTTCCAGCATTATTTATTTATTAAGGGCGAGATTATTTCTCTGCTTTGGTTAGCCTAGGGGCTAGATAATGCTGTGTGAATTTTCCAGGATGGTTCTATTTCGGTTATTACAATACAATACAAAAATCCTTTACTGTACACCAGAACAAGAACATTACAAAAGAAAAGTACAATGGGCGGCCTTATCGCTTAGAAGCGATCTCTTCCAGGCAACCTTTGGATGGAAAGAGTTATGTTAAATTTAAGAAAGGCAGGGGATTTTGTACAGTGTAATTTTAAAATAAATATTTATATCGCATAATAACCTACGAATAAATTCTTAGTAAAATATATAATACAATAATAATATAATAATAAAATAACCAATTATAAAAAATACTAAATTAAATACTATAATTATATTAGTACATAATTATAGTATTTAATTCAGTTTTTTTTAACTAAATTATGTAGAACCCATTGAGCTAACTGCAGACGGTTGTAAACAGTCTAAAGGTAGCTCATGTCAATACCGGTCAATTAGATAAGAACTCTAAATCTGTTTCAGGGCTGCTAAAGCGTTAAGAGTTTTTCCAGAGCTGGGTGAAATCTCGCGATGCCATGATCTGGAGATCCATTTCAAGTACTCCTACAAATGTACTAAATGTGGATACTGGTCAGTATTTTATTTTTTATTTATCTGGTAACTAGCGACCCGCCCCGGCTTCGCACGGTTTTATTATACGTATAAACCTTTCTCTTGAATCACTCTTTCTATTAAAAAAAACCGCATCAAAATCCGTTGCGTAGTTTTAAAGATTAAAGCATTCAACGGGACATAGGGACATAAGGACATAGGGACAGTGAAAGCGACTTTATGAATAAAGTGGGATAAATGGGTAAACTCCATACAACTTTAAATAAAGGAACCGTAAATGTTTATTCTGCATTTTTTCCACCATTCTAATGTATTTTTTTCATGAGAGCTCCATATCATGGCTCCACTCTCCAATTTACTCCTAACTAGCGCATTATACAGTACTTCTATTTCGCTTCTTCCACTAGTGGACAAAAAAGTGAAGCGAAAGGGAAATCAATTATCCCTTTATTTTTTAAAAAAGTAATAATAAGTATATACCTATAGTTTGAATTTCACTTGTCTAAGTTCTTATTATGTAAGCCTAAAGAAATAAAGATATTGATTTACTGATTTACTTAATGGTGCCGATATTGTGAAAGTCGCCAGATTGACGCAGTATAAACTCCAGATTTCGGAAAGCCTTTTTACAAGTATCGACTTCATGGTTTCGGAAGTTCAATTCCGTGTCCATTGAATCCATTGAATGCCGAGGTCTAAACTCGATCTAAACTATTATACTTATAGGGCTGGTCCACCAGTTCAAAGTCGCTCAGCGAGCTATGGAAAGAGCTATGCTCGGAGTTTCTCTGAAGGATAGGATTCGTAATGAATACATCCGACAGAGAACCTAAGTTATCGACATAGCTCGCGAAGAACCGACAATCGTTGGGGTAAACGTGTTCTTGAGTGGAGACCGCGACTCGGCAAACGTAGTGTAGGACACCCTCCGGCCAGGGATTACGATCTGCAAAAGACTGCTGGCAGATGCTGGATGCCGCAAGCTGAAGACAGGGCGCGAGTTAGGGGAGGCCTATGTCCAGCTGTGGACTAATAGGTTGATGATAATGATGATATTAAACTTAACTAGCTGCTCACGGCTTTATCCGCGTAGAATTTTATTTTTTACGCGGTACCTTGTCTGTTACATTATTGTACTATTTTATGGACGAATGACAGAATGTAATTATTTATCTTCCTTTTCTTTTCCAGTATCAAACGTCACTCAAAATCCATAGATATCACAAAAAAAGCCTGCGGCCTTTGCCGTGGAACATTCGAGATAGTCCTCAACAAGAAAAACAAAGATGGCGTCGTTATATCAACTCCCGCGCGTAAAGGTAACATCAGAAAAAAAGATTTTTTTAGTTTTTCTCGCTCTACATATGGCCGCTTTCCGTTTTCACTAAAATCGACTTTGGTATACAACCAATACTGGTAAATCTAAAAATAACTCAAATGCGTGATACATTTTGCGCTAATTTGACACCATCATTTTGGTCGTTTTTACAAATGTTAACTTAGTTTTATGGAAAGCAGGCTTATGAAGTTTGAGGTGTTTATTATTAATTGTTTATATTATACTAGCGACCCGCCCCGGCTTCGCACGGTTTTATTTTATACGTGTAACCTTCCTCTTGAATCACTCTTATCTACTAAAACAATCCGTTGCGTAGTTTTAAAGATTTAAGCATTCAAAGGGACATAGGGATAGGGACAGAGAAAGCGACTTTGTTTTATACTATGTAGTGATATTTATTTGTTGAGGTAAACGTGTTCTTGAGTGGAGACCGCGACTTGGTAAACGTAGTGACGTAGTGTAGGACGCCATCCGGCCAGGTGGGATGACGATCTGCGAAAGACTGCTTGCAGATGCTGGACGCGTCAAGCTGAAGACAGGGCGCTATGGCACTCATTAGAGGAGGCCTATGTCCAGCTGTGGACTAATATGGGCTAATGATGATGATTTTGATTATTATTTATTTATATTTCTATAAGTGAAAACTGGGTGACTTATCAAAAGATCTCTGTAACTACAAAAGCTACTGAAATTTTGTATGTAGGTACCCTTTAGGAAGTAAGCACCCACTAAGATCTGATTTTTGGAAAATCACATTCTAAGGGGTATTACTAACGACCACGCTAATGGAATAGCTAGCGATTCAGCTAGTAATAAGGTAAAATAGATGGCGCTAGTGTGCCTAGACGTAACGCCTAATAATTGTAAATACAAGCTGAAATTAGTCGTTTTTTTCTTGTTTAAATGAGCTTGATAGGTTTTGTTGAAAATAAGTACTTAGATTGTATAATATGATTTTATTAGTGAATGCCGATTATTAGCTTTCTGTGTCTATTTTAAATACTAATATTATAAACGCGAAAGTTTCTAAGTATGGATGGATGGATGTTTGTTACTCTTTCACGCAAACTGAACAGATATGGATGAAATTTAGCTCAGAGATAGATTATAGTCTGGAATAACACATAGGATATTTTATTCCGGAATTCTCACGGGAACTGGAAATATGCGGGTGAAATCGCGAGGCTAGTAATCACTACATAGTATAAAACAAAGTCGGTTTTTCTGTCCCTATGTCCTAATGTCCCTTTGAATGCTTAAATCTTTAAAACTACGCAACGGATTTTGATGCGGTTTTTTTAATAGATAGAGTGATTCAAGAAGAAGGTTTATATACTTATAATAAAACCGTGCAAAGCCGGGGCGGGTCGCTAGTAAATAATAAAATGACCTACTAATAATGATTTTCTTTCTTTCAAGGCAACACCAACGAATTTGCAAAGTTTGTGAAAGAAAACTACGCTACACACAAAGAGGGTAAAACACACGCTCAAGTCATGAAAGTCTTAGGTGAAGAGTTTTCAGCTAGGAAGAATAAAATAGTAGAAAGTATTGATTCCAGTTGACATTGTGAAACTATCACGGTATATGTATACTGGATTTTTGTAACGGTAATTTTATGTGTTCAGTTAATTTATCACAGTTAATAAAATTGGACTAATAATGATGTATTCCTCGCCGAATTACTGCCAAGAGAGTTTTAATGGAGATAAGCTAAGACTATTATAGTGCACAAATGTGTACTCGAACACAGGGACAATCTTTTCTGAACTCTCTTAAGAAACCTTTACCTTGTTAGGCTGTAGGTTATCAATTATGTCTGTACTATCTTGTGTAGAAAACTCTACATAAGTTTGTAAAAACAATTGTATTTAGATTTATTATTTTTTAAATAAATACATTTGTACATTTTAAATTTATAAAAACTTAATGCTGGACATTTTTACTCAGCATGAGGTGGGAATCGAACCCGCGACTCATCGAATAACAACAATATTATGACTGTGCTTTATTTTGTATAGAAAACTTATACATAGTATAAAGTGCCTTGTTGTTTGTAAGTTTTTAATTTTATTAATAAATGCTTTTGTACATAACATACCTATTTTTTATTTCTACATTAATGCATTTCTAGGTTAAGAAATGAAATGTCGGTTGAATTTCCCGAAGGAAACGACTACCAAAATATATACAGGGTGTCCCGAAACTCAACTTTGACAAGTTATAGGATTTTTACTGTTAATCATAAATTCGGAAATCATTGAAGATAGAGCCGTGATTTTGTGGTTTTTCTGGGTCGAACCCATCGAAATCGAACCAAGGAATTATTATTTTCAATACAAACTTAACCACCCTATTTAACCACCTCAGAGTTTTAAATTTCCTTTTAATGTTATTCTATTCTTGGTCCTATCTACATAGGTAGGTACCAAATTTCATTTCCAAATAACTTAAGTAGTTACGGAGATTACTTACCTATAACAAACATTCATACAAACTTTCCCATTTATTATAATAGTAAGATATAATGCCGTTAAACAACAGTACCTACATTGTTACCTTAAGGTTAAGGGTTGAATGAAAGTAACTTATTTAGTCCCGAGACGGGGTTAGGCTCCCGAGTGTAGCGAGGGCGCCAATTGTTCGAGGGACTAAATAAGTTACTTTCACCCGAGGTAAACACTGTGCTTTTCATTACGAATACAAGGAAATATATAAATAAAAACATGAGAAGAAAATAAAACGAATCGAATTGCCGCATTTTAATTTTATTTTTAATATCATTCTCGCCGCGGTAACCGTGCGAGAAGTTAGGCCTCTGACGCCAATGCTATCGAGTTTTCCCAGAAGTATGTCAAGAGATACATAATAGTAATAACAGTCTGTTACTACTAGGGTAAAAATGGCTAGAGAAGTCGACTTTCTTTTCTGGAAACCAAATTGTTCTTTCCTTAGGTATATATATTTTGTTTGTCTCAATAATTTATAAGTCTTAAATAAGTACATTTTTCACATATTTTTGAGAAGATGTAAGCGTTATTGGTCGATAGTTATCTACCTCTGTCCGTTCGCCCTTTTTAAATAGTGATTTGACCATCGACAGTTTGAAAAGAAATGTCAAAACAGCTACTATTTCAGGAATGCTTTTATTATTACTGTGTTTATTCCATCATAACCTTCAGACTTATTTTTTTTCAAAGCCAAAACTTCCTTTTTACAGAAACATGCAACTTGAATTAGACTATGAAAATACAAGTAAGACGATTACAAATTGTGTTTGTTAATCAATTTTCCAACTACAGCGACGAAATCACAAGTGTTTGATGAAAAATTAAACTATT
The DNA here is from genome assembly GCA_944547425.1 of Eupithecia centaureata. Classification (NCBI taxonomy): domain Eukaryota; kingdom Metazoa; phylum Arthropoda; class Insecta; order Lepidoptera; family Geometridae; genus Eupithecia; species Eupithecia centaureata. The sequence continues at coordinate 2,942,527 of OX155702.1, read as the reverse complement.
TAATTTATAAACAATCTTTAATTTTCTTGCGGGGGCCCATATTTCTACACTAATTAAAATTTAATTTACTGTCGCAAGCAATTTTTTTCTTTTTGTTGTGGCACTTCATGATCAAGGTAGTTTGGTGGTGCCCTTTTTTAAGAAGGGTGATAAAACTCTCCTTGAAAATTACAAACCCATCACATTTCTAAGCCAATTCTATAAGCTGTTCTCACAAGTGGTCACAAATCGTCTCGCCAGGAGACTTGACGAGTTCCAGCCACCGACACCAGCAGAGTTATTACGGTAAAATTTCCCATCCAATATTTGACATGAGAAAGCCCTTTTGATGGCCTTCACGATTCCCATCCATCCAATTGCAAATAAATTATCCATCAAAGGACAATTGCCAGTCCCAGCCGAAATCGAAGGCCATGAATGAACGAAATTAGTGTTTTTTGCAGTAAATAGAACAAAAAGCCAGCATATCAGTCCTATTTCCAAGTGTAAATTTGAAGGGAAGGATACAAACAATACTATTTCAGTTGATGAAGGAGTTATATGGACAAGATTTAGGCAAAAACGATAATGTTCATTCACTTTGACCATCCAGTCATAAAAACTGTGTAATTCAATTTGTCCCATCCATGGAATCAGAATGTTCACTACTCGGCCTCCCATCCATGGATCTGTTGAGAATAGCGTAATCACTCTCCCGGCCGGGTTCCGCGGAGGATATGTCACCATCACCATAGACCATATTCACACAGTGAGGCAGTATACAGAAGTCCGAAGAGTATAATCAGCCCCTGTGTCTTGCTTTTATGGACTATTAGAAAACCTTTATAATAATAATAATAATAAATTTTTATTCAAAAACTTAAAGAGCTATAAAACAAGAGGTAAACTTATTATCTAAATACAGCTAGTATAACAATTTAGCCTGAACTAGGTAGTCCTGTGTTTCAGGCGAAAAAGTGCTTAAACCAAACATTTAGTAATAATTAACTATGATATTTTACAAATATTGCAGACGAGTGTATAAAATTGAAGGAACTTAATTAACAGTTGAATAAACCTATGTATATCACTATTTTAACTAGGATAGAGTTACGAATTAAACTTACAATTTACTTGTTTATTTCTAAAAGTTTCTCTGTATCATCGTAGGATAAACTTTTAAGTGTACTTATAATAGATTTTTTACAGTTACTATAGTTGAGTGCGTATAAATTAGCCATTTTGTTGAGTCTGTTGTAAAGGAACGGACCAAGAAATAAGTAAAATTTGTTTACAAAGGCAAATTTTAAGGTGATTGGTTGAGGGCAAACTTTAGCATTCCGTCTCTTGTTAGTAAATTCAGTGCTGTAGGGAAGGTCTGCATGTTGTTTTAGTACTGTGTTCATTATAAAAAGTTGCCGAACTGATAACACATCACAGGACTCATATAGAAGATTAGTGGGAAAAATGAAAGGGCGAAAAGTTGCAACTTTAAGTATTGCTCTTTGGGCTCTTTCTAGCGTTAGTAACATTGTTTTTCCCGATCCACCCCACGTGGTAATACAATAAGTTATGATTGATTGACATAGAGCAAAATATACTTGTCTTATTATATTTTTATCTGCAATATGGCGCAACTTTTTAAAGATAAATATTAACTTTCGCACTCTACCACATAAGAGTTTTATGTGGGGTTTAAACGAAAGATTATTATCTAGTATTACGCCTAAGTATTTTATTTTATCTGTACTGTTAATTACGGGGCACATGCATTGGGTGCTATTTGGGTTATAGCAACTTTGACTGTATCAAAATTTCATCTGATCTATAATCCTTAGGTACAGCGATACCAAGTAGACTATCGTTATATCGAAGTGCTAAGACGTCTCTCCGAAGTAAGTCCAAACGTAGAGCAGGACTCCATCTGGCCAGGTGGCATGACGATCTACGAAGGACTGCTGGAGGCGGCAAGCTGAAGACAGGGAGCTATGGCGCTCATTAGGAGAGACCTATGTCAAATAATTGTTAGATAGTGGGCCGCGACGGTCGATTATGCACGCCGAAACTTACGAATGGTCAAAGTAAAAATAACCATTTTTCATAAACGTTCTTACAAGCTGTCAAGCACCATTTTCGTAAATGTCTATGTTTTAATTAAACAAACACCAAATAAGGCTGACTCAACAATTGACAGTCGAAAATGACGCGATGAATTCAAAATTTAAGTTCTTGCTGAGACACCCTTTAGGTTGATGATGATAATAATGATAATCACTTATGAAAATAAGTGTGTGAGAGAGGCGGACAGCCAAATAGATTTTTTTTTCGCCTTTCCCCAAAATATTTAGATACAGCAATAATTATTAGTAGGCAGTACCTACCTACCTACTATTTAACAAACTCTGACTGAATGTCATTAATATTCAATCAAAATCCTAAAAAAGCTTGAAAGTAAAAAGTAATGAAGTAATCCTAATAAATATGAAAGTCTTTTCAAACAATACGTATTAGAGATGTAACGAATGTCAAATTTTCGACATTCGCGAATGCGAGTATTTCATGGTATATTCATGGTTTTAGGAGTTGTTCTTGTTACGTGATCAAATTTCCTTGTCTGTCAAAGCTTGGTATTAAGTTTTGTGCCTGGTTTTAAGGATTTTCTAAACATTTGTAACCCATTTATCTATGTATGATGTTTTGGACCACTTTCTCTCTAAATTCTTCGATGTCTTTTTCTACGTTGTTCCGTGTTTTCTTACATATTTCTTTGAATTGGTCCGTGTGACTCCTACCTACTTTAATCAGATACTTTCTTTCCATTCAAAAAGTGTTTAACTAGTTTTGCTACTTAGTTTTTCAATTATTAAGTGAATAATATTGATTAGCACAAAATTTTAAACTGACATATGATATGATACAATATCATACCAGATGCAAGGCAAAAAAAAGAAGAGTAAGCAAAACCAGTGCCATATCATTTTAATAGTATTTCACGAGTAGTATAGAGTTTTTGTTTTAATTCCTCATGTATCTGACTAGGTAACAGAGAACAGTTAAAAAAAAAGTTTTGGCCCCTACAACATTCGCCAAATATTCGTATGGATTTTGGCGAATGCGAATATTGAAAATCCGGCGAATATTCGCGAATGCGAATATTCGTTACATCCCTAGTATGTATGGAAAATGTAAGGTTTATGTGACTGCCGAAAGTCATTACTCCATGAGGACGAAGCAGAGGGCACAGCTGGTAATGAATAAATTCCTATTTTGACTGTTCCAGGAAAGTAAACTTATAAATGAAACAACAAACTTTCAATACCGTTTTTTTATTATCATACATTTTAATCGTTTTTATTAAAATAATACCTAAACATTATAGGTACAGTCTTTAATTATAAAAGAAAATTATATTTTACAAACAAAAATGGACGTGCAAGTCCTTTGGGTACTTTTGTAGCCCTTTTTATGTACAATTCAAATAGATTAACTTTATAGCAAATATTGTTCACAAAAATATCTAAATATTAGGCCGAGACCACACTCGCAAAAAGAAATATAAGATTTCACATAATTACACAATTAACATATTTATATCTCATTAGGGGAGGCCTATGTCCAGCAGTGGACTAATGTAGGCTGATGATGATGATGATGATGATATCAACAAGAAAAAATACATGTCACTTATACTTAGGTTAGGTACAGTGTATTTTTTGCATTATCATATGAATTTACTTTTTAAGTTTGCCAATGTTTTTTGTGCAGGTACCTAAGTATTTATTTTACAAATAAAAATAAATAGTTTTTGATAAGTACCTACCTATATAAGTTGTTGTGTAACAATATTTGCTATATGTAATCTAAACAGTGGTTACGCTGAAAAATACCGACCGTACTAATTATGTACTTAGCTTATATTTTTATTTACATAGGAATTTTATTTAGGTTTTACAGTTGTAAAGATATTCTGAAAGTGGACTGGAGATCCAGTTTTTCTGAGCTGCCTTGACATTTCAGAACTTTTTTACACTTGTTTCTAATTTGCCGCAACATTTTTTTACACAATTAATCTATCTAGACATCTTTACTGTAACATTGACCTTTTAGTTTTCAAAGCTAGCCAAACTCTTGGGAATATGCAATTTAGCATATTCAAAGCCTTTTTTGACTTTTCATTTATGTATGGCAGGATAAATGGTAAAATTCAGATGAAGTCATAATGACTAGGTATTTTTACTGTGATGTTTAAAACTATACATTCAATATATACTAAATACCTATCCGAGATATTTATTATAAGTACAGTTTTGTTATAGTATTCTTGATTTTAAAAATATTCGAGTATGATCAGATGATTTGTTTTTTAAATAAGGTACTTACTGGGATTATAATGAGATAACGTACAATAAATTTTAATAATAATCTATAATTACAGAAATTCGGAGTTACATTTGTTTGAATAACATTGATAAGTATATAATGGCCAGTTTAGAGACGGACTTAAATATGTTATCCTCATACTTTTATGGACAGATTTGTTAAAACAAACTTTAATATATCACAATAACGTTATCATTATGTTACACTCTAAAATTGATAAAATTAAATGGCAATTATTGTAAGATATTAAGGGCCTGTGTGATTAAGTAAATAACCTGACTTATAAATTAAAAGAAAATGCTATTTACAAAAGGCCGTATTTCGATTAATAATATCTTAATTTAAAACATTTACAATTTTACATATCCTTAAAAATTGTTACATTCATAGTGATATTATTTCATTACGCTTAAATAACTATTTCAGATACAAACGATTTTTACCACTTTTGTAAAAACGAATTATCTCTAACCGGGAAAATTAAATCTTGCATATTTTGTCAATAGAATTTGAACTTTAATCAAAACGTTCATGAGTCAAAATACACATTACAATTCCTAGCATTCGTTCCCGTGGGGTGCTAAGCACCTAAAAAGCCAATCTTGAGATGGGCAGAACGATCAAAATAGTTGCCATATGCGCTCCGAAGAGCATTAGAAACTAAGATATTCCGCTGTACATGACAGCGTGACGGTGAATCAAGTAGACGGGTCTTCCAACGTTCGGAATCTGACGAAACCGTCTTGAGCTACCAGCATACTGTTGCCATCCGGCTGGGCGACCTCATCTTGTGGCTGCGAATACGAGGCTTCGTACCCACAGGTCCTGGGGGCAGGAGTAGGATACGCCCTATCACCTGGCTCCTCCGAAAACCCGTACAAGTCCGTAGACTTTGGTCTATCAGGGAAAGCATTCACTTTACCCCGTTTCTGGCTTCCACTAGAATTTACCGTTAAAGGGGAGTTTCTTCGTTGTGAACCTCGACAGTCGTTGTAACTTCTATTAGGGTTCAGAGTTTGTATACCAGAGGCGTGGTACGAGGCATTCTCCGACTCGTAGTTCCCGTATTCATCAGGTAAATGTGGCTGGTGGTAATGATGCCCCATGGAATCGTAACCCATTGTCATACAGTTCTGAACATTTTTGTTCTTAGGCCTATGCTTTTTTCTGGGATTGCTATTCGTTCTAGAGGAAGCTCTGTCGTAAGACATATGCTTGAAGTTATGGGAGCTTCGGTTAGAACCTCCGTTGTAGTTTTGGTTTTTGATGTCCCTGATAAAGTCGCTATTGCTGCCGTATTGGATGACATTGTATTCGTGGTCTAGAGGGTCATCGCCTTGCAACGATTGGATGGCTGGATCGCAGTTCGAGTAATGATCATCTGAGACTGATTCTATCCCGTTGTATGCGTGGTTTGGATGGTGTTTGATCAGATGGTTGGTCACACCTTGGCTAGACGCCGCGTTACTGGACTCAGTCGAGCTGCTGTGACCAGCGTTGGCTATTGAACTGTGACCTGAATAGTTTTCGGTGCCAGAATTGGTGTCACAGTTCCCAGTTAAGGTGTTAAGTTGGAACCTCTGATGGTCTAACACTGGCCCACCACAGCATGGTTCCGGCATGTTAGGATGGTGTGCGGCGCCTTCGTAGATAGGCTTACCTGTTCTGAGAGTGTATGTGTGCAGATTTGTGTTTGTGTTACAAATAGCTGGATAGTCAGACTCGAACTGCTCGTTGCTAGACCCAGCAGCGCAAGCGAAGAGATTCATCCCAGAAATCTTGTTGCCATCTGCTTTCTCATTCTGCAGCGCGACTATCCCTACTTTCAAGCTTATCACCCAGGATATTAGGGCTACTATGCTGATTTCTATTACCGTTATCGAGAATTGATAACCCCATTGCAACCAGTTGAACTTTGTCATGTTCACTTGGTGTTTTATGCCGAAGATTCCAAAAATTTGTAACCCAGCCATCAAGACGAAAAGCAACGCAGTCGCCAAGTTTATATGGATTGCTTGGTACAAATTCTGGAAACCATTGATGTAGGTATGGCTCTTCTTTTGCAATATGGCTTTCAATGTCTTGTAAACGTAAATATAGCATAACCCTAAAACGAGACAGACCATGATAAATATAATTTGACACGTGAGTCCTAACATACTGTTACTATTTTCAAAGATATGTAGCATTAGACATGAGAGGAGGTGAATACCTCCACCGATGAAGATGGTCCTTGGACGAATGAGGCAAGCGCAACAAGTGTTCTTGAAGTTAATGCTGTTATTCAACAGGAAAAGAATGGTGCAAGCGAACGCAATACTGAGGAAAATCTCCGGAATGTGAAGCAAGATTTCACTAATGAAAATCGGCAGGGAGTTGTTAATGTTATATGGATCGTAGCACATGTAAAATATCCTCATAAGGCAAACCAGAACGAGGATTAAATGCAGGATAATGAAGTAGTATTGCGTGAAGAGATGAGTAAACTTATTGTAAATTATGATTTTGAATATTGAGTACACAGCTAGGATTGTGAACATGCCAGTTGCGAGATAAATGTGAACGTTCCACGCGAACGAGCCATTCTCACCCGTCCGTTGAACTGTATCAGTACCTTTATCCTTCTTTTTATCTAGATTAACATTCGCTAAATTATGATATCTCTCAGTAGACATCTCGGGATCTTTCAGCTCAAAGCCTATAGTAGTCGCTGGCATTATATCTTCTTTCCTACTATCGTTTATTTTCGTCGAATACTGTAAATTCCGTCTAGTATTCGTCTCACCATTCTCTATAATCAGTGGCCTATCTAAATTGTTCATTTCGGGATCTAAGACAGCTAAAGCGCCTTCCGTGCTGCTATCCCTATTGGAATCTGAGAGAGTTACTCCAGTTTCTTTAGTAATGTATACATCGCTTTTGCTGGTTCGTTCTTGGTTGTGTTGTGGTTTGGCAGTAACTGTTCTGAGGAGAACATCTGGGATGTCTTCTTTACGACCATTGGAACCAGAGAGGATTCTGGATATTGTCGGGATGTTGAGGGAATTCGGAACGAAGTCTGTGAAGTTCGCTTGATCGGATTTTACGTCGCTGTCGATGTCATCCGGCTGGAAAAGAAGAAAGGTATTGTTATTAATTATTATTATTCTTTCAGCATTCATTAGTACTAAAGCTATGTATTAAATAATGACGGTAGGTCTTCCGCCACCTACAGTAGCATTCGGCTTAGCCGAAGCCTTTCGGCTGCATTTGGCTTAGCAGTCTTTCGTTTTTGGTATACCTACATGCTTACGTACGTTGTAATATTTAAGAGAGAGAGAGTAATATTATAGAGGGGTTTAATTGAAGAGATTGAGAATAACTCCTCAGTCCCTTTAATTAAATCTCTCTGCTGGTACGAATCTTGCCAGACCTGAGTTTTAAGAAGCTTTATTTCTCATAAAAAACTATAAAAAGTTCACTTACAATGAGAATAAGTTATTCTCTAAAATAATGTTAAATTACATGTTTCCTCTAGGACTTAGGTAGGTATACTAAAAGGTAGATAATCTAATATACTTAATACAGTAGTTTTTTTATATAATAGTGCTACTTATCATAGTTTATAGGATCAATAGGTAATAGACAAGCCAACAAAACAAAATTAAATAGGGTAGGCAGCAAAACTATTAACAGTATGACTATGACGAAGTCACCTCATGGGGGACACCTTACGGAACCTTAAAAAGAATCAAAAAGAATCGATATTACTGTATCTCTAACCGTTAGTTCTGGTTCAGTTCAAAGGTACGGGTAGGAGTCAATTAGAAAGGCCCCGGCTAAGTAAAGTGCTAATGATGCTGCTAATGCAGCTAACTATAAAATAAAGGTCATGTTTGTTCGCAACTCAATCCCGTTGCTTTCGTATGATTCAGATTTAAACATTTTGAAAGGAGAAATATTCTATACATCCAAACTTTCACGTTTATAATACATATTAGTAAGATTAGCTCTGCTTAGCTTGAGGCTAGATGACGCTATGTCGATTGTCCAATTCTATGCATAGTTAATAAACTACTGTCAGATCATGTATCAAACTAGCGACCCGACCCGGCTTCGCACAGTTGAATTATACATATAAACCGTCCCCTTGAAACAATCTTATCTATTAAAAAAACCGCATTAAAATCCGTGGCTTAGTTTTAAAGATCTAAGCACATATACATAGGAACAGATAAACAGGCGGCGGGAAAGAAAGCAACTTTGTTTTATAGTAGGTATGTACCTCAAAAAAATGATCATCGAAATTAGAAATTTACAACATCACACACCTAAACAAGTACATTGGAATTGAGAACATATTGTTTTTGATGATTGAAAATGACGATAAATGATATGACTTAATTACCTTATGGCTGGGGCTGTTCAGGGCTTTCTTCTTCTGATGCTCGATGCTCGGAGGGGGCTGCGGCGGCGCGGGGGGCGGAGCCGGCACTTGTGGTGACGATGTCTCCTGGGGAACGAAGGTCTGTTAGTTCCTATTCATCATTTTCATTACCCTTGAACTCTATCTTAAGGCCCCTATTACGAAAAAAGGCGAAAATGCACTTATTCGTCGTCCAAATTCTATAGCTTTCGTTCGTTGCTTGAAATAACAATTTCTTGTTAATAGTAGATTGTTTCCTCAACTTCAGTAATAATTAACCAGATTTTAGATAACTTATTTGTTTATTTAGTTATAATCATTCTCCCGATGCTAGTTTAGGCAAAAACGCTCGGAGACCTGTTTTGGGAGCTCTAATTTGAAGATTCCATTGAATATAGACCATAAAACTATTTTTTTTAAGGTAACAAATATCCCATTCTTCCATAATAATTAAATACATTTTCGTTATATGCCTTTATATGAAGGGAAAAAAATCTGAACCGAGGTTAACTATCGATCGAAAAGGCTTCAAAACAAACCATAATATCTCCAAAGTTCTACATCATTTTGACATAAAATTTATACCAAAATAATCTTCATTGTTTTCTTAAACTACAATATTAATTTTACGTTTTAAATCCAAACTAAATTTTTTTAATGAATTTATTAAAAAAGGTATATATTTCATTGTGCTGGCAATCTGCCCTCAGTACCGCGCGAGCGCTTGTCGAAGGTGGACCTATGTCACTTTTGCTCGCACTCTCCGTCGGACGAAACGCCCAAAAAATGCAGCGTTTATGAGCGAGTTGGAACGTTTTGATCGTTGTAAATATTTACATTCGCATTTCAATAATTTTTAAATTCGTAACATGATTATTACATATTTTACCAGATAGTTATTTTTATTATAACTGAGGTTTATCACAAGCCGAAATGGGGAAAAATAAATACAAATGCGTTACTAAACAAAAAAAAACTAAATATTCTATCGTTGAAGAAAGCAAGGTATGGTATTATTTTATTTTACCCTTTATATAAAATTGGTTTACCACTCACTGACTCACTCACTCACTGACTGACATGATTGTTCTCGTTGTTGGTGGAGGGGGAAGTACGTTTTTTTTCGGAAATGTGTAGGGGGGGTGGGGGTGAGTATGGGAAAATTTCCACTTTTTTAAATTTCGAACCCCCTTTAGGACCCCCCGGGGGTTCTTCGGCCGTGTGGGGGGGTGGGTCAGATTTTTTTGTGGGGTCGTATGGAGGGTTAGAATTCATTTCGGGGGGTGAAATTTTTTTGACCCCCAAGACCCCCAACACCCCCCGCTTTTGACTTGCTACCGGATAGCGTACCGATAGAGGATTTCGGATGGCGGGATCGTATAGAGGGTTAAGTCCTTAATAGGAAGGGAAAAAAAATCGACCCCCCCTCATGACCCCTTTTTAGAACCCCCCTTCGTATCTCCCGAACGGCTCGCGATGGAAAAAAAAGTCTTTTCGCAGTCGCGTAGAGGAGGTCGAATAATTGCGGAAGCCAAAAAAAGTTTGACACCTTTGCACCCCCAGACCCTCTTTTTTTTAAAAAAACCGTTTTTTGGCCAATTTTAAGGGTTTTTTTTTAGGGTAGAGCATCGAGGCGAGCGAAGCGAGCCGAGATGCGACACTGGGAACCAGCACGGCGAGCGAAGCGAGCCGTGCTGCATTCCCCCCACTACCCCCAGGACAACCCCCTCGAACCCCCCCTGGGGTTCTTCGGCCGTGTAGGGGGTGGGTCAGATTTTTTTGTGGGGTCGTGTGGAGGGTTCAAAATCGTTTTGGGGGGTTACATTTTTTTACACCTAAGACCCCCCAAGACCCCCACTTTTGAATTGCTACCGGATAGCGTACCGATAGATAATTTCGGATGGCGGGATCGTATAGAGGGTATAATCTTTAATAGGAAGAAAAAAAATCGACCCCCCATGACCCCTTTTTAGAACCCCCTTTCATATCTCCCGAACGGCTCGCGATGGAAAAAAAATCTTTTCGTAATCACGTAGAGGAGGACGAATAGTTGCGGAAACCAAAAAAAAATAGACCCATTTGCACCCCCAGACCCCCTTTTTTTTAAAAAAACTATTTTTTGCCCCATTTTTTTGGTTTTTTTAAGGTGGAGCATCGAGGCGAGCGAAGCAAGCCGAGATGCGACACCGGGACCAGTACGGCTCGCTTCGCTCGCTGAGCTGCGTTCCCCCCACGACCCCCAGGACAACCCCCTCGACCCCCCCCCCCCCTGGGGTTCTTCGGCAGTGTAGGGGGGTGATCAGATTTTTGTGGGGTCGTGTGGAAGGTTCCAAATCGTTGTGGGGGGTGAAATTTTTTTGACCCCCAAGACCCCCCGCTTTTGAATTGCTACCGGATAGCGTACCGATAGATAATTTCGGATGGCGGAATCGTATAGAGGGTATAATCTTTAATAGGAAGAAAAAAAATCGAGCCCCTCCTCTACATTTTTTATCGCAAAATATTGTCATGGGTTTAGATTTCGACCAATTCAGGAGTGTAGGTTACGAAAAGGGGTTCTAAATAAAAAAAACAGCCTACACAACCGGCGCGAGCTGCTTGCAGCTAAAAATTAGTTTTTTATTATAAAAACACCCAGACAAATTTCGATCACGTGATCGTTTCCGACTAAACCCAGGGTATGTTGCTACTATTTGAGGTGTTTTTAATTTTTCCAAGTTTATTTTTCATTTAAGGCGTTTTTTTTTATTTTCGTATAAACTGAGGATATAAATTACTTAATTATTTTTAATCCAATACGCCTTATTCATGTCCCTAAAATTAATCTTTGGTATCGTTTCACTTATTTTATTAATAACAATATTTAAATTAAAACAAGTTTATTGTTTGGAATCAATTAATCAATTCAACATGTATTTCATTCAATACATTTAAAAAAAAAAAATTAGTCGCATACGTTTTTTATTGTAATAAAAAAAAATCTATCCATATACATATTGTATTACCTATATTAATTATAATAGTTTTCTAGTTCCCATAACACAAGCTTTGACTAGCTAATTTTGGGACTAGATGGTGCTGTGTGGATTGTCCTGCATTATTATTATTATACCAGGGTACAAATAAAGAGCCTTTTCTTGCGACGACGGCGTTAATGATGGCGTTTTTTAAATGAATATTTATTATGACGTCACTGTAATAGTTAGACATATATTGTAGCGATATTTTTGTAGATAATAATGTGTTCTGCAAAGTCGTAGTACATTGTTTTGTTCTATCATCAATAGTTTTCGTAGCGCACGCGCCGAAAGACATTTTGTGACTAACTTTTTTACACCTTGTTTTAGATAATTTAAGTTTTAGTAGGGATCCTTTTTTTTACTTATAAATATAGTCTATGTTGCGGAAGGATAAGTAGCATTCTAATGGTGAAAGAGTCTTCGAAATCGGTCACTTTGTGAGTTTATTCGTTACATACATACAAATCTTTCACATTATAATATTACTAGTTGCGCCCCACGGCTTCGCCCGCTTGTAAATTTATTTGTCAAATTGAGAACTATATCGATGTCCAAGGCTGACAATAATTACTGCGTTTTATTCTTTAGTGGGTAGGCCACGTTTTGGAATTTAGAGCCGACGCGGAGAGCGGATGCGCTTATCTATTATTTACATACGTATTGGTTTTCAGGTAATGGTATCATGTTTTGAGTGAATGAGAGAAAAAGGAAAAGTTATTTTTCTTTTCCTAAAAAATTATTGCAAAAGCCCTAGGGGTTATATTGTAAAACATAAAAATACGTATTTAATTATTCACTTCAAAATTTATTTGCACTGTGTACAAAATTTACCACCCTATTTAACCCCTTCAAAGGTTAATTTCAAAATAATACTTCACATGTGTTATTCTAGGTAAAATAAATTAGTAGTTACTGCAATAATTATAACAAACATTCACACAGACTTTCACTTTTAATGTAATAGTAACATAGTAAGTATAAATAAAATTACCATAAATTACATAAAAACTATAAGACAAACAGATACTATTAAATTATTTATAAATCTATGGAAGCAATATTTGATTCACATAAAAAAATCATCTACCGAAATCAATCCTAAGAAAACTTTGTAAAAATTACTCGTGGATCAAGATTTTATAGCAATACTCGCTTGCGTAGCACGATGCCCCGCCCACTCGGTGTCGAAATACCTAAATCAGCATAACGTTGATTCGTGAACCGCCTCTTAACATTATGTATGTACGACAGCGACGTAAAACGCGATCAAGCGAAGTTCATTTGACGACAGATGTGGCGCGGTGGAAGTTCTGCGACACAAGAGGTGCGGGTTCGATTCCCGCCTCGGAACAAATTTGTGTAAAATCTGCAGAAATTTGTTCCGTTGGTCTGGATGTTGTTAACTATGTATAATAAAAAATATCTATGTATGTATTTAATGTATTAAGTATATCAGTTATCTAGTACCCATAACACAAGCTTTGGGGTTAGATGATAGAATATTTTAAGCACAATTTCGATTACTTACATCGTTTGAGCACTTTGTACAGCAAGCATTTTATAACTAACTTTTTCTAGAGACTGAAAGACTATTGCACCATATAACTAATAGGAAGTCTAAAACACCTAGCCAATAACCTATAGCGCTATAAAACTGCACGATCGTAAAAGGTCCTCTAAAACCGCCTCAAAAAGCCAATGTACGGAACGCGAGCCACGGGAAAGCAATTCATAAAACAGGTTTGCGAAAGCCATTAGGAAAGAAATCATATTGTTCTAGGCAGAAATATGACCTGACTTTCCCTGTAGGTGTAGAGGTAAGTTTACGTTGGTTAGGACCTATAGGAAAGCTAGATTTAGTATCATAGATATTTCTTTTAAACAAAGGCATTTTTGAATGTAAACTTTACAAAAACTGATATGAATAACAGTTAACAGCAGGATAACAGCAAGGTAAAAACTAAATAGGTACTAGGTAATAACCAAAACTTAAACAACGCATAATTTGCTCAAGCACAGCAAAAAAGATGAAAAATTCTAGTTTGTTGACGAATTAGAGACCAAAGGAATGATGAATGAAAACTATCAAAACCAGGAATTCTACGGACCTCCTAAAGCGAGACGAGATCAATATGTTACACTATATTTCTTTTGTTTTGTAACTCATTTTAACATTTTTCTAAACTTTTAACAATCTTTTCAGCTTCTTTTTGTAAGCATAGATAGAAAGAGCGGTATAAAATTTAAACGCATTGCGAAAGCGGATGCACAGATTTTGATATTATTTTTAATTGATCTGCGAAAGACTGGCAGATGCTGGATGCGGCAAGCTGAAGACAGGGCGCTATGGCGCTCATTACGGGAGGCCTATATCCAGTGGACTGATATAGGTTGTTGATGCTATAGGGTCAAGTATCTCAATACATATAATAAGTTATGTATAAAAAGCTCGTCATCGACTATGCGTCCGTAACGCCAACAGGAAAGGTTTTTGGCTGAAAAACAGTGCTGAGCGGCCCTCGTTCAGCACATGCTGAGCCAACACCTATTTCGGCACAGAGTCATGGAGGCGAAACTAGATTTGATGCGTATCATTTGTGTTACTTTGATTGTAGACCTCCTTATTCATTGTTAGTTTTTCTGTAATTTATCTAAGTATGTATCGAAATAAATGTTTTTATTCTATTCTATAAGTATATAATCATCGTAGGTACCTGTCCAGGAGGCCTGATCGGTATCCGATCGTGGCCAGCGCCGAGGGACGGCGGAGGGATAGGCCTCCTGTTGAGATAGTTGTTCCCATCTGTGTTTGTGCCTGGAAAGACAAAAAAGTCATTAGGTTTGACGCCATTGCCTGTTGGTCTTAAACTATGCTCAATAACTAACTATACTTAAACTATACTACTAAATCACTCCCAATATATTGGGTATGGTGAAGGAACACTATTTGTCCTGCTGTCACTGAACACACACTAGTTTCCCTCAATAAAAAGTAGATATTTATGTATGTAGGTAGGTATATTGTATAAGTATTGATATAATATATTATGTATTTAATATAATATATGTATAATTATTTTATGTATTAGTTTATGTAATATAAGTAGGTATTTATTTAATCATTAAAATGCACACGGATCCCCATGTCCAATCCAACACTCTTATCCATCCACGGTTGTCTGGTAGAGATCGCTCTTGAGCGATAAGACGGCCTATTGTTACACATTTTGTAAATTGTTTATGTTTTGTATAATACCTTTAAGTGTGCAATAAAGAATTTTCTATCTATCTATCTATGCTAGTACTAGTATCTGCTCGCGGCTTCGCACGCTTTGTTTCTATGGAAACGTCTCAAGGTTATTTCTATCCTAAGGGAACTGACTTATGGATGTGGCAATTTCTGGTGGAAAAGTGGCTACGTTCACCCAGAGAGATCCCTTGAGACGTTTCCATAGAAAGATGAGATACTTGTTATACCAGGGTTAGAACTACGTTTATTCAAAATTTCAGTCCGATCTGTTGAGTAGTTTTTGCGAGAAAGAGTAACCAACATCCATCCATCCAAAATTCGAATATTGCGTTTGAATAGATGCAGTACTAGGCCTGGATGAATTTTCACACGGGTGAAGACGCAGGGCGCAGTAAATCATTTTTAATAAAATTTGTCTGTTGAGTAGAAACACCCCTACAACAATATCTTTTGATTTTTTTATTGAAATACAATGGACAATTTGACAGCTAGGGTTAGTTTATACCTATACTAGCAGCACCTCGCGGTTTCACCCGCGTAATTCCCGTACCCGTAGGAATTCCGAGATAAAATATAGGCTATGTCTTAATCCAGATTAAAATCTATCTCTGCGCCAAATTTCATCCAGATCCGTTCAGTAGTTTTTGCGTGAAAGAGTAACAAAACATCTATATCCATCCATCCGTACTTACAAACTTTCGCGTTTATAATATTAGTATGGGTTGGTAGATATATCGAAAAGTTTACTAAAAGCTTCGACCTTTTGGCAAACATTTCTTATTATACACAAATAAAGCATGCACCGACTAAATAACTTGGCTCGTAAAGGCTCTAACCAATTAGTGAGTAATTTTGGCAGCTGGCTTCTCTCGCCTAGCCAATATCTGTTACGATTGGATCTTTTCATCGCGCTGTAGTTGGATAACAGAGGAAAGTGGGTATAACACGGAACTTATAGTTTTCTGTGCCAAATAGCAACGGAGCCCTAAAGGTAAAATAAGTTTTGTCTGTATATTCATCTGAATAAGAACATAGTTCAATTGAGCTACCTTGAGACTGTTTGCAACAGTTAGCAGTTAGCTCAATGGTTTCAATTTTATATTTATACTAATTTAATTTATTTTCTATTGTAATTTTCGTTGTTAATAAAGTACCAGATACTGCTAGAAATCTGAGATAATTATTAAAATAAATAATGTTAGACAATCGGCCCCAAGCCTCAGACTATAGTCTGAGCCCCAAGCTAAGAGTGTTATAGGTACTAGATGACTGATGTAACCCTTACATCCCTTTTCGCATTAAAAAGTACCTTATATCCTTTCTCAGGCCTATCTATGTAACAAATGTCATTCCAATCCGTTCAATAGTGTAGACGTGAAAGCTTATCATATCAGAGAGACAGACAGAGTTACTTTCGCATTTATAATCTCTGTATCTACTAAAGTTATTTAGATGAAATTTGGTATTTAGATATAGAATAACACATAGGATAGTATTATATCACTACATAGTATAAAACAAAGTCGCTTTCTCTGTCCTTATGTCCCTTTGAATGCTTAAATCTTAAAAACTACTCAACGGATTTTGATGCGATTTTTTTAATACAAAGAGTGATTCAAGAGGCAGGTTTATATACTTATAATAAAACCGTGCTAAGCCGGGGCGGGTCGCTAGTAAATAATATATACCTACCTAGTAGTGACTGAAACATCTTATGAATATATGTATCTGGTCAAACTTCAGATAGTTACACAATAATTTTAAACATTCCCATACAAAGTGTTAACAATGTACAATCTTACCTCTAAGTGTAGGCTTGTCCGCGAAAGGGTTCCTATACTCGGGTGGCAGAGGGGGGGTGAAGAATGCTCGACCGGGGGGCGCGTAGGATGGCACTGCTGCGCCCCCCACCCCCGCCAGGAGAGCCGCGCCGTGGTGCTGTGGAGGCCTGTAGGAAAAAAACAAATTAATAAAAATAATAATAATTTGGTCTGTTTTTAAAAACTATTCGGCTACTATAACGGCTTCCAATCATTTTAAGCAAAAATAAAAAAAAAACAGTCTGTCTTTCCCTATGTATGCGGATTTTGAAGCGGTTTTTTATGAATATAGTTATTCAAGAGGAAAATTTATATGTATATAATACACTCGAATCCTATCCTTAATTAGCGACCGGGTGGGTCGGGTCTTGATCACATGTATATAGGACCACAAGGTTTTCAAATAAAAAAAGGAATGTATCAGTTCACTTATAAAAAAATAGACCGCTAGAGCGGTAGCGTAATTTGGGTGGGTACTGTCACTGAAATGCTCGACGGAATACCGGGACGCGCGAAACCGAGCGCGAAATCCAAGCGAAAAAAAACAGGAAACTGGGTGACCCACATCATCAAGAGATCTCTGTACTTAATTAAGCTCTGTACTATATAGTACCACAAGGTTTTCAAATAAAAAAAGGAATGTATCAGTTCACTTATAAAAAAATAGACCGCTAGAGCGGTAGCGTAATTTGGGTGGGAACTGTCACTGAAATGCTCGACGGAATACCGGGACGCGCGAAAACGAGCGCGAAATCCAAGCGAAAAATACCGTTTCGGCTCTGGGTACTAAATAACGCCTAGGTCTGAGCCTAAGTTCGATTTGACGATAGTTTCGAGACGTCATCGTGACTTCTCAGTTTTCTATGCGATTCGGTACAGGTCGTGACTATTTATAACTACGTAAATCCCATTCAACAAGTAGTGTTTTAAAAACTATAAACCGATTTGATAGATAACTGTGATACTGAGACGAATTAAGTACCTACCTTCCTCTTAAGTCGATTTAAAATAGAATAGTACGATGACGTCTCGATACCATCTTGAAACCGAACTGAGGGCTCAGAACAAGCCTTTATGTAGGTGTCTACATCGTTTTGATTTATTCGCCACTTGTAGTTACACGTATATTGTCGATTCGTTAATCAAATTTACAATAAATATGTAAATTTCTCGAATTGCATATTTAACAACCTCGTATAATTTAATTGCATCCAACTTTATTCAAACTGTATTGCTAAAATCGTTTCACAAAATGGCGAAATAAAATTCCGCAGTAGGTGGGTAAAATGTAGCAATGGTATAATTTTCGCTACATTCTTAGATAGCTGGAAAAATATCTAGAAGTATAGGGAACATTTTATTTCGACAATAATAGGTAGGTACCTTTACTTTGAGATCCGTTTCATACATAACTATCTACACATCTTACACCGCCATTTTAAAGTATTGCCATATACGGGTACCTCGCTCTACATATGGCCGCTTTCCGTTTCCACGAAATCTGACTATGGTGTATTGGCAAATCTAAACAGAATCTAAAATGAGCATTTTACGCCAGTTTATGCTTTAAGTCGTTTTTAAAAATCTTCATTTAGTTTTGTGGAAAGCAGGCTTATCGAGTTTGAGTTCTATCTATATTAAAAAAGAAATCTAGGTGACTCATCAAGAGATCGTTGTAATTATAATGAAGCAAGAGCAACTAAGCTGAAATATTTCGCGAGGGTTCTTTTTAGGACATAGGCGTTACACAACCGCTAAGAACTGATTTTTGGAAACTAGTATTAGTAAAAAATAAATAGATAATATCCCTCATATTGTCAATGGGGTATTCTGATATTTTCGTATAATAAAAATACCCATCTATGTAGTATAATGTACCTATTCAGGTATTATCAATTATCCAGTACCCAGAACACAAGCTTCGCTTAGCTTGGGGCTAGATGATGATGTGTAGATTACCCAGTATTTTTTTATTTTTTAAATAATAAATATTGCTGGTAATGCATGACAAGAGCGATATGGAGCCGAGCGATCACGTATGGCAACACTAAAATCCGTTCACTCGGTTCCCCGCCTCGTGAACAAACTGCCGAACAAATTCTGCAAACGCAACGTATTCTCTGCAATTCACATTAAAGCCGGTATAAAATTTCAATAATAGCCTGTCCAGTGCAGATTTGTATCGGTTACGGCTTTTAGGTACACATTTTTCAGACTAGGACATTCTATTATACTGTGTAAAATACTGGGTGGAATGAAAAGGCTGTTTGCCGCGAATGACAGTGGTAGAATGCATTTGACAGCTCTACAATAGCATCTAAAATTTTGCAATTATGTAAGTACGTAGCGTACCTTTTTTATTTTATTTACCGTAACCTATTTTATTACGGTAAAAGCTGAATAGGTTTATGTAAGAAACATTCATGACATAAATAAATAATGCTGGGCAATTTACACAATATCATCTAGCCCCAAGCTAAGCAGAGCTTGTGTTTTGGGTACTAGATAACTGATATATTTAATGCATTATACCATATATATTTTTTATTATATGGAAATACTCTGAACAAAAATCGTATAAATTAAATTTTATAAATTTTAAAAATTAATTTGTATAAACATTTGTCTCGGTTCGGGAATCGAATCCGCAACTTCAGAGACAAAAGAATGGGTTAGGTATGTTGCCTAAAACAACATTGGAACATCATTTGTTTTCTCTACCACTATTATCATAGATTCTCCTCATATTGTTTCGCGTGGGATATCCAAGAACATTTCAATAAAACTTTCCCAAATAGCTTCATATATCCTGAGCCCTTTGACTGTGTTATAAGGTACCCAAAAGGACAAAGAAACAGTTCCATAATAACGCCCTATCCCAGCCACGAATGGCACTTTGCTACATTTATTTTATTAATGTGCTCCCCATAAAATGCGTATTATCCTATGAATTATATCTTACCCGTTTTGTCTCGTCGTGCCAAAATACCAAACTCATTTTGTATAAAAACACAGAAAATAATGAGGTAGCCCTCAAGCGTATATTTTTCCTATGTCAGTGACCTTAGCTCCGTAATATGACCACTATAAGTTGATCTATTATAACACAGAACCACCAAGTAGATATAGATCAATACGGGCTTAGTAGTCTGGTATGGAAATGGCAAAAATTGGCAAAACTCCAAAGCAATGGCTCAGTTAGCTTTATTTTCTGTACGTATACCGCATTTTAATGAGACAAAACAATGAAAAATAAAAAAAGTAACGCGTGTCGTGTTCACGCGAATGTTGTGTTAGTTACCGCAGCGTATTTTTGGCGTAGTCCTTTTGGGCGCGTGGAATTTTTTTGATAGCAAGGTGTGGTAGAAAAAAGTACGCTGTATCTTTTTAGTGGCAACCCTGACGTTATTGTATACGAATTCAAAATATGTCGAACTGTGCTATAAAAACCCCGTAACAATACACGTTTGACGGTACACATATAAAACCATTAACAACCAATCGCTCGTGGTGAATTTTCCATTTATTCAAACCAACTTTTTTAAATATCCCGAGTGCGAGGGCTTACGCAGTTTACTTTAATAATCCTTAAACTTTTTAATAATTACAAAATAGTTAACACCTAAGTGGCGTATGGCAACACTAATTGCGGAATTAAAAAAGAACTGTTGCGTTTGAAAGAGCACTCACATAATGCCACGATTCGTAATTTTAATGCAAAAACTCATTCATCATACAAAATTTTGTAACGTGTGCATGATGCCTACTTTACATACATACATGTTACATACATACATGTATGGAAGTAAAGCCTCCATCCCACGGCCGCGATTTTGAAGCGCGACTTGCGCTCGATTTGTTGTCTTTTTTGTTTGCAGTACAATTTGTACTAAGACGGATGAAACACACTACTGCGATTTCATCGACGCGATTGAAGTTGTAAGATGCGTTTCTGCGTCCTGCTATTTTGTGATACTTAAGTGATTCACGGAAGATTTTGTACCACGACGCATGCGATCTTTCACACAGCTATGTCTTGCGTTTTGCGATTTGGTGGCGCGCGGCGCGGCGCATCTTTAAATCGCTTACAAGACGCAGTTGTGTATAATGCCTAGTTTACACTCTAAGTATCCAGTGCGAGTGACAAGTGCAAATGATATTATGATTTTAATTGTTCGCGAAACGTTTTGAATTAAAACACATGCCTTCATTCAGACAGCTGATTCTTGCGTTTTGCGAGTTGTAGAGTTTTGCTTCAAATCGCAAAATCGGCGGCGTCTGGAAATCGCCCTTACGTGACGCAGTTGTGAAGGAATCGTAACAAATCGCGCGACCGTTAACGCGCTTCAAAATCGCGGCTGTGAGGTTGAGGCTTAAATGACGGCGCAACATCGACCTACATTTCGTGGTGCGTCAAACGCCTTGATGAAGTGCCTACAAGAGTATGGGTGTTATGAGCCGCGAGTGAAAACATTCGAACTAGGCAGGGATTTCACGATCTACAACAGATATTGTTGGTATGACAATGCGTTTAGAGAAAGTATAGGAGATTTACGTAAGATTAAAGTACTTATCAGTATTTACCCACGGCTTCGCACGAGTTGTTTCTATGGAAACGTCTTAAGGCTATTTTTATCCCATGGGAACTGGTTTGGGGATGAATGTGGCCCTTGTTATCCAGGGCTAGAACTAGGTACCTACCTACGTCTATTCAAAATTTTAGCCTAATATGTTCTGTAGTTTTTGTGTGAAAGAGTTACGAACATCCAAACATCCATACAATTATTATTATTCATTATTATTAGTAACATGATTCGATTAATAATTGTAGAATACAAGTAGAAATAGACAGATAAGTAAAAGTTTTGGTTATGCTATTAGACGCTAGATGGCGCTGTTTGATTTGTTCAGCTTTTATTCATTTTGGAATTCGAAAGCTATAGTTAGTAAGGCTAAGTAATTTGATGAATTTTAATTACTAATATATTAACTATAAAAATTAGTAACTTCCAATGTTTAAAAATAATAATTAATCTAAAATAATAAACTTGGAACTTTTATCTTCCGCTACTTCCCGCTAGATGGCGCTATGAGTGGATATCAGATGTCGCAATCTTAGCATGCATTCTGCAATTTCTGCATTCCCCACGCTTAGAATATCTGAATACTAATGAATCCTAGATACGATGATGAATAAGCAATTACATCACATCTAGACAGATTAATCCTTGTTAGTTCTGATGAAATTAATTATGTATGGCTAGATTTGCTACCAATTAACCTATGGCCAGGTGAATCTTGATTCTGTCTTGATTTAGGACATTACTTGTCAGGTTTCATATTTCGCAAGACGAATTATATACCCACGGTTGCAACTTCAAAGTAAATTATTGTAGGAGTAATAAGTATTTAAAAATAGTCTTAATGTTCAAGTAAAAGTCTAAATGTGATTTGATTTTCAACCCACGATCTCTGAAGCGTAGTGGGCGAGGATCCACCTGGGACGCAGGAGGTTGCGGGTTCGATTCCCGGGTCGGAACAAATATTTATACTATATACAGATATCTGTTCAGGATGCTCTGGTTGTTTTTTACATATATAATAAAAAGATCTATTTATGTACTACTTAGTATAATTTATTAAGTACCTACACCTAAGTATATCAGTTATCCAGTACTATACATAACACAAGCTCTGCTTAGCTTGGGGCTAGATGATGCTGTGTGGATTGTCTAGCATTATTATTATAATAAGTCCTGGATTTGTAAATAGGCCGTATAGGCCGCGGCCTAGGGGCGGCAGCGTCCTAGGGGGGCGACAGATTTCAGAGGACGGTCACTCGATTGCAGACAATAAAATTGTATGTCTACCTTGCGCAGCTAATAATGAACGGTTCTGTACATGGGACGGCGGAAAAAAGTGGCCTACACTCATAAAAAATATAAATCCGCCACTGATTATAATCATTTCACAATGACTTCTGTTATAGTCTTTTTCACATAGGAAGCGTTCCGTGACGTTTCAGTTTGACAGTTATAGAAATGAGTTAAGTGTAATCGTAAAAATTTGATTCGATTTGTGACTTGATTTAGTAACGAAAATCGATTATTCGTAAAATATTTTCATTAATTTTAAATGACTTTAACAAAGTAAAACATTAAATTAGGTCTATATAAATAAAAACAATAGTAAAAATCCACATTTCCAATAGGTAATGCGTCATAACCTAGAAATAGGACGGTAATAATATCAGCAGATAAGTAGGTAATTAAAAATCAATAACAAATAACCAACAATAATCATAGGTATGTACTTGCGTGATAAAATTTTAAAATGATGATATTGAAAGTTACGATTTTAATTTGCGATAATCGATTTATAGATTTGCTGGAATAACATTTGTTTGCCTCAACTCTATTACGTTCTGTTCTACGCAAAACAAATTGCCTCGGATTTCATAAAATTATTGATTTCTATTTTTTTTTACGCGTGGAGGCTAAAATAAATTTATTTTTGGATAATTTGTGTGTCGTGCTATACTTCTATAGCTTAATTCATATGTTTGAGATGAAATAAAAATTGTTTGAATTTTCGAAATTTCAATTTGCCAAAATCCTAGTGAATTGAAATGAAACGCATTCCATCTGTCAGGGAACGCTTCCTATGTGAAAAAGACTTTAGTCTAGGTAGCAGCGAACACATTTAGGAATTTCAATATAAAAAATAGTACATCATAATCTTCATAATGATTATCACTGGGACTTCGGGAATAGTCGCGTAAACTCGGTAATATGAATGAAAAGCGAGATTGAAAGCGTGACCACTGTGTGACATTTCCATGCTATAAGCATGGAAATGCTGGTCGAATAAATTCTACATGAAGCAATTTATTCTTAAATTACTTACATTCATATTTTTTTTGTTTTGATTTTATTTAAATCAAAATGTAAAGGAACACCGTGTCTTTAAGGAATTGTGTCTGCACGGTTTTACTAAAAACTACTATGGACATGCATGATCGAATTCCAATAGTTATTATAACCTTACATGTTCCGAAATAAACTACTTAAAACTTTGAAAATTACTTTACTATTAGGTAATTCAAAATTAATGTAAGTACTTAGCTTATATAAACTTAAATAATACAGTAGGTATGTAGAATCGCTCGATTCTCTTTATCACGTTTCCTCTTATCTCACCCATTTGAGAGTACATTTAAAATAAATGAAGGTGAAAGAAAAAGCTTGTATTTTGAATAATATAGTAGATCGGATTAAAATCATTGAGTGCTTACTTTTAACGTATTTATAACGGTAAGAGACACATAAATTTCCATTGAAATGTACCTAACCTACTTAAGAGATCGCTCCAGGAGATTTCTTAGTAAAATTAGAACTAGAGTTCATCGGTAAAGAATGGTAAAAAAATTGAATTAGTTACTTAAACAATTCAAAATCATTGGTTCGTCCCTCCATCAGAAAAAAATGTTATCGCTAATTTGTTTCGCACGTAAATCGGTCGAGATATATCTTAGGGTGTCTGCGTTCTATTGAAATTACTTTGAATAGAATATTATGTAGAGTAGTATATCTATTACCTATGTATACTATATGTGTATTTTCGTTATTTTTTACTTAGTTATAAATACTTAAGAATGTTTTGGATTGGAGATAGTAGGACTAATAATTTGATTCCTCTAAGACAGTTTCTTAATTAGTTTTGAAGTTTTCTAACAATAAACGATTGCGTTTTTGCGCTTAGGTAAGTACGTCTTTCAAAAAGGTAAGCTCCTTCCCGATCTTATGAAAGTGAAATCCTATTCCTATCCCATTCGCACAAATCGCTGCAGCATGCCACCTTAATCACCTTAAAGGATAGTAGGTATCCATCGAATTTAAAGATAAGATTCCCAAAAAACATAAGAAACTTTTTAGCAAGCGAAAGCGAAATAGAACCTGGACAACTTAGTTTCATCCTTATTAAAGACATTGTAATGCACCGTGACCCATTTCTCATTTCCCCGACAAAAGAATTTCCAACTTGTTTTTCCTTGATTTTCCTTCGCGGAACTCATTTTAATAAGCACATTACTGAGCTTCAAATGGCCGGCCAGTTCTAATAAGACGAAAAGCATTTTCCCGCTCGAATACTTTCCGAATCGTCCGCGCCGCAACACTAATTTTCGTCGTCTAAAATGTTATTAGAAACGTCAAAGTCACTGTCAACTGCGTATCTGACATTTCCGCGGAAAACGCGCCAAAATATCATCGCGAGTAAAATAAACGTTTTGACAAAAGCATTTAATGTTTCAATCATGCTTAGTTTGGCTTTAAAAACGGTAGCCGCAAATCCGGCGGAATTGAGCCACGGACGTATCGCTTTTTAATTGTTTTTCTGTTGACGGTTTAGTTTGGATTGATAAATTGTTTGTGGTTAGATAGCTTTTTTTTGTGCTTTTGTTGACGATTTATCGCGCGCATTTTGCTGATGACATGAAGCAGCATGTGCATTCGACCGGTGCAAAAAGGCCGATTTATTTTTTGTTTATGACGTAGCACGGTATTTTTATTCTGCGTTTAAAAATGAAGGTTATATTCGAAATTCGAATTAATTAACACGTTAATTCCCGCTTGAGATTTCATAGGTATTAGGGAATTTTACTTAGCGCTGCAAGTTCTTATTTATTTACTTACTTAAGAAGGTAGGTACTACTGAATCCAATGTTCTTCTCAGATCTTTTGGATTCATTGGTAATTTTAATAAAATATTTAGTAAGGACATAATTTCGAAAATTACATCTTCAAAGTTTCCAAGATTTCTAACTTCACGCCTAAGAGGCTAACTTAAATCGTTTAAGGATTTTTAAGCTCAACCGAAACAGATTATAAGCACGTTTAATCGTGAGTTGTGTAACTTTGTAACGATTTACATAATTACTGGCAGTTTTGCAAGAACAGTCCCTGAGCTAATGGCTAGATCAATAAATACTAGGTATTATAAATTTTTGACCGTGTCACGTCAAAAAGAAGGGAAAATATTTTAGTGAGAAATAATTAACTAGTGTTTCTAAATACATAGTTGAATTTTATATTTGGTATTTTCTTGGATTAGAAATACATATAATTGATTTTTAAAAGATTTCAATTTCCATCAAACTAAAGATTTCAATGTTTTTTTTGAAAGCTGGTGACATAAAAATTTTATCACTATAACCTATAAAAAAGGCAACTCCTTTTTTTGAAGTCGATTTAAAATAGGACGTTAGGGTCAGTTCACACCGAGACGCGACGCGGCGCGACGCTGCGCGCACATTTTTCATAGAGCGACTCAGAATATACTTTATTCACTACACGAAAAGATACACATTACATTGTGAGAATTCAGATTACGTTGCACCACGTAGCACTGCGCCTCGAGGTGCCTCGCGGCGTAGCGCGACGTATCGTGACGCAGCCGTGCATCGCCGGTACGCGCGGCGTGCAAGAGCGGTGCTGCGTCTCACGGTGCCGCGCGACGCCGCGAGGCGCAGCCTGAGGCCGCTGTGGCGACTTCTCTACTATTTCCGTTCAGACTTCGTTTAGAATTGATGCAGTTCGGTCGAGTGCTCGATTGAAAATATAATGATAGACTGGGATCTTGTTATAATCGGACTTCTTGCAGAAGATGAAGAGGACGATATATGAGGAGGATAGACTGCGGGAGGGCGCGGGCGGGGCCGCGCGGCGCCCGCGGCTAGTAGATACGTTCCGCTGCGCCTCGCGGCATCTCGCTGCGCAGCGAGGCGTCGTCCTGCTACGATTTTAAGATGCGCCTCGCGACGTTGCGATGCGTCCCGCGACGACGCGCGGCGTAGCGCGAAATCATTGGCCTCTTTGAGTATCGTCGCGTCGCGTCGCGTCTCGGTGTGAATTGACCCTTACGTTCACGTCTCAATACTATCGCCAACCGAACTCGGAGCTCTGGCCGACGCGGACTTACCTAGCCATTCTCACAATGAGCTGTGTCAAGATTTAAGTACAGATGGTGTAATAATTGTAGTCACGTCTTCGTCTTGCAACTTGGTTAATTCTTTACAAGGACAGGCTCTTCTGTTAGTTTATACCTCTTCTATTCTTTGACATGAATCTCGAGC
The DNA here is from genome assembly GCA_944547425.1 of Eupithecia centaureata. Lineage (NCBI taxonomy): Eukaryota > Metazoa > Arthropoda > Insecta > Lepidoptera > Geometridae > Eupithecia > Eupithecia centaureata. The sequence goes on along the minus strand of OX155702.1, from coordinate 2,915,541 downwards.
CTCTTGAAATACTGTTAACTGGAAAGACTCATTTAACTTGAAACTTCAAAATTCCTTTGCCAAATAAATGAAGGTCCAGTATTCAAAGTATTCAAACTTGTCTCCCTCAATAAGGTTTGCTGGAAGAGGCTCTTTTAAGGGTTAAGCTCCACTGACAATTCTATTTAATAAAACACAAGGTACCTATCTATGTATTAGACTATTAGACAGTTATACATAAACGTGCTAATGGTTTATTGAACGCTTCTTCCACTAGTAGACAAAAAATTTAAGCTCAGAGAAAAATCAATGAACATCTTATTTCGTTTATGTATTATTTGGATAGTTATTGTTTATAGTTCAAAATATTAGATATGTCTTAGTGCTTATTTTGTTAGCCTACAGAAATAAAATTGATTTCTGATTTTAACAAAATATTTCTTCAGATTGAGTTTTTTAGAAATTTATTTATAATGGAAGCATAATTAGTCAACTTTCCTCCTTAAAAACACAATAAGAAGGCTTTATTGTGCTAAAACTTCACACATCCACGGGTTGGGTTGGGGGTTTATTCTTACGCCGAGAGCGGCAGGGCCTGTTTATTTACACGTCTATTATATTATAGACAACCTAACATAGCTAACAAAGATAAAAGCATTGCCTTTTACGTGAAATTCTATACTGATATAAAATCCACCCACTGTCTACATAAAAATAGATTTTCAGTAGATCTATTTTTAAGTTAAGTTCATTTCCAATTAGTGGCAGAATTGAGTTCTTAATAACCGTAGATCTCAGTATTATTTTCTAAATTTAAAACCAATTTAAGTAATGGAATCTATGAACAGAGTAAACAGATCTGATTCCCTAGACAGAAAAATAATTTATTATTTGAGTAACATCGATATTTTATAGCGGAATGTAAACGTGTTAATAATCGAACTTCATGCAGGTAAGTTCGTCCCGTAATGTTTCTCGGCTGAATGGGTAAATAAATCACAGTCAAGAAGATTGATTTAGAAACTGTTACTCTAATTTTTTGTTATCTAACGTTTTTGCAGTTCTTAGTATAATACCTACTAAAAACCGGTCAAGTGTGAGTTGGAGAAATTGTTATTCTGAACTTTTATTAACTTACGTTCTTGCAGTAGCTTACTAATAACCGGCCAAGTTCAAATCGGACTCTCGCACGAAGGGTTCCGTATTCATCACTACATAGTATAAAACAAAGTCGCTTTCTCTGTCCCTATATCCCTATGTTCGTTTGTATGGTTAAATCTTTAAAACTACGCAACGGATTTTGATGCGGTTTTTTTTTAATAATAATTTTCAAGAGGAATGTTTATACGTATAATAAAACCGTGGGAAGCCGGGGCGGGTCGCTAGTTATCTATAAAAACGGCAAAAAAAATCATGTTTGTTGGAGTCACATTAACATATTTTTTCTGTTTAGTATTTGTTGTTATAGCAGCAACAGACAGAAATACGTCATCTGTGAAAATTTTTACTGTGTTACTCTCACGATTCATGATTTACAGCCTGACGGACAGACAGACGGACAGACGGATGCACAGCGGAGTGTTAGTAATAGAGTACCGTTTTACCCTTCGGGTAAGGAACCCTAAAAAGAATTAACACTACATTTATACAGATTTTAAATATGTGTGAATGTAAAACAAACGTCAGTGTGAGACAGTATGGGATCATAATGGTAACTTTATGTATTATATATCACTCACTAGTATTACCCAGGTTTGCTAAATGCATCCAACTATAAATCAGCGTATTTAAAAAAAACTATAAAACGACTTCATATAAAACGAAAATGGAGACATCATCAATTGAGTCAAAATAAAAAATACAGCCGAATTGAGAACCTCCTTTCTTTTGAAATAGGTGGATAAAAACGCTTTTATTTTTAAGGATTTCTCTAAAACGACTGGTCAAATCTCGATCAAATTTATATGGGATCACAGAAGCACCAGCTTTAAAAAAATCACCAAAAAAAGGATTCACCGAAATTGTTTTTGTAAAAATTGAGAACCTCCTTTTTTAAGTCGATGGAAAAATGAAGCAGTCCGGCTTTTGATCCTGTTTCTAAAATATGACACCACAATCTTCATTTACGTTATTTTAGTTTGTTTTTGTAAGTGGGCTCAGGATTAATACTGGGTTCCGAATTATTATTTGGACCGGATTTCCGAACTCTTCCGGCTTTTTATCGCCCTACCCAGGATCGAACGTGCAGCGAAATGTGGAATTTACGGCAATTTTACGCTCCAGGACAGAGTCAAACAACGCGGAACAAACTTTTTTACGCATTAAAGTCGAAAACGCTTTAAACCCCAGATTTACGATGAAGATTTCATTTGAGGAATTACCTCAAAACAGTCCCCTGTTTTAACATTCGTCTTTATGCGTTCGGTAATTGGGTAATTTTGCGATCGGGTTTCCCGATTTGTCGGGAGCAAGAGTTTTGTCGGATTTTCAGCTTCATATTTATCGATATATTTTGTAGCTAGTGCATAGTTATATTTTATATATACTGAACCGACATTATTTTGTTCTTATCTTTATCTGGTGGGTATATATTCAAGATAGACGTAAATGTTTGAGGCACTAAAAGGTCGCATAATTTGATGGATTACAATGGATCCAACTTAACTAAAAGATTTGAAAGAATCTTCCAAACATAACTTTCGTTTTAGCGATGAAATGGAGCGAAACCGAAAACAAAAGCAAAAAAAACATTAATATTGAAACCTTTTCAATACCCTGAGATGCAAAACTTTATATAATTTCTCATACTCTTATTTATATATACTTTCGTATTTATTTTCTCGAACGATCAATCACTGTCAACAATTGTACAACTTTTGCGTTGAAAACAAACTTGAAAGCAGGTCAAGCGTGTGACAAGATCGGTGCCAAGTGTTCCGTATAGAAACTATGAATTTTTGAAATTTGTTCAGCAAGTTTCTTGGTTTTCGTGTAAGAAGTTTGCTTGTTATGAAGCTTGTAAATCTAGGTGGTTTTTCCCTTGTTCCAGTTTAGATGGCATTGAATTGTACACAAAAATGTAGGTAACATTTGTGTTACAAATTGCTTTCTATCGTAGTATTTGGTTGACGCGTTGGAGTAGGAATATCCGGTAGTTCACTGATGATAACTAAGAAAAGCGGATAGGTATAGATATGAAGTAAATTTATGACCTATTTATTGATCTAACTTAACTAAAAGGCCTACCTTGTTACGTAACTTAGGGGTCATTATAGAAACTATACGTATAACTTACATAATGATGATTATTGGTATCTGGACTCTCGTCTAGGTCTTTTCAAGTTCTATGCTAGACAGTAAGATACCTATCTCAGAACACAGAGCTACTTCTAACAAAACATCTTAATTTTTTTGGACGCACAGAAAATGTGGAAACTCATCCAAAGACCACAAAAAGTAGATTTGCAATAACTCAGCCCCACCCTTCTTCATTCAAACAGCATTAAAACCTTCGAAGTTTAAGGTTTCTTTTATTACCTCACGGGCCCCTAAAACTCTATGAACATTGATTACCGTAACTGAAGAGTTATCCAAATGAAAAAGTTTTTTCATCGACAATTTAGCAATTGGAAAATGTTTGGGTTCCGCCTCCAGGGTCAAATTACCATCTAAATTGATTGGTGCGAGCGATTTTTAATTGCTTTTGTTTGGTTATGAAGGGACTTTATGTGTGAAGCTTTTATATCTGAAATTAACATTTGACATTGACAATGACCGTATAAAGTAATTTTAATGTTTGTGTTATTGAGAAGGGGAAAACCTTTTTCGTTTAAAATCACGTTAAATAGGGAATCTAAATAAAAGCGCATGAGAAAGTTTCTTGGCATTGTAAGGTAGGTTTTTTTTGTAGGTAATTTTTATCCTTCTTTACAACTACCACAAGTTTTTTGTCATAAAGTTCTTACTAGAGTCAAAAGTTGTTGAGGTGCGATTTTCAAGAAGTCACCATTTAAAGGTGTTGACCAGGTATTGAGGAACTGTGCTAAACATCTTAGTGAAGAAAGAAGATGGAATGCTCCTATTGGTCCGTTACTCAAAAAAAGTAAAAAGAGAACTTACCTAGGCTTGTGATAGGTCGGATTGCTGTTAGTCTTGAGTATGTCCGCGTTCGGGACGGACGTCGGCAGTGCGTGCTCTCGCTCCAGTTCAGATTCATAGCTCTCTAGCGGCACGTGCTTGCCCGGTAGAGGATCAGCTGTAACAAACAAAAATTAACCATTAAAAATTTTATCCTCCCTTTCGTTGACAGACATCTCATCATCATCAATCTATATCAGTCCACTGTGGACATTAGCCTCTCCTAATAAGCGCCATAGCGCCCTGTCTTCAGCATTATTTCACACATCTCAGGCTCGCTAATTCGATCAACGCATAAATAGAATCAGAGTAACTAGGTATTGGTTGAATTTAGAAAAAAAAATGGTTTTGGAAATGTTTTTCTTTGTTTTTTTGCAATAAAGAATTTCAGTTTAAAAAAACAGTACACGTATCTCCCCAAAATAAGAAAGTATTTCCATAATGACCACGCTTGGCACGCAGTTTGTTGACCTCATTGAGGTATTTTTTATAAATATATGTATAGGTAAAGTATACAAAACGAAGCTGCTCTCTTCTGGTAGGTTTTTTAAGTTGATTCTTATCATAAGTTGAGTTGCAAGGATCGATTATTCAGCTGCGACTGCCACGGTCGTTAAAATAATAATAATAAATTAAAAGCAATAATCAAGAACAATATGTACCTAACCTACCTTCTCCATCTACGACATCAAATTATTACTCTATGTTGTCTATTGTCATAAAAGTTACCGTAAGTTTATGAGCAATCCCGATTGAATTTAACTTAGGAACAAACTGTGGTTTTAAAAATGTAGAGTCGAGATAACTCATTCAAAGCAGCCAGCTCTGTGTGCTCTGCGAACTATTCAAATTTCGAATTGAACGGATACAAAAGAATGCATTCAAAATCGATATACACCGTATAGAGTCTTTCATCCTATCTTTTGACGGTTTAGTTTAGATTTCAGTTGATTCGATTCGTTCTTTCTTTGAATTTAAAGAGATAGCGAGACTGATTTTACCGCTGAATAACAGAAAACCAAATAAGAATTAGGTAGATAGAAATTCCAATGGATTTAACCATGCAATGCAACCAATGCTTATGTTCTCTCAGTCTGACGAATACCTTTAAGATATTATACTTTATTAACAACGAAAATTACAAGCAAAGGAATAGAAAAATTACAACTAGTATTTACAATTGAAACCATTGAGCTAACTGCAGACGGTTGCAAACAGTCTAAAGGTAGCTCAAGACGTAACCTTTAAGATAAAAATAAACTAATGAGTAAGTAATAAAACCTGTCATAGCAATAAAATAACAGGGTAAGGAGTAATGTAAGTAACTATCGATCATTATCGAAAACCAAAAGTTTTACCAATGCTCCAATTATAAAAGCCCCAAATAGCGGGAACAGTGTAAAGCGTTTTGTTTAACTAGCGGTGGGAAGTACGGAAAGTTTCGACTAAAAGCCTCGTATCCAACCCGGAACTGTTTAAAAAGTTGAGGGATCCGCAACGAAAACGCTTGTTTTGAATTGTTCAGTCTGTTTTTATTTCGAGGTCTTACGCAATTGCTCTGTGTACTTTTCGGGGCAGATTTTTAAAAGCTTAGTGCCATATCTCCTCTTTTTTTACTACTAACCTAAAAGTCTGTTAAGTCAGGCATCTTACTTAGGTAAGTATAGGTAGACAATGGCAGCCCTTTCGATTTCTAAAAATGTCTTGGAAATTTAGACGCATCTTTACGCTTTTACGGTTGATAAAAATAAAAAACGTTCCGTATAAAAAACGGTCCTATTACGAAGTTAATGTTTCCTTCCCGTAACATTATAAACTGTTTATGATACGGAAGTGTTGAAATACAAAGCCCTTAGCCCAGTACCTAATCCTATGAACTTTAGACAGGTATAAACAATGTTAAGACAAACATTTCGTTATTAACCGAGCCGACCTTTGTTTATGTGATACGGTAAGGTTGAGTTACCCAAAGGTAAACAACCTGGGATAACGAAACGTATCTAACATAAACAATATGCTTGCTTTTTAAACATAGAATACTGTGCTGGTTGATTCAGATGTATCATGTGTGTATCATCCGTACTATTTTCACCGATCACATGTTCATTTTCTTTTTTTTTTCAGTCATATGCTTCTTGACATGACATCGACATCTGATTAGACAGCAGATATTCCAAGAGTTTCGAAATTTAAATTAATCGGTCAGAAAAACAAAATAGTTTCAGCATAATTTATATTACTTCGAAAATGTTTAACTCTAAAAAGGTTTTTAAAATAAATGAGTCTTGTCACACTGAGAGGCAATATCTGTTTAATTAAAACAGAATTGAAAAAGTAAGCTCTCACTAAAAATTAATATTCCGCTTTAATTAAACCTGTATGGCTTTGCCAATATAGTAAAAGATAATATCCAAAACAATTCAGCCATTTTAAATGTGGCCTTGGTTAGGTAAAAACCGCAGCTCATTTTGGGAGCTCTTAAAAAATTATATTGCGATTTAACTTGCGTAATAAACTGAGCAAAACATTATTCTCTTTAATTATCCATTTCATAATAAATATAGTAGGTATGTGAGCATATGGATGCATTCAAGAAATTAAATGTTATTATGGCCCATTACGAACGTGGCGTTCCTTGGTCAGTCTTTTTAAATTTCGAACTCTTCATTTTCGTTTATAAAATTAGGAGTTCGTGCCTTTTGAATTTCGAACCTGCAATTCATAAGGTCAACGAAATGTCACTGACAAAAAACAATAACGGCCATTTGATATCAAATTTCGTATCAAATTAGCTACATATTTGCTGTTCCCACAGGTTATCATATTCAAAGTTCATTGGAATGAGATAAAAGGCATTGTTCTAAAAACGCCAGGTCAATAGTGTTCTGTTCTGTTACTTGAGATTTGTTTATCATGAGTGAGTCTTTGTTTGCTGACCTACTTTCTGATTTTGACGTTTATAAAGAGAATAATGTACCTCTGCGGAGAAAGCACTAGCCGAAATTATTTTTAATTGCTACTGACAGCGATAGGCATTAAGGTCGAGATCCAAATTTGAATGCTGTGATTGTTTCGGATGTCGTGCGTGATTCGTTTTTAGAATGCTTTTGAAATGAGAAGTGCTCGCTATCCATTTTGTTATTCGTTTCTTGATTTGAATTTAGATTAAATTAATGTTCATCTCATATTTCTTTGGCAGTGACCTATGGCTCTCTATTTTTGCTATAAAAACAATAGAAGTTAAAAGTATTATAAAAGTTATTCTGTGAAATAAGTAACAAAAAGACTGTGACAGGTAGAACTACACAAGCATGCATCCCAACGCGTTCCTAAACCAAACTCATCATTCACAATGGCCAGGTAAAAACATAAACACAATGCCAGAAACCACAATTACTAATATCCAGAATTCTATCGAACAAAAAACTTGCCGTGAGTGAATAGAACGCGTTGTCATTTCTTTTAATTTAATCGAATGACTCAGATCGTAAGGACAAAACTGCGAATAATAATCGAATAAATAAAACTCGCATAAAAAGTTGCCATAAAAGATTATAGTTCTAAAACTTTTACAGTTTTTATTTTATTGTAACACCGATGCGCATTATGACAAATTGTAGCGATTTGGGAGTTGCAAATATTTGGAACATTTTACTATTTGTGTGAATAAGTTTGACTTTAGTAAATTTATTCGACCCTTGTAGTTCGTTTTTCAAATTTATTATTCTCTTATGCTAAGTAAGATGTTTGAAAGAAACGATGGGTACCTACCTACTCTTGCTTTCTTGACTCTAGAGGTAGAAAAAAATATAACGTACGTACTAGTGTCTGCCCGCGGTTTTGCACGCGTTGTAAGGTAACGTTTCAAGGCTATTTCTATCCCATCGGAAAAAGGGATAAAAAGTAGCCTATATTTTATACCAGGGCTATTTGAAATTTTAGACCGATCCGTTCATTAGTTTTTGCGTGAAAGAGTAACAAACATCCATAGAAACATTAGCGTTTATAGGTAACTAGTGACCCGCCCCGGCTTCGCACGGTTTATTTTTATTACACGTATGAACCTTTCTCTTGAATCACTCTACCAATTAAAAAAACCGCATCTAAATCCTTTGCGTAGTTTTAAAGATTTAAGCAGTCAAAGGGACATAGGGATACAGGGACATAAGGACATAGGGACAGAGAAAGCGACTTTGTTTTATACTATGTAGTGATATTATTAGGAATCTGGCAAGAGTCCGAGCTATATTTAAGCAAGTAGGTATTCCTCTTCTCAATATTTTTTTATTATTAAAGTCTACGGCAGACCTATAAAATTACGTAAGTACCTACTTCCTAAATACCTGAGTCAATTGTTTCAAAAGCATATTTTTTCTCACAAACGAGATTCTCTTTTGTGACTTCTTCACTTTTCGCGCCAAACTATGAACAATTAATGACCTAGTATGAGCTACCAACATACCAAGTTAGGTATACATATAATACAAAATGGCGGAAGCACGCGGCTCCTTATCAATGCCTCCCCTACACAGTCCCATTGTCAACTACAATGAATCATAGTGTATCTTTGTGGGCCAGTGAATCGCAGCCATTTATTTTCAATTAATAACTGACTTCCAATTGCCGGCGCAGACGGCCATTAAAGGCCTAAAGCGGTGCATTCGGAATGACAGCTGACATTGACATTTTGTAATCATCCACGCTGGGTGCGGTAGAATGAATTGAATGGTGAATACTTTCAAGGCTTGGAAACTGATGGATTGGTTTGATAAAATGTACCTAATGAATTAAAACAACTCTGGTCACTACGCGGTTGATTTTTAAAGCCAAGCAGATAAAATACGAAAACAGATATATTTTTGTTTGTTTCAACAATGTTAAACAAACTTTTGAACTTGCGTGTAGAAACTCAACACGCGCGAACTTCTCGCTTCTGGCTCTAAACAGAAACTTGCATGAAGTTGTCGACGAGGGTAGTTGCTCAAGTAACAAGCATACACATGTAGCCACTTAATTATAAGTACCTAGGTAGTTTGATAGACCGAGGCGGATCATCATCATCATCATCATCAGCCTACATTAGTCCACTGCTGGACATAGGCCTCCCCTAATGAGCGCCATAGCGCCCTGTCTTCAGCTTGACGCATCCAGCATCTGCCAGCAGTCTTTCGCAGATCGTCATCCCACCTAGCCGGAGGGCGTCCCACACTACGTTTGCCAAGTCGCGGTCTCCACTCAAGAACACGTTTACCCCAACGGTGGTCGGTTCTTCGCGAAATATGGCCGGCCCACTGCCACTTCAGCTTGCTAATTCTTTGAGCTATGTCGATAACTTTGGTTCTCTGTCGGATGTATTCATTACGAATCCTATCCTTCAGAGAAACTCCGAGCATAGCTCTTTCCATAGACCGAGGCGGATGCGGTTTAAGAATCGACCCTTCCCAATCAGCCCTTGAATGTGTCCACTATGGGAATCGGGAACCTATTCCCACTGAGCACGTGAATATGGGAGTCGACTATGGGAATCGGGAACATATTCCCATTCTGCCCGTGAATAGACTAGATCTCTATGAATTTTTAACACCTCTACTGCGAATACTGCGATCACTTATCCTCTATTATTTAGGGAGGCATGTTCAGTGGACTTCGTGGATCATTTCTGAAAGAGATCAAGGATTTGGGGGCGATTGAGTAGCAAAAGTCAAACCACTCCCATGTTTACAATGAGTGTCGTCAAGCCTATTCAACATAATTGCAATGTTCCACAAAATATCCCCCATTTAATAAAAAGGCATCACATAAAACGGATTAAATAATTGTCTAGATTTCACGTGATACATTTAACAAAGAAATAAGAATGATAGGTGTAAAATCTTTAAAAAAGGTTCACGTAAAATGGTTTTTTGTTTTACACTTTATGTTTTTGAATCACAATCTCCATGTTATCACGTTCGTTCATTATTCCACATTTGAAAGTGGGCTATCAGCCACTTAGCTTCTATTTTTTCGAATTTCGAATACATGCGCCTTTATCGAGCCACCAATTGCGTCCGACCGATATTAATTGAAGTGTTCCGGTTTTTTGTTTTTTTTTTTTATGTTCGTGGCCCGCCGTTCGATTGTGTTGTTTTTTATGTTCGTGGCTGTGTGAACCGATGCTTTATTATTTTTTGTGTTAATAAAGTTTCTGTTGATATTTAATTTAAAAATCATGTTTCAGTTATGTAAAATATTTAAATGTAAAACAGTCGTGGAATTTTAGAGGGTTTCAATTGAAATATGTTTCATTTGCCTCGGTATTGCGAAGGCACTTAACAAAGATATCAGTTTACATTTAAACTAAATGTTGGTCTTGATAGCATTTGTTATTCATTAGTCTGGTATGTGGTAAAAGATCATTTAAGATTATTTAAATTAAACATCAACAAGCATTTCGAAAATATGTATAAGCTTCGACCGAACTCTACATCTGAAATAACAACACATTCACTCCTTTCAATCATGACTAAACCCAGCAGAATCAAAATTAAAATTTAAAAAATCGACTCTATAGGCTGAGCATTTTCAAGATTGAATCACAAAGTATCTGACTCAACGGATAGCCATTACGTCCTAATGACAGCTGAATCACCGATAGCGTTTAACGATCCCAATCGGTATTCTATTGAAACGATTCACTTTTTCACAGCCCTAATCTTCGGTTTGAATTTAGAATAACTGAGCATGAGGTTTTATGTCATAGTTTACGCCAGATTCGATAATATAAAAAAAATACAAAGGTAAGTTATTTGAACTTGGAACACAAATCTGGTTCAAAATAATAATAACTTCAGTTTATGTTGGCGGGAAATAAACAGGTTGGAAAGTTTCCAGCTAAGCCAGTGATCTTTTATGTTATCTTAATTGCCAGCAATTTACTATTACTTACAATAAATCTAATTAAAAGAAAAAAGCTAATTATGTTTCATCGCAGCGTTATTAAGAATAAAATCTCTGTAAGGTGTCACCTATCTATCTACCTAATCTATATTATACATAGACAAATTTATTCTGAAGAGCGTGGCAATTGCGTCAAAGGAGGTTTTAAGTACACGCCTCTGAAAAGCTAAGAGTAGATACACACGGTAAATCTTTCCTTGTACATAAAACTGGAGCAGAACAGGCTGATGCATGTTTGAATTCCGCTTAGCAAACATCAACAAAACAATATTGCTTCGTAAAAATACGCTGAGTTTCGAGATCCCGACATAAAGTAGACTAGCTTCCGCATTTGGGTCCACTTATTATAGGCTATTTATTGGTACACATCGTGTACTGACTACAAAATAAGAATAAAAAATAGAGCGGGCCTTTTAAAAACGGTTCCCTTTAAATCTAAGTAATTTTCTATCACTTTTTTGACCTCCTAAATAATTTGATGATCCTGATTTTAATCTTTTATTCACCTGATCTCTACATTATCGAAAAACTACTAAGCCGCAAATTATTTGCAAAATGAGGTCACTCTTACCACATAGTCCATTAAAAAGCTCTCTGGCAAATGAATTCATCCACTTTATATTCTCCCATAGACAAGCTATCAAAATGTTTTCTGACAGCTGTCAATAGTAAAAAGGATATTTCATATTCAGCCATTTGAAAATAAACCGCACACCGACATTTATCTAGCCTGGCGTTTTCAAAACATCTTACATCCTTTTTTTCGCTTAAATACCTTTCAGAAAACCCAAATCACCTGCTCGATGTAAGGGGTTTAAGCGTCACAGATAACTCCACCCTGAATAAATAAAGAATATCTAGTCAGGGGTAGATAAGTACGTAGAGGCGTGAACAAGATTCGAAGCCTTGCCAAGGTCGAAACTTAGTAAAATATTTCGCTAACCGTCCGCGCGAGGGAGAAAGAAGATCATAAATTATTTCTGCGGATTCTACTTTTCTTTTTTTCAAGAACAAAGTGCTTTGCGCTAAAACTTGAAACATGGAACTGCAGCATCTAGCTCTAGAGTTTTATGCGAGAGAATTTTATATTGAGCACAGTGCTCGATCAGGTAGAATTTTTTAATAATCCACTTCTACGGAAAACAAAGAAATGCGCAATTTAAAAAATAAAAAGACGCGGCACTTTTGAATATGGAATCAGGATCCGAGTGAATGATAATTTAAATTCAGAATGCGACTCGGCATTTTTTTCTAAAGAAACAAGGAAACAAACGGAAACAGCTAAGATCGCGTAAATATAAGAAAACGAGCACATTCGAGCATAAGTATTAATGCTAACAGCAAAAAGCTGTTAAGTCAGAACAGATAAGAAAAATACAGAACGGGAATAGGACAACATAAAAGTGAACTTATTGAGTGTTGAGAGGCGAATTCTATTACGGAAGAAAAGGTGCTTGCATAAAATCTTGGAGAAAATGAAGAACTTGTACTGACAATACCTTTGTTAGCGAGCAGCTCGTTATGCTTTTGTCTAATGCTCTTTTAAAAGACAAGGTTATCATCAACTTGGAATGAATTTACGAGACTAGATTGCGCTTTCAGTTGAGTAAGTTATGCAAAGGTGGTACTATGCCCAAGTAATGTCAAGAAGTTTCTATAGAAGCTTTAAAAGTCACTAATGTAATAAAACTAAACCGCATCAGCCATAAAATATATTCTTATCGCAAAAGAAATTAAACAGAAACCTAAACTTTGGAGATAATCGAAAAACATAAAAACAGCTATAAAATAAAGTCATAGACAACACATAATCTTCATGAGCAGAATATACCGCTTTAATATTAATATTCGAATTTGGAACTCGAATTTACATTTACAGGGAAAGTTAGCAATTATCCCAAAGGAAATTTTTGTACGTGCCTCGGCCCTGTGTGTTTGTTCAATTTTTGCCTCTGAAATTAGGTCGTGTGATAAAAACTTGGATAATTAAGGCCTGATTCGATTTTCACTGTTGGATTTGGAATGAAATTTGTTTTTCCAATTTTAAATTGATTTTATGTTTTACTTTAAATGAAATAAAAATTTATTACGCGCCGGTACGTGCAGCGACTCGTGTTTTTGTTTTAATTACACTCAGAAACTTGATTTCGAGCTCGAAAATATTGCCAACAAAAAATAAATTGGGTAGGAATTTAGTTCTCTCAACAAGCAATATCATCAACGTAAAAAATATACGAGACGAGTATCTCGGCAAAGTTAAAGTAGATCTTCTGAAAGGCACAAAAAGAAGACTAATGTAATGACGAGAACCCTTAACTTTATTGGTACCTAAGCCTGTGAAATGGATGACAACGAATATTAAAAGTTGGCTTGTAATGAGCGTGACTCACTGGCAGAATAAACAGAACGCCTTTGCCTCACTATCTACGTACTCTATGGTCTGTAAATTTTTATGGTAGAACAAGCTTACCGCGCGCAGTCTCGAAATTCCACAAACAAAACAAACACGAAACGTCATTCCAAGGAGTTTATCTTTACGCGGGCTTCCAAAAAGTTTGGTAATTATCGTAAGTCGCGTATTCATGGCAATCAAGTTGTCGTGTAGTTTTTACGAGTTACGAAGTTGAAATACGCTTATGGGCGGAATCTGGAGAGGTATTATGAAGTGTTCGTCATTTTACCAAGCAGTTGTGGTTCATTCTTGGATTCCAGAAATGGAAAATGGCGGCGCGTGGTCTTTTTTGCAGCGAGGAAGCTATTAAAATAAGCCCTGCTCAAGAGGCAATTTTGTTTTAGTGCCTAGGTTTTACTTTACATTAAACTCCTTAAAGTCTTTTAATAATTTACTAGGCGCTTATTATTCCAGTTATTCCAAAAATAAGTAAGATTTGCATGCCTTAGTTTTAGGTAAGACATGTATGGTGCTGTAACATAACTATTGAAATTGTTACCAACGTGTTCCCATGTCTGCAGATAAAGAAATTTGTATTTGTAGTTTTTACCGTGACGCCGTTTCCCATTAGGGATTAGTAGGGTAATCTTACTAACAAAAAAGGCGAATAAATAAAGTGATGATTCGATTTGTACTTAAGTATTTATTGGTTGTCGGTTCTTCGCGAGATATGGCCGGCCCATAGCCACTTCAGCTTGCTAATTCTTTGAGCTATGTCGATAACTTTGGTTCTCTGTCGGATGTATTCGTTACGAATTCTATCCTTCAGAGAGACTCCGAGCATAGCTCTTTCCATAGCTCGCTGGGCGACTTTGAACTGGTGGACCAGCCCTACCGTGAGTGTCCACGTCTCAGCTCCGTAGGTCATTACGGGTAGGACGCACTGATTGAAAACTTTCGTTTTCAAACATTGCGGTATGGATGAAGAGAAGACTTGACGTAGTTTACCAAATGCTGCCCAGCCTAGCTGGATCCTCCTTTTGGCCTCCTTCTCAAAATTGTTTTTACCTAGCTGTACAATCTGCCCAAGGTAAGTATACTCGGAAACAATTTCAAGAAGGTGACCATCTACGACGATCGGTCCCGGAACAATGTGGCCATTGATCATGACTTTGGTTTTATCCAAATTCATGCCAAGACCGATACATCGCGAGGCTGAAGCTAGGCCGTCCAGCATGTGGGTCAGCTCCTCTAGCGACTCCGCCATTACGACTATGTCATCAGCGAATCGCAGGTGTGAGATGTAATCGCCGTTTATGTTAATGCCCTTACCTTTCCAGTCCAGCGTCTTAAACATATCTTCCAATGCGCTCGTGAACAGTTTCGGGGATATGACATCCCCCTGTCTCACTCCTCTGCGCAATTGGATAGGTTTAGACTGCTGGTCCTGTACTTGGACACTCATAGTGGCAGCTTCATAGAGACACCTCAGCACTTCGATGTAACGATAGTCTACTTGGCATCGCTGTAGGGATTCCAGAACAGCCCAGGTTTCAACGGAGTCAAAGGCTTTCTCATAGTCCACAAAAGCGAGACACAGGGGCTGATTATACTCTTCGGACTTCTGTATAATCTGCCTCACTGTGTGTATGTGGTCTATGGTGCCATATCCTCCGCGGAACCCGGCCTGTTCTGGTGGCTGGAACTCGTCAAGTCTCCTGGCGAGACGATTTGTGATCACTCGTGAGAACAGCTTATAGATGTGGCTCAGGAGTGTGATGGGTCTGTAATTTTTAAGGAGAGTTTTATCACCCTTCTTAAAAAGAGCACCACCAAACTCCCGCTCCACGCCTTAGGAGTTCTCCCACTGTGGAGGACGGTATTGAAGAGGTGTTGTAGCTCCTGTATAACGGAGGCTCCTCCTGCCTTCAGAAGCTCTGAAGTTATACCGTCCTCACCGGGGGCTTTTCCATTTTTAAGCTGTCTCAAAGCTAACACGATTTCGTCTTGACTGATGTCTGGCAGTTCGTCGGTGTAGTGGCGTGTCAGGGTGGCTCTAGAATCAAGGTCGTCTCGTCGGGAACGAGGGGCATGTGCAGTGTACAGACGGCCATAAAAATCCTCTATCTCGGCTGAAATCTCCGGTTTCGACTGTACGGTCCTCCCATCGTGCGTTTTAAGCTTCGTCAGGTGTCTCCTGCCAAGCTGCTGAGTGAATACTTTGGACCCTCGGTTTCGTTCTATCGCCTCTTCAATGAGGCGGGTGTTGGAGCTCCGAAGGTCGCGCCGTACCATCTTCGCAATTCGCTTGTTCAGGTCTGACCTCTCTGCCGAAGACACTTGGGTGGTTTCCCGTCTTCTTGTCATCAGATCCAGAGTCTCATCCGAGAGTTTGGACTTCTTGCCAGTTCGCTGTTTTTTGCAGTACTTGATGCCCTCATCCCTCAACGTTTCAACCAGATTGTGTAGGCTCTCGTCAGCGTCATCAGTGGGTTCCAAGGCAACAAATCTGTCTCCGAGTAGCTGCTCGAACTTCTCGGTGCCCGCCATGATTTGGATTGGATTTGGTCGGAGCGTGGACTTCATCAGACGGTGTCTTTCAAGCTTCAAGTTGATATTCAGAGTGCCTCGGAGCATTCGGTGATCAGATCCGGTATTGAACCTGTTGATCACTGAGACATCTCTGAATATGTGCTTGCTATCCGTCATGATGAAGTCGATCTCATTTTTAGTCACAGTGTCGGGGCTTTGCCACGTCCACTTCCTTTGAGGCTGTTTCTTAAAGAAGGAGTTCATTAAGAACAGTCCCTCTTTCTCAAGGAAGTTGACAAGCATTTGCCCCCTGTGATTCCTGATTCCAAAACCATGCGGGCCTATTCGGGATTCATTGCCAGTCTGGATTCCCACCTTGCCGTTAAAGTCCCCCATAACAACGTTGAAGTGAGCCTTAGTGGTGTTGTGTAAGGCTTTGGATATGTCTTCGTACATATCCTCCACTTCATCGTCCGAGTGTGCCGAGGTCGGTGCGTAGACCTGAATTACCTTCATGCTATACCGCTTGGAAAGCCGAAGGATCAGGTACGCTACCCTGGTCGACACACTGGAGATTTCTTGAACGTTGCTAGAGAGGGCCTTATTGACGAGGAAACCTACTCCACCCTGGGATGTTTTATCACCCTCACGAAAGTAGAGAAGATGGCCTGAGTCTAGGGTTACGGTGTCCTCCCCCTCTCTACGGACTTCACATAACCCGAGAACATGCCATTTAATGTTCTCTAACTCCACTTCCAACTGCGCTAAATGATGGTCAAGCCTCAGAGTGCGTCCGTTAAACGTTGCCAGGGTCATTTTAGTAAGCGTGTGGTAGCCTGAATACCGGTGATTCTTAGCACCCCCTGCCCCGCCGTTACCATGACCGCTACCATGGCCAGGAATAGCGAGGCGGCCGGGAACTAGGGGCCGTTTTTTGGCTGTGCTTATCATTAAGGGGTAATGCCCATAATCCCCACGCTGGGCATGCGGGTTGGGGATCGCAGTTTGATGGTGGGGTTGTTCTAGAGGGGTGCTGCTGCCCACCCCCGGTATATCCCTTAGTCGCCTCTTACGACACCCACGGGAAGAGTTGGGGTAGTGCAATTCTAAGCCGGCACCACACGGCTCGCGAAGAACCGACAACCGTTGGGGCAAACGTGTTCTTGAGTGGAGACCGCGACTCGGTAAACGTAGCGTAGGACGCCCTCCGGCCAGGTGGGATGACGATCTGCGAAAGACTGCTGGCAGATGCTGGATGCGTCAAGCTGAAGACAGGGCGCTATGGCGCTCATTGGGGGAGGCCTATGTCCAGCAGTGGACTAATATAGGTTGATGATGATGATGATGATGATGATTTATTGGTTGTACACAAATTATTTGCGAAGTTGCCTATTTATAATATTTATAAGGCTTAGATAATTTTCGTTTTTTACAGTGACTTTATTGTACCTAATAAAATACCCGTATAATAAAAGCTAGCATAAATTCTTAGAAAAACAAATTCCAAATTAATACTACTCTCTTGTGTGTTATAAAGCTCTTAACGTTTAATGTAGTCCCAAACAAAATATCTTCATTATTAAATTTCGTCGAAAAACATTAACTTGTTAAAAGTTCAAACTCTCAAGAGTGAAATACAATCAAAATCTGCTTTCAAACGATAACAGAGTTGTGGAAATTTCATTATTTCAGCTTAAAATAATAGCTCCGATATTCGTAACTAGTTTGAACCGGTATGGAGCCGTTAGGGGCGGTTTTAGGGTTGTCACGTCCTGCGAAATTGATATCTAACCGTAAAATCTATACTTATCCCTTATCTTTACACCGCAGCATCGGATTACTCCTAACTATAACAAATATGCAGCCTTACCTACTTATGAAGTTACTGAAGGAAGGTCCTTCCATGATGATACAGTATAAAATTTCAAACGAAAAGATTAGGAAAGTCTCAAAGACAACTTCGAAAGTACCTATTAAATTTCGTTCAGGACCATGACTTTATAATTCTAAACTCGAACTTACCAAGATTGTTTAAGTCGCGGAAGTTAGGATAAGCCGTGTTTCGTTCAAGATGTTTCAAAACTATATTTGGAAGGGAAGTGTTTTTTTTATACGGTGTAAGTGAAGTGTAAATATATTGTTGGGTTGATTTAGGACGCCATCTTTGACGGCCTGATTTGTTGCGGTCGTATTCGGAAGTGAATAGGAGCAGTTAAAACTTATTTAATTTAAACTATGGTTCATAACAACGCATTAACCCGTCACCATAATAGTAAGTTGATAGGAAACTTTCAGTTGTAACTTTATTTAAAAATTATTCTCAGCCGAGTTCAAAAAAAGCAGGAGGTTCTCACTTCGAGGCGAACCGATTTCCATGTTTTTTTATTTGACCGCTGATGCTATTTTTTTTATTTGAACGCGGTTGATTCTCTTGTGACCACATATAAATATAATCAAGATCTGACTACTTGTTTAGAGTTACCCTATATAATGCGTACTTTATTCTTCAACTACATTGATGATGTTTTTATTTTTACTTAAAAGAATAACACGCTAAATTATTATAATTTTTTTTTATAACGTCACAATCAAGATCTATCTAAAGCCGTATCTTTAATCTGAGTACTTGCTTTTAGTGAATATCAGCAATATTATTCCCAATGTCACATAAAATATAATAAATAAAATAATAACCTAATTCAGCTTTTCGTTATAACTTTGTACCACTAAAGAATACGATAACTCAACGAAGATTAGTCTTTATGAACTTCAGTAGAAATTTTATTACTACAAATATTTATTTTTTACATCGCTTACTTTAATCTGTTCTTCTTTGATCTTAATGCTAAGAGATTAATCCATCTGAATAGGTACAAGTCCCGCCACGAATAGACACAATAAAAAAACCCTCGCCGTATTTTTTGTCTATAAAACATTTTTATGACAGCTAAGGATAGTTGTTTCAGCTAATTTTGTTTTACTATCGCTATTAAAGGGTTAAAACTGGTAGTTAACATTACCTCGGTAGTAACTTTGGTTCAACAGGCTATAATAAACTGTATTGGCGTTCTTCATAGATTTACGCGTGAGTTAATTAGGATATTTTTGCGATTTAATTGAAAACAAACATAATGTTGTTGGCTGCAAAGGTTGTTTATTTATTTAGTAATTGAAAAAAAAACACAAAACGACTAATTTTGGTTAGTATTTACAATTATAACAAACTCCTGAAAAACTAAGCCGTCACTAAAAGACAGAGTGGTCAGATTGCTGGCAGCATTGCCACGATGAATGGCAATGCTAATTCGTTGACCGAAGCAGAAGCCAGCATTCCGATTCCGAACTCTATGAGAAGTTTGGATAATTAAATAATATTTAACAAAAAAATCACGATTTATTTTTAAATTAAGTACTTAGTTAATGTTTTAAAAACGCACTCACTCTGAAGAAGTGCCTCGTTAAGAGATAAAAAGTCGGTGTTCTTCAAACACTAACTTAGTTCGTAGGTAAGCCGCTTATGTTCAATGATTTCTTACGAAAATTTTATAGTTCAGGCAATTTTCAAAGTTTTTTAAATGACAAAATTGCTGACTGAAAAATAATTGGATGGGACGGCCATCGAAATCTTAAATTCTAAGATTCTTTGGTACTTTCAGTAATTAAAATTTTATTTTTTGTCTAGACCCCAAACCACTTTATAATAAGCGAAATAATTAATTCAAATAATTACACAATTTATTTATTAGGTATATATTGAAAACTAAAATAGATAGGCAGCCATTTTTAGTCAGCCATCTTGAAAATGTGCCTTTTCTATAGACACCGCCCAAACTTGCCATAGTAAAAAATGTAGCGTAACATTTGTTTGTTTGTTCGACGCTATCTATCCACATGGCAAAGTTTGTTATTATACTGTTTAACGCTTTTTTATAGTTTTTCCGGGATAGAGTTTGGTGTGGCTACCGAGAAAGTGGGGTTAATAGGGATTTTTATTCTTTATGAGTTAGTTTATGTCGTTTTGACTTACTCTGGCCATATTAGGTGTGGTTTGTCTGACATACTTTTATAATATCGTCGATGTATTATCTCATAATCCCTTAATTTGGGGAAAACGTGTTAATCAGTGGACATGTTTGCTAAAAATGATTTGATTGATCTAATCAGCCCCACAGCTTGGAAAAGGCCTCTGTCTTAGTATCTTAATCTTACAAGAAACTTGCAATAAATTGTAGCTGTGTTATATAATGCTGTGTATAAGAGACCAAGATTCTTGCCGATTTCATAAGATAAAAATGATAAAGAACCAAGAATAATGAAAAATAATAAATAAAATTAATTAAAAAGCTCAAAAGAGACTGATATTCATGCCGATCAAATAAATACACAGCAATAGGAATATCTATCCACCTGCCTACTTAAAAGAAACCCCAAAAAATAAAATCTCGGATTTCATGCCTAGGCAATTTAGTTGAGTCTAGAACTTGTAAAGATTTTCTCGTAACTCGAAAATAAACAACAAAAAGATGTTTTCTTTCCCAGAATTTTCCTACAACAATACCTAATCAACGTCTTCCTCAGGGCACAAACGTAGACATCGCATAAAATCATTTTTTCCTCCATAAAACCCCCACAAAATCAGGAAAAAATACTTTCTTCGCGTTTTTTGTAGCTCCATACATCAAAGGCCCGTCAAATGATTCACTGAATACAGTAATGCGTCTTCCTATCCTTTTGTTTATAGAAAAAATGCCAACTAAGAACTTGTGTTTGTTTTATGTTACCTACTTTTGCTATTTTACGCCTTTTACCTTATAAGAATTTTATCCTCAACTAACTTTTAGGCAAAACTATTTGATATAATTAACTATAATTGCCACGTATTTAAAATTATTCTTATACAATTTTTAATTACCTACATCTAAATATTACTTTGAAATAGCTAACAGAAAAGTTCCAAAAAGTTCGACTCTACATTTCGTAGTTCCGCTACTCGACAACAGATGGCGTTAGTAGTTCTCAGCGGGTCGATCCGCCCCCACAATAACTTGAGCGAGATTTATTAAAAAGCGAGTAAAGTAATATAGCTGTCAAATTTAAGAAAAATATGATTTAGTTTAGAAGAATATAATAGGTGGGCGTAGATACTTAACTCTATATTAGACTTTATTATTGCGTAAAATGAAATAGCTACTAAATAGGGCACGCACGTAATTCAATAGGGTAGGTGATCTTTAAAACCATGGTAAAGGAGCATTATGTTCGCTACTGATGACATATCTCCATAATGAATCACTACATAGTATAAAATAAAGTCGCTTTCTCTGTCCCTATGTCATTATGTCCCTTTGAACGCTTAAATCTTTAAAACTACACAACGGATTTTGATTCGGTTTTTTTTAATAGATAGAGTGATTCAAGAGGAAGGTATACGTATAATAAAACCGTGCGAAGCCGGGGCGGGTCGCTAGTTATGTATAAAAAACATGATAGTAAGTAGGCACCTAGTTTAAAGAGTGTAGTATAGGTATTTTATGCATATTAACTACAAGTATTCTAGTTGTAAATCCTTCGTATGCTAACAGATTCCCTTGTAGGGTAGGTAGTTAGGTACGAGTACTATTCAATAGATAGATCAAGATCGCCAATTGTCACATAGTTTATACGTTGTATTCGACTTTTATTAATTCCGCTATATTCAATTGAGCATTAAAGTATTTATTTTATTTTATTCTAAGTACCTACTTACTAAAGATTAGGCTATCAATTTCGCATAGAGATAAGATAACTACACTTTCGTACTTTTTAACGACTTTAGAATAACAACTTTTTTTTATGCTGTTAAATAAGCATTCTGATTATACCAATCTATAGCTAGGTACTATAAAGCTCGGTAAGCTTTATCTTTGTCTTTCTTTATTTCTCTCTGTAAAGTTCATGACAAAATAAACAGTGTTGTTATTCGACCCCGAGGAGTAAAAGCCATGATTCTACAAATCAAAGGAGGCAGGCCGAGCGCCTTGCCACAAATACCGATAAAAATAAAATGAACGGAACCAAGTCGTGTCTTCGAGTCACGTCCCCTTAAATTAGTTTTGTACAGTTTGCCGGAACACTTTCTAAAAAAAGCATTTTAGAATTTGATTTATCGAAAATATTGGAAGCGAAATCGACCGTTCCATTTTTGGAATAGGGGTTGATCTAGTTAGGTCGTTGTATAGTCGTTTCGGTTTCGTTTCTTTATGAGGCCGAATTTTGTTATTCCAATTGGCGATCCGATGTCATATTTTGACAAATCAAATATAAAAAAATAGTAACTTTTAGATATTTTTTTTCTACAGTTGTGATGAAAAAACAAGTGATTTCGTCGGTGCTTTATTCAAAACAATACTCCTTTGAATCGTCGTACCTACTCAATTGTTTAAATTATGTGGTTGTTGGTTGATAGGTACCATACAACAACCACCACGCCGATCCAAGCAGTGTAACGAACCTCATAATTATTAATTTATTGTTCACAACATCAATAATTGATGAACATAATTTAATATTCAATGTGTCTATCATGAAAGGTTACTGAATTTATATTTAGAGGTATAAAACTTCTATAATCATGAGTATGACCTCATACTTTTCGCCAAAACTATTCGATTAATTGAGTTAGCATCAGATTATCTTAATTTATTCGACACTCAATACGACAACAGGTTACTGCGTTACTCATTAATAAATTCCATCAGTAATTTAATTTGCAAAACATTTCGTATATGTAGTTTTATATCCCTACGAAGAGAAAATCTTATTCCTGTACAAGATACTTTATTGCTACAATAATCTCAGTCATTTGGCAGACGCTGGTTTCGACGTAGAAATATTAGATCCAGCTTTATGATTTGATATTTTGTTACTATAACAAATCGATCCCATTGAAACTCGTTTAGTGGGAAAAGAAACGTAAATTTTAATTCCAACACTAATCGGTGACTCTTAATCACCACTTGGAGTTTTATCTCGAATATTCGGACCATACTTTTGATAGACTGGTTTTGCGGTAGCTAATCTTTTTTGTTTTGTAAGACTTTGTGAATGATAGGCAACAATTCCACTTCATTTATCTTGGACGTAGCCTCTCAACGGTGTCAGGTGAGGTGTCGCCGGAGAAAAATGCCGTGGCCGAATAGAATGCTTTATCTTGGCAGACACTCACCGATTTTAGGGGACCCCTGGGTCGGAGCTACTTTATGTACTAACAGCAGAATTCCTTTCTCATTACTGAGACTTCCGCTCAACAGTAAACTCGAATTAGCGACTCTGTTACAAATCTAGAAGTTATGTTTGTTAAGGATAACTTTATTAAGTCTTGGCTTCTGTTTAAGTTTGAATATCAGAATAAATCTCTCAGTATTTAGCTAGGATCCCATCGATAGATTACACTGAACATAGGCTGTTTCAATTTGCATTTCAAGTTTGTCATTTTCAGTTTGATATCTTCGGTGCTTAATCAGGTTTTCAGTTTCCAGTTTGGGTTATTTGATAAATGTTGTTTAAATAAGTTGGAATCTGGCCACTTTCATCGAAAAGCAATTTTGAAATGGGTTAGTTTCTATTCAACTAGATCTCTTAGAAATGAATGATTTCCATTGAATTTCAATAGTCAGTTACATATTTTAGAAACATTTTAAGGTCGAATTTCACAATTGCCCACTGAATTCTAACAACCGTTAGGTATTTTATAATGGAACAGAATTACAGATGCGTCGACATCACGGAATGCCAAACCACAGAGTTAATAATTCATTCTACAAATTTTAGATTTAGTTAACATACGAAGCTCAAAATGTTTCGAAAGCTGTGTTGCGCATAAATAAATTTAAATATAATTAACTTTGTGTGGTCTCTTCCCTGTAGCGTGAGATATTTAATGAACAACCTACTAATTGACATGGAGGACTGACTACGAGTAATAATGTCACTTATAACTGAATTTGTGGGCTCTAAGCTTGGAGATCTATTCCGTTTATCGTTGGTTGTATGCGGGCCTTTGGCTTTATCTTTGTTATTTATGCTGCTTTTTTCATTAATTTGAGTATGTTTCTGTTCTTTATTACTTTCATTTCTATTTTTGTTTTCTGTGACTGTGTTTTTGTTGTCATCAACGGTTTCCGAGTCTTTAGTGATTAGGGGCTTACGGTCAACGCCAAATGGCTTTTATCTGGAGCACGTTATTTCAGTGTTGTACCTATTTCAAGATTAGCTTGTTTTATCCAACCTACTTATTTTCCTACAAAGATCGGTAATTTATCATTTATGTAGTTATCAAGTCAGTTGCAACAAGATTTATTATTGCGCTGTCATAATTACTTATTGATGCAAATGAGCACCCATAAATTTTCATAATGAACCAGTCACAGATAAGCACTTATTATCAAACTATAATCACTGGTACTCACCTAAAACTACTAATATAAAACACAAACTAATGTACAAGATCATCAGGAATCTTTGGTAACTAATAAACTAATATTTTTATCACACACAAAAACGGCAATCATCTACGCGATCGCCGAAATTTTATATTATCACAGTACACATCACTAACTACACTGTGCTGGCCGCACTGCGATCCCATCAGGCCATCACTGTATTACGAGCACATATTTTTTGTGGACCCGATTGCATTCGGTACCACAACTTTTTCTCTCCAACTTAAAGTTTCGGTCATCGTACGTTTTCGGTAAACACACGATTATTATCGTCAATTCCCATCACTATTATTTACAAAATAGTTTTTGTTTTGAATTTTAACCGATTTCAGTCACTTTGATAATGTTTAACTGTTGTTGTACGATAGTTTTTCAGAGCGTCGCGCAGCGGTCCGTCGTGCACAACGGTCGGGGCTAAACTGGCGTGAAGTTGCTTCGGATTGGTGAAGAATGCGCTGCGCATCGTTGGCACACCGGCCACGCTCGACTTGAACTCCGGCCGAAATGGAGAGGCGCACTTGAACACCTAATTTACAATAATCCGATGCGTTTCCAACTTTACCGGTTAATATAACCAGCTTGGAGAGCGGTGCATTGTCGGTGGCGTCGCCCTCGATCTTGCTCGCTTTGAAACTTATTTCTCTATACGTTTTCGGAACAATCTTTTGTGTTCCATCTCTTTCTATGGAGCTTTCGAATGAAAAAAAATAACAGGTAAACGCTCCGGGCCTACTGCAATGTTAAGTTATGATGATGGTTTCGAAACATGAGATTTTAATGCCGTGTCGATTCGGGTTTCCAATTTTACGCATTTTAGAGATTTGGGCAACAAATACTTTTAATCTATACTGTAGCGAAAATGATGGATATGTTTATAATTATTCTTACATCCGCATTGCGTGAAGAAAGTATCTCTAGGATCTTGAGTAGCAAGTACTTTCAACAAAGGAGTAATGTCTGAATCCCAGTAGAATAATCCCTACCTACAGGTGTTCTATCCCTTTTCTGAATCGTAATCTTACTAGCATTCCGAACTACGTTGAAACGAGCATTTCTTATGCAAATTTCATTAAGAACTTTCACGATAACAATAAAGAATTATTTCACAGTGCAAGTGTGCTAGAAACTATTGAACTAATAAAACTGTTGAAGATTTTGTTACAAAATAACGCTTGGAGAAGATTCGCAGTGTTGTTGCATCACTGATTACTTGGGAATTGTTTTGTTGCTCGTAGTTTCCTCGGTCCTTGATGATAAAATCTGTATTACAAGGGTTTCAAAGAATGTAGAGCACTTTTAAAGGTAGATAATGTTCTAAATCCTACAAAAAGAAATAATTTGTCTGTGTGGTCATAATAATAAAGATGGACGTAGTAATTTTGTAAATGATACAGAAGTTATGGAAGCGTTAGAAACTGACCACCCAACAGCAAAAAACACTAATCTACGCGTCTCCAAAAAACGAAATTCGGCCCATTTTCGAGCAAAAAACGCAACCCTATTTTTCATTCCACGGTTTCGCATTTAACACCCCGAATTTAAAGTTTGTATTCGCTTGAAAACTGTCATTATTTGTCCCCAAAAAGGTTTCTCGTAAAAAATATTTGGGGTAAAAAATTAAAACATTGAGGTTGTGTCATCGATAGTTTTCGACAAAAATGTCCATAGATATCCGATCTCGAGTACAAAACGTAATTTATGATCGAAAACGGAATTTTCGATTTTCGATTAATGCTCTTTTGTTTTATCGCGATAAATTTTCGTTGGCCTTTTTACGTGGGTCCGAGTGACTAGTCTTTTTATGTTTCGCGGGTTCGAATTACGTGTCGTATTTTATGGACAAAACGGTTAATTTAGTGCACAATTTGAATTAAAAATATCGACGCATATAAAAGCGTTTTGTACGTTGTTGTAGCTTTCTTTGTGGCTTGAATTACAATTTCGAGAATTGAGTTTCGATTTTTACATTTTGCTTCGAGGAAGATATTTCAATGTGGAAATAAAGGTAAAGAATACATTGTTGCCATGTTAAATAACATGGCTTCCATTACAATCCAATGTTCTGTATCTTTTTCCATACTAAATACGAAAGTTTGTACGTATGTGTATTTTTTACTCTTTCACGCAAAAACTATGAAACGAATCGGTCTGAATTTTTTTAAAGACTTAGTTAAATAATAGAATGGACCTGAAATAAAACAGGCTTCATGCCGATTCAGTACCTAGTGGTTTTGGCGTAAATACCTAACAAACATCCTCCCATCCATAAAGTTTCACGTTCACATAATAGAGTAAGGATGTAAGTGGGTTTATATCGAACCTTGCCTATTTCTGTTGGACGAACACCATTTCCCTGAGCCTGAAGAAGTCCTTCGTTAAAAGATGAAAAGTTGGTTATTCTTCCAGAATAAATTTAGTTCGTAGTTAACCCGCTTAAATTAATAATGAGTTTTACACCGAATTAAAACTTATTTCAAAATAGCTGCATTTTTTATGAGTTTCCTTTAATTTTTTGCACAAAATCCCCTAGATTTTTCACGGGTGGGTAAACACTTATCACGCCCGTAGCAAAATTCTAAGATATCCTCAATTTCATGGGTCCCATTGGGTCGACGAACGTTAGACAGAGTCAGCTATAGTTAGAGAGAGACGGAACAACAATAGCAGGTAAGCAGACCATGAGGTTTGGAATAATTGAATTTCCGGAATGGTGGTGCATCAAATTTGGTTCGACTTGGTCTTGATAAATCTATTTTGGTTACCGCTATGTGTCGGCCCTTAAGATTTCATTACCATATCGCCTTTGGGGTTTGGAATAGGCATAGTTTTAGCGTAATCTCGCCACACTATTTCACACTAGTATTATAAATAATAATAATAATGCTGGACAATCCACAAAGTAAGCTACTCAAAGCTTGTGTTATGGGTACTAGATAACTGATATATTTAATACATGCAAGTTTGCATGTCGACCTACGGAGCTGAGACGTGGACACTCACGGTAGGGCTGGTCCACCAGTTCAAAGTCGCCCAGCGAGCTATGGAAAGAGCTATGCTCGGAGTCTCTCTGAAGGATAGGATTCGTAATGAATACATCTGACAGAGAACCAAAGTTATCGACATAGCTCAAAGAATTAGCAAGCTGAAGTGGCAATGGGCCGGCCATATCTTGCGAAGAACCGACAACCGTTGGGTAAACGTGTTCTTGAGTGGAGACCGCGACTCGGTAAAAGTAGTGTAGGACGCCCTCCGGCCAGGTGGGATGACGATCTGCGAAAGACTGCTGGCAGATGCTGGATGCAAGCTGAAGACAGGGAGCTATGGCACTCATTGGGGGGGGGGGGGCGTATGTTCAGCAGTGGACTAATATAGGTTGATGATGATGAAGTTTGAATGTTAAAATGAATGCTAAAACTATTGGACCGTTTTAGGCCTGGAATAAAGCCTAGTTTTCATATTTTTTACGAGGGTGAAGCCGCGGCGTACTCTAGTATATATTGTACTGTTTTGCTGGGAATTTATGTTCGATGAAAAGTGAGTTTTAGTTTATGTTTTGAAATATGATTCAAATGTTTGTACACTTACATTTAAGTTTGGCTGGAGTACATAGATACATTATTATTTACGTATATTTTACGTCAGTTATCCCAAAATGTATACTTAACCTTACATGTATATTATTATATATATTATGTATAAGGAATATATTTATGTATATTCCTGAAAAAAAAGTCAGATAAAAACAATTTTGCTTTTTTTCCATTGTCACAAACAAGCAAAACCAAAATGTTATCACAACATTTCAAAATCAGATAATATAGAATTCCCCAATTAAAGCCAAATCAGTTACGTGTCTCGGCCAATTAAGTTTTCACCAGAACACGTAAAAATGGCCCTAGGCATGTCATTAGCCAGCTGGTCGTTCCACTAGAGCCAGTGGTGTACGCTTTATTATGAAAAAATACATTCAGCTGAATCGAGCACCTTTTATTACAAGTCTGTGTACTTACCTACACCTATTAGCGTGTAGACTTAACTTAATGATTAGATATTTTAACTAATTAAGTCCACACAGTATCATCTAGCCCCAAGCTAAGCAGAGCTTGTGTTATGGGTACTATACGACTGATATACTTAATACAATACATTACATAGATAGACATTTTTTATTATACATAGAAAACACTCAGACCAACGGAACAAATTTCTGCAGATCGTACACAAATTTGTTCCGAGGCGGGAATCGAACCCGCAACCTCCTGCGTCGCAGGCGGACCTTCGCCCACCGCGCCACATCGATCGTCAAAACATAGTTTTAGCTGCAACTAGGCCCCTATTACGAAAAAACGCGAAAATGCACTTATTCGTCGTCCAAATTCTATAGCTTACGTTCGCTGCTTGAAATAACAATTCCTTGTTAATAGTAGATTGTTTCCTCAACTTCAGTAATAATTAAATAGATTTTAGATAACTTATTTGGTTATTTAGTTATAATCATTCTCCCGATGCAAGTTTAGGCAAAAACGCTCGGAGACCTGTTTTGGGAGCTCTAATTTGAAGATTCCATTGAATATAGACCATAAAACTATTTTTTTTAAGGTAACAAATATCCCATTCTTCAATAATAATTAAATACATTTTCGTTATATGCCTTTATATGAAGGGAAAAAAATCTGAACCGAGGTTAACTATCGATCGAAAAGGCTTCGAAACAAACCCTAATATCTCCAAAGTTCTACATCATTTTGACATAAAATTTATACCAAAATAATCTTCATTGTTTTCTTAAACTACAATATTAATTTTACGTTTTAAATCCCAACTAATTTTTTTTAATGAATTTATTAAAAAAGGTATATATTTCATTGTGCCGGCAATCTGCCCTCAGTACCGCGCGAGCGCTTGTCGAAGGTGGACCTATGTCACTTTTGCTCGCACTCTCCGTCGGACGAAACGCCCAAAAAATGCTGCGTTTATGAGCGAGTTGGAACGTTTTGATCGTTGTAAATATTTACATTTGCATAGTATATTTCAATAATTTTTAAATTCGTACATTATTATTACATATTATACCAGATAGTTATTTTTATTATAACTGAGGTTTATCACAAGTCGAAATGGGAAAAATAAATAGAAATGAGTAACTAAACAAAAAAAAAATTAATATTCTATCGTTGAAGAAAGCAAGGTATGGTATTATTTAATTTTACCCTTTATATAAAATTGGTTTACCACTCACTGACTCACTCACTCACTGACTGACATGATTGTTCTCCCTGTTGGTGGAGGGGGAGGTATGGTTTTTTTTCGGAAATGTGTAGGGGGGGTGGGGTGTAAGTTTGGGAAAATTTCGACTTTTTTAAATTTCGAACCCCCTCTAGGACCCCCCGGGGGTTCTTCGGCCGTGTGGTGGGGTGGGTCAGATTTTTTTGTGGGGTCGTATGGAGGGTTAGAATTCGTTTTGGGAGTTGACATTTTTTTGAACCCCAAGACCCCCAACACCCCCCGCTTTTGACTTGCTACCGAATAGCGTACCGATAGAGGATTTTGGATGGCGGGATCGTATAGAGGGTTAAGTCCTTAATAGAAAAAAAAAATCGACCCCCCCTCATGACCCCTTTTTAGAACCCCCCTTCGTATCTCCCGAACGGCTCGCGATGGAAAAAAAGTCTTTTCGCAGTCGCGTAGAGGAGGTCGAATAGTTGCGGAAACCAAAAAAAGTTTGACCCCTTTGCACCCCCAGACCCTCTTTTTTTTAAAAAAACCGTTTTTTGGCCAATTTTAAGGGTTTTTTATAGGGTGGAGCATCGAGGCGAGCGAAGCGAGCCGAGATGCGACACTGGGAACCAGCACGGCGAGCGAAGCGAGCCGTACTGCATTCCCCCCACGACCCCCAGGACAACCCCCTCGACCCCCCCCTGGTGTTCTTCGGCCGTGTAGGGGGTGGGTCAGATTTTTCGGTGGGATCGTGTTATAGATAGGTACACTGGCCCGCGCAGGCTCGTGCTCATTGCGCGGCGTGCGCAAGCGAATCTCGTCCTTTTACTCTGGTAGTAAGGGCGGAGACCGCATGCGTCGCGCCCGCTGCGGCCGCGCGAGCTTGCGAGAACTACTGTGCCTATTGATGCGCTTACTTGCCTACGACCGCTCTATTGTTCTCGTTGCTAGTTAACTTTACTGGCTTTTGTAAAATAGATTACTACTACTACCCGCTTTATTTGCGTGACAAATAATTAAGTTGGCCTTCTTGCTTTAAATCTTTAACCTAATTTATTTTAATAAAATGTAATGCTCTACTAAAGCTTACATGTTTTCTGTATAAGATAATTTGTTTTAATAGGTTCAGTACCTAACCAATTATGTTAACAATTCACTATCTATCTATTATATAAGTTTAAAAAAGCGTATAGCGCTTATGAACGTGTTTAAATTTGTTTAATATTATCTAGGATTAATGTACACTGGATTGTATTACTTTGATAAGTTAAGTTTATTAATAAAGATCTTTTAAAATTGAAATTCGGTGGGATCGTGTGGAGGGTTCAAAATCGTTTTGGGGGGTTACATTTTTTTTACCCCCAAGACCCCCCAAGACCCCCACTTTTGAATTGCTACCGGATAGCGTACCGATAGATAATTTCGGATGGCGGGATCGTATAGAGGGTATAATCTTTAATAGGAAGAAAAAAAATCGACCCCCCCATGACCTCTTTTCAGAACCCCCTTTCATATCTCCCGAAGGGTTCGCGATGGAAAAATAATCTTTTCGCAGTCACGTAGAGGAGGACGAATAGTTGCGGAAACCAAAAAAAAATGACCCATTTGCACCCCCAGACCCCCTTTTTTTAAAAAAAACTATTTTTTGCCCCTTTTTTGAGGTTTTTTTAAGGTGGAGCATCGAGGCGAGCGAAGCGAGCCGAGATGCGACAACGGGACGAGTACGGCTCGCTTCGCTCGCCATGCTGCGTTCCCCCCACGACCCCCAGGACAACCCCCTCGACCCCCCCCTGGGGTTCTTCGGCCGTGTAGGGGGATGGGTCAGATTTTTGTGGGGTCGTGTGGAAGGTTCCAAATCGTTGTGGGGGTGAAATTTTTTTGACCCTCAAAGACCCCCCGCTTTTGAATTGCTACCGGATAGCGTACCGATAGATAATTGCGGATGGCGGGATCGTATAGAGGGTATAATCTTTAATAGGAAGAAAAAAAATCGAACCCCTCCCCATGACCCCTTTTTAGAACCCCCTTTCATATCTCCCGAACGGCTCGCGATGGATGATTACCACTCACTCACTGACTCACTGATTGACATAATTGTTCTCCTTGATGGTGGAGGGGAAGGTATGGTTTTTTACAGAAACGTGTAGGGGGGTGTGGGTAACGCACCAATTCAGGAGTGTAGGTTACGAAAAGGGGTTCTAAATAAAAAAAAAACAGCCTACACAACCGACGCGAGCTGCTTGCAGCTAAAAACTAGTTTCCTATTATAAAAACACCCAGACAAATTTCGATCACGTGATCGTTTTCGACTAAACCCAGGGTATGTTGCTACGAATTTGAGGTGTGTTTTTAATTTTTATAAGTTAACTTTTCTTTAAAGGCGATTTTTTTTATTTTCGTATAAACTGAGGATATAAATTACGAATTTCAGAAAAATTTTATTCCAGTACGCCTTATGTATGTCCCTAAAATTGATCTTTTGTATCGTTTCACTTATTTTATTAATAACGATATTTAAATTAAAACAAGTTTATTGTTTGGAATCAATTAATCAATTCAACATGTATTTCAATACGGTTTTAAAAAAATAATAATTAGTCGCATACTTTTTTTTTATTGTAATAAAAAAAAATCTATCCATATACATATCCATATCCATATACATATTCCTATATAATTATAATAGTTTTCTAGTTCCCATAACACAAGCTTTGACTAGCTAATTTTGGGACTAGATGGTGCTGTGTGGATTGTCCTGCATTATTATTATTATTTTATTATTATTATACCAGGGTACAAATAAAGAGCCTTTTCTTGCGACGACGGCGTTAATGACGGCGTTTTTTAAATGAATATTTATTATGACGTCACTGTAATAGTTAGACATATATTGTAGCGATATTTTTTGTAGATAAATAATGTGTTCTGCAAAGTCGTAGTACATTGTTTTGTTCTATCATCAATAGTTTTCGTAGCGCACGCGCCGAAAGACATTTTGTGACTTACTTTTTTAAACCTTGTTTTAGATAATTTAAGTTTTAGTAGGGATCCTTTTTTTACTTATAAATATACTCGTGTTGCTGAAGGATAAGTAGCATTCTAATGGTGAAAGAGTCTTCGAAATCGGTCACTTTGTGAGTTTATTCGTTACATACATACAGATCTTTCACATTATAATATAACTAGTTGCGCCCCACGGCTTCGCCCGCTTGAAAATTTATTTGTCAAATTGAGAACTATATCGATGTCCAAGGCTGAGAATAATCACTACGTTTGATTTTTTGGTGGGTAGGCCACGTTTTGGAATTTAGAGCCGACGCGGAGAGCGGATGCGCTTACCTATTATTTACATACGTAATGGTTTTCAGGTAATGGTAAAAGGAAAAGTTATTTTTCTTTCCCTAAAAATTTATTGCAAAAGCCCTAGGGGTTATATTGTAAAACTTAAAAATACGTATTTAATTATTCACTTCAAAATTTATTTGCACTGAGTTTTGATTGTTTCGAACCAAGGAATAATAATTTCCCATACAAAATTTACCACCCCATTTAACCCCTTCAAAGGTTAATTTTCAAAATAATTCTTCATATGTGTTATTCTAGGTAAAATAAATTAGTAGTTACTGCAATAATTATAACAAACATTCACACAGACTTTCACTTTTAATGTAATAGTAACATAGTAAGTATAAATAAAATTACCTACATAAAAACGATGAGACAAACAGATACTATTAAATTATTTATAAATCTATGGAAGCGATATTTGATTCACATAAAAAAATCATCTACCGAAATCAATCCTAAGAAAACTTTGTAAAAATGACTGGTGGATCAAGATTTTATAGCAATACTCGCTTGTGTAGCACGATGCCCCGCCCACTCGGTGTCGAAATACCTAAATCAGCATAACGTAGATTTGTGAACCGCCTCTTAAAAACAAATTTCCTGCTTAAGTACTTTTTAATTTAATTTAGAAATGACGTCACGGTAAAACCACGAATTGCTAAAAATTTAAATAGACATAGTTTTAGCACATTTAGGATTTTAAATTTAGGAATATCACATTAGTAATTGTAATTGTAGTGTTAAGGTTTTTTTTTTTTGTGTAAAGTAAGGTTCTTTTTTCTTTTTTAAATTTTATCTTCTTAAAACTTTTTCTGGAGGTTTAAAATGCAGGCAAGCAAGTTATTTAGCTTCTCTATGCGAGGACATGTTAATAGTTAAGAGTTATTTTAATTTATTTTTAAGTATTCTGTTTGTACAACTGTTTGTTCTCCGAATAAACTAAAATAAATAAATAAAATTAGGCTACTTTTCATCTCATAAATCTGTTCCCATGGGATAGAAATGGCCTTGAAACGTTTCCATACAATCAACGTTTCCAAAGATAGGTACTAGTTATGGCACACATCTTAAAAGCGCTGTTTCTAATATCACTACATAGTATAAAACAAAGTCGCTTTCTCTGCCCCTATATCCCTATGTATGCTTAAATCTTTAAAACTACGCAACAGATTTTGATGCGGTTTTATTTAATAGATATAGTGATTAAAGAGGACGTTTATAATAATACCGTGCGAAGCCGGGGCGGATCGCTAGTTGATTATAAAATGATTCCAACATGTTGATTAAATTGTAAATTATCCAGTAGTGTTAATAACTGTAGCAGTTAAAAAAGTGCTATTAAGTCAATTGGACTTCTCACCATAAGGGTTTATCACTTTAAAAATGATCAACAGTTTAGCAACCAAATCGACCTACTTACAGCTTTATTGACCATCAACTTTTTACGACAGCAACACTGTAATTGTCATTAAAATGATGTCATAAAATGTCATTGTCATTTTAGATCGTAAAAATGCAGAGGAAATCGCGGAGGATTGAAATTGGATTGATACATAACATAAAGTCTAAATAAATTTAAGAAGTAAGAAGAATTTATACAAATTAAAATTTCCTTGGGATCAACACTATAGAGACTTTTTTAGTTATTTTGTTTCCGTATATTTTTGATGGGAGTAAATTTATTGGTATTTATTCAAAATATTAGGAAGCGGTAAAAATCAGCTAAATAAATATTTGGATAGCATAATAAATTTTGGTCGGATGTAAAATAAAAACCACCAGCAATACTTGGTTGGTAATAAATAGGTTAATAACTTCAAGTGAAGTATTTTTACGAATTTTAATTTTTTGCCTGAAAAAAACCAATGAAGCTCGTGTTGTAATTGTATGTATAACCGTATTTACAAAGATAAAAAGGTAAGTTTAAATTATTATACATTCTTGTTAAAGTAGAGAAAAAATACTCCGGTTGTTAGGCAAAAATAAATAGCAAAAACAAAACGTTGTACAAGAACATTAAAAATTCCTATTAATATTTTTTCGGCTATTTTAAGAGTTTAGCTATTGTTCATCGTGGTAAAAACTTTAACATGCATTTTATATTTCCAACCCTCTTGACTTGATCGTTAAAATTTCAACAAAACCGCTAAATTTTTGCAAACAACCCTGCAAGAGGCTATAAAAACACCGTGCCATATCTAAGCCTATTTTGGGGTACTCTGGTATTATATTTCCCATAAAAAGGGCCTACAGGGGCTGTAGGGTCACTTCGCCCTTCGTTACCATCAAAATATGCAAAGCAAATTCAAAAATTTGCATACACGTAAAGTGTGAAATTGTAATGATGTCCAACACTGATTGCAAGGGTAGATAGTAGAACTACCCTTTGGCTGCTGGTACAGTGACAAATTATGAATGGACACGCTCTTGGACAAGACACAGCTTGCATTTAAACAGAGTGGCGTGATATGTAGTGCTACAAAAATGTGCGTTAACACGTCCAGTGCCTGTAACGTCCTTTTTCAGGCGGAATTGGGTAGGAGTGCTTGCTACACTGCCCGAGTCAAGACAGATTTTTTTACATTGTTTTTAGGTTTATGCGTATTTTTCAACTGTGTTTTATGGTGTACCTATCTGTGTGTTTTAAATAGACCAATAAAGTTCTGATAAAAAAATATTATTAATTTTGTTGTATTATTTTATTTTATTCGTAGGCTGAATATCATAGCATGCTTTGGACAGAAATTGGTTAAACTACTGACGAGTACAATAGGACGGCTCATAGATAGACAAAATATATAAAATTTCAATTAAAATCCAATAACTCATTTATTTCTAATCTTCAAACAAATAGCTAAAGTTAACAAAGCCATAATCAATAATCTTCTATCTTGTCAGATTTCGGTAAGCAAATAAATCTACTGGACTAAAATAGTATTTCAAACAATGATTTATTGATAAAGCTCTAGGTGTCAGAATAATTTAGATTAATTGCGTAATTATTCATTTGGAAATGTTGTTTTTGTATAATTTAGGAAACTAGTTGTGAACTTTTATGTCTATTTTGCATAAGTTAAAAGGGTGTTTATAAGTTAATTCGGGCAGAAATAATTATCTCTTATTTGAATGGTATCGACGCTTAGCATATGGTACCGAGGAAGTGAGCTAACAACAAATTTTGATTATTAAAGACTTTTTGGTTATTAAAATATGTTTCGCACGCGTAGATTTAATGTGGTTTTTCGCGCAACCCTTCTTATTTTTCTACATTATGCATTATAATCCCGAGATGATCAGTAGTTTTTCAGTTATCCTTAACAATTCGTTATATTTTAAGTCTATTGGTAGATAATGTAAAAAGTATCATTTTTTTTAAGAATATCTACTTTCTCTTGTGTAACGACCACGTAGGTGGAGTAACCTACCCAATCTTTTTCTCAATAGATATTCGATTTCCACCTAGGGACAAATATTAGTAAAATCTGCAGCTATTTGTTCATGGTGTTTTCTATGTATAATATAATGTATATAATGTAATGTATTGTATTAAGTCTATCAATCATCAACCCATAACACAAGCACTGCTTACCTTTGGGCTAGATGATGCTATGGATCGTCCAGAATTTTTATTACTTATTTTGTTTTTGATTATCAAGATTCCCATGTATTTCATGTATAATAAAACGGGAATCTCAAACACTGTACTAAGGTACTTACATTATGGTACTTTACTTACATTAATTTACAAAACTATTTTTATTTTATATTTTGTATCACAAACGAATGGTCACCCTCTGCTGCATTTCGATTAAGCTCACGCGACGCCGCCGGCCGCGGCGCGGCGCGCGGCGGCATGTGGTAACGCACCTGCGCTCGCGATCACGAGCAAAAACTCGGAATTCGGCGTTAGGAGAATGCTGCAGTTTGGGGGACGATACAGGAGAGATGAATGTGTTGGGATTTGGGAGGATCCTCCCTTTTGCACAACTGTATAGTTACAAGGTTAATTCATCCTTTGTAATACTATAAACGCGAAAGTTTGAATGTACTTATGTTTGTTACTCTTTCACGCAAAAAACCTGCTACCAACGGTACGGGCTGAAATTTTGTATAGACTAAGTTTTAGCCTTGTTATAAAACATAGGCTACTTTTTATCCCATAATCAGTTCACATGACATAGAAGTAAACTTTGAAAGCTCCATAGAAACAATACGTACGAAGGTGCGGGAACAAACGAATGCTGGATATTTTACACAGCATCATCAAACCCCAAGCTTAGTTAAGCTTGTGTTATGGGTATTATAACTGATATATATCATACATTATAGAGGTACATTATATGTATAATATTTCGTAGATATTTTATGATATTATTAAGTAACTATGTTATTATTAGTTACGTCTCTTCACCGCCGTAAAAGTTATAAAAAGCTTCTTTTATTTTAGGCCTAGAATCAAGTTTAGTAAGGATCATTTCAAAATTTCAGCCAAATCCGTTCGGTACCTAGTTTTGGCTTGAAGAACAAGGTAACAAACACCCTACATACTATACCCTATTACCCTAGTTCAGTATGTGGGTATTAACTTAAGAAATAGGGGTTTATTCCAAATCCTCAAACTTAAAACTTATAGCACTAGTAACTCTAGTATTCACCTTAACCGTCGTGCGAATAGGAGGGTGTGAATCGAAAATCCTTCATTACGCCAGGAATCTGTTATCGCGTTTGTACAGGCTTGGCCGTGCTGATTTAGAATTCGGCCATAAAGCGCTTTGTCAAGCGAAAAAAGCGCTACCTGCGAGCGGCTGCTTTGGCCGGAAGGCTG
Source organism: Eupithecia centaureata (assembly GCA_944547425.1). NCBI lineage: Eukaryota > Metazoa > Arthropoda > Insecta > Lepidoptera > Geometridae > Eupithecia > Eupithecia centaureata. The sequence continues at coordinate 2,877,692 of OX155702.1, read as the reverse complement.
CATTTTGTAGTTTATACAATAGCGTAGAAAGGAACGTGGATTGGCGAACTTTACGTTCCATTACATTTCGTTTGGGAATATTTGTTTTCTTCTTGAATTATTTCTTTATGTCCCTAATAAGCGTATCTTAGTTTTTGGTTGTAATTTTAAGGAAGTTAAATAAAACACTTACGACTAATATTATTCGAAAATAAGTTCGTGAAATAAGAAGATATGATTGTTAAAGCAGCTGACCCGATCGAGATAAAACTTTGCATGTAAAGTAAAAAGATGTAATGTAAAAAAAGTACTGATCCTGATATACTCTTACAATACATTATACAGAGCTATTTTTATAAGATGAAATGTACTAAGTAATATAGAAATATATCTTACTAGATATCTGAATACTTAACATAGTTTTTAAACGTTTAAAACGCGGGCGAATCCGAGAATCTAAGTATACTAATTGATAATTTTCTAATATTTTTCCGGCATTCGGCATTGCCTTCGCTTCACTTGAGCAGCTCATTTAAAATTATAAGCTCAGGCGTACGATGACATTGATAAGGGCTTTGTCATCGATATTTTATGGATATTTCATATTTTATGGTTCTATTCAAAAATGAATCTACTCAATAGCTTATTATTATTTGTCTTCAATAATGGAAAGCTCAACATGATTAACGTTTATTAGTCCACAGCTGGACATAGGCCTCCCCTGTGCCTCATAGCGTCCTGTCTTATTTGTTGATAAATAGTTTCAAAAAAATATTATTTTTCAAAATACGCACCTATATATTTTTCCGTACTATTTTTGACCCGAGTAAGGCCGGGTGGGCAACTTGTTTATTATAAGAACTTAGATAATAAACAAAAGCTTCATAGAATTGATCATCAACAACCGTCATCAATAGGCGTTAGATTTTTAATTTGACAGTTTACTTTTAACTCATTATAATTATTCATTTCAAGTGCGCACTCACGGGTTTGGAACCCACTTCAAGTATTGATTATCTCAAGCACCGCTATTCCATTCAAAGCCGCCATTATCTGCTGATTGATCGACGTCGGATGACTCGACCGATTTTGATAAAACTATTGAGAAATCAGCAACTCACCGAAACCACCCTCGCTTTAACTTTACATAGCTAAAGTTCAAACGGGGTGTATGGATTTATGTCGTGGCTTGGGACCTTATGTGTAAAAATGGGTTATATCAGTTGAAATCAAAGTGTCACTGAAATCATGTGTTGGCGAAGCAACCAAAATTTAGGTAAAGTAAAAGTAAACACAACTCTTCATAATCAAACCTCTATTTTATGTTTCTTAAACGTTATTTTGGAACAAAAATTAAACTAGGGTTAAAACAAAAAGCTCTACCGGTGTTTTTAATTTAGATGCAATTAGATTTAGACAGCGGGGCAACGCAACCAGTGTCTTGGGGTTTCATCAATTTTTACGCGGTACGCAGTCAATAGTAGCTAGATTTTAATTTTTGTTTATATATTTGGTTTGGAACAATTTTATCTTTACAAAAATTTGTGATTATAAGTATATCTTATCAAGTCGTAATGGTTATTTGTATATAACTTTATTCACATTTTATTGGAATTTTTGAATCGATGTTTTATTAATTATTATATACAGGGTGTTAGTGTGAACACCGTTGTCCTTGAAACCAGAGATATATTATATTATATATAACATATAACTATAAACGATTGCTTTGCTACTATCTGTTCTGCGAGACAAATCTACGGTCACAATTTCAACTGTCGAGAAATGGCACTGAACCCAGGTTATTGCCGTCTGCCTGCTCTAAACCAGGGGGTTGAAATAATATTTGGTTGAACAGGGGTTAGTTTGGACGCATATGGCTTTAAACCATTCATTAAACCTAACGAGTTGGTTTTTAAATTGAAATCCAAGCAGAACGTGATTTATGAATCACTTATTGTGCTTTGGAAATCACAAATTTTAAAATACGTATTTTTATTTTACTACTGTGAGATCCCACCGCTAGGTTAGACAGTGAATATGTTAAAATTTTGCTGAATATTTTTAAGTATAATACTCGATTTTATATTTATCTATGAAAAATATTAACTGCATTAAACGAAAATTTACTTTCTTGTTCATTTTAAACAGCATTTAAAGTAGGTACCTACTACATTACACCATTTATTGTGCTATACAATTTAAAGGACTACACAATTTAAAAATATTTATTGAATAAATGAAATGATTACAAATCGACAAGTAGCGATTTGGAATCATTTATTCAATAAATATTGTTTTCATATTATTTATTCGACATTATAACTTTATTTCGAATCTAGTGCATATGTATTTTAGTTAAATTTGTTAGAATTTCTTGTCATAATTAGCAATTAACTTTAATCTCGTCCATAGCTAGTTCTCACGGCAAAGCTTAAGTGGTAACTCGATACATCCTATTTACCATTCAAAGAATTATAAGAATCGGACCAGCAGTTCCGGGTATTACCCATTTGTAGGTAAGGTACATTAATCTTCTCTACATTTGTAGATTTAAACAGAAAAGTTAATTTAATTTAACTAGTATTTAAATACCTATGCTTACCTAGTGCATAAGCCTTAGTGATATAAGATTTCATGAGTTGAAATGTATTTAAGTTTTAAGGTAAGTAATTTAAAAGCACCGTAAAATAAGTTAGCTAGGTGTATAAGATCTGTCTACTTGTTCTTATGTTATCCGAAACAAATTTATCCAATTATTTTAACCAAAAAAGAGGAAATTATAGTAGCATGTAAAAAAAAAAACGCAATATGAAGAATAAGTTTACTCTTATTCTTACACTTTTTCTACTAGTGAATAATAAAATTAAGTGAAGAGAAAATCAATTAACACTATTTCCTATTTGAATATAATTTTAAGTTTAAAATTGACTTGTCTAAGTGCTTGAGTTCATCACTTTGACCACAGCTGGACATTGGACTCTAAAGGCCTCTGTTCTGTTGGCCATGTTGGCCTTTTGCTTATCTCATTCAGGTATATATTTTAATTAGCTGAGGTTATATTTATTCTACGAAACACTAATATGTTACAAGCTTAAACTTACCTTTTAACCCTTTTGGTGATACATGAAAGAAAAAAATGATTTTGTTAGTAATGATCATTATTAGGTAAGCATTGCTATTATATGCTACCGGCACAGCATTAAGCATTTAGTCTCTATTTCAAAGAAAAAAAGGTTCAAAATGAACGTGCAAAACTGTTTATACACGGTACAAATTGTATATATTGCAGGGATCATAATCTGTGCCGATAACAAGTATAATTAAAAAGCATTAGAACTAATGAATATCATATGATTATTAAGAAGATCATGCAAAGCTTAATGAATTATTTTATTCATAAAAATAAAAAAAACAATTCTAATAATGCAGGATAATTATCACAACATAATCTAGCCCCAAGCTAAGCAGAGATAGTGTTATAGTTGACTGATAAGTTGATAACTGATATACGTAAACATTTATTACCTAAATATTAAAATGTTACACATTATATTGTATTAAGTATATCAGTCATCTAGTACCCATAACACAAGCTCTGCTTAGCTTGGGATATGTGATGTTGAATGGATAGTCTGTATGTGTGTATAGTCTGATACTTTCGTATTTATTATTCTACATACTTGGATCGTTTTTTTTAGTATTTTCTGTGTAGAAGGTACCCTACACAGAAAATACTAAAAACACAAGCCAATTGAATGAACCCCAAAATATCAAAGAACAATTTGATTAAGCGTCAATTCGTAAGCCGATACATACATCCGTGTCAACAAAATGTCAAAGCTCAGTACCGCACAGAGAAAGCATAACTTTGATATTAGTTAATGGACTGAAAGCTGCTCAAAGCGCAAAGCAAGCTAGATATTGAAATCAAAGATCAAAAGCATGCACGAAAGCACTCAGAAAGATCACTTATTGCTAATCGGTAAGCGATCTCCTGCAAAAGATAATGTATCCGTTTGAAGGATACAGGATACAGTGAAAACAGAAGGTAGGCTGATTCATTAAAAACTGCTGTCGTTATTGTAATTGTACTATCGTGGGAGTTTTCGTCTATTGATAATTCACAGAACGACCATATTTTTATGTGTGGATTAGGACGGATTCGAATCGTTAACGTGCTATCTCTTTTTTCTTTATAAATCTTTGTGTAGTATTGTATTAAGTATATCAGACTTCTACCAGTACCATAATACAAGCTCTAGTACCCATAATACAAGCTCTGTTTAGCTTGGGGCTAGATGATGCTGTGTAGATTCAGCATTATGATTGTTCGTATGCTATAGTAGCAAAAGGGTTGAATCATCTTTCTAGATCTAATTAATACGAGTGCTCTACTCAATTTTTGTACTATCTACAAAAGAGGAAAATGTAAACCAAATAACAGTAGGTATTTGACCAAAAAGACCATGTTATCCTTTCTAATATTGTAAATGCTAAAGTTTGTGTGTGTTTGCCCTTCGTTCACGCCTCAGGTAAGCAACCAATTAACTTGATTTTTGGTATAGAGTTAGTTGAAGGATGGAGAGTAACATTACTTTTTGTCCTGTTGGAGGTAAAACATCGAATGGGAGATCAATTTCCAATTTAACTCAGGTGAAACCGGGAACCTGCAAATAAATGATAGCTGCAAAAAATGCAAAAAATGAAAACATATCTCGACTATAGTCCAAAGGAACAATCGACTGCCCACATACTTTTTATCCGCGAAAGTCTATGGTTAGGCTATTGCAACTGGTCTCATCATACTGTATTTCTATCAATACTCGCGACAGCAAAAGCGATAGCAATTGGTACAGAATCAGCCTGCGGATCAGCTCAGCTTAGCATATTAAGGAGATTTGCTCCCAAGAGTTTACCGAGGAATCTCGATCGAATGTCACCTTGAAGATTACAAGCTTTTTGCATGTGAAATAGCTGTGCTGTAAATAACGGCTCTCTTGACACTGAGACTGAATAAGTCATTTCTGTTTTCACTTCTAAAATAAAAATAATGATAGGAATAAAAAGAAGAAAATAACTGAACAGAAGAAAATAACAATAGAAATGTTTCAACGCTTTTTCTGTCCAATAAAAACTGGTTTATGGGATAAAAAGTTGTCTATCTTTAACTATGTCTAATCAAAATTTTCAACTCGGTCTGTTAAGTAGCTTTTGCGGGAAATAATAACAAACTTCCATACAAACTTTCACGATTATAATATTAGAAAGTATACAATTAATTCAAACTAATGGGTTCTGAAATGAATTAACCGACCAATAATTTCTAAAACCACGCGTACGAATTCTCCTTCAAAACTAAGTGCAAAGTAAAATCGGAACTTTTCAGTGGAAAACAGTAAAATAAGTCAAATCGCAATAGTGCTTTCAACTGGTTTTCAACGAATAACAGTAAAATTATCCTATTTGGACTCTTTTCAATTGTCTTTTAGAAACCTCTTTGGTTCAATAGGTTAAGTTAAAGTTTGGCAGCTATTGCTAAAAGTTTTCGTTTCGTGAAAGTTAATATGCACGAACGAAAATGTTTGCCGAATTTATGAAATTAGTTACGGTGGAATTATGATTTAGCATGCTTTCTCTATTTTTAATAAAAAAGTATAAGGTGTATCGAAAATGGTGTTGAATTGTGTAATGGTACGTTTTTGCAGTATTGCAAAGGCGCTTTCGAATCGATTATGCAATGGGTCAAATGTTGACGAATTTCGCAGAAATGTGTTTTTTATACTCCCGTATTTTATAATTACGGGGACACTCGTGAAGTTCACTTTATAACCTACGACTGAAGTTCTTAATTCGAATGTTTATTTATAAGAAAAAGCAAAATATTGTTGTGAAATTGTTTTTCGTACGTGTAAGAATTTTAGCAATATTTTAAGAAATTATACAGACATCTATCTGTATAATTAGTACCTAGTAGTACATAGCTCAGAAATTTTTTCTAGATGAATCGATTTTGATGATTATTTTACTTGAAAGGAGGTATTTTCCACGTGGTCTTATAAATTTGATCAAGCTCTGACTATCAATTTTTGAGTTATCTCAAATAATGCGTATTGGCTTAAGACTACGTCGCTGATTTACTCATTTTTGTGTAAAATAATTTAACGTTAGTAAAAAAGCGCCAAATTAAATTGGATCCAAAAAAACAATCATAATTGTAGAAGCAGAATCAATGGCAGCGTTTTCCAATTATCTATAGTATTTCCAGCTACGATACTTAATAAATAACATACCGAGCTTTTATGAAAACGAAGAACAAAGAAATAAATATCCTTTGAGAAATGAATAGCAGAGTTGTTGGTAATAGTGAAGTAACCGACTATGAATGCAAAGGCGTAGGTTTGATTCCAATGCTGTATCAATCTATTGTTTTATACAAACAAAATAAACCTCTCCGAAGTTCCAGACTTTCCTTTAGTATATTTTAAGTATAAAAAGTATCTGGAGCGATAATACCGCCAATTGCTGCTGTAAACTACGATTTTTAATTTTCAATTTTTTTCTTAAATCCAACATTTAATTTAATTTTTTTTTTCTTCAATCATTCATATATTTTACATGTTATCTGGCAGAGATCTGACCGTCAATTGCCTCTTTATATTACAACGAGCTGCGCCCCGCGGCTTTAATCAAGTGAAAATTGTAAAGTAAAGTAGCCTATGTGTTATTCTAGGACTAGAACAACGTCTATTCAAAATTTCAGCCCAATTCGTTCAGTAGTTTTGGCATGAAGAGTTAACAATCATCCATCAATTCAAACTTTCGTATTTATACATCCATACAAACTATCGCGTTTTTTTACATAAGTAGAAAGGATTTCTGAGGATTTCCTACTAGACTTTTCCACCACTTGTATAAGTTCTAAGTTCACCGCAGTAAGTCTCATTTTACGGTCTCAAAATTGATATTCTAAAGTTTATTTGAATTAATGCAAGCTTTTATTCTTTATATTATTATTCTCTTTCCTGAAATTTCTAGAATTGCATTAGCATTTTTATTGTCCTTTTCAAAATACGTTTTCTACAATATAAATCTTTCGTTTGCGTTCGCTGAATATAGGATTCGGTCCGTCAAACTCAAACGAGGAATTTATATATTGCTTCGATTGGTATAACCTGCGTACTTAAAGGTTGGGATTGAATCGACGTTGTCCATTTATCCAAAGTCGGGAATCGAACTCGCAACCTTCTGCCCCGCAGACGGACTTACGTCCACCGTACCACATCGGTCGTCGATTAATAAATATTATTCTTAGTTCTTAGTCTTTTGTCTTTTTTATCGTTTTTTTATTTTATAGGTATATTCACATATTTTTAATTGCATCTTCCCGTGACTTCACACGCGTTGTTTTTATGGAATCGTTTCAAGTCTATTTATTTATATCCCATGGGAACTGATTTATGGGATGAAAAGTATAAAAGCCTATGTGTTATTCCAGGGCTAGAACTACATTTATTCCAAATTTCAGCCCGATCCGTTCAGAGGTAATGGCGTGAAAGAGGAACAAACATATCGTCGCAATCGTAGAAAAGAGGCGGATCTGATTTTTGGCTATTTTCGTTTTATTCTATTAATCGGCTAAGAATTACCTAGAAAATCTATCACTTTGATTTTTTTTTCAATATTTGTTTTATTTGCGAAGATATTGAGTAGAATAAAGACGGTTTTGAAACTTGAATCGTAGTAAAATGACGTATGAATTGATGCGCCACTATAAGGCGGTGACTTCTGCCCCCGCCACCCTCCCTCGCGCGACGGATCGTGCGTACCGGCAGTGTTCTATGCAGAGCTAGGGCAGTTGGTAGAATAACAGCACTATTTCCTAAATTTGTTACTAAAGCTTAATTTTTAATTGACGATAAAAAACGTAGTTATTTCGTCAAAACAAATATTCGTTTCGCTGAAAAGAAAAAAAACTAGTGAAACTGCTAAAGAAACGGAAATATAAAATAATTTTATGTTTACTAGTAAGTACGACCAGCATAAAAAATCGGAAGAGCCCGTAAGCTGCAGTGCCAGGAATGAATTTACTGTATTTATTATTCACTTTTAGGTGCCTTGTATTAATTTATAGCTAACTTTTGAAGTAAACTATAGTTTTATTAGCCCATCCGCGGAACAATAGCGGTATGCCACTTCCAACGTTCTACTTGGGAGTTCGAATAAGTAATTTTTATGTACCCTGAAAATAGTTTTATTGTTATTGTGATCAAGTTTATAAGTTCATACAATGAAGATACATCTTTTTTAATCGTTGCAATTTTTGGTGTCGTAAAATACAGTGCGGCATTTTTTCACGGACTCTAGATGGCAAATAGTAGGCGTTTGGTACAATCCGCCTTTTTATTACGGATAAGGGCCAGTCGTATATACATTACCGTCTATATACTTGGGAGAGATTTTTAAAACCGTCGTTTTAATTACAATTTTTCCTTATTATTTTCGCGGTTGAGCTTAAAATCTTTTTAAATTAAACTGTAATACATTTTCTTTTAATAGTTGGTACACTTTCTTATAAATTACCTATGAATTTATTAAAAAAAAATTGCAGAGGAACGTTGTTCGTCACCCAAACCACCAGGAGCCGAATCAATTTAACCTGAGCAAAGTATGCGTGATGTATGAGTGATGTTTCTTTTCAGAAAATAAATGACAATGACGATGATGTATTGGCGCGACTACAGAATTAGACTATCAAAACAAATCATATGCAGCAGCTCCCGTGATAAGCCATTTTGACCCGAAAACTAAAATATTTGAAATTTTAACTTCCGTCGCATCTGCTGAAAATCCCCGAATTATGCCGCTGAACACCAATGTCTGCCAAACAGGAACAGGTATTACCCCTGTAACGAGTTTATTAAAGATAATTTTATGCCTACCATTTTCTATTACTCGATTCACCGATGCGATTGACTCCAATTTATAATGAATTAACTGACTGTTTTATTTTTTATACTCCAGAAGAGTGGTAGTTACTAATTCAATGGGCTAAAACTTACAATCTGTATGAAGGTAGAGAAGTTCTTTAAGATTAGTGTTTAGAGAGACTCAGACTTTAAAGAGCTGCTGCAGAACAAAATTGGACATAAATCACGGTGAAACACTCGCATCGAATAAAATAGTAGAATGAAAAATTTATAAAAGAATGTGATAATGTTTGAGAAAATCGAGCCTATCAAAACACGGTACATTATAACCCACTTTTGACAGTAGTCCCATGATAGTTGGGGAGGCTCATTGTGTAGAATGATACATGCGTCGACAAACATGCAGCTTCCTATCTTCCAAGGACATCCACGAGGGCTGGTGTGGTGGCAGATTTGGCTGAGGACCTCAATATGCAGGTCTCGACAGAACCTACGCATTTGTTGCCTTTGGAATCGATTCCCTAGGTCCGTGGGGTACCGAGGCTTTCCGGGTTTTTTAAATTATCTGAGCGTCTGATTGATGACGCGTGACTCGAGAGCTGGTAAATATCTGTCGTAGCGCATCAGCATTGCCATACAGCGTGGTATTGCAGCCAGTGTCTTGGGGACGCTTCAGACTGGTATTGACGAGAGATCGATTTAGTTACCATTAGACTGTTTGCAACCGTCTGCTGAATTTTTTCAATTGTACATACTATTTATAATGTTTTCTATTTATTGATTGTAATTAACGTCGTTAAAGGTGATTTAGTAATTCAAATATTACTTGTGATTGTATGACTTTACTTTGAAACTGGAATAATACCTGCCATGTTTTTTTTAACAAAATAAACATTACTTGAATGGTTGCTAATTAAATGCCTACTACCTAATGTCCTACTTTGTTAAGAAAGGCTCTTAAAATAGTAAGATAAATAAGTTGGCAGGTGCCTATTTTGATACCAATTTTAACTTTCAAGACTGCCTTAAACTTTTAGCATTTATGACATTTACAGTCATTCATTTTATATTTCAGACATTCCTAATAAAACTGGCTGTAGGTAGAGTTGAAACCACTTTGGATGCTTTGTTGATAATTTAACACTATTAAAAAAAAATATCCGTGAGTACCTTCTGTTTTTATATTTAGGTGTAAAACACTTAAATATAATACTTTTATAATATAGAAAGTTGTTGTCTTATTCCATGTCATCACATACGCCAAATTATTCGATTGCAATTCCCCAAAACAACGACGGATAATACACTGCGCCTTAATTATGGAATCATAGCTCCGTATTAAAACGTTGCAATAATACATTCGTCACTTGAGTGTCCGCAGAATAATGACGCATGTGACTTTTTACGAAAATTAGACATAATAAAGATTAAATACGTAGATCATATTGTAAAAGACTATACAAAAAGCAATTGGTGAAAATTTTACGCTGATCGGACAAGCCGTTTCCAAAATATGACAAAAAATCCAATTTAAACTCTTTAAAATGCTCTCCTGTAAAGTTGGTAAAATGCACATCCGTCTCTTTGCTACGATTGCGACGATATGTACATACATATACATTTAATATTAGTACCTAAGGATAATCGTTCTTTTTCTAGTAGGTATATCGAATAAAAAACATACGCTATTTCTGAATTGAAATACAACAAAGAACAACTTAAGTCGAAGAACAAAATCTTAAAAAACTGCAGACTGAATTTTACCGTGGTCTCAGACAGACATTGCCATTTCCAGGACTTGCCTTCATTTCAATATCAATAATAATTTCGAATTTCTCATTTAGACTTCAGCTTAAATAACCGAAAGTCAGAATGGGACAGTTCAAGCTCTGAACTTGGGCGGTAATAGCCCAGCGTCCCGAGTTTCCAAGGCATTTCATGAAAATTGTCTCAAGACGTTTACTCTTAATAGACAACTGTACAACTAAATTCGCTAGAGATTGCAAAATGGCACTAAACTTAAATAAGAGATTAGCTAAGCCAAATTTTAGCTCTAGTGTTTAGATTACTGGTTAATTATTTTGACCGTCTATGTAAATGTCTAAGATAATTGATAATATTGACGACGTATAAAAAAATATGAACATATAAAAGGGAGAAGTAATTTGTAAAGTAGGTTTATTAGTTACTAGTGACCCGCCCCGGCTTCGCACGGTTTTATTATACGTAGAAACCATCCTCTTGAATCACTCTATCTATTAAAAAAAACCGCTTCAAAATCCATTGCGTAGTTTTAGAGATTTAATATCCATAACACAAGCTCTGCTTGGGGCTAGATGATGATGTATGAATTGTCCAGAATAATTTATTCTAAACACGAATCCACCCGTCAATTCATACAAATCTAACAGTCTCAAAACCTTGACGGGATTAATCAATTAATACCTACTACAGGCAGTTTTCATTTCGCTTTCTTTCGAAGGTTGCTTGTTTAAATAAATCGGTTTCGTTGAAGCGAAAATATAAGTGTAAGTTTAAATTGTAATTCGCCTTCTCCAAAAGGCATTCCCGAAATGGGTCCAAGCTTCCAAAGTTGTCTAATTTTCAATAACTAATTTTTACCACAGTAGGTACTAATTCTTTGGATCATTGTGTCCGTTGGATACACACCAACCCTCCCGTGGTTTTGATGTAATATTATTGCGCCAGGAACTGAAAGGTACTGAAAAGCAAGCTATTTCTCTAGCCAATAGTATTTTTAAACGACATTGAAACAGGAATATTTTGTATCTAGATAAACCTAACATAGGATTTAAGATACTACTAACCAAAATATGTATTTTTCTTTTCTATCAATAAGTAACATCTATCTAGGTATCTATGTGCGGCCGGTTGTATTTTTTATGCATGTTTTTCAAAAAAGAAATTTTTGTCGGTTCTTAATTTTTACACAATCAAATTACGTAGCGATATAATAACTTTAGGACCACGCAACAGAGCCATCTGACCCTTTATGAAATACTTTCACAAAGTCGACAATTTCAAATAAGTATCTGATTCGTCGCCTTAACTCCGGGACATTGCTTTACTTAAGGTCAAGTCAGATACCGTGAAGGATAAAACTCATGCTTGGATGGATTTTCGTGTCATTTTTTCAGTTTCGCAAAATTAAGCATGCATTTGATGACAATGAGGCCAATCCGAAGGGCTTGAGGAATATTGTTAACCTTGAAAACCGGAAAAATTAGAGACACATTTGTCTTATAGCACTAATTTCCCTGTTTTGTCTGTATTCTGCTGTAAATGTGTGGTTGTATATAGTTTAGTATGACATGACATACTAAATTATATACCCACACATTGTGTGTCAATTATAACAAAAAAATCGGTAATGTTTTATCTAAATTTTTACTGTGTTAAATTATGTCCTTTTGGTATATAATGTATAGATAGGCTATATTGGTTAGTTTGTTACTTTTGTCCATATTTTATTAACCTTAAAACTAATTCTTGTTCATTATGTTAGGTATATTATTAATTAAGTTTATTTTATGAATTTAACTACAAATTATGTACCTACCAACTAGATGAGTAAATTATTACTTATCAAACATTAAACCCATCAAATTAACATCGTTCAAACAAATATATTATTAACCTATTCGAAAACGGAATTTGATAGAAATTAGGGAAGTTCGCAAATATTTATAGAGGCTGACCGCTTAACCCTCTTCCACCCCCAAATTAGGGTGAAGCCCTTCAACTATTGTCAGGTACAGGTCTTTGATCATACAAGTAGGTAAATCATCATCATCAGCCTATATCAGTCCACTGCTGTCTGGCTGACAAGAAGGTATATTATGTCCAACATAACTTATTAACTAAAATATGTAGATACTTACATTTGTAGGTGTGAAGTTAATAAAGATAAAATTTTGAATTAGATCAATTATTAAACCAACATAACCGACCGACCGAAAAAAGTGTATATCTAGATAAATTTTCAGATAAAAATATTTTGTAGTTTTTACAAAACCTAGACTTAATATTTTAGGCATTATTATGGATAACTCACAAACAGATAGATCTTGATTAATTTTAAATGGAACCTCATGGGAAAAAGCACCAGCTTTCAAATACTTAAAAAAAAATCATCAAAATCGGTTCACCTAGAAAAGTTCTAATAACAGATTATAGATCACAGTCGAATTGAGAACCTTCTTTTTCAGTCAGTTAATATAATCCATACAATATACGTGAAGCAATCCACACACAAGTCAAAGCCATACTTCCCATTTCGCCCTCCCAATCGTGGCCCAATTGTCCCAATAGCACCAAATCATAAATAACGCCGATTAAAAGCAAACCGCTGTTAAAACCAGAAGCATTACCTGAAACAAAACAACGGGTTATTAATATAAAGCGCATTTCATTATGTTTATTAATTTGCTGTGAAAGGATTGGAATTGGCGCGCAATTTCGCGGCCATTTTGTGATGGTCCCCCATTTTGTGATACTCAGGGGTAAGATTTGGGGTGGAACCCACTGTGTGGTCAGAATTGCCTTTGTAGTCGGTGTCATTCGTCATCTTAATTAAAAAGTAATAATAATTAGTTAAAAGTAATAATTGACAAAGACACAAACTTTCGAAAACAGAGTTTGGTGGCTACCAAAGACAACTTCGTACCTATCTCTTCCTAAACTAGACAAAACTACTACAGATGCATTAAAAAAAAGCTGATGATAGGTTTAACAAACTGTGCGAGTGAATTTTTGAAATTCCTTTGTTTAACGGAATTATATGATAAAATAAGTAGGTAGTAGCGCCACTTTAACTCCTGTTTGCGACCTAAGTTAATTCGTAAGCTTAGATTAAAATAAAAACACTTAGAAAGTAGTGTTAAGTACTTTGTCTTAATAACATACCTACTTATGAATATTTTGCACAATTTATTACCCGTGAAGTTGTAAGCCGGATTATAATTCGGATTAGTGTTAAAAATAAAGTTTATACTTAATGTGTTTTCTAAGGCTACTAATTAAACAAGCTTCTTTTTAATAGCATTATTAGCCTCAGAAAATATAAGTTACCTTCTAAATTACTAAGTCGGCCACAACCAACGCGCGTCTGAATAATAGTATCTCAGCCACTAATTATCTTCTATGTAAGCCACTGTAAATATAACTCAGCACGGTGGTTATTTTTTAGCATCTTAATTTGTGGCATGCATTCAAATAGCAAACTTCTAAAGTATTAATATATGACACCAAAATAGTCATTCTATTAGCTTCTAATTTTATAATTTAGTATGTTTAAAATGTAAGTCATCCTACATTTATCGATGGATAAATTTACCTAAAATTGTCATCACATAAAATATTAAAGCCACTATTATTACATAATGAACTATTGTTTTATAGTTTTTTTTGGTCAATGTCATTGATCTTTGACCTAAAGTTCAATGACCTTAACAAAAGTGACCTTGAGGTCATTATACTCAAGGTCTCTTACCTTTTTTTGTGAAAACGTTGGTTTTTGCTAGAGCCGATGCCGAAAAGTTAAATTAATCATTTTCGGTCATTAGGTCAGTGACCTTTGAGGTCAAGGTCACAGACCTATTTGTAAAAACTTTAGTTTTAGCTGGAGTCGATGCCCGATAGTTGAATTCTATGCGCCAACGCATATGCATAGCTATGGCGAATTTCGATGGAACCAAAAAAACATTAAAAACTACCCCGAGGTAGTTTTTCATGTTTTTTATATGTAACGCTTCGGGAAGTGCAGCCTCTCCGCCATTGCGTAACAAAGGTCAGGCACCACTGCTCACCTACGCAGCTTCGGCTTTTTGGTCGCCTTCGGCGACCAGCCTCAGCCGCTGCGGCATGCGCGGTGCCTGTCCCTTGTTACGGCTGGCGGAGGCTGCACTCCCTTCACGCCTCCGGCTTATTAAATACACTCTAGGGGCGCCACGCACAAGACCACGTGGAGTCGGGGTACTCTGTGTCGGATCCGTCACTCGAATTGAACCTAATCAACTCATATCGGAATGCTCTGAATCGGGGTAATTCTTCATGTTTTTTTTGAGTTCATTGACCTCTAACGCTGAGGTCATTTAACTTTGGGGTCAATCACCTGAACCAAAGTTGGACCCCTAGTGATTCTCTTCACGATGTCATAAACAAATATAAATGAAATACAGATGAAACTATTGCAATACGAACGCACGAACAAACACAATAAACAAACACGGGCGGGTCGGTAAAAGAATCGAATGGCGCTCTCTGATTGGTGCAAATGGCCGGTTGTTGTCATGTCGCTAACTCGCGCCAAATCGTACAGAGGCTATTTTCACGTTATTAGAATATGAAGTATTATTTTACATGTTAAGTAATAATTATATGATGTTGTCTATTGAAGCTTGGATATATAATATTTGAGGAGCTTGTATTGAAGCTTTAAAACGTAAAATGGTGATGAGTTGCAAATTCTGTGGCCGACTTAGTAAATTAGTGGGCAATGTATAATCAGAAGGACAAGTTAGAATAATTGTTGATATTGACTTGACGCTTTCTTTGAAATTTTTAGTTGGCGTTGTAAAGAAGATGAATTAGTTTATTAGAGGCTATGTCAATTTCTCGATGCTTAGTTATTAAATGAGAAGTTTGGCCACGTGGCCAAAAAAAAATTCTGTGGCCGTAATTATTATTTCTCGTTTTTTAATAATGGATTCTTTTAAAACTAGTGACGTAGAACTTAAATCGATGTAAAGAATAATATAATAGCTGAATAAGCTAATATTCGATGAACATGAAATTTCTAACAGCATCATCTAGCAGCTAGCTAACTAAACCCTCTAGAAAACCCATCTTGTGGACCTACAGATCCTTTTTTAATTAGGCAGGTAGTTAAGTACTTATATGAACCGACTTCAAAAAAAGGAGGAGGTACTCAATTCGTATGTATTTTTTTTTTAGTATGGGTTATATAATAACTTTGTACTAGATAAACCGATTTCAGTAGTTCTTTTTTTCCGAAACTGGTGTTTTTTTATTTGATCAAGATCTGATCAGTAGTTTTTCAGATATCTTTAATTATATTGCGTTAAATTACCATCGTTTCTTATTTTTTGTAAAAACAGTAATTATTTTGCAAATACACGCATTTATAAAGAAAACACCCAGCCAGGAAAAAAATAGTAGCAGATCAAACAAATCCGAAATCGAATCCGCAACCCTGCCTCTTTTCTTCGCCCAAACCGCCACAGCGGTCTTCAAAATATATATATGTACTTTGACCAATGTTGTATTTTTGCGTCGTATCTTATGTAAGTTCTTGTCGTTAAACCCGTTAAATAGGGATGTGGGTAGCTAACGGAAGCGATCTGTGGTCAACGGACAACGTTCAAAAAGCCATATAACGATAGAATATAAAATTCCACTTTCAACAGTGTAGTTATCTCATTTTTGAAGTGTGTTCCGTCAGTTATAACTGAGTTATTGGTAAATGAGTTTTTACATACTTAAAATAGAGTTAAATGAAATGAATAAAAACTGATGCATTTAAAAAAATGATTTTAAATTGTGAAGTTTGAATGGATGGATGTTTGTGACCTCTTTACGACTAAACTGCTGAACGGACCGGATGAAATTTTGGATAGACGTAGTTCAAAGCCTGGAATAAAACACAGACCACTTTCCATCAATTTTATGCGACCAAAGCCGAGGGGCGCAGCAAGTATAGGTACTAATAAATATGAGTTTTGCAAAAAAAAAAAACTGATTTTCTTGTACCTGTTTTACGAATAGATTGACTAGCGAAGTGCCTGCCTATGTAATTGCGATGAAGATACTATATAGAGGTAAAACACTATTAATTTGCTATTATGAGAAAATAAATTGATAGATAAAATACACTAGCCATTTCTATTTCCTAAAATTGTTTCTGTACTGCTCGAGCTCAGCGATTTCCTGTTTCGCAAAGAACCCTAAACACATATCGTAAACTTCGCAATTTATTATCTGTTATATGAATTTTATGGATTTTACAGCGAACTATAAAATCTCAGGCTTAAATATAAGTATTAAAAGGATTACGCAAAATCTTATACATTTAATAGCATTAACTTTTTCGCCGCGTTCGAGTAAAGCAAAGTAGGTACTTACTTATACCGCGAATCAAAAACATAGATTGTTTTTTGTAAACAAACTAGCGACCCGCCCCGGCTTTGCAAGGTTTTATTATACGTATAAACCTTTCTCTTGAATCACTCTATCTATTAAAAAAAACCGCATCAAAATCCGTTGCGTAGTTTTAAGATTTAAGCTGTCAAAGGGACTTAAGGATATAGGGACAGAAAAAGCGACTTAGTTTTATACTATGTAGTGACTAGCGACCCGCCCCAGGTTCGCACGGTTTTATTATACTTATAAACCTTCCTCTTAAATCACTCTTTCTATTTAAAAAACCGCAAGAAAATACGTTGCGTAGTTTTAAAGATTTAAGCATTCAAAGGGACATAAGGACAGAAAAAGCGACTTTGTTTTATACTATGTAGTAAAATATGTTCTACCAATATTCCTTTGGTTTTGTACCTCAGTACAAAACCAAAGGAATATTGGTACCTCAGTACAAAACCAAAGGAATATTGGTAGAACATATTTTACGACACTGGTATCATCAGACCAAGCTGCAGGAGCTCCAAACAGTTCCTGGTTTTGATAGTTTTCATTCATCATTCCATTGGTCTTTTAGTCGTTTCGAACCCGAACTTGCATCTTTTTCGCTGTTCTTGAGCAATTATTTGGTTTTTAGTTGTTAGCTTGATGTTACCCTGCTATTGTCTGCTATTACTATCAGTTTTTGTTAAGTTTTCATTTTTAAATGTCAATGTTTACAAAAAATATTTGTGAAATCAGAGTAAACATACTAATATCATGTAGGTACTCAAGTAAATTAAATCTACAAACAATTATTAATTATATAAACAATATAAAGATAACATAAGAAAATGTTTACTTGCTTTAAACAAAACATACAGTGTACATACTAAGATATCTGATACCAATGTCTAAAATTCATCTCATAATCAAATTTAACTTCATAGATTGTTTGAGGCATTTTTTAAGAGAATCAGAACTATCTTGACGGCTGACGTGGCGCGGTGGGCGAAGGTCTGCCTGTGACGCAGGAGGTTGCGTTTTCGATTCTCGTCTTGGGACAAAGTTTGTACGATCTGCAAATATATGTTCCGGGGTTTTGGGAGTTTTCTATGTATGATAAAAATATATATCTATGAAGTATAATGTATTAATTATATCAGTCATCTAGTACACAAGCTCTGCTTAGCTTGGGGCGAGATGATGCTGTGCGGATTGTCCAGCATTATTTATTTATTATTCTTAGCCTTCTTCTAAGGGACCCTGATATTTAAATATGTACTTACAATTCTCATTAGATAATTTATTGTTTACGAAATACGTTGTATATAGCTTCTCTTAGAAACTGTATTTGACGTTAATATAAATTAAGTACCTTCATGTTTTCAACAGTTTTATAAAATTAAGGTATGTTATTAAAAACCTTATCCCTTTCGGTCTAGCTTTGATGTTAATTTTAATTAGGCTCTTTACTGAAAACCTTTTTGAAATATATATTATTTAGGTTTTGTCACCGGGGTTTCTTTAAAACTGTCACTGTAAAATTAAAATCTCTGTTAGACTTAGCAATATACAGCCAAAAAAGGATAATCAAGTCAAACTTAGAAAATCAATAACATTTCAACGTATCTACATAAGCCTATCTTTTGGAAAATAACTATTTTTATAAGCATTTAGGTACTTATCCATTCCGTCAAGTATTTACTTAGAAGACAAAAAATAATAAATACTTACTCGTAATGTTTGACAATTCACTCAGCATCATCTAGCCCCAAGCTAAGAAAAGATTGTACTATGGGTACTTTAGATGACTGATATACTTAATACAAAACATAGCAAAGATAGATATTTTTAATTGGTTTTTTAATGACACTACAAAATATTTTAATAAACTCTAACAGAGGTAATCAAAGTAGAGGCAAAATCAATGGAAGCGTTTCCCAATAATCTTTAGTATTTTGTTCAAGGTAAGTTAATATTTAATTACCTATTATGACACCGAAAGTCAACGAAAGAGAGAGACAGAGCATGTGTTAAATTATCTTCTATACTAGACCTTTGTGATACATCGTCTTTCCTATCGCCACTTTCCATCAAATGAGGTTTTGGTCAAACGAAAGACATTGACTATTAAAATAGGTAATAAATAAGTACTTTTTTATTTTTTCTGCAGCCTGTTTATTCTCTCGAATATGTTTTCTATGACGCCATCTTGGCAATACGTTGGACAATGACAAAATGGCGTCCATGTAAACAAAACACGGTCGTATCCTCACGTCACCGCTATTAGGAAAAACGTGTTCTAATCAGAAAGTGTCGCCCAAAATATGTATTTAAATTAAATATACGTACTAACGTAATTTACAAATTCCCTTTGTGAAGATTCCATTACAAAAACCCTTTTGCGAGGTGAAAAAGAGGATTTTTGCTTTGTGATTCTTTGGTTTTGAAGCGGAAGGGTAACACGGAATTATTGGAATTCCATTTTCATTTGAAGATAAAATTGCGACAACAAATATAAACCTTTAACATTTATTTTACAGGAATGTAGGAGTTTTATAAGATCCCAATTCCTCTGAACTAATAATTTTACCATGATGATGGTATCGTCATAGAATAATAAATAAATAATAATAAATGCAGGACAATCCACACAGCATCATCTAGCCCCAATGTAATGTAAGCAAAGCTAAAGTATATAAGTATACTTATACATAGATATTTTCTTAAATATCTTCAGATCGTACAAACATTCGTCCTGAGGCAAGAAGATGCAATTTTATTATAATATATCAAATGTTTACTTCATATTTTTTTTATTGAGTTATTATTATTGAGAGAAATAAAAAATATAATTTAATTAAATTTTGAATTTGACATCATTAAAAAACTCTTCGTAGGCGTAGAACGTATTGATAATAAAATAATAGATTAAGTATAAAAAATATAATTTAATTTAATTTTGAATGGTTGCAAACAGTCTAAAGGTAGCTCAATTGATCCATGTCAATACCAGTCGGAAGCGTCCTCAAGACACTGGCTGCATTACCACGCTGTATGGCAATGCTGCTGGTTTCAATTGTAAATACTAGTTGTAATTTTTCTATTCCTTTGCTTGTAATTTTCGTTGTTAATAAAGATTTTGAATTAGTCAACATTTAAAAACTCATCGTAGGCGTAGAACGTTTTCCCTACAAGCCAGTTTTTAAGTCTAATTTGAAATTTTCGAGACTCGGTGCGTCCTTAACCTTGTCTGGGAACTTGTTATATGTAGGTCGTACGTAGTTAGTCCCACCCATTTCATGCGTTAACTAGTCCGATTTGGCCAGTCGTCTCTCTCTGCAGGCACCAGCCATCCACGATGTTCAATAATACCTACATAGATGGAATTTGGTGCCCTTCCATTGATAGATTGTTCTGGTGAGTTGGAGAGCTCGATTAAGAGACGGCCTGTCGAAACCCGCGTGTCCAATGAAGGAGACAACAAAATATCTGAACAATATATACTTAAAACTAAATACCCTGATATGAACCATAGACACATTTTGCAAGCCTGACCCCAGCTTTGTCATAGACCTTATCAAACTGACAGAATCAACCCTGTGTTTCTAGAATCCAGAGTAAATTACGCAAGAAGATTGAGTAAACCCCAGTAAACCCGTTTTACTCGACTCGTAACAAATGAGGGTGCAGTAATTTCTCACTTCGCCCTTATTGCTAAGTGGGAATGAAGTGAATTAATTACATTAATTTTGCATCAGGGAAATAGGTGGTGATTGTGCAAGAAGGAACCTATTAACCACAATTGTATAACTATAAAAATAAGGTTCAAGTCTTAGAAGAAACCAGCTCAGAATTATCGTAGACGCAAACGAAGTAAAGCTGAAAATTGCGACAGTGTTTTTTTCTTTTCGTATAGTGCGTGTGTGTGCATTAACGCCCATCACTGAAGATATAAATGCTTGCCAACTCACACAGATTCGTTCACTTCAAAATCAATTAATTCCTACCTTCTGCAGTGAAGGTTCAATTCTAACGAGGTTTGATTCGAATCTCAACAGCTGAACGTGCCTTCTTCAAACAAGTGGGTTTTCCATGATCACCATGCTCTCGGCTGTGTTGGAGATCTCAGTGGATGTGAAAGAATACACAGATGAAGCTGCTAAGGCAGGTCCTTAGTGGGTATGCGATCCAAGTCGCTGGCTAGACAGAAAAGACGAGGATTCGTTAGGGATTTTAACTAATTTATTTAAACTTTTATTCTACTACCTATTTGTCGGCATGCTTCAACCTAGGTCTCTTTAAGACAAGAGCGAACAGATGTCTTCTTGTCCTTAGTGATATATCGACATCCACATAATTTTCTTATAATTCCGCAATTTTCAAAATCTTTTCCTAGCTTCAATTGCTCAATCGTAGGCAATTACATTGTTTAGATCCGATCAGTAATTTTATCGAACGCATTAATCAGATTGATTTAAACCGAGCTTAACTTACAAGGTTTCGACATAACATGATACGGTTAAGGTTAGACATAGGTTAAGCGCAATTTAAGTAAGTTTAAGTGTCTTAGGTGGATGGTCAACCATACAAAAAACTGCCACTCACTAATTAATTAAACTTTCGTTTCTTTTGAATTTATTTATGTTTAACAAGTAAGCTGTATTGTGATTATAGAGGTATATTTAGAAATTAACATAAAAAACATTTACATACGCTCGTTAAATAAAATAATCTTAACATTCATAGGTAAGGAGGATAAAATAAGAGAATAAGTTAAAAAAGAAAAAAAAAATTAGAAGAATTAATATGAATGATACATGAATTGTACCTATTAGTTGGCTAGCGAAAGTGCACTAACTATTTGTATGGAGGCGATCCACCTTAAGAGGGTTTGATCTTTGTAGGAATTTGAAATGAAAACTAAAGCCTGTTGTTATGGTTCTTAGAATAATTATTTAAGTCTCAAGATTTAATTTATTTTGAGTAGGACCAATCCAAATGTGAGATATTTGTTAAGAGTTGCAACCATTTGTGCGAAGGAATAGGACTTCAATTACAATCAACCGATAGTCTTTTCAAAGAAAACTTACCCTAATCATCATCATCTATATTAGGCCACAGCTGGACATGGGCTTTCGCCATAATGTCCTGTCTTTAGCTTGCTGTATCCAGCCTCATTCTTTCGCAGATCGTCAACCAACTTGGTCAGAGGGCGTCACTTCGTTTGCCGAGTCGCAGTTTTCATTTCACTCAACAAGTTTACCCCAGCGGTTGTCGGTTCTTCGCGAGACATGGCCGGCCCACTGCCACTTCAGCTTGCTAATTATACGTGTACTAGTGATAACTTAAGTTCTCTGTCGGATGTATTCGTTACGAATCCTATCCTTCAGAGAAACTCCTCACATAGCTCGCTGAGCGACTTTGAACTGGTGGACCAGCCCTACCGTGAGTGTCCACGTCTCAGCTCCGTAGGTCATTACGGGTAGGACGCCCTGATTTAAAACTTTCGTTTTCAAACATTACGGTATGGATGACGAGAAGACTCGACGTAAGTTCGTCTTCTTAGTTTCCCAAACGCTGCCCAGCCTAGCTGGATTCTCCTCTTGGCCTCTTCCAAAATTTGGTTTCTGTTGAGATCCGTTAAAGTGGAAAATTGGAAAGTACGTTTTCATGCTTACACATAGAGTCCACGTAAGATCCACTTATTATTCCTAGTACTTAACAAATTGCGGTTGAACCTGTGATTCAGCGAGTGAATCACACACTTTCATTGTACAGTCGATTCGTCTCAAGCGGTTCTATCATACAATTTTTAAAGATAATTTTATTTAAACTTGATGTATCGACTCGAAGTGTATTTGAATTTGTAATTTAAAATAAATAATACTGGAAAATTCACACAGAGCTCATGGGTAGATACTAGATAATATTATTTTCTGGTGTATAACAAATTATATTTGTATTGTATTGTTTCTACCTAATAAATATACACAAACCGCTTATATACCATTACATATATAAACCATTACACAAACTGCTTATTTTAGGGCTAGATAATGCTGTGTGAATTGTCTGCAATTATTTATTTCAATCCAGATACGCGAGCGAAGCCGTGAGCTGAAGCTAGTAAGTTAAACGGTCGAGGATGTGATAAGGTTCTAAAGTATAACTTATTCAGTTGGTAAATAGTGACTGTTTACTTACCATAAATACGATTACAGTGTGTGTGACTCATAAAGAGGTCAACACTTGATAAGCCTTTCTCACGTAACGTTGGTTGGGTTGGAGACGTTTTCATACAAACGCTGTTGATAGGTGTTACCTTACCATAAGGGTTTCAGAGTTAAGTTTGTTATAGATAGACATTCAACATTTTCACTTAAAAATGGAGGTGGTTTTCAATTCGATTTTATATCTTTTTGGGTGTTACAAATCATAGCTTTTGTTTAGATGATATTTGTATGATGTTTTTATTTGAAAGTTAGTGCTTCTCGTTTGGTCTCATATATGTACGTACATTTATCAAGATAAACACATTATATTGTCTTTTTAGCGTATATAAAATATTCTTGTATCTCAGCTGGTCATTCCTCCTTCCCTGAAAACTAGCATAGCATAAGCATTGAGTCTAGCTACAATACTGAGGTAGCCTTTTTTACCCGTATATTTACGGTATTGGTTTTTGTGTTATTTTGGATTTAGTACCTAGCTAAATATGAATCGTATTAAGCTGCTCTTTAACAGAGAAAAATAAAGAAATTATCTATCCAGTATTATAATGTTTGAGTACCTACATAAGTATTTATAATTTTTTTTCTCTTCGATTTGTATGAAAACGGCTCTACCTAAAATCTTCTAATATTTATTTTCCTTGTACTGACTAATAAGACACATTCTGAATAGGTAAGTGAGTTTCTTAAAGTGTTTTTTCCATAAGATAGATATGACGAATAGTTGACAATGAGAAGTGTAGATATGTAAATTACAATATGAAATCACAAAAACGTTTTAAAGTTTTAAAACATAAGTATATAGGTACGTGTTTATTAACTAAATCTTTGCTTATGATGTAAAGGTTCAGTCGACAAAATGTTTTTAATTATTATTAATATTTTTATGTTTATTTTGTTATTATACATTTTATTTTTAACATGAGTTATTCCGAAGTTCTACTAGGTATTTATTCAGGTTAATCTCCTGATATACATTATTATATATATATTTTTTTTCAATTAAAACCCATGAAATTGAGAATACTACGCAGGCAAAGACGAAGGCTCAGATTAACCATAATAGAAAGTTTCTAAAATTAATGTGAAATGGTATTAAAATTCAATTACCTATATTCCCTTTCCCATGAAATTCCAACAACACTTTAATAAAAGCGTGATTTGAATTTCTAATACTGTATAACTATTCAAAGCTTCATAAGAACTTTTCTGTATAACATGGAAAACATTTTCAGTGATTATAATCATGTTAAAATAGTTTTCGCACAAACAAGTTTGTACTCTGTTATATTTATTAGTTACTTACGTACTAATCTCACTTTATTTCTTATATTATTTTGATAATTATGTACCTATAGTATTAAATTTGACTTGTCTAGGTGCTTATTTTGTAAGCCTAAAGAAATAAAGATATTGATTTATTTACTAATCATCAGTAAGTACAAGTTTGAAAAGGTCTTAATGGATGAATGTTTGTTACATCTTCACGCCAAAACTACTGAACGGATTGGGCTGAAATTTAGAATAGACGTAGTTTTAGTCCTGGAATCTAACAAAGGCTTTTCATCCCTTAAATCAGTTCCGATAGAAATAGCCTTGAAATGTTTTCATAGAAACAACGCATGCGAACTCGTTACACTAGTAATCACTACATAGTATAAAACAAAGTGACTTTTTCTGTCCCCATGTCCCTATATCCCTATGTCCCTTTGAATGCTTAAATCTTTAAAACTACGCAACGGATTTTGATGCGTTTTTTTTAATAGATAGAGTGATTCAAGAGGAAGGTTTATACGTATAATAAAACCGTGCGAAGCCGGGACGGGTCGCTAGTAAATTAATAAAGCATATTAATTTTGAATCATGTAAATATCTTTACGATACAAGAACTGAGTATAGACTTATGCCAACCGTCCTAGACACAATAACCGATACTATCGCAAAGCCTTAATTAATTCCATTGCTTACGTTTGCTATTTACTTAACTTGTATAAAGCGCTATGCTTAACGAAACTGCTCAACACATTAAGTCGTAAGTACTAGTGGGCGGTAGTCTAGAAGCTATTAACATTTCAACTGATGCTCAGCACTTTATGCTTAATTCATAAGTAGTTATTCTAATGTTATGTAAGTTATTCTGTAGATGGTGTTAATCGGGGTTTTACTAATAAACCTAGCTTTTATGAACTAACTATGTTCTGCCCGAGTTTTCGCTCGCGTTTCCCAGTCAAAAATGGTCTATTACGTTATTCCAAGTCATTGAGTTAGTCTGCAAAAATTACAACTCAATTAGTATTGTTTAAAGGTCGACGCTTTACCAATATCTCCTTAAGCAAGCAAATAAATGGCCTAAGATGAAGAACGCTTTCCCAGATGGTACTTTTTCACTCTGGTTTTGAAGACTTCAAGATTCTCCAAAAGACTCTGGCCTTATTGTCAAGGTAGAGCTTTATTTTTTTTTTCTGTCAATAAACAATATCTATCGTTCGATTTCATAACAGGCTATCATTTAAACGTTATTCAAACTGCCATTAAAACCTACCAGAGTACAGTAGCTCCGTTTCACTTCCCCTAACAGCCTAGCGAACAGACTGAAGGATAAACTAGCAATCACTTAGTACCAGCTGAGAGGATTCAGCCAGGAACTACTCCAAATGGAACACTCATATCAGCTGGTCTATTTAAGAGCATTTGTAGTGGGCCAGCCATATCTCGCGAAGAACCGACAACCGTTGGGGTAAACGTGTTCTTGAGTGGAGACCACGGCTCGGAAAACGTAGTGTAGGATGCCCTCCGGCCAGGTGGGATGACGATCTGCGAAAAACTGCTGGCAGATGCTGGATGCGTCAAGCTGAAGACCGGTCGCTATGACGCTCATTAGCGGAGGCCTTTGTCCAGCAGTGGACTAATATAGGTTGATGATGATGTGAACATCACGACCTCTAGCATGATATGAGCTGAACCACTAATGACACAACAAAAATTGAGAGAATGAATGAATGAATGAATGAACACTTTTTTGTACTCAAGAAAATACATTTAAAGAGCTTATATCTAATTAAAAAATAAACATAGTACAAGAAGGCGGCCTTATCGCTGAGAGCGATTTCTACCAGGCAACCTTATTAACCTTATAGAGACTGAGTGCAAAAACTAGATCACGTGATCCATAATCGTAGATCGCGCAAACGCTGGTCTCAATAACATCTGAACTATATACAACTATCCGACATCAACAGTCGGTCGAAAGGTTTGTAGATACTAGTTGTAGGACGCTTACAGTCGTACAATGAATTCTTCAATATCCGAAAGATTTTACTGTATTTTTTTTATTAAGCAAACTCAACAGTGTCTTAGCTTTTCTCAATGCAACTGTGTAAAGTAGGTATATCGCGGGAATTCAAACTAGGATAGGATCTGATTGAGATACCGTCATTATAATTGGAAATCTATTGAAATGTGGTGAACTGGCTGTAGGCGTAGTCGCGGGTTTGATTCCCGCAGGACAAATTGTCATCTGGTAACCATAAATCATGCTCTGCGTATTTTGAGCTGCTTTTGGTTTAATAATCCAGTGTGTGAAGAAAATAATTTAAATTGAAATTTACTTTGGAGGATTTACAAAGCTGTTTTTGCTGTTTTTGAAAAGGTGACAAAACAAAAATTCTGAGTGTAAAAAGTAGATCACGTGACCCATACCTAGGTAATCCTAGATCACGCAATCGCTGGTCTCAACAACATCTGACCTATATACAACTATCCGATATCAACTGTCGGTCGAAAGAGGGTATGTGGGCCAGTGGGGCCGACCCGGTACAGGGAAGATCTTCCCCTGTAACCATTCGGGGGAATACCACCTTATACCCCCAAATCACGCGTTCTATTTACCACCGCTGTGCAAAGCTGTTTGTGGTGTTTTTGGAAAGGTGACCATTGCTGATAGTATGGACTTTACTTTAAACACATAACTTACTAAGGGAGCAAAATTAAATTTTCTAGTTCACATTATTTATTTTTTATTTAAACTTCAAATCAGAATTTGGTATTCTAGATATGTCGGGTACATTCTAACATTCGACGGTATCGATTTAGCGATATTGCAAGTAATATCGATATTTAAATCGAATAACGTTACATGTGTTGCGGGTAAAGAGATTTTATATAAAAAAGCCGGAATTCAGTGGATTAACCAATCAGAGCCACGATCGTTATAAAAATACATTTATCGTATTTTTGAGTGTATGTACATATTCACCTCTGGTTGGCGGAGCATCTAAACGGCTAAAACCATTTGAATAAATGAAGAATCATAATACTCTTTTCGTTTCCTATATGTTTCAGAGCCACATTTTCTTCGCCCTGTCGAAAAATCGAGGAAAAAGTCGAGTTTTTTATTCATAACATGACTTCTTTAAACCAATTTATTTGTACACAGCTCCAGATATCTAGTAGTTCATGTTTAAACGGATGTTAACTGATAATATCCTGTAAAAACCAACAATAATCTTTACAATGAAACTTGTATTCCACAGTATCACGACTGTTAGTAAACACGATGCACTTTGAATGAAGCGCATGAATGAAGTCATCATCAGTATCATCAGTCTTAATCAATGGACATAAACAAAAGCATTGATATTTTTAATTAAGTACTTAACTCTTAAACTTATGTCATACTAGTATCTGATCTGCCCGCAGCTTCAGTAAGTGTTGCTGTGGAAACGTTTCAAGGGTATTACTATCCTATGGGAACTAACTTATGAAAATAATAAATGACTTTATTAATAAACAGATAAATTTATTTTATAAATGACTATTAGGTATAACATTTTATTATTATACACTTTATTTATTTTCGTTCTCATTCAAAAATACATTTTTTACATAGAAAATACAAAAATAATATGAAACTATTCGACAGTAAAAAATATATCAAAACGGTGGATCACCGGCGAAGCTAGGCTCAAGCAGCCGGTGACTAGGGTTGCAGACAGAGGAACTTCCTGACGATACGCGCCGAATTCAGGAGAACCGCTTTTTGGATCTTATTATTTATTATGAGATGAAAAGTAGTTTTTTTATTCAACTACGTCTATTAAACATTTCAGACTGATCCTACCAACCTACTTTAGTTTCTTTGTCATCTTTTAGCCGGTTAAATCCAACCTTCTTTGGATTCGGGGTACATCACTACCAGAACATACCAAAGTCATTTTCAGCTCCGCCAGTTTTCTCGTTCGTTAAACTTTCTACGAGATAACGTTATGAATCTATCATTACTAGCGTAGCGATATTTTGTGTTTTTTTTGTAAAAGTACCTAGACTATTTTCTTCCCCAGGACATAAGCTATATTCTTGCTAAATAACATTAAGATCCGATCAGCCGTTTAAGCTTAAAATGGTAACATACAGCACAGTGTAAGAATTCCTCTGATATTTATGGATTACCTATACCAGTTTCGGCTCGTGACTTCGCTCACGTAAGTACCTAGCAAAAATAACAGCAAAATCACGATACGAACCCGCAATTCTAGTCTTTTTTTAACCCACTATGCTACTATGGCGCTCATAAGGGGAGGCTTATGTCCAGCAGTGGACTAATATAGGCTGATGATGATGCTACTATAGCCGTTTAATGATCACTATAACAACACTAATTTACGTTGTTACGTTACATTCTAAACCAAATTATTATTTGATACTTTTTGGATTCGATCATTACGATTATAATTATATTATTATCTTATGTTAAGATAATAAATACCAATGATAGGCGTGCAATCGTCAACATCATTATTTCAAGCAATCAGGGCGCGCGATTCTTTCCCCCCATTATAGCAGCCAATCAGAGCGTTGGTTGATTGATATTGAAAGAAATCTTCAAGTATTTTTTAGCTGCTAACGATAAACTTGACGTTTCGTCTCCAAATTAGGAACATAGAAAGGCTTTTTTCATAAAAAGTAATTCGAAGAGCATAGAAACTTATTCGCTTTTATCCAATTCCAAAAAATATTTCAAAATTATAACGAAGAGTCTAGAAAAGTACACTACACATGGCTAGGAACAGTGGTCCGCGATCATCTGTGTGTGAATGTTGTTTAAGAATTACTTGTAATTTTTGAGTGTAAGATGTGATAGTTAGTACATAATCCTAAATGGGACCTTCCATTTATAAACTTCTCTTTTTTGGTTTATAATCCTAAAGCAGTCAGTTACGTAGATGCAAAAACTTAGTTTACGTTTAAATGCTGGTTTTAAATAAAGAAAAGATGGTTTTAAATCATCGGTCATGCTATATTTGCCAGAATAATCTTAAAATATAAAAACCGTATTGCGAAAAGCGTATTGCGAAGATGGTACGGCGCGACCTTCGGAGCTCCAACACACGCCTCATTGAAGAGGCGATAGAGCGAAACCGAGGGTCCAAAGTATTCACTCAGCAGCTTGGCAGGAGCCACCTGACGAAGCTTAAAACGCACGATGGAAGGACCGTACTGTCGAAACCGGAGATTTCAACCGAGATAGAGGATTTTTATGGCCGTCTGTACACTGCACATGCCCCTCGCTCCCGACGAGACGACCTTGATTCTAGAGCCACCCTGACACGCCACTACACCGACGAACTGCCAGACATCAGTCAAGACGAAATCGTGTTAGCTTTGAGGCAGCTTAAAAATGGAAAAGCCCCCGGTGAGGACGGTATAACTTCAGAGCTTCTGAAGGCAGGAGGAGCCTCCGTTATACAGGAGCTACAACACCTCTTCAATACCGTCCTCCACAGTGGGAGAACTCCTAAGATGTGGAGCAGGAGTCTGGTGGTGCTCTTTTTTAAGAAGGGTGATAAAACTCTCCTTAAAAATTACAGACCCATCACACTCCTGAGCCACATCTATAAGCTGTTCTCACGAGTGATCACGAATCGTCTCGCCAGGAGACTTGACGAGTTCCAGCCACCGGAACAGGCCGGGTTCCGCGGAGGATATGGCACCATAGACCACATACACACAGTGAGGCAGATTATACAGAAGTCCGAAGAGTATAATCAGCCCCTGTGTCTCGCTTTTGTGGACTATGAGAAAGCCTTTGACTCCGTTGAAACCTGGGCTGTTCTGGAATCCTTACAGCGATGCCAAGTAGACTATCGTTACATCGAAGTGCTGAGGTGTCTCTATGAAGCTGCCACTATGAGTGTCCAAGTACAGGACCAGCAGTCTAAACCTATCCAATTGCGCAGAGGAGTGAGACAGGGGGATGTCATATCCCCGAAACTGTTCACGAGCGCATTGGAAGATATGTTTAAGACGCTGGACTGGAAAGGTAAGGGCATTAACATAAACGGCGATTACATCTCACGTTTCTCGACCAAAATCGACGATATTCGCTTTGAAAAGTCGAAGATGAGGTTTTGATATAAAAATCCGATTTATTATTACTTTTCCAATTTACCTTCAAATCCAGGGTAGATATTAAGGTGGAGACTACAGTTTTACGTTGAACGCCATTTTCCATTACTCACTCTGATATATAAAAGGCAACGCTCGTAAAATGATTTTATATTTTTGTTTTTACTATAAGTATAGTCAATAAAATAACGCACCACTACTTTTGATCGTGAAGTTAAATGCCTTTGGCCTTTTCTGAAAACCAGCGCTGGGTGGACACAGACAGTACTGAGGCCTACAGCCATAATGCACAAAAACCTGATAATTCAGACAAATAAAAATAATTCTTGTCTTTTTTATATTTATTATATCGGTCTGCCATCACAATGTGTGATAAGACTGAGAACACACATTATTCGTAGAAAAATATGTTCAATGCGCAATATGAACATGGCTATTCTCCTAACTTAAAAAAAAAAACGAATCGGAAACACTGTATTAAGTGATGACCACTCATGTCATAACTGTAGTCAAAATAAGAAATCCTCGCCAAAGTAACAAAACAACAATGATGATAAATAAAAAGGCTGGACAATCCATACAGCATCATCTAGCCCAAAGATACTAGCGACCCGCCCCGGCTTCGCACGGTTTTATTACGTATAAAACTTCCTCTTGAATTACTCCATCTATTAAAAAAACTGAAACAAAATCCGTTGCGTAGTTTTAAAGATTTAAGCAGCAGGATATAGGGACAGAAAAAGCGACTTTGTTTTATACTATGTAGTGATATTTAGTCATCTAGTACCCGTACCACTAGCTTTGCTTGGGGTTAGATGATATAGTTAGTTGACTACTTAACGTCGAGCGGCCAAATACGGCTGTCATATGACGTTCGCCGGTTTTACGATAACCTCAAATAATTTCGACGAAATATCATTAGTTTTCCATCAGAAGCCACTAGTAAGTTTCTAACCTTGTCTCAATTGTAGCCAATGTTTTAAAAATAAAGTATCCAAAAATCCTTTTTGATAAATTAGAAGGAATCTCAGAAGTTAAATATAAAAAATACACGGTGATAAATTTTTGAAGATCGGTTGAATTGAAAATGCAATAACAGAGGGCTTCTTGAGACTTTCTTGCTGTATTGAAAGTTTTGTTGAATTTTTGCAAGATTTTTTTACATACACCTCGGGTTGAACTCGATGACCCAGAGAATAGAAAAGAGATCTGTGTTCGGTTTCACGATATTATCGAGAAGTCATCGTGACGCCTTATTTTAATTTGTTTGTATACCTAAATGTTTTTCTTTCCTCCGTTTTTCCTGTCTCGTTTGTAACATATGTACCTTCACTTGTATTTTTCTCTAAGTATTATGTTATGCCACCTTTTTGCTACCAAGCCAGGCCCTGTCTGAAAATTAGCCCACTACTAGGTGCGGCTTGTAGCGGCATAATGCTGAGACAGGGTCCATTATGTCCCCATAAGTAAATAGTTTTATTTTTCATATTTTTTCTCTTTTTTCCACATTAAATATGTTTTAATATCTATCAAAGTTGGCCGAATAAATGGATTTGCTTTCTTTTTTTCGTCTCTATTTGATTTGGTAAAGCCGGCGCCTCTAATTGTGGATATGGAACTAAGAAAAAAAAAAAATAGAACTCACGGTTACCCACGATGACGTCTCGATACAAACGTTAAATCGAACTCAAGGCTCATAACAGAACAATATCCTCATCTCAGACTTCAGATCTAATAAAAAAACGTCAAAAGCTGAGACACAAAAGCGTTCCTTACTTCGTTTGCATAAATAACCACCGAAGCAGGGTTCCGAATTCAAAATTTATTAACCTCATGAATGCATCGTGATTGGCCGGGGTCGTGTGGAGGGGATATAAAACCAACGAAATGCATGTTTCATTATCACTATTGTACGAGACGCTGAGCTGAGTAGACGTCTCGACGTTATTGAAACCAGGGCGATTTAGAATTAGCATATGCAAGCGAATCGATTGATAGACGTATGAGTTACATGAATTATTCCTGAAGCTGATTCTGAGCATGGTAATGAATTTCTTACTACCTTTGCAGAACTGGTTTGAATTTTGAAGGTATGTTAATTAAGGCGAAGCTAGAGTGCAAAGCTCTAGAAGAAAAACAACGTGAGTCATTCAACTTATATTCTAAAGAAAACAGACAAATAAGCAGCTGATAAATCATATGCCTTCAATTTAATACAAAGTAGTTCCATTAACAACATAACAAAAACAACCATTATAACTTCAAAAAACTAAACACACACAGATATAATCAATCGCTCAGAGACAAAAGGAAGAATTTCAAAATTAACATAAATAAACCATATTTTATATGTCTCTGTCGGCAACGTCATTATGAGAGATCAAAATTCGTCTGGAATACTATGAAATAGTTTATTATTCCAAATGGAGCAAGGTAACAAAAGAGAATGGTCCTTAGAAATTTCTTTATGGGGAGAAAAAGTTTTGGTTTAATTGGTAGGGTCGTGGACATATGGAAGCTATACTATGCTCTACACTTTTATGCTGAGTCTCTATAAAAAATAACTATAACATTTAATTTAAGACACGCCAGTTATGCT
Source organism: Eupithecia centaureata (assembly GCA_944547425.1). NCBI lineage: Eukaryota > Metazoa > Arthropoda > Insecta > Lepidoptera > Geometridae > Eupithecia > Eupithecia centaureata. The sequence continues at coordinate 2,844,390 of OX155702.1, read as the reverse complement.
TTGTATTTTCTCAGAAGTTAATAACTTGGAATCTACAACCATAAATTCTTATTATCTCAATATTGACTTTGATTTCGTAGAAAAGGGTCCAACACACAAGGGGAAATCTTTTCTGTTTATTTAAACAGATAGAGGTTCCAATGGGGTTATTTGACCAGAACTTACGATACCATGAGGAAGCAGATCACAACAACAAGATTTAGTAAAGTTAATAAATAAAATGAATAAATAAAGAATGCTGGACAATCCACACAGCACCATCTAGCCCCAATGTAAGCTACTCAAAGCTTGTTATTAAACATTGTAGATATTATAGGACAAAAACTAAGTTCCGCAATCGATTTTAATACGTGAAATGGAACGGTTTATTAGACATGACACAAAATATACGTTGGTATTCGTTAGTAAGAAAAACTTTGATAAGATATTAAGAAATATTTATTGGTAACTATACAAAAATAAGAAAAATAGAGAAAAACGTTTAGAGGAAATCTCGGTTTGATTCTTCGGTCATAACGAAGTGAAAGTCGATTTCCACGAACTTTCTGCTAACGAGTGAGACAAAACAGGGAATATATAAATGTAAAAGAATACTAGATAATACACAGTTCATTCTCTAGCATCAAGCTAAGCAGAGATAGTATTAAGGGTACTAGCTATAAAGTTAAACGAAATCTTTCACTGCTTCACTGTCTTTACATCCAGAAGGGCCTACTAAACTAAGAGGGAATTAATTACGAAATGACATTGATAATATCAAGGGAATATGAATTCTTAAAGGTTTCTCAGAAGGCTGTCTAGATAATATGAGTGATATGGTTTTAATATTATTTACACCCGAGCTGGAGAAATGAAGGACGATTTTAATTATAGTAGGTCATCATCAATCTATATTAGTCCACTGCTGGACATAGGCCCCTACTAATGAGCGCCATAGCGCCCATTAGGGGAGGCATAGCTTAAGCGCATCCAGCATCTGCCAGCAATCTTCCGCAGATCGTCATCCCACCTGGCGGGAGGGCGTCCTTAACTACGTTTGCCGAGTCGCGGTCTCCACTCAAGAACACGTTTACCCCAACGGTTGTCGGTTCTTCGCGCGATATGGCCGGCCCTCTGACACTTCAGCTTGCTAGTTCTTTGAGCTATTTCGCGCTATTTTGAGCTATTATAACTTTGGTTCTCTGCTGTCTGTCTGTTTGTTAGGTTGTATGTATAGTAGGTACTTATGTTTTAAAAGTGGTGAAGACAGATTTGCTACTTTTTAAACTACTTCAAAAAAGAAGTTCTCAATTCGTCGAAATGTTTTTATAGTCTTTTATATATTATCATCGATTACTAAAATACGCCTGAAACGATTTGTATTCGAATTCGGATTTGAATTCATTTTGTTTCAAAGGTCCCGTTTAAATTTTATCGATATCGGTCGAGCGGTTTTCAAAACTACCATACAGACCGAGCATATCTAAAATTTGCATAAATAAATCACTTCATAGTAAAATCTGTATACATATGTAGTATTAAAGAAAATCGCTTGCCGTTGTCTTTCTGTCCCTATGTATGTATGCTTAGATCTTTAAAACTACGCAACGGATTTTGATGCGGTTTTTTTATAGATAAAGTGATTCAGGAGGAAGGTTTATATGTATTATGCGAAGCCGGGGACATTCGCTAGTACCTTATAAACAGGAAAACACGTGCAAAGCCGTGGGCAATCGCCTGTAGCAGATATGAATTGAATACGTGTATTTAATCCCCTGTTATGCCGATGTCATGTCGACCGAGCCAATTAGCGAGCTGAGGACCGGGATCGAATCCCGAAGCGATGCGGTAATTAGGGATACGGGTTAAGGGAGGGGGCGGTATAGTTACTTGACAACGAAGTCAATCAATGATAATAATGTGTGGCCGTAGGGCAAATAGGCTATTTGACGATCTCTGGCAATACAGCAATACAAAACAATACATCTCTTTATTGCATACCAAAATATAAAACAACATGACAGGAAAAAAACTAATATTAAGGCGTAAACACACCTAAAGTGGCTTCAAGGAAGGGATACGAAAACAGAGTTTGGTGGCCACTAAAGGCAACTTCGTACTCTTCTTAAACTAGACAAAATGAAACTTCTACAGACTCTGTATTAGTTTCATTTTGTCTAGTTTAAGAAGAGTTGTTAAACCTATCATAACCTATTTTTTAATATGTATTATAAAAAAATAGGTTAATAACATAACCATAACCTATTTTTTAATATGTATTAAAAAATAGGTTATGATAGGTTTAACAAACTGTACGTGTGAATTTTGGAAATTCATTTGTTTAACGGAATTATATGATAAAATAAGTGGTGGCGCCACTTTAACTCCTGTTTGCGCCTTAATTTGTACTAATATAATAATAATATAGTAATTTGGCGATAGGCTAATTGCGAAGCAGGAGGTGCATAGTGATCACTACATAGTATTGAACAAAGTCGCTTTCCCTGTCCCTATGTCCCTTTGTACGCTAAAATATTTTAAACTACGCAACGGATTTCGATGTGTTTTTCTTTAATAGATAGTGATTATTTTGTAAGCCTAAAGAAAGATATTGATTATTTGATTAGGTACCTAAATACACCGTCAGTACAATAAGATTTATCTAGTACCTACCTAAATACACCGTCAGTACAAGTAAGATTTATCTAGTCCCTACCTAAATACACAGATAGTATAAATACTAGGTAAAATATAACAATAAATAATGCTGAACCATTCACAGTTCACGCAGCATCATCTAGCCCCAAGCTAAGCAGAGCTTGTGTCATGGGTATTAGAAAACTCATATACTTAAAACATATCCATTACATTGCGTAGATAGATATTTTTTAATACAAACAAAATACCCAGAACACCCGTCTCATCTACAGATAATAGAAACATTTGTCCCGAGGCGGGAATCAAACCACAGAGTTCGTCAATATGAAGTACGAAGCCAGAAAAGTATTTGTTTCGTCGACATAACCAGGTAAGGCGAACGAGACCGCGAACTAACTTACGGTAGAATAAACAAGAATCAAGGTGTCAAACAAAATGTATCCAACAACACAATGCACAATATGGTAAGACACGCAGTAGGTTCACTCGGCTTAGATACTAAAGCCGGCTTTTTACTATGGGATGTAATCCTTACAAATGCCAAAGTTTCTCGCGGTTTCACCCGCGTAATTCCCGTCCCCGTGGGAATTCCGGGATAAAATATAACCTACATATGTGTTATTCCAGATTATAATTCATCTCTGCGCCAAATTCCATCAATATCAGTCCAGTAGTTTTTGCGTGAAAGAGTCACAAACATTATCTATCATGCATACTTACAAACTTTCGCGTTTATAATATTAGTATGATAGCTTTTAGAACGGAATCAAGTGTATAGTTAATACCTACGATGAAATAATATGAATATGAAATTAGTGAACATACTGATCATCACCTACATTGTGCCACGACTGTTGACTCCCATTTCCCAAGAGCATGGTCCTAAACAAACACTTGAGGATGTCAAGACTTGGCTCAGAGAGTAGGCACAGAGAGTAGGCATAGGGATGTTCCTCGTAATCACTAATCAAGGAGGCTTATCAACCGTGATTAGATGGAGATTATTACAGGAATAACCGTAGATTTATTGATACGGTCTAGATTTCTAGGTTAAAAAACAAGTGAACGTTATTTTCTCTGAAAAATCTATGAAACATAAATTAGTTTAAAATACTTGCGGCAAATTTTGATAGGCAACCTGTTATATAATATTCTCCTTCTTACATATAAACATAAAAATTTGGTATTAAGCAAAAAACGATGAGCGGGCTAATCCTGCAGTCGGATATCATACTATAAAGATTCTGTGTAAATAAAAAAACTGGTTCATTTATAAAGCATTATCTATTATAATAATAATAATAATATTTTTATTCAAAACAATTAAGTTACATATTTTGTTAGTATAGTGCCTTAAATCCTATGTTAGGTTTGACTTAGCACTAGGTTCTCTTCTTTGATTTAGCTTATTTAATAAATTATAATAATTAGCCTAAAAGTAGATAACTATCTAGGTAAGTAAGTAGTACCTACCTAAACGCGAAACTCTGCGCATTAGTGTGTACACAAAGCTTCGCATTTGGTAGGTAATTATCTACGACCGGAATAACAATTCGCACACCGCCGTGAAGCTAGCCGCTTATCGCCGCTTACAAATACGATCTATCTACAAGATGCTCCAGTATGACTTATAGTTTTGCTAAAAAATATTTCATTAAAATAGTTTTAATATTTTTCTTGTTAATCTTATCTTTAACTTCTATAGGTAGTTCGTTGATCAGATGCGGAATTAAATATTGGGTAGTTCTTTGGCCGTAAGTATTATTAAATCTAGGTTTTGTTAACATTTTATATGTGATGCTCCTAGTGATGATCGAGTGATTAATTGGAGTTTGAATGTCTGAGCGGAAGTATTGTTCGATAAGTAGATTAGGTAAGTTTGACCTTTTTATGGATAGGTATAATACCACAATGATCAAAGAGTTTTTCGGGGTTTTCTTTATACTTATTTTTAATTTTAGTAGGGACTATCAGTTTTAAGGTTCTATATTGTAAATCATAAACTTGATCTAAGTAAGTTTTGTAGGTACGTCCATAGCTGGTGAGACCGTACGATATAATGCTTTCAACAAGAGCTTTATACATCATGAGTAATATGGTAAAAGGAACTTTACATTTAATTATATAGAATTTTGACAAAATTGCTCTTAATTTATTACAAACTTTATCAATTTGTTTAAGCCAGTAAATTTGTAGTTTCAGTTGAAATTATAATACAAACAAACTATTCATAGTTATTTTTTTATTATTGCAAAGCAAGTAATAACAATGACACACCTAGGTATGCAAAAACGTAGTTTAGAATGCTTAGAAGTTTAAGTCCAAAAAATATGTTAGCGTAGCTAAAATTTTGAAGTCCTAATAATTAGATATGAATAACTTAACTTTTAAGTTATGCCACCGTCAATTTGATAAACTAACCGATTCGGTTCATCTAAAGGTTGTCTGGAAGCGATCACTGTTAGCGATAAGGCCACTAAAAGTTCCACTCCACATATAATTAGTATTGATTTCTGTTGTTCAATATATTTCGACGGTGCATTAAAATAACCATCTATTAGTCAGTTAGTTAGTAGTATTTCAGTTAATTAGTACCATAACATAAGCCTAGCTTGGGGCTTAGAATATGCTGTTTGGATTGTCCAGCAATATCTAATTTATTTTTCTATCTATCTAACTTTCACTAAGAAAGTTAGGAGCCCAAATAGATACCAAACCATCAACATTCATCTCATCGTCTCCCGCAGAGCCTCAAAGGTCAAACTATCCGGCTCGAAGGACCAAACAATACGTTAATACCTGGCTTTTTTCTATCAGAATAAGTTTATGATTTACTAGTATCTGCCTGCGGCTTCAAACGCGTTCTTTCTTAAGAAACTTCTCAAGGCTATTTCTATCCCATGGGAACTGAATTATGGGATGAAAGTAGCATCTGTGTTATTCCAAGGTTAGAACTACATACGTCTATTCAAATTCAACCCGATCCGTTCAGTAGTATTTTGCGTGAAAAAGTAACAAACATCGATACAAACTTTCGCGTTTATTATAGTACGACCCGCCCCGGCTTCGCACGGTTTTATTATACGTATAAATATTTCTCTTCCTCTATCTATTAAAAACCGCATCAAAATCCGTTGCTTGTTTTAAGGACAGAGAAAGCGAATTTGTTTTATACTATGTAGTGATATTGAAGATGCAAGAGGATATCCAAGAAATATGATTTGATAGCATGACCTTAACTCACCTTAGATTAGCAATGTCGAAATGGTTGAATTTATTTAGATTGGATTCTGTGGTAGGTAGTGGTAGTCTAGACTCTAGACTAATTCGGTTATCATTTTAAGCAACCGGTTGATTTTGATCATTAAATTGATTATCGCTCAGGTAAAGAAACTTTTTCTTCAACGAGACTAGACTTATAGGTAGGTAACTACTTTAAAGGCAGCTAAGTTTATCAATTACTTGAGAAATCTTAGAAAAGTCCATGAGTTCAAGAGTCCTTGGCTAGGGCGCGATTAGCCAACTGGTTATCTTATTGTTGGATTTACCTTAAATTTGATATTTAATTGGATCGCCTCCTATAGAAAAAAACAATTTTTGGAATTTATTTCTTCAAACTAATTCAAACTATTTAAATTTAATGTAGGAATAAATGAGTCACTAATTTTAATGTTTACCAAATAAAATTAAATCAGCTCAAGTATTTTGTTTTATTTGGAGATTAAAGGGTATTAAAGGTCAATAACCATTCACCATCAATATGTAGTATCTACAACTATGAATTTTTGGCAATTCCATATCACTTTCTATCAATTTTCAGGAAATAATTCTGGGAATTATTAATAGTTTATTCCTTTCAGATAATTTTTTTCGTATTCGAAGGGATCCAATGCAGATTTTTCCCTTTTCTGGACAAGTTACTGTTACAGTTTCAACTTTTTTTTTATCTGAATAAAGTCACCATTATGTTTCTAACAAATGAACTTTTATGTTTCTTTAGTTTAACATAGAATACGTTAAATTTATTCAAAACTACATAATATTTCAGAAATAAAAATTATTTGAGTAAAGATTACTTTTTTTAATGCTGACCACGCCTATAGTGATAAAAAAACAATCGTTTAAAAAAATCCTCTTTTTTGAGTAGTTTAAAGCCTTTTAAACAGTTTTTTTGAGCGCTTTAGCATTTTAGATTAGACTCAAAATAGAAACTTATTGCTTGATCCGGTTTCATCCGGTTTCGAGCGGAATATCAGACGGTGATCAGCCCCATTCAACATGATTATTCACCCTCGGACGTGTTATTATGCTGATTTGGAACTCGGACGTACGTACAGACAGACGGTTAGGAAATTTTTAATACAACTGCGTCACGGAGGGTGCTTTCCAGCCAACTTATAATAAGGAGGAGATTCTCAATTCAACAGTTTCTCAATTGGTGTTTTTGTATGTGAACCGATGTTGTTGATTTTTTTATTTCGATATTTATAAAGTTGACTCTAGTTACGTCGACATCTTTATAAGGCGGGCGTTGGAATGGCGTTTTACCAAGTCGAGTTTATTGTTATTTTGACTGCATGACGACGAGCTAACTACTAGCTATGATTTCACAAAACCCTCATTAAATTCCTTTTAAAAAAATTACTTACACATAATATAGTCTAAACTTCTTTTATATTAACAAGGTACTTACATAATTATTTTGCTGGCTGTACTAAAGTCACCTTTGGTTCATATTCCTTTACAAGCTTTGAATGTAGCGACAAAGTTTCTCTTTCAGTAGAATTCCCCTTATTACGACGACATGGTTTGCTTTTTTCTTAAAAGAGAGGGATGTATCGAATTTTAGGTGTGCATCGAAAATCTAGGTTTTTGCGTATGGAACTTGCATGTCATAGGAAATAGTTGTCAATAACCAAAGGGTAAGGCTGCCTGTCCATTGACGCGGAGAGAGGCGGCGGAGTGGAGAAACGAGGAAATATGAACCAATAGGATTGCCATGAAATCTCCACTCCGCTTTTTCATGCAATCCTATTATGTAGTTAATATTTCCTCGTTTCTCCGCTCCGCCAGCTCAAACGAGGAAATATTAACCAATAGAATTGCCATGAAATCTCCGCTCCGCTTTTTCATGCAATCCTATTGGTTAATATTTCCTCGTTTCTCCGCTCCGCCAGCTTGCTCCGCTCCAATGGACAGGCACCCTAAAACGGGACTCTATTACTAAGATTTCGCTGTGCGTCTGTCTGTCATCAAGTCATTAGGCTGTATCTCATGAACCGTGATAGTTTACTACTATAGTATGATAGTATGATGAAAAACTACAGTTTTGAAAACTATAGTTTTAGATAGCATGATTTCTTTTTGCCGTTTTTAAAGATAATGATATAGCTATTATTATTGCTATTAGTATCTGTTTATGTATATTTGTTTATGTAGTATAATTAGTATATGATACGCCACCGTCTATACCTGTACAGTACTCACGTGTCCATCCAAAGGTTGCCTGGAAGAAATCGCTTTTAGCGATAAGGCCGCCCATTGTGCAACTGTTTTAGTATCAGTATTTTTTGTTTTGTTTTTCTATACTGTGGTGTGCAATAAGGAGTATTTGTATTGTATTGTATTGTATTGTAATGATACGAAACCCTTCCTCTTCCTTCGCGTCCGTCTCGCACTGCCCAATTTCTTTGAATACTGGTTTTAGATAATATATAAAAAAAACGATCGGAATGTTACAAGCCATGAAGTAGTAGCTAAGAAAAACAGGTAAGGTTAATAAGCTTTGTGTAATTAAAAGCGTAAGCCCTTACTCAGGGTAAATAAATAAATAACTAAATTAAATAGTATTCCTAAATAAAACGCAGGTATTTACACTATTTACTTAAGTCCCTATTTTTATTTTTATTATGGTAAACTGTTTTAGTTTCTGAATATAGAATTATTAAACCACAGAGCAATCCAAGGGAGCTTTAATAAAAGAAAACTAAAGGTATTCCATTTATTCTATAACGAGTACAGCCAACGACAGCAAACATCCCACATGAACGTAAAAGAAAATGTCCCTAAAAATAACCAATTCACAAACTTTACACAAAATGCAACCTTATTTCTACACTGTAGAGAATTGTTTCAAACGACACTATGTTCATTCATAATTTGCCTTCTGTCTCCAACCATTATTTTCGAAACAGTAATACCACACAAAACACTTTGTTCAACTATTCAAGGCTTCCCAGAAGGACAATAGTGCATAAAAGTTTTCTTAAAAGTGTTTTACACAAAAGCGACATTCTTTTGTTTAAAAATTAAAACAGTCATTATTGGTTTTGAAAATGGAATGTTCTGTCAGCGAGCGATCGTTTACAGATTTATTGTCGTACGTCGATTGTCTATGGAGCGATATTTATAGTTTTTTTTTCTTTTAAACGGAACGTAATGTTGTCACTAATATGGTATGGTTGTAAATTTTTACTGTGATTTATTTATGATGTTGTATTGATGTCTCACTACAATAATAAAAAAAACATAAACTAGTTATATTTTCTGATTTGTTTCGGATTTTGGAAGAGATTATTATTTTATTGCTTATCGCGACTTCATACTTTTGCAGTATATTATTTGAACGTTTAAAAGGACATCACAAGTTCTGTTTCACTTTTGAGCTAATTAAAAACATAAAAATGTATGTATTACATATTTATTTGTTATATTACATGGATAAATATTATTATTTATAAAGTTTTTGACGTTATATGCCTGTTCTGATCACGCGCAAGTTTTGTGATTTTACGTACAATGAACATTAAATTTTGTAACTATTAGTAAATTTTATGGCCCATGACTAATAACAACTGATATATCAAAGCAATAGTATTCCCAGGGTTATATGGATTTTATTATTAAGGAAACGTAGGTAATATCCGTGAGATGTTTCTCTATTGAGCACCCCTTTGATCTCGCATGTAATAAAATAGAAATACCTGTACCAAAGAAGTTTATTGAAAAATCCTTCGATCTTATTCGACAAAATACTCGATGGCTCACTTATTTTACGGATTTTTAAAATCCTTTCTTCGGAGCGGAGAGATTTTCCCGCTGAAAGCCTTTTGTGGAAGATTGTACCCGTGAGATGAGAAGCAACGTCGGAAAAAAATTGAAAATGTAAAAGGAAAATAGATTATTTGTGAAAAATCTCTTACAAAACAATGTTTTTTTTATCGTAAATTATATAATACTTTATTGACTATAAAGTTAATTACACCTATGTTATAAATGCTAATGTACAGATGCGAAAATTTGGATAGATACGTATGTTTGTATATAACCTCTTCACATCAAAACTACTCCGAACTGATCGGTCTCAAATTTTGTAATAACAACTTGCCTATTCTATATAATTCTCCAGAATAAACAAACTTAGAAAATTACATAGGTAACATAAAGTAATTGTTATAGTAAAACAATAAATTATAATAAATGATAATTAATACAACGGGGTAATGCAGCCAGCAGCGTTTTGGGGATGCTTACGAATCGTATTTATATGGTTGAGCTAACTCTAGATTGTTCAATTGGTTTCTATTGCAAATACTAGTTTTCTTTTGTTTCCGTTCTTCAATTGAAATTTTCTCTGGTAATAAGTGATACTGAGGGTCTTATCGCTCAAGATCTCTGCCTGACAAACTTGATTATACACAATCGCGCACAATCATCCGTTCAATCGGTACCTACGTAAAAATATAACAGACAGACAGAGTATGACATTTATAATGCTATAGATTTCAGTATTCCGGTATATCGAACAAAATTCTTGAGCGTACAAATATCATACAAGACAGTTTAGTTTTATGAATATTGAAACTGTATTCCGATAAGTTGATGGTAGCTCGTTGTTTTTTAATAAAGATTATGTAGATGCGCTAGCTGCATAGAAGAGACGACCGTAGTAGTTGTGAGCTTTGAATCAAAGAACCGTCTATACAGGTATTCTAAACAGTTTTTTTTAAACCGGTTTTCTAACAGTTTTTCTAAATAGGTCTTCTTAACAGTTTTTCTAAACAGTTTTTCTTTTTAACGCAAAATTAGTTGATTCTTTCAACTGGTTATATCATTCAACGACTTACGAAAACGAAAAACAAGGACAGAATACCCATGGAAGATTCATCATTTTATTTAACCACTCACTCAAACATACTAGGAAAATTTAAAAAAGAATGTTTTAGAGAAATAACTAGATTTAGTTGACGAGTAGGTTTTACAACGTTACTTTACGTTAATCGCAGTTTCTTCTACTACAGTTATGTTTTTACGAAACAGTTAAAAAACGGTTATGTTCTGCTAACGCAAAAATAACCAACAAGCCACTACTAGACCACAGGGGTTTCAGAGGTTAGGAAAAACTAATTGAAGTTAACAACGTCCACTGGTTTTTGGTTTTTCAACTAGTTGACCGTTATTTGAAAATGGTTTCATTCTGCTAACGTAAAAATAACCAACGACCCACCACTAGACCACCGGGACTTGAGAGGTTAGGTGTCTTGAGTTGCTACACGTAAATGAAAAACTAACGGTTTTTCATTTACGTGTAACATCATGTTATAAGATTACATAACCCCCTTCGTCATCTATATCATTCAGTTTAATCTGTCTTTATTATATAAAGTCTGTATAATAGCTCATGCTGAGACAGGGACCGTTTTGTGACTTAAGCAAACTGTTATATCTTACATTGTATTCTTTTGTTAACAACGAAAATTACAAGCAAAGGAATAGAAAAATTACAACTAGTATTTACAATTGAAACCTGCAGACGGTTGCAAACAGTCTAAAGGTAGCTCTTTTGTTTCCTTTATTTTATGTGTTTGAGTAACAAATAAAGTTTTTCTATTTCTAATAATTTATATCACAAGCATCGATTAATAACAGATGTCGACAACTTTTACTTTGAACAACGTCAAAAAATTAAATAAATGAAAAATGCTGCACAATTTACACAGTATCATCTAGCCGGAAGCTATACAGAACTTGTATATCAGTAAATAAATAAAAAATACATAATGCTGCACATTTTACACGGCATCATCTAGCCGCAAGCTATACAGAACTTGTGTAGGGTAGACCGAGGCGAATCGGATCAGTTTGACTTTGAATTAAAAAAACAACAACTTTTTTCAAATAATCACATTATTCATTAATTTGGCTTTAATTATTAGTGTTTTTTATTATAATTTAACATAATAAACATTATTTAAAACTAACAGTTATTTTTTTTATAAAAATAAAACGTAACAATGAGAAATATCCGATTCGCCCCAAAATTGGGGGTGAATCGGATCTAACATTCATTGGTCATCAATATTTAAAATTCTCACAGAATTGTGTTTACAATCATACTTAAAACTAGAACAACACTTAATTGAGTCCCTTCATTCAGTTGTCGGCACATAAACCACACGTTTACGGTCCTTTGGCACCATTTCTATCAGCGCAGTTTTCACAGGCCCTGCACTGGATCCAGTCCTCTATTGGAGTGTCAACAAATTTTTCTGAGCAAAAAATGCAATGTCAGTCTCTTCACTCAATGGAACTCATAACTTTTATTCCAGGTGTAGCTTTCAATATTTTGATTCCCTTTATCCTTCCCTTTTTCTTTAACGATACATTTTTTCTTTTCAATATTTTGTTATTTCTTAGCGTTTTTTTTAGGGAGATTATCTTTATTTTGTGGCGATATCAGGTGTAAAATCGGCTGCGTCAGTTTATGAGGTTTCTTTGATATGGTTGGGCTCTTTAACGGAGAGGGAAAAATTTGTTCAATGGTGTAAGATGTAATATATTCACAGGCTTGTTGCTTAATTTCAAACTGTAGCTTTTTTCATATCTTCTTGAGACCACAGACCTTGATTAGTTTTTTACTATATGTCCAAACCCTCTAAAACAATAAAACATTGATTATAAAGAAGTTAAAAGTAATTTAAAGACTGATCCGATTGGCCCCAAATGATCTGATCCGATTCGCCCCATATCAATGAATTCACAAAATCACTTTAGTCAGAATACCGTTTACAATTGACAGGAAACACATAAGGTTTGTCAAAATTAGATCCATACTGAATAACATTACACAAGTACGTTAACAATCCCATCAATTTTTTTACCAAAAATACAAGTTATCATTATTACGTACCTTACAATTGGCGCAAAAACGGCCGTGGTGTCATTTCTGCATGGCTAGCGAGCATCGTTGGTGCTAAAGTACGAATGATATCGAAGTTTAGCAAATAGCAACCGACGCGGGGAGAGGGGAAGAAGTCATGTGTAGCTGTAACTGCGTTCAGTGTAGCGCGGTTTTTTAAATTTTAATATATTTCTTAGTTTGATCCGATTCGCCCTGTGATCCGTTTCGCCTCGGTCTACCCTATAAGTAAATAAATATAATAAATAATAATGGACACCATCATCTAGCCCCAAAATAAGCTACTCAAAGCTTGTTTTATGGGTAATCTATACATCGATATTCTTTATTATAAGTACATTGAAAACACCCAGCATACTAGATAATTGAAATATTTAATACAGAAATAACACAGCATATTTTACTAGCTCCTCCATGCGGTTTTACCCTGATGAAATTCGACGAAAAGTAGTCCATGTTTTATTCCAGGTTTAGAACGCAGTAATTTTGGGGTGAAGAGGTAACAAACCATCCAACCATCCATCCAAACTTTCGCATTTATAATAGGTATATAAACTGAGATCTCCAGAAACATGCAGATCGTTCTATTGACCCGAGGTGGGAATTGTACCCGCAACATCATGCGATGACAAACCTTCGGCCGCTAAACCACGTTAATTATGTCCTCGCGAGAAATGTTTATCGTGACTGGATTTAATTTTTGATTCTAGGAAGCTTTCCTTTGATAATTTTACAAGGTGGCACATAATATGTGACCCTGAACATATACAAAAAGAAACCTTTTAGAAAGTGTGTTTTGTTCACGTATTTTGTATAACCTTTTAAATAATCTGTGATTCCAAACCCCCGGAGGTTCGTAACACCGACACACGTTGACCCTTCGGGCTCTGAATAGCTACGAATTACGTTGTTTAGTATTAAAAGGTAAATTCAAGATTTCCGTATAAGTTACAAATTTTGTATTTTCAACCGATTCCAAAAAGGACGAAGTTCTCAATTTATTTCGTAAATTTTTAGTAAAAAATTAATACAATTATACATTCTCGTATATAATACGTAAAATACATTCCTTTTGAGAACCTTTTGGTTATTGCGATAACTTTTTTGGTGGGTCCGACTTTGTTGATTATTTTTTTTATTTGAAAGCTGGTGTTTTTGTGTGGTCCCGTTACAGTTGATCAAGATCTGAGCAGTGGTTTTTGAGTTATCCTTCATAATTTGATATTTGAATCATTTTGTTACTTGTCTTAAAATTAACAAAAATATGTTATACATACATATGAAACATTTTCGTGGCACCTTGTATGCATATTTGGGTCAGCAGCCATGACTGAATTGAATAGTCATCCACCTTTCAGTTCTTCGACATTTCATAGCGAATTCATCATTCCGTACAGACTATGAATAATAATGAAATTTTATTCTACTCAATGATTTTCAGCTGAAAAGTTTCAGCTGAAAATTCAATATTTACATGAACCAGGGGTGAATACATCCTTTCAGGTACTTTGAACTTCACATGTATCAAACGTGAATGATGTACAAAACATTATTGAGTTGAACTGTAGAATAAAAAGCCTTTTTTGTCATTTACATTGCACGTCCAATAGGGCTGAGTTGACCAATAAGTCAATAGTGCAGAATACATTGTGACATTACATTACATTTTAACAACTTTTAAAGTTTCAATAAATAAATAAATGAATTTAAAAATGCATTTTATTATAACTAACCTAACCTAACTAGTATATGCCCGCGGCTTCGCACGCCTTGTTTCTATGGAAACGTTTCAAGGCTATTTCTATTCCATGGGAACTGATTTATAGTATGGAAAGTATGCGTTATTCCAGGGCTAGAACTACGTCTAATCATAATTTTAGATTATTCCGATCCGTTAGAAGTTTTTGCGTGAAAGAGGTACAATCATCCACCCATTCATCTACACATCCATACAAACTGTCGCGTTTATAATATTAGGGGAGGCCTATGTCCAGCAGTGGACTAGGATAGATTGATGAAGTTATAGTTCGTTATATATGCTATAGTTTCAGCGCGCCCTAGCTTTTACAACTCTGTCAAAAGACCTCTAAAACATGTGTTTCTCCTAAATGAACATAACGAAATAATATCCAAGGTGTCGGGTTAGTCCGTAGTTTTAATTAATTATACCGAGGCTTTGACGGTAATAACGCAATCGAGCAAGGCTAGAGCCGTCTCTAGGGAGCCGGTAGGATTTAGAGGGTTGTTGAATTTCAGTTTAGTTTCGGCCGCATTTAGAATGTAAGCGGGTGAGTGTCCCGTAAAAATCATAGAGTACAAGCCACCGCAAGACCCAACCCCGTTCACACCCACAGAGAAGCTATTTAAAAGGATTAAAGGCTAAGGATTAAAAGGTAAATTATTAGAATTGGAATTGTTCATGAACTCGTTTGATATTGACATCATCTGCTTAACAGAACACTGGCTGAAAAGCTATGAGCTCATGTTCAACTTCAGTAACCACCAAGTTGGTAGTTCTTTTTGCAGATCACATGCTATTTGTGGAGGCTCTTTAATATTACTAAATAAACTACTGAAATTCAAAGACCGTAAGGACATAATATGTATGTCTGTTGAAAGCCACATCGAAGTAGCATGTGTTGAGTTGGAGCAAAGTATTGTAGTAAGTGTATACAGCCCACCATCCTTTGAAATATATGAAAATATATTGGATGATATCTTATTTAAAATAACAAAATCAAATAAAAATCTCATAATATGCGGAGACTTCAATATTAATCTTTTAGAAGTTAACTCCCACAGTAGTAGATTAACTAATTTATTTAAGTCTTATAATCTAAGTCCACTATTTATGGAACCAACTAGAATTACTGAAACCTCAGCAAAATGCATAGATAATATATTTGTTTGCCTAAATGATAAAATTATAAGTAAAAATGTAATAAGTAATTTAAAATCTGACCACTTAGGTCAACTGATAAAACTCAACATTCAAATAAAAAATAATAATTGTAAAAAGAAAATAACATATATACCAGTAACCACACATCGATTTGAACATATGAAATCACAATGGAATTCCATACCAACACCTAATTACTCACATAATAACCCAAGTGAGTTGTATAGCACTTTTTTTAAGAAATTCGCCTCTGCATTCAATTCCATATTTACACCCAGATCGATTGTGGTTTCTGATAAACTTTCATTTAGTGAGTGGGCAACTGTAGGTATTCATAAAAGTAGACAAAAGTTGTATGAACTGTATAATGAAAAACAATATAATTTTAGTGAGGAGTTCAAAGATAAAGTTAAAAATTACTCAAAAATGTTTAGAAAAGTTTGTCTAGTAGCAAAGTCAAATTATATTAGCTCGAAAATTAAAAATAGTGAAAATGTTATTAAATCAACATGGAAAATAATAAATAGTGAGACTGGAAAGGTTAGTACCTATGTTAATGATTATAATTTAAAAATTAATGATTGCACAATCAAAAAAGACGTTGAAGTAGCTCAAGCATTTGAAAACTTTTTTACTAACATTCCAATCTCTACTACAAAGAATCTAAACTCTTCTCAAGTGATCGCCGAGTCTTTACTCATAAAAAATGTACCTAAATGCGGTAGTAAATTTAATTTCATTCATGTTGATGAAAAAGATATTGTTAAGGTCTTTAAACTTTTAAATATTAAGAAAACTGCAGATCTCTGGGGCATTTCCGTTAAAATTATTAAACCTTTAATTGAAACAGTCGCACCAGATCTAGCTTTCATATTTAATGAATCTATTGATTGTGGCGTATTTCCTGATCTAATGAAACATAGTAAAATAACTCCATTGTTTAAATCGGGTAGTAGGTCTGACCCCACTAACTTTAGACCAATATCAGTACTGCCAACATTCAGCAAAGTTTTTGAAAAACTTATATTACATCAATTGCTTAAACATTTCAATGGCAATGACCTGCTACATTGTAAGCAGTTCGGGTTTACTCGAGGTAGGTCAACTACTGATGCCGGTGTAGAGTTGGTATCACATATTTTTGATGCTTGGGAGAAGTCGCAAGATGCTTTAGGCATTTTTTGCGACTTGTCAAAAGCATTCGATTGTGTTCATCATGAGACATTAATCAGGAAACTACATCACTATGGAATAAATGACACCTCTTTGGCTCTTCTTTCTTCTTACTTAAATGATAGGATACAAAGAGTTGACATTAATGGGAAACGGTCTTCGGGGTCTGTAGTTACTATGGGTGTACCGCAGGGGTCTATCCTCGGTCCTTTCCTATTTTTAGTTTATATTAACGACTTGCCTGATCTTGTAAAGAATAATCACGAGATTGTGTTGTTTGCAAATGACACTTCTTTAATTTTTAAAATGAAAAGACAATCAACAAATTTCGACGATGTGAATAATGCAATCTCGAAAGTTGTCCACTGGTTTAGCGTCAATAATCTTTTGCTTAATGAAACCAAAACGAAATGTATTAGATTTATTCTACCTAATGTGAAACAAGTTAAGGCTGATATAAACGTAAGAGGAGAAACGTTAGATATTGTAGAAAGTACTGTATTCTTAGGAATCACCCTAGACAGTAAGCTTCAATGGGGCCCACATATAGATAAGCTATCAAAAAGGCTCAGTTCTGCGGCATATGCAGTCAAAAAAATCCGTCAACTCACAGACGTAGATACTTCTAGACTTGTTTATTTCAGCTACTTCCATAGTATTATGTCTTATGGTATACTGCTGTGGGGGAATGCTGCAGACATTAACACCGTTTTTGTGTTGCAGAAGAGGGCTGTTCGGGCAATCTATAATATGGGTCCCAGAGAATCCCTACGTGATAAGTTCAAAGAAATTAACATAATGACAGTACCATGTCAATATATTTATGAAAACCTGTTGTATACTCGTAGAAATATCAATAAGTTTCCTAAAAATAGCGATATACACAATGTCAATACTAGAAATAAAAATAAACTCGCTTTGCCTACAACTAGACTAAACAAGGTTAATGTATCTTTCAAAGGGCAATGTATACGCTTCTACAACAAAACTCCAAGTGAGTTGCAAAAACTGTCAGTAAATAAATTCAAACAAATTGTCAAAACTATTCTTTGTAAAAAGGCTTACTATAAAGTATCTGATTATTTAGATGATAAAAAAGCTTGGGACGGATTTTGCTCCAACTCGAAAAATAACAACCTAACAAGGTAAAGGTTTCTGTTCGCTTCTTTACTTTAAAAAGATTGAAGTGAACAAAAATCAAAGTGAGCACTTTATTTCCTAGTTTTAATTATTAATAACATGAATTTTATGACGTGTCCAAGTGTCCTGTAAGGTCTTATGGAAATAAAGCACTTTGAGTTTGAGTTTGAGTTTGCTGCCACGTAGCTGTCAATCACCAATAGCCCTGCTCCGGTTCTTCAAGGAGCTGAGCTGGCAGGGGCCTGCTAAGGCAGGGGGATAATGCACATTATCCCCGTTGGCTCTCCTATGTGAGGTGTCAGTGGAGATCACAGTTCGCATAAGATGTTGAAAACATTAAATATATTGAAGAAGATACTATACGATATATTATACATGTCCTTTATATTGTTTAGTTTTGTGTATATTTTTTTTGTATTCACTTTAAGTACAATAAATATTACATGATTTTTTTATGCAGATGATTATAAGCTGGTTCGTACCGGTAAATTCCGGTAACCCGCTTTCATTCCAAGACGGTCGTATCCCGAGAGACGCTATTAGATCTGGAATAGCATTAACTTGAAACCTCGCTTGCTTTGGATCGAGTCGACTAAGAGTTTCTAGCTCAAACAAGCACTATATCTTGATTTTTTTCACATATTTTCATAACAATCCAAAAAAAATAAGCAGTAGGTAGGTATCTAACAAATGAAAAGTAACAAAAAAAATTATTACTTTTGCAACTGTCTGCAGTTAGCAAAATATTTTAATTAGTTTTACTTAATTTTTTTTATTCTTGATTGTAATTTGTTTTGTTCATAAAGTTTTTTTCCAAATACCATACAGAAAAAAATATATGAATTTGATTGAAGTATCCAGGGATGGATTTTTGGGTCACTACCTTTCATTTTATGTACGAGTTTCAGGCGTAGATTTTCTGTCCTATTTTTCACGACGAACCTTTTTGGCAATGTTTTTAGAGTTTTGCAGTAAATCAAAAGAACTTCACTCTCACACCGACGAGTAAAAAATCAAAATGTAAAATATAAAGAGCTTTCTAAAAATGGATCAAACAGTTACCAAAAATGGAACAAAATACCAAAAATGTATGTGAACTAGTTTCACCAAAGATGTTCACATTGAAAAACTATTTGGAAATACATTTCTCACCAGAGCTTATTTCGGATACTATTGACAAAACAGTTTTTTCTTCTAAAAAGCCGCAGCGTAGCGTTAAAAGCAAGTAAATATCAGTAACAAAGCTGCCTTTAAGGGTTCCCCTTTGCCTAAATAAATAAATTTTAGGGATCAACACTGTCTCACGTTACCTTACGATACTTTAAGTGGCTTAACCCTTAAAATAATACAGATAAAGTTCTAAATGTCTGCGAAAACTTTGAAATAGCTTTACTTAACAAGTACTTTGCAAAATTAGTTTTAAAACTAATGTGTTAAGGTTTAGTTTATCGTTGCTTTTGCTGAATTTACATTTAGCTTCTATAGTGCTCTTAAAACAATGGAATAAGGTGTATTTTACGAGGAACTTTGTTATATGACATTGCAAAAAATGCGGAAATCCACCCCAAACATTTGACAGCAAAAAGTCTTTCGTCGCCGCCATAAATCACGTTCTGAATTTAAATTTAAATCAGCGATGACATGTGCACTGTTTTTTTATTCTGTTGGCAAACTTGGGGTTTAGTTACGCAAAATACACTCACTATCGGTTTCTTTTTACTTCCTCACGCTGTTTTACATTTTATTTTGAAAATCATCATCTACATTCAACGTAAGGTCATTTAAAGAAGTCAGATGTTAAGAAAGTGAGTGCGAGGCTTAGAATCCTTATTCAAGTGTCAAATAGAGTTTCGACTGTATACCTACTTACAAAGTAAAGTTTCCTTTTGTATGAAAACCTAGTTACGTGATTGATTTCTGTACAGTCCAGTTACCTTCGGGCAGTGAAGAAAATATTTTACTTTTGTCATGTCAAAATATCGGCGAAATAAAAATGAAGCCCTCACGCTTCATAATTTTTTTTACAGTAAAAAAGCTTAGCCTACTCATTTTTGTTGAAATTTTTTGTTATTGTTTATTTAATTAAAAATCAAGTACAATATCTAAAATAACGCAAAAGTAATATTTTTGCTAAAAATTCAAAAGCATATATTTTATTGTATATTTACTTAAATGCTTCAATAGGTATCTATCATAAGGAAAAAGTAATATTTTTGCTAAAAAATCCAAGGTCTACCCTGCATCCCGCAACCAATATCTTCATAAAAGATACAAAACTCTCATATCTCTGGTGAAATAATAAAGCTGCCTAGAAACTTGGTGGCATCTGCAAGAGAGCTATTCCGTAACTTCTTCAAGATGTACGTTTATTCAACGACGAAGTTTTCTCAAAGAAAAATTACCTAAAGAAATAATAAATAAATAACACTTATTTTTTACAATTAAACACTTAGATGAGTCAAATTTTAAACCGTAAATAAAAATAAAATAGTTTAAGAAATAAGGTTTTAATTGTTTTCTCTTCGCTTCAATTACCGACTGTACTTAATTTACAAGCGCAACTAACACCACTTAAGAAAACTAAATTAATAATGAGGCATTAAAATAGTTCAGACCAATTGAGTAGGGCAAGGCGGTAATAATTTCTTGATATAAACTAATACCTATCAGGAAAATAAACATCTAATAATTACATAGTAGTAAATATGGTTATAAGTATAATAAATACTTTCTTAAAAGAGAAAAAAGACAATATAAAAAGGGAAAAGAAAAACATCATAACTTGGTTAATATAAAAATCACTACAGCTTCATTATCAAATCATCATCATTTTAAAACGTCTTAGCATCAACTACTGGGTTAAATGAGGCTAAAGACCTTTTTAGTTTTCAGCTAAATCTGCCCTGAACCTTATGTAGCCAAGCCACTAGTTTAGTAAAATGTGACCGAGAGTATCATGTTCTCAAATTTTTAATTTTATACATAAGTCAAAATCAAAACTTCATAAAATAATAGGCAATTATTTATCACCGGCCCCGTATTTTACAGAATCGTCGTGTACAGTCGTGCAGAACGGCAAGCGTATATTCATTTCCCTTTGTGTTCAAACTGCGAGAGCTTAATAAAACTGTGCGCTGTAAATATGTACAGTCGGTGACTACAGTGTCAGAATTATTACGACGGGACCTATGACGTAGCAGATAGGTTTTTTACGCGACTGTACCGGAAGGTGTGCTTTTACCATACATCTATTATTATTATTTTACCATAGAAAACACCTAGAAAAACCTTATCAAATATTTGCCGTTCTTACAGAACATTTGTCCTAAAACTCCATATTGAGTCACGCACATTGTATGGCGTGGACGTTACATGTCTAGCCTTATAGTTTTCATAAACTATGCTAAACCCATACTAAAGTCTCTTATAATAAAAAAAACAACATCAGCTGACGTTTTACACAGAAAATTACACTAATTTGGCACCAAAAGGTGCTACTTTGTGTCCATAATACTCTTGTGCAGTTTGGCCATAAGGTTGCCATATGTTAATTTTAATTTCCGTTGATAAGAGAAAACATGGCTCATTGTTAGGCTTCTTATTCTTGATGGGTAGTTCCTATGGTGTTTAAGAATGTAATTAAACAAAGGAAGACTCTGTTAGAAAACAGTTCTTGTTTTTACTTTCTATCGGAAAGTGTTCTTCTATGTTGTGAGTATCTGACGTAGAGCAAAGCTGCATTGCCCCGCAGCATTGCCATACAGCGGGGCAATACAGCTAGTGTCAATAATAAAATATGTCAGTTGAGCTACCTTCTGACTGTTTTTCTGTAGTTATCTGATGCAATTGTGACTATTACTTTTAATCGGTTTCTAGTCTTATGGTAATTTTCTTTGTCAATAAAGTCAAAATGACATAACAATAACTAACAACTATCAACCCATTCACTAATCATAACACGTCATCTCTCCATATCATTATATATATGTATATGTAAATCTTTATTTTCAAAAAAACAGTGCATAGATATATCATAAGTTTAGTTATACAACACGAAAATGTCTACGTATAATTAAAACATGAGCATAATATGACGTAACAAAACTTGCGTTACATCAAAACCTTACCACGACGTTTCTAGTGTAGAGCAGCCGTCAAAACAAATTAAACACTTGCTGTGTGCCGTGCTCACTTGGCTAAGGCTATGAATACACGCCCTCCGCTTCTGCTTACCAATCACTTTACTATGACAACGGTATCGTCGCATAATCATCACGAACAATCACAAATCAATAATTTAACATCTTTAAGCTTACAAAACATGCACTTAGAAGTCAAATTTTAAACTAAATAATTATCAAAATCCTACTAATATTATAAACGCGAAAGTTTGTTAGTATGGATGTGTGTTACTCTTTCAAGCAAAAACTACTGAATGGATATGGATGAAATTTAATTTTAGGCACAGAGATAGATTGTAGTCTGGAATAACACAGAGGCTATATTTTATACCGGAATTCCCACGGGTATGGGAATTACGCAGGTGAAACCGCAAGGCGCTTCTAGTAATATAATATAACGTGTTAATTGATTTTCTCTTTCAATGTGCGAAGGCTTACGCACTATAATTACACAATCTTTATTAAATTTCTTAGTGAGTTACTTCTTTATAATATACCCAGATAACAACACAGAACTTTATCCATGCACAGACAAAGTTATTAAGGTAATTAAGCAGAGAATTCTAGAGTACGCAATTCTAAATCTAAAGTTATTCTGTGAGTTTCAAACGCCATAATAAACTATTGCCGTGTACATCCGGCCTAAAGTTGTTGCACACTGGTTTTCCGCTCAAATGAGCACAGAACATACTTCAGTTCTCATTATTTTCTATGTATTTAATTCACGTATGTAAGAACTAAGTCTTGAATATTATTATGGTTGAACAGAACTAACATGCATGTTTTTTGTTAAAACTAAATTGTGTAAGATGTTGATATGATTAGTAAGAAGGTACATAATGAGCAAATTAATGTAAAATTCAAAAAAATGTTAGGTTTTAAGCCTTATTTTTTTGAGGGTGTTTTAAGAATATTTTTGTTTAAGAAAATCTCTACTAAATTAAGACTTTTTAACCAACTTCAAATGAAGGAGGAGGCTCTCAATTCAACTGTATTTTTTAAGTGAGCTCATAATTTTTTTCTAGATGAACCGATTTCGATGATTCTCTTTTCATTTTAAAACTGGTGCTTCTCATGTGGTCTCATATAAATTGGATCAAGATCTGGCCAGTAGTCCAAGAGCAACATATATTTTTTTACATGGAGGTATCTTATATAACGTAGGAAGCCGCTAAAAAAGGACTTTTGAAAATTCTTATTTCTAAGACACTATGGAGTCAATGTGGTATTACTAAAGTCTACGCGAATGAAATCGAAAGCTAAGTACTTCATCAAATTCGACTTAATTAAGCATTTTCTCATTTTTAGCATTAGAACTCAAAGTCAAGGTGCTTTATTTCCTTTAGACTTTACAGAACTCTTGGACACGTCATAAAATTCTGTTACTTTTTGAAAACTCGTTAATTTCAGCTTCCCACCAGTTCCCATGCTATAGTTTTAACCCTACGAAGCGTGAGGTAGTCGCAAGCCGGCTTCGATATCTGGTTACTACACTTTGAGGGTTTCCAACATGGCGAAGTCAGGCTAGCTTATAGACTGGCTTTTACTTCTTCTATAGGCTTTCTGATTCGATTGTATCCATATATTTACATATCTATGTAACTGAATGTATTAAATACTAGCAGCGCCTTGCGGTTTCACCCGCGGTCATTCCGATACCCGTGGGATTCCGGGATAAAATATAGACAGCCTATCTGTTATTCCAGACTATAATCTATCTCTGTTCCATTTCATCCATATCCGTTCAGTAGGTTTTGCGTGAAAGAGTAACAAACATCCATCCATCCATCCATACTTACAAACTTTCGCGTTTATAATATTACTAGCTGCGCCCCGCGGCTTCGTCCGCATGGAAATTTATTTGTCAATTAGTATATTAGATACTAGCGACCCGCCCCGGCTTCGCACGGTTTTATTATACGTGAAAAACTTCCTCTTGAATCACTCTATCTATTAAAAAAAACCGCTTCAAAATCCGTTGCATAGTTTTAAAGATTTAAGCGTTCAAAGGGACATAATGACATAGGGACAGAGAAAGCGACTTTACTTTATACTATGTAGTGAAGTAGGTAGGATTATCTTGTTCTTATAAGACAAGTTCTGCTTAGCTTGGGGCTACCTACATGATACTGTGTGGATTGTCCTGAATCGTTTATTTATGAAATTTTGAATAGACCTAGTTCTAGTCCAGGCCCCAAATTCCACTAAATAAATCGCTTCACCATTTAAATAGTATCGTGTCAAAATGTCAGTGTTAAACTCTTTTTGGTATTCTACTACCACAAACTTTTAGAGATTCATTCATAGCTGTGACGATTACCTTTATAACTACCAATTTGACATTCTAATTATGAAAGAAAATAGTAAAATACCAAATGCAAAAACGTCATTTTAATCATCTTGATTGAATGGCACTGTTGAGATCTTTGTTTTGAATTTAATGGAATTCGGCCCCAAGTATAACACATACCTGGGGCCGAATTCCAGGGGCTAATTTTCGTGCGAAGCTGCGGGCAGATGCTAGTAATGAATAAATAATCTATCCAACTCTCCAGCATTATATATAATTTCTCAAGACAGATCGCCGGAGCCGGTTTATCTAATGTCAAATTATTCTAATGGGCCCGGCCGTAATCTGTCACCAGGGTTGGGCTTCACAATAGGTGCCTACTCCGATGATTTATAACGTAGTGCCGACATCATTATCCATATATACACTGCTGATTTAACTATCACTTTCAAAATCAACCCGCCCCGGCTTCGCACGGTTTTATTATACGTATAAAACTTACTCTTGAATCACTCTATCTATTAAAAAAACTGCTTCAAATTCCGTTGCGTAGTTTTAAATATTAACGCTTAAATCTTAAAAACTACGCGACGGATTTTGATGCGTTTTTTTTTATAGATAGAGTGATTCAAGAGGAAGGTTTATACGTATAATAAAACCGTGCGAAGCCGGGGCAGGTCGCTAGTTTTATATAAATTAGATCAAGATATGATCAATAGTAGTAATACTATTACTTACTAGGCGTATTCGTTTCTATGGAAACGTTTCCAGGCTTTTTCTATCCCATGGGAACTGATTTATGGGATGAAAAGCAGCCTAAGTATTATTCTGGGGCTAGAACTACGTCTATTCAAAATTTCAGCCCGATGCGTTCAGTATTTTTTGCGTGAAAGAGGAACAAACATACATACAAACTTTTACGTTTATAATATTAGTAAGAACGATTTGGGACGCGTTTTTCTATGGAAACGTTTCAAGACTATTTCTATCCCATGGGAATTGATTTATGGAATGAAAAGCAGCCTACATGTATTCGAAATTTCAGCCCGATCCGAATTTTGCCTTAAACAGGAACAAACATCCATCCATACATCCGTACAAACGCGGTGATAATATTAGTAAGGATAGTAAGGAGTAGATACAAAATTCAACCGTGTATTCACGTTCACGTTTGAAACGTATTTCACGTAGAAACGTAGTTCCCAAGAGGGGCCGGTCAATCTGCATGGAAATACGACAAACAAGTGATGACTCTGCGGATTCATTGGGGGAATATGGCTGGGTGATTCGATGGATATTTTCGACAACCAGTGACGTAGAATCCGACGACGGTTGTGGCGTGGGCGTTGGGCTGAGATACAGGAGGCTGCTGTTTCGATTCCTGCTTTGGGACATACATATGTTTGTACGATCTGAAAATATTTGATTTTTATCTGAGAGTTTTCTTTGAAGAATAAAATATGTATGTCATCATCATCATCAGCTTATATCAGTCCAATGATGGACATAGGCCTAATGTGCGCCATAATAGAGACATTACTATTCGATTTAAAGGTAAAAAAGTAAAGTAAAGTAAAAAGTTTTATTTCAGAAAAGGTTACAAAATAGGTACATATTTAGTGAAATTTCCTTAAATTAATACATTTTATTAAAACTAACTTGTATCATTGAGCCGCGTAAAGGTATTTATAAACAAATCATAAAGGGAAACTTTGAATCAGATTTAATTCCAAGAAACTAATGATCAAAAATCTCTTTAAATTACAAAACCAACGTCCCTTCATAACTCAGTGGTACTGGAGACATATTTCATTCTCAAACACGGTGATAACTGTACGTACGTATTTGTACGTAGTACGTAAGTACGCAAGATTCACGCGCGTCGATCATTGTCGATGGTTCAATAGTTCACGCTTCATTGCGCGCCGGCCGGCCAAGAATGTCTGGGGATGTACCTACTTGTCGATTAAATTGGGTATCGATATCGATGTTTGCAGTTATCAAGCGTATGAAGTACAAAATCTTGTATGATCTCGCATATTTTCTAAACCTGTAAACCGACTGCAAATTCTTTATAGCAAAAATGAGAAAATCGATGTGAATGTACTCAATTATAACTAAGTATTGGTACGGTTAACTCAAATACTCTAATCAAGATCTGATAGCTTGATCAATATGGGAAACACCAGCTTACAAATAATAATGAATGATCAAAATCGGGTCACTTATAAAAAATCGGAGGAAAATACTAAAATAACTTGGTTGTGGTTAGACGATAAAAATGAGTCTTTGGTCAACCTGCTTTTCATTCCCAACATCACTACATAGTATAAAACAAAGTCGCTTTTTCTGTCCCTATGTCCCTTTGAACGCTTAAATCTTTAAAACTACGCAACGGATTTTGATGCGGTTTTTTTTAAATAGATAGAGTGATTCAAGAGGAAGGTTTATACGTAATAAAACCGTGCGAAGCCGGGGCGGGTCGCTAGTTTAAATACAAGAAGAAGGAAGAATAACTGTCTCATAGGTTCTAATAGGTTCTAAATTTTACATTCAGATGCTTCCAAAATAAGTTCGATGATAGAGTCTCAGAAAAGCTTGTCATTAAATCTGTGTAGGTAGGTACGGTTAGAGATCATGTAGATTTTATATATTTATCGATAACTTTTATCGACACTCCCACATTTCTAAATGCTGAGCTTGAGCCGCAAACCTGCGATAGACTCAATAAACTATAGGCAGTTAACTTCTGGATTCTTAGAAGTTCCCAACTGTCTGTATCGAAGTCTAGAAGTTCTAGAATCTTTTTGCAATGTTAGTGGCAGGTAAGACCATTGAAGAATTCATTATCTCATTCTATTCTATTCTACTCATAATATTCATTATATGGATGCGAACGTAGCAAAACGTAGGTCGGCAAACGCAGTGTAGGACGCCCTCCGGCTAGGTGGGATGACGATCTGCTAAAGACTGCAGGCAGATGCTGGATGCGGCAAGCCGAACAAGGCGCTAGCTATGGCGCTCATTAGGGGAGGCCTATGTCCAGCTGTAGACTAATTTAGGTTGTTGATCATTATGAGAATATAAGCGGGGGTTAGCTACGAATCTTACTTTCCTTTCCGTTCAACAAATTTCAGTTCATTTGCTTCAGATGGTAGCTCATGATAGAAGCGCCCATTAATAATTTCTCCCACCTTTCGTAATCTTAACGATGGGATGTGTAACTCTTTCTTGTCTCTTGTACAAGTCTCAACATCACACTTTTTCAAAAAGTAGTCCTGTTTTTGTGTTTGACTTGCTCCTGTCACTCAGCCATGACCCATATGTGATTAAAAATCTCAGTCTCAAAGTCTGACCATATTGCGTCAAACATTGCCATATGCATAAGGCACACTGTACGATCACACATACCTTTCACAGCTGTACACACTGTACCCACTTTACCAGCTGGCCCATCTATCTTCAACCATGCGGATTAATCTTGTAAGAGCGTACAAAAAACCGGTCGACAGGCAGACAATAGTAGAAGGTCAGTTAGGGCTGTCAAATAGCCGAATGACGACCTTGAGTTGTGAAAATGGACGGTGGAAATTATGGGAGCGGGAGATATGAATATTGAATGAGGTTTTGGGAAAATGTTCTGTCTGAAATTGTGCTGTCATTGTTAGTTATTTTTGTGTCTGTTGAATTCTTTTTAGCTTCAAACAGCATTATTTATTGCGGAAAAAATATTGCACTTAAACTGCTTATCGTCATTTGCATGTTAAAGTCCGTTGTTTTATTAATGAGCCTTGTTAGTAACATGTGTACTAAGCTGAATGGGGATTCTGGACCCCGAGGGAATCAAATACAAGTCTATGAAATTTTATTTTTAATGATGAAGATTCTCATTTTTTTTACTTTATTTATTATTTATTTATTTATTTACGTAATTTTTCTACTCTTGCTTGTAATTTTCGTTGTTAATGAAGACAGTTTTTTTACACGATAACTTAAGTTAGTTATGACGATATTAAAATATTTCAAATTTTTTCTTGGTTGTTTTTAAGTAAAAGCAGTATTTTGGCGTAATATACAAGTAAACTTATCGAAAACAAAAAAATAACAGCACAATAATGCAAGAATACGAGTAAAAGTAAGTGTATATAAAGAAAAAAATCTATAAGTATTTAAAAGAAATAATACGGTATAAACATTCCAAATAACCGTAGAACAATAGTCTAGGTGTGATCAGGATCAAGAATCAACATTTTTCCACTTTGTGTGGCCCTTGTATACGCAATACCTACTCATATTTTATATTAAACGCTTTGATAGCCCTAAAACTTGCGAGGAATGTATCAGTAGAAGCTAACTAGGAAATACTCGGTACAAGCTTCTCGTACAAAACCTTTATCATCAGCAACAAGAGCCCTATTGCAGTCCGTCTTCCGTGTAGTGACGTCAGTAGCCGTTAGGGACAGCCCTAGCCATCGATCACCTGGCCATGTTTTCGTCTAACGCGAGGTGACCGCGCGTAGAGACGTTGATACATTGTTGGAGCATACAACTTTGAGACGTTCAAGTTAATGCAATTGCATGCATGATTGGGTGCGAAGATACGTTGTTTTTGAGCGGAGGTGACAGATTTAATAGTGAATTTAGATTTAGTAGTTTATTAATTGACGATTCAGAATTGAATTTTTGATTAAAGTTATCGACATAGCTCAAAGAATTGGCAGCTGAAGTGGCAGTGGGCCATATCTCGCGAAGAACCGACAACCGTTGGGGTAAACGTGTTCTTGTGGGATGAAGATCTGCGAAAGACTGCTGGTAGATGCTGGATGCGGCAAGCTGAAGACAGGGCGTTATGACGCCCATTAGGGGAGGCCTATGTCCAGCTGTGAACTTATACATTTAGGCTGATAATGATGAAGAATTGAATTTGACTTAGAATATAAAGTTAAGGATTGATTGACCCTGTCTCTTCTTGAGGATCATCCATTATTCTCTGTCTTTTTTCCACTAAGGTGGATCAAGTCTCGTGCTTAAGGAAACTATTTTTAATCTCGATGATAGGTATACGAATAAATTCTAACTTATGAAGATACTTTTTAGCGGCCATTTTTTTGTAACTCGTTCCTGTCTGTTAACAAATTCACGTCCATTTTTACCGCCGTCAAAATTACCTGAAAAGAAACAAAACACACATAAGAAATCGGACACCGAACACTTAAAACACAATAAAATTACGATAACCAAATAATAATTATGAATTCCAATCATTAAAAGAACAGAAAATTTGTTTACGATCCGATAAAAGTGGATACATTTCATATTAAATAGGGAATCTATAAAAAATCAACTATCTCATAATCTATAAAAAAATACACGATTGTCTCTAAAAAGTGTTCAAGAACAAACAAACGAATTTGTAAATTTATCTAACGGTAACATAAAAAACTTTTGTGACCCGTCAAATGTTCGAGAAATAAGAACACAGCTCATAATCATGTCAGCCGAAATAATTATTTTGGTGTGTCTTTCAAAACTACAAACCGGCTGATTATTCTTTAGAGACAAAGTGAGACCATCATATTATAATAATATGAATTCGAAGTCATAACATACATTATTTGGGATTACACAAAACAACTGGTCAGATCATAATTTAATTTTTTTGGAACACAAAATAAGCTATAAAATAAAGAATCATGTCAAAGTTTTTACACATAAAATACAATAAAAATGAGAACCTCCTCCATTTTGAAGTCGGTTAAAATGGCTCTATACTGGACTGAGAAGTGCTTCTCCAGTTTGAATTTCGAATAAGACGTAAATTCGTCAAAATCGATATCTCGATTCTCGGAAATCACTGACCGTAACGTCGATTGATCGAACCGAAAGGCGTTTCGCAGAATCCATCAATATGCAAAACTCCTGAAACTATACGTATTTTAAAACGTTGAATGTATCTTATGCTCGTATTTCCTACTACGCTTGTTTGTCTTAGATAAGTTTTTTTTACGTGTTAACTTACATGATAATTATGATAGATAAGACAAAGTTAGCCGATGGATCTGCTAGGTAACTATCCGATTGTCTTTTGTTATCATTGGTCTAAGAGGCTCACAGATCATGGTTGGTCATGGTTTGGTTAAGCTTTTAGAATGAAACAAGCAGATACTTATTTATAAAACTAACAAAACATAGTACATAAATAATGTTGGATATCTAGCCCCAAGCTAAGCAGAGCTTGTGTTATGGGTATTAGATGTCTGACATACTAATACAATACGATTACATAGATAGATATTTTTTTATTACACAGATAAATAAATATATACATCAATAAATAGCAGGTACATAGCATGAAAATCAGCTGACTGCAAAAGCAAAAGCGTATGCCATGAAACTCACCAGCTGTTTACTCGGATCTATGGCACAGATGGTAATAAAAAGGTAACAAATGGTAATGGGAATCGGTTTGTACCCCCCGCAGCGGCGTACGGGTTAATAGTACGACTATGGCCTTATACATCTCAGCATGGTATTTGGTCTTTCAATATTTTAATGGATGCTTTTGGTAGCAGTGGAGAATTTGGGCTGAGAATTATATGCTACAAGGAATAACTAAGTGCAAGTAATTTGGAGAAACTTTTTATCAGTAGGTAAGTTTTAATTAATTTTATTTATCAAAGGTATTTTTTTAATTATTCATGGGTCTGATAGTATAAATTAATTAAACTATTTTTCTCTGTCAGAGATTATGCTGGAAAGTTTGATAACTATTTACATTTTAATGATTTTATTCAGTTAGTTTCAAAGAATTTCTGATAATAACTAAAAAGTTCGAAAAAAATATTGTCAAAAGCAACGTCCCTTTTAATCTATATAATTAATAATTCATATAATGTTCTAATAATAAATTTATATTCACGTATAAAATGTCAACGACACATGAAATTTTATTGTTTATATTATGTATAATATCATCAGTGTTCGGTACAAGGTATTTTTTTGTCTATCATATTCATGACTTCGTGAATGAATAAATTTCCATATTAAAAGGTAAATTTATAATTTATGAGTACTTTAAGTTCAACACATCCAGCTATCTAGATTTTAAAATTGACAAATTGCTTTAAATAGTTTCAAAAATTTACATTAGAACCAAATTAAGTGAAAATAAATCTATTTTCTAATTGAAAACTCTGATTTGCATAAAACGTTTGGAATATATTCAAGGAATTTATGTAGGTGAAATAAATAAATGCTTTTAAAGACATAAGAGGATCATTTAGAGTTAGTTCAAAAATTTAAAACGGAATGCCGTGGTCTTCCTACGCTCGAAATAACTTAAACACCTTACGTGTTGAAACGAAGTTTTATTTAAATAGCAGGTTAGTTTAGTATCCAGCTCAGCGAGAATTCCAACATTTTCGGTTCATTTTTCAAGCTGAAGCACGGTTTTTGCCCCATTTCTTTCTATACCTGCTCAAAGTCAAATGTTACTTTAAAATCTTATTATTCATGAAAATCTATTAAGTAATACATCATTCTTGTCTGAAGAAACGAAATAATTGAAAGAATAAAGAAACAGCGTAAAAGCTTTTTGAAGTTAATCTCTTCAAATTAAACTGGCTCAAGTCAAAGTGTTTCTATTTAATGTAGGAACGATAAAATACAGTTAAAATATCAGCAAAACCTGAACTTTTAATAATAAAATTGCATAGGCGTGTACGACTACAATTCCAAATATTCCTAACGTCATAATTTACCTAGCAATTTTAAAATCGCTAATTATACGCTACACGCAACTCGCACAAAGGGCCACAACTCCACTGAAAATACATCTTTATCCTGACAACTCAAGACTCAAAACTGTTTGCATTGATTTACTGTTTAATTTCTATAGACGATGAATGTGTTTTGAGGGATGTTCAGATGCAGAAAGACACAACAAAAAATAAGCCTATATCTTTACTGCGTACAAAAGATTTAAAGCTTTCAACCTTAGAAAATAAAGTTGAATTTTGGATGATGATTTTGATGTTGTTGTGGGATAATTCGTAAAGTAAAAATATGCCTCTGGGATATGCGTCCGTATTCATCCAGTGTTTGCAATATCCGCCCTTTTTGAACGCCAGATGTCTAAGGGCTATTGTCCACGGTCGAGTGCCCAATTAAATTGTTAATTTCGAAAATATTAAGCTTTGTAATATAACACGGTTGGCCGAATAATAAGCCATTTAGTGCTTACGGGTGTCATATTACGGTGAGCAGAGATTCGCACAAAAGGTGTGGACTTCTTTATGCTAGAATGGTTGTTAAGGTACAATCGCACTAATAAGTAAAAAAGTGACATTATAAGAAGGTGTTAACTCAAAGAGTGTTGCGTAGATGATTATAAAATGATTTGGCTTGCTTAAAAAACCAATAATGAAAGCAAACATGAGAACATCATCCATGTAGTCGAATTCAATAAACTACACTGTATTCAGGACTATTAATGATCATTAGTGTTTCTATGGAAACCGATATATGGGATGATAAGTAGCTATGTTTTATTCCAGTGCTGCAGTGCTAAAACTACGTCTAGTTATTCAAATTCACTCAATAATTCAATTTCAATACAAAACGTTGAGTATTATTTAACGTGAAAGAGTATCAATTAAAAATAGAAATAACCTTAAAACGTTCCCATAGAAACAACGCGAGTTAACTACTTTAGTTTTGTTGCTATAATCTGTAGGTAGGTTAAAGGTACTTGAATTAGATATTATTTTTAAAGTTTTATAGTCCCAATTTCGATCTTAAAATCGACGCTTTGATAGATTTCGTTACTAAGGTAGGTACATAAATAAATAAGGCCCATTTACACGCTTGTGTTATGTGTACTGACTACCTGATGTAGTACGTAACACATTAATTAAACTACATACGTACAGTACATAAATATTTTTAACTAAAGTATATAGATAACTATATGGCGCTCATTAGGAGAGGCCTATGTCCAGCAGTGGACTATTATAGGCTGGTGATGATGATGATGATGATGATATAGATAACACACAACACCCATAAAATCATGTTGTGTTGTGTTTCTGAAATAAAAATGACGACAGAGATTGAAACATCAAGAATAACCAGCTGTATTTATCTGTTAAATTCTTTATTTTATCTGTCTTTATTTATTTTTAAAAATCTAGATTATTCCCATAAAGATATTAACATATCCGTTGCAATAGATTATCTAGACAGGTGGTCTGACGTCTTGGTATGCTTAATTTTTATCCAGCAATTATGATAATCTAATGGGTTTAATATTACAATTAGAATAAGGCGTAGTTTACACGACTCGACGCGTCAAGTCTAAATATGGCATATATACATACTTGTTCGTAACCTGATTATCTCTTTAATAAGCTAACCAATAAACATATCTCTAGTAATCGTCAATGTTGCGGCGTTTTCTAAAAGTCGAAAAATAGCTTAGACAATTTAATATATTATTTATTCTTCGGCGAAAGATCCTACCATCTTTTGAACTCTAAGGTAAATAGGTTTTTTCTTTAATGGAAAAACGATTCATTTCGCAAGAGAATGAAGTATCAGCTTGCTCTTTTAGAATCAGCGTCAAACCATCAAAAAATCGCATCTAAAATTCGTCATTTATCTGAGTTTTATTTTAGTATTCGGCGATTAGTTACAATATCTCGTACCTAACATTAAAACTAAGTTTGGATATGAAACTGTCTGCATCGTTTTCATGCTGACAGTTACTAATATAATATTTTGGCGATAAGCGCTATCCGCGGCTACAGACTTAAGTGTATTTTTATTGAAATTCGTTTAATTTAAATAAACCATTGATGCATTACTATTAGACATTTACTCTCGAATTCTCAAACTTACATCAGTCACATTTAATAACACATCACATTTAATCTAATATCACATTTCAACGAAACTAATTTCCAATTAAAATCTTTCAAAAAAAATCCTTATTTGAGACCGGATCGTATTCGGAAATTGTCTCTGATAAGACTAAACAATCTTAAAAGACTATTCACGTCGACGACGACATTTTTCCGTTTAGTCGCATCGTGTAACTCTCGCCTAAACGATCTTTTAGAAGTTCGAATGCTTAAATTTACCTTACGGGAAATCTACATTATGGCAAAAGCGTAGGCAGGTTAAAAGTCAGGTGTTTTGACGGTGGAAGGAAAACATGTTTTTCCCATGAGAGTATGCCTTTGGAAGTTATTAGATTCATTGTAACGCTAATCGCCATATACCATATACTATATAGTACGTTAAGTTAGTTTGGGATTATAGAATTAGTCTAATGGTATGAAGGCGAAAGTTTGTGTTGATGATAGATGGATGATATGATAATGTACGTTATCATTGTAAACTTTCGCGATTTGTCAACATAATAGATAACAATTATTTATGGCGTAATTTGTTTTGTGTTTCCTCTATGTCATTTACTAGTTTACATTTAACGAATTCTTGTCCATTTATTTTCCGTGAGAAGCCAATATAGCTTGTCGATTATATACGAAAACTGTTAGATTGTGAGTATTGTGACATTCTTTGTCACTATCCCAATATTTACGATATCTCACAAAATTTACTGTATTATGTCACCGCCGGATCGTAGAATCAGACCGTTTGTAGAGAACATTAGTCCTAATTGCAAAATTAATGCTGATTTGTTGGAAATACCTTATTAATTACATTCAACGAGATGTCTGAGTGAAGTTTATCAATATTTTTGAACGACAATTACAGAATAGCGTTTTCAAACCGCCTAGCCATATTATTCTATAAATTCTATAATTCTACGATCTAGATTCTGAGACATTTCGTGGAAGCGAAAGAATCTACTTACCTTATGAAAAATCATACCCAATATTCCTGTTAGAAAACCTTTGAAAGGGATTGAATACAAAAGGGGATGCCCTACAAATGAGCATTCTTGGAATGTATAATGCTAACAATGGTTTAACTGTATCCGCAAATTAAGTAAGTAGAAAGGAAAAAACACGGTTCAAGGACGTGACAATGGTTAGGTACTTTTTAAAGTATGCCACTTACCGCAGCGATGATTTTAGTCAACAAGTTATAAAAGAACCAAAAAAATCAAGCTTTTGGTAGGCATTAATCGATATTAGTCATCGTAGAGACATTTGCCTCCCTCATGCGCCCTATCCTTTTCTATGTATAATAAAGAAATATCTATGTAAGTAATGTATTGTATTAAGTATATCAGTCATCTAGTACCCATAACACAAGCTCTGCTTAGCTTGGGGCTTGCTGATGCTGTGAGGATTGTCTTGCATTGTTTATCTATCCCCAGCTTGCCAAATCCAGCATCTACTTGCAGTCTTTCGCCATCGGCATCCTACACTGCCTATGCCAAGTCGCGCTTTCCACGCATACTCCGTGCTTTAGCGGACAGTGTCCTTTACGCCAAAGGTCACTCTTTAAGAAAGGTCTTTGTTTAAATGCTCTTAGCGGCCCTTTTGGCCTGAAGTAACCGAGTTACCAATACTGAATTGAGGTCCCGACGTATCACAAGATTTGAGTACCTACTTTGCAAGGAGTTGTGATATGTTGGCTATAGCTAACAACGAACGCGAACGAACCAGTGGATGACGAAAGCAAGAAGCTTCATTTGCCTTCGGCCGTTTGGCTTTCTCCGGGGTTCACATGTGTTCCTTTAACTTTTGAGAGTTTTCTTTACAAGGTCAAGAACACATGCTGGACAATCCACATAGCATCATCTAGCCCCAAGCTAAGTAGAGCTCGTGTGGATACTAGATGACTGATATACTTAATACAATACAATACATAGATATTATTTTACTAACATACACACCCAACACCCCGGAATAAATACCAATAATCGGAAGAGTCCCCAAGACGCTGGCGCATACCACGCTGTGATATTAATTCATCAGCTCTCGATACCAATACTTCGTTCATACTTGGTCTCATATCTAGCAAATATTACTCTCTTGTTCTTTTATATTGAATTATTCGTTCTTTATTGTAATTGAAAGCTTTTTGATTTTTTCCTCTGTCAGCTTTTTTAGGTGAGAGTGAGGATTGAGTGGTTAAATAATTGTTTTTTGAGGGCTCGTTAGAATTAAATGAATTTATTGTACATCTTTGTCGCTTTAGAAATTCGAAACATTTTTGTTTTAAGGGGGATATTAGTTGATACTTATTTCGCAAGTTTTTCAAAAAAATAGCTGTTAAGTTTTTATTTAAGGAGGAAGTTAGTTGATAACTATTTCGCGAGTTTTTCTAAGATTAATATACATATTTATAACAAAATCTTTACCTTGATGCCTATGCAAAATTTGAAGCGTTTCGGTCCGTATGTTTGTCATTATACACCCACAAACTCACATAAAACTATAGAAATATAAATTTCAAAACATGGTAACTATTTTATTGTATGAAAATCTGTGAGTATCAAATGGTCAAGGTTTCGTATAGATCTTAACGTAGACTATAGAGTCTACTAGACTTTAAGCTTCCTAACCCCTTGGATGAAAGAATCGTTTCAATTCTCTATTACTTCCTCTTTAGACGTACGTAAGTAGGTACTTCATGATCTTTTTGTACTAGGAAAAAAAGTTTTGTACAAAAATAGATCAGATAAATCACGAAAACATTGGGTCCAATTAACCGAAATTGCGTGCTACGTCAAACCGAACTAAGAAACATAGTAGAGCAGTAGCAGTACTGTATTTATATGCTAGTACCTTCAATCAAGCTCAACGATAAGACCGCCTTCTGTTTCATGTTTATTTTTTATTGAGTTTCGAGATTTTATTTTATGTTACTTTCTAGAACAATAATATTAAAAAGTGTTCATTTATTCAACCTATATTAGATTAAATATAAATTGTATAATCACAGATATACAGTTACCTACTCTTTCTATCAATAATAAATTTTAAGATTCTAATTGATCAAAAGTAATATTTACCTTTATCGAATAAGCTTGAAAGTTGATAAAGAGGTTTTTTGACTAACACTTTCTGAAAATAGTCGTCGAGGCCTGATATCGCATTCTTGATCTTTTTCGACTGACCTTTCAACTGTATACGGCAGCGCGATTCGTTTATTTCAAGTATTCTGTATACATTACCTACAGCTTATTATATCACCTTTGTCCGGTGCATCAAAAACACATAATAACTAGTTAATAAAAAAACTAAGAATACGTGGTGTTACCGAAATCTTTGGGACTTTCAGAAACCGGTAGTCGTCACAAAGTAGTTGTTGAAACTGAATTGACATGCTGATTTATTTGTACATTGTCTTTGCGGTAACGGACTATCTTCTAACATCTATCGCGCTTGTATATTATATAGATAATATCTATTGCTCCACTAATTGGAGCTGTCTTTATGAATAATTGATTTATAATTAACTTTGTACCCATTAATTGTCAGATTATAATCTGGTAACCTTAATATCAAGATATTCTAAGATAGTCTTGAATTTTGGTAGGTACTTAAATGAGGAAATTCGTTTGTACATGTTATTGAATCAAGAAATTGGGTTAGATAATATCCCACACTGTTTAAAGAAAAATAAGGCAAATGTTGGCCTTTTTGTGATTAAATACCTACTTTCTACTCTTTTAAACAAACTTCAAAATTAAGAGGAAATACTCAATTCAACTGTATTTTTTGTTTCTAAAATCAACATCATCGGACTAATTGTTCAAGAAATAGCGTTTTTATTTTTACTCACTAACCTCTCTAAATGTTTCGTAGTTTCTACGACGCGGCTCCGCACGCTTTGTTTCTATGGAAACGAAGCAAGGCTATTTTTAAACCATGGGATGGGAACCGATATATGGAATAAAAGGTAGCCTATATGTTATTCCAGGACTAGAACTACGTCTATTCAATCCAATCAAAAATTCAGCACGATCTGTTCAGCAGTTTTAGCGATAAAGCGGAACATACATCCATTGATACTTTCGCGTTTGTACCTAAGGAAAGTCAGAATATGCGAGTAGATAAGAATCACAGCAATAGATATCTGTTTTAGGAATAGACAAAAAATTTCACAGTGTAACAAGCACTAGAAATATCACCAGAAAATCAATGAACACGAATTTTATCTCCACAGGCTGAGAAAGGGCGTAACAGATAAAAATAACGGAATAGTATTCAAAGGGATAAGGATACCCGCCTCAACGTCAGCGAAGAATACTGAAAGGGTAAAGTACTGGACTCCATTATCATCATTACATAGTATGAAACTAAGTCGCTTTTCGCTGTCTGTCTGTCCCTGTGTATGCTTAGATCTATAAAGCTACGCAACGGATTTCCATGCGGTTTTTTAATAGATTGATTCAAAAGGAAGGTTTAATGTAATGTATCAAGTAGGGTAAAGTTCGGATTGATGCAACAGAATGAATGCGTGACAAACTGACAAAAACCCAACTTCCTGAAAACGCAATCAACTTTTGATAGGCTTACTATGTAGCCTAGAAAATGAGTTCAATTTTTAACCAATTAATAGTTTATTGCTATTTACAGTAGATATGATTTTTGGCAGTAGGAATTTTCCTGAATAATCCGAACTTTACCTTCGGATAAATCACACTGAATTCTCTGTAAGATTTTTTTCAGGATATTTATTCAAGACCTCAATCACGCCTAAAACTAACAAAATTCCACCGTTTGTAACATTTTTGCGTCCATAAGTTACAATCTTCTTTACTAAAACGTAATGAGCGTCAAGTTATTGTTTTGAAGAAGTCGTAGGCGGTAAGACGCTGCATCATTCAAATATGGTAATGCGAAAGTTTATGACTTAAGTCTAGTCTAGTTGTTATATAGCTTAACTTTCAACTCAGGTGTGCTCAACATCGCACTATTATTATAAAATGTCTTATGCTCCTGGTTTTGTTTTTCAGAAAAAGTGTGAAAAGTGAGAACCGCGAAATGCTTTTAGACATTATTTTTATCATAGGAAAATATGAAAAAGATAGATTTTTACAGTTACCTTTACTTATAGGAATAAATTATTTATCCGGATCTGGTTAGTCATTTTGGTGTAAAGAAGTCACAAACATTTACACTTTCAACATTCAAACTTTTATGATGTGATGCGAACTTTATTACTTACTTATCAAAGAAAATTACAAACAGAAACAAAAACTAGTATTTACCTACTTATTTACAATTGAAACGAATCCTACGGCAGAATTCAATATTACCGATAGTACCAACGTAGTGAAAACTATTAGCACGAATAATGAGGTGTTTCGTTAAAAAACCCGTCAATTGCTAGTCGGACTCGCACGCAAAGTGTTCCGTACGCCTTATCTATAAAAACGGAAAAAAAATATGTTGCAAAGGAGCCCTTATATTTTATTGTTTTTTAAAACTTATTCTTAAAAAGGCAACAGAAATATATCATCTGTGGAAATTTCAACAGTCTATCACTGTACTTTTCAATCTTAAATTTAACTATCTAAACTGAACGAAAAGTAATAAAATCAGCCTAGAATAACTACTAAATTAAATACAGAGAACGCAAACATTAAAATGCGGTAAACAAAGCTCGGGCATATTCAAACACTTTTTATATTAAAAACTTTGCATGCAACCTCAAAGGATTTTTGAAAGAAGGAAAAATTGCATTATTACCTCTTTTATTTTAAATTAGTTCTTTAGTTCTTTGTAGTAATTTTGTCAGATATTTTGCTTGGCAGGTTGTATTATAAAATAGCCTAAGGGGAAACTGGGTAATTCCGATGCATGCGTTTGAAATTTCTATATTAGACTTATTTTTCAAAAGTTTATTTGTGCTTATTAATTTTATTATGCTACGTACATCTACCGGCTCAACTCTATCTATCTATCTATCTATCTATCTATCTCTATCTATCTATCTATTCAAATATGACTTTAATCTCTCTCTTTTAGATATATTTAACGGCTTACCGCAAGCTTCAAGCTTCAATGGATGGAATGGAAAGAATAACGTAGATTTAAGATAAACGTGGGGTATACTAGAAATGAAATAAAACTATTAAGACGATGATTAGTATTTATAAATTACTACATAGTGGTGTCGATTCTGTTGTTTAAGGAATCCTAACTAAAATCTTAAAATTTCTTAGTTAGATTGACTTAAAATTTATGGTATTCTGTTGCAAGTCTTAAAAATACCTAATTTAAAACGTGTTTGACAATCGTAAAATCTCTCTAAGTTTAGTAGTTGGTGTTGCTGTAAGCATAATAAATATGTTTTCTATAATGTTGCATGTAACTTTTCTGTACCTGCCCTGAATGTTTTTATTCACAAATTACATTAAATTCTAGGTTTTCGTAGTATAAGCTTTGAGCATTCTGCTTGTAAATTTTAATCATGACCAAATTAGGTGCCTCCTAAAATTAAGTTAAACGTCTAATCTTAGCTAAAAATGTGATGCACAGAATACGGTTTTAGCAATTTTAGCTAAGTTGAGTTGTTTAAAATCTGTCATCCTAATTTTAAATCTGTCAGTCTAATTTTTAAAACACAGAATAGTATTCGTGGATTTGACGTTTCTAAATCTTAAAATTAGCTCATTTTAGCTAGGTCTTAAACAAGAGAATTGACGCCAGTATAAAAAAAAGTCGCTTTCTCTGTCCCTATGTCCCTATGTACGCTTAAATCTTTAAAACTACGCAACGGATTTTGAAGCGGTTGTTTTTCATAGATAGAGTGATTCAATAGGAAGGTTTATACCTATAATAAAACCGTGCGAAGCCGGAGCGGGTCGCTAGTTTAGATTATAAACATAGGTAACAAAACAAAACATTAACGCAAAACCAATTGTTTTTCGCTTTGTTGTCGAATTATCTTTACTAGTTGGAATTAATTAAAACAATAGTTTCCGAGTATTTTAACATAACCCGTAGGTATTTTAAATAAGTTCTATAACAATAATAACAATGGTTATCAAACCGCGAAACCTTTTATAATCATGGAAAA
Source organism: Eupithecia centaureata (assembly GCA_944547425.1). Classification (NCBI taxonomy): domain Eukaryota; kingdom Metazoa; phylum Arthropoda; class Insecta; order Lepidoptera; family Geometridae; genus Eupithecia; species Eupithecia centaureata. The sequence continues at coordinate 2,802,859 of OX155702.1, read as the reverse complement.
TTAAGCGTAATCAACCAGACTTTCCTGTGCCGTGGTTTAGGACCTTAATAGAGCTTGTCTAGTAGGTACACATGCAATTTATTGGTCAAATAAAATAAATAAATAAATAATGCTGGATAATCCACACAGCCTAACACCACCACATCTAGCCCAACGTTATTATACGGGTACGTTATTATACTATATGAGCTTTTACTAGCAGCTTCGCTAAAGTGGAAGCTTTTCACACTAATATTATAGAGATATAGACGAAAGGTTGAATGGACGGATGGATGTTTATTAATTATTCTAGCATTTAAACTACTTAACGTTTCGGGCCGAAATTGAATGGACGTTATTCTGGACTTGAATTATAACATGGGTACTTACTATTCATCGATTTTCACGGGGCCAAGGATCGGGACGCAGCTAGTGAATTATAAAAATAATTAAATAATGCTGGAAAATGCACACAACATCGCCTAGCCCCAATGTACTCGTAAGCATAGGTTTTGTACTAGATAACACTGATTAGTTATTACAACAGATATATTTTTTACATAGAAAGCACACCCATAAATACCTGCATCGTACAAACATTTGTCCCGAGGTAGGAATCGAAGCGAACATTCGTCCGCTGCGCGACAGTGCTTGCCAAAATTAACATGTTGTCTGAGACCAAAGCACAAAGCCGTGTGGTTCAATTCATTTGTTATTGGATATGTATTGCATTATCTGATTTGATTATGTATTTTAATTTGACGATAAATTTAAGTCACTCACTGCTATAAAGGAAGTCAATATCCATATTTTATCAAAGGTTAAAGCAAGATAGCTGGTTCACTACTTTTTTAGGGTCCCATACCCGAAAAGTCAAAAAGAAATTATAACTAAGCCTCCACCTGTCTGTTCGTCTGTCTGTCCATCTTTCAGCGGACTGTATCTCATGAACCGTAAAAGCTAGACAGTTGAACTGTTCACAGAGTTTTTTTACCATACATAGGCGTTTGGGAGCCCCTTTTATTTATTTATTTAAATATTTGTAATAGCGGCAAGACGAATAAAATAAAAAGAATTAGAAAACAAATAAAATAAAAAACAGAAAACCCGAAATAAATTTCTATTTAATATTTACAGAACGAAACATTTGCTGGAATCGAAACCGCAACACCCTGAATCAGGCAGACCTCTCACCCCCTGCGCCACAAGAGTAAATAAGTTAAAGGTGCTTAGTAATCGAGGACGCTTTATTTAACCCAGCTGCCACAATAAAGCTGTAAACAAACCCCGGCAGCGCGATCGCAATTCAGAAAACCGCAGATTGTGAAAAACGATTATTCAGATTCGAAGCGCGATAACGAAGGCTTGTTGTGGCGACAATAATGAACTAGCTGTTTTAAATTTACTGGTTCATGATGAATTGCTACCGATATAATATCACTACATAGTATAAAACAAAGTCGCTTTTTCTGTCCCTATGTCCTTATGTCCCTATGTCCCTATGAATGCTTAAACCTTTAAAACTACGCAACGGATTTCGATGCGGTTTTTTTAAAGAGATAGAGTGATTCAAGTGGAAGGTTTATAGGTATAATAAAATCGTGCGAAGCCGGGGCGGGTCGCTAGTATATATATAAGAGATAAAAAACATTAAATTGCATACCTACCTATTTTTAATTATTCTAAAATCTAAAATCTCTAGAACACGAATGACTTAATACTAATTAAACCTACATAAAGATCTTTTGTGCGCAGCAGAGTTCAGGGCAAACATCAGGCATCGATATTGGTCCTTACCTTACCTATAGGTACTTAACTGCACTGCTATGTGCACTGCTGAATATGAAAGAAGAAATTTGTACCTTCTTTATAAGTTGTAAAAAACTTTTTTGTTTTTTTTTTTGCTCTGAAAAAAAAAGCTCAAGATCGGTCGGTGCGGTTATTTCTAGTTACTGACCGGCGATTTGTGGCAAAAAAAATTGCCTAAGTATGTCTATCGGAGCATGATATTCTGTCTTTGTAAAATTTTATTTAAATTCGTTCAGCCACTTTGCCGTGCAAATGCAACAAAGAAACAATGGCTTTCAAATGAATGCAAAAATATATGTTTTCAATGGCTTTGGCTAGTTTTGGTACAATCAAAGTGAAGTCCCATTCATAAAACCGACCAAAATTATCAACCGCATTCATAACTTAAAACTCCATTGTCTTTTTAAACCAAAAGTCGGTTAATCCGCTTTTAATCCCGCATTGCAATTTAATGCAATAATAAACCTTAAGCACCCAAAGATAAGGCTCGGAACAAAGCGCGAAATCACATTACGTACCAAACAATACGCAATCCGGTGGACAAAATTACAGTCAAGTTCCGAATACTGGACTGTGCTGCGTTCAGACAAGCGAGTAACTGGATCCAGTTACAAGTCGAATGAGTATTAATAATGTCGAATGTCAAATCAGTAATGACTATCCAGCGCAGGACATACCTAAGGAGGGATAATTATGTATTGTAATTTAGGTTTTTTTTTCGGTTTTAGTTTATAACTGTAATTTTTACTGTTTCTCTTTTCTTAAATTTTTGTCTCGAAAGAAGTGAAAACCATCGTCGATCTGATTTAATATGTACCAAAGCCAATATTGAAACAAAGTTAATGAAAATTATTTAAACTATCATGGTTAAGTAACACTAAAGTCATTTAAAACGGGATATTTACCATGATTTTGATTAGTTATAAGTTTTTCGATATTTCGGCACAATTTCATGCGTCATGACTTCAGTTGTTTCGTGATCATGGCGCATGAAACTTTGCCGAAATATCGGATATAAGTAAATAAAAAGTTCAAAGTCATTTAAAACAAGATATTTAACATTTTTTTCCATGGTCTCCACATACTGAAGCCGGAGCGGAGGCGAAGGCGTGCCGGTTTTTCCTATGGCACCGCGCCGCCACCGCCTGCGGTGTGTGTGTAGGCTTTCATATGATTCAATAGAATACAACTCGCACGCTTTCGCCTCCACTCCGCCACTCGAGACCTCGAATAAAAAAAAAAAGGTAAATATCCCGTTTCAAATGACTTTAAACTAAATCATACAAACGAAGCACCACGAACCGAAGTCATCAGACAGTCATTGGCAGTGGAGCCAAAATGGCGCCGGAAGCAAACCGCACCAATGCCGCACGACAACCGCAGCATAGCCGCAGCTTTAGCAAAACAGAATCGCTGCACTGCAAGGTAAAATCCATTGAACAAGTGAATTAATTCTCTCGAAGGTTCCAAACAGAATTCAAAGCACAGCTTACAATGCTTTACATTTTAATCAATGAATCTCTACTCGTACTTATTAAGACAAAATCAATATAATACTTAATAAAAATTGATCTATTTAATATACTGTATTAAGTACATCAGTCATCTAGTAACTAACAAAAGCTCTGCTGGGGCTAGATGATGATGTATGAATATTATTTATTTATTGTATTTATTAATATCTAAATAATCTTTGACTTTAGTTTAGATCAAATAACTCTCTAAGGAAATTGATATCCAAGTGACTGCAGTATTTGTCTAAAAACTCTTTCAGAGTCTTAACTTCTACAATAAGTACAGTCAACAGCAAGCCAATATTATCAGAGTCTTAACTTCTACAATAAGTACAGTCAACAGCAAGCCAATATTATCAGAGTCTTAACTTCTACAATAAGTACAGTCAACAGCAAGCCAATATTAACGTATCATATTACATACATCGGAGAACCAGTGAGAGTCCGAAATTAGTCCGTATCGAACTAACCACAAACAATTCGCTGTAATAGGATAGATAGAACACAGCATTGGACACCAGTTCATTGGTCATTGATGTAATTTTGCTTATTTAGTTGATACGACGACTATATTGGGGCACATTTCTAGCCCGAATGCCTTAACTCCTTTGTTATAGGCTAGTAGAGCCCACGGATTCACACGCTTTGTTTCTATGGAAACTATAATTTGAATTGGAAACTAAAATTAAAAGATTATTTATGGAGAGCATTTACACTTACCTGAACAGATCTTACTTATTTTATGGCTAAGTTTACAAATTAGTCCAAAATTGTTCATTTTTTTTTAAATAAAATGTATTATTATGTCAAACCGGGCGAAGCCGGGACGCGACGCTAATCCTTAATAATGCGTATTTTACTGACTTCGACTGACAGAAATACGATAAGATATTCTTTATTTGTAGCATTACATTGATAAATACTAAAATTAAATATATAATAGTGTTCTCATTTCGCTGTAAAGAACAACTGAGTAAATAAAACTAGTCGGTTTATAGTTTCAAATCAAATCAAACCCAAGAAGTTTATTTGTTACTAACAGCCTGTCCAGATAGGGCGCTTTACGCGCGTAAAGCGCTGGACTCTCGACTCGCGCGTGCTACGCGCGTGCTACGCGCGAGTCGAAATACTCGGGCGAACAGTGGAGCGCGCGTAAAACGCCACATCTGGACGCAATATAAATTGAAACGCGCGAGGGCACTCGCGCGTAAAGCGCGCGTAAAGCGCCCTATCTGGACAGGCTGTAAAGCTTAGCAAATGTTTCAGTCAGTTGAGCTACCTCTAGATTGTTTAATAACAATTGTAAATTGGTCCTAGTTTTATTTTGTTTCTATACTTTGATTTTTATTTTCTGTGTTAATAATAGTATTTCCAATTTACAGCCTGTCCAGATAGGGCGCTTTACGCGCGTAAAGCGCTGGACTCTCGACTCGCGCGTGCTACGTGCGAGTCGAAATACTCGGGCGAACAGTGGAGCGCGCGTAAAACGCCGCATCTGGACGCAATATAAATTGAAACGCGCGAGGGCACTCGCGCGTAAAGCGCGCGTAAAGCGCCCTATCTGGACAGGCTGTTAGAGTTTTTATTATTAAGAAGTTTTGTCGCTGCGCTGAACCGTAAAATAAAAGGGACCACGTTAACTCACTATTCAATAACCCGTTGTTGTTCGTTTGCTATAAAAATAACGTTAATGAACCTCTAGCTGTTTTCTACGACTTCTTTTGATTTGTAGACGCAAAAGTTCCGTGGAAACTTCGCGAAGTTTTCATGAAACTTTTGATTGACAACTTCGGATCAACAAATCGCAAATAGGAAATTTTCTGGTTAAAACTGGTTTCCTTTTAATAACGACTTTTTCGGTGGAAAACGAAAGCGCAACAGGATTTTTGACATTTCTCGATCGTTTTGAACTTTTCGCATTGCCTTTTGTTCAGTGAACGCGGTGTTTCATTTTAATGCCGATAGGCGCTGTCCATAAAAATATAATCCTACTTATATTATAGACGCGACGTATTGTCTATTCTACAATAGAAAACATGAGCTTAGCCTTTGGCCTACATCAAACATTAAACTCATAGGACTAACAGCCAGACCTACGCCTCACGTAAATATATAAACATAAAAGATAACTGGTATCAGCGGAGCGCTGTCGCGTGGAAAATGAAAACTAAATAAAAATGGGCCGCGCCATCTTCAAATATTGGCTCCGCATCTGCTATCAAAACTTTATGCGATCCTTGTGTATGGATGTGGGAAGTGAGGACGGTACATCACCACAGCTGGGGAAATGGTTTTGGTTGTAGCTTAATTTTAAATGTTCTGTCCTCTCGTGTTTCTTGTCTTATTTGTAACTTTTGTACATATATTCTGTACCTTTTGCAAGTATTATGTTAGTTTATGTTTCTATTCTACCAACTTTGTGCCACCACTCAAGGCCCTGTCTGAAAATCAGCGTCGCTACTAGCTACGGCCTGTAGCGGCATAATGCTGAGACAGGGACCTTTTTGGCCCCTTACCTATGTAAACTTTATTGTGCTTTACTCTTTTTGTTTTTGTTTTTTCTTGTTTCTGTATATGTTTTATGTGTTATTTATATTATGGTTACCTATGGTTAATTATGGGCCAAATAAAAGGATTTTCTTTTCTTTCTTCTAAATAAGCCTGATTTACACTATGTTAAGTATGAAGTGCAGGTGATAAGTGCAAGTGACATCCTACTAATACAATACGAATTCCCCGCCCCGGCTTCGCACGGTTTTATTAAACGTATAAACCTTCCTCTTCAATCACTCTATTAAAAGAACCGCATCAAAATTCGTTGCGTAGTTTAGGCATATAGGGACAGAGAAAGCGACTTTATTTTATACTATGTAGTGATAAACGCGAAAGTTTGTAAGTATGGATGGATGTTTGTTACTCTTTCACACAAAAACTACTTAACAAATATGGATGAAATTTGGCACAGAGATAGATTATAATATAGTCTGGGATAACACATAGGCTATATTTTTCCCGGAATTCCCACGGGAACGGGAATAATGCGGGTGAAAACGCGAGGCGCTGCTAGTCAACCTATATTAGTAAACTGTCGGACACAGTCATTTAATGACCTACGTGGCGTAGCGGGCGAATGTCCCCTACGACGTAGAAATAAAAAAAACTGCCTCCTCCAAATTTTCGCAGTTCCGTATGAATGGTTGTCGCTGTGTGGGGGCTACTTATTGCTTCGAGTTTCTTGACTTTTTTTTTCTTTTAGGGTCCCGTATGGTGCTATAGACCTAAATAAGATATCTGGGATATAAAATAGCTAAATTAGTGAGTCAGTTTAGCATGATGGGGACGATTCTGATCGTCATATGGATTAGTTGAGCTTTCTCTAGATTAATTTTTAAAAAGATTGTAATATAATCATCAATGACAGTGACACAATTTTTAGTTTTGACAGCTTTCATTAAATATTTAAGTTGTTTTTCGTTTATTATTTTAAACTCGTTTATACGTTTTATTTATGTTTTTGTTGTTTCTTGTTTTAAGTGGAGACTTTGTTCTTAATTATCAGTGTTGGTCTTTAGTTGTTTGATTTTTGAGTTTTCATACAATATGTCTTTATTTACATTGCATAATATCCTGAAACAAATAGGTATCTCTGTCGATAAAAATGTGTTCTATTGTAAATAGTATTATATAAATGTCAAAATAATAATTAGACATGTTTTAAAAAAAAAGTTTGTCATCGACTTTGCGTCCGTAACGCCAACAGTAAAGGTTTTTGGCTGAAAAACAGCGCTGAGCGGCCCTCGTTCAGCACATGCTGAGCCAACACCTATTTCGGCACAGAGTCATAGAGGCGAAACTCGATTTGACGCGCATTCATTTATGTTACTGTGATTGTATAGACCTCCATGTTCACTGTTAGTTTTTGTAATTTATTTATGTATGTGTCGAAATAAATGTTTTCTTTCTTTCTTTCTTTCTTTCTTTAAATGTTTCACAGTCACAATATTATCTTCGGGTTGCTTAGCGTTAGTACGGAACCCTAAAAACCTTTACGCCTTACTTGCTCATCCTTACAACACATCGTTTTGGCTTTGTTTGAATTCGTCGTCAACTACAGAACGGCATTGAGTTTTTGATTGTGTTTTCGGGTCTTTCTCCGTAATCAACAGACAAGCATATCTATTGTTAGTAATATTAGATAAAGAAAATACAGGAGATGTTTTCTTACTTCATATTTTTGGATAGTTACTTATAAGTGAATCATAGGCCTTTTTACGCTTCTTTGGGTTGTGATCTATGATTTGAACCTTGATTGTGATGTATGGTGTGGATTTTGGGACGCTGGTAGTTCCTGGGACAGGATAAGATGGAAAAGGTTTGGGACATTATCTATCATTCGCTCGTCTAGGGTAGCTATTTTGGGGTCAAATGTTTTAAATGAATATTGAATGTATTTTTTTTCTTTTAGGGAGCAGAATGTTTTGAACGAAAATGTTCAAATTCAGGCCTTTGTGAAGATTACTAAAATTTTTTGAATCAAAGAAGAGGAATTAGTCTTCACTACATGCAATGCATACATACAATACATTATGTCCCTTTGAACGCTTAAATCTTTAAAACTACGCAACGGATTTTGATGCGGTTTTTTTTAATAGATAGAGTGATTCACAAGAGGAATGTTTTTACGTATAATAAAACCGTACGAAGCCGGGGCGGGTCGCTAGTATTCGATAAATATAAATAAAGAATCTAGCCTTAAGCTAAGCAGAGATTTGTTATGGGTACTAGATAACTGTTATACTAAATACATAAATACATATGTATTTTTAAACGGCACAACACATCAGAACAACTTGAATATCTGCATATCATAAAAAATAAGTCCTGCGACGGGAATCGAACCCGCCACCTCCGGCGTCGACCGCTGGGCCACAAAGGTTATCGATAAAATAAGACGTCCTTTGTATCATCACCGCCATTATCTTTATTCACTACTACATAAGTACGACCCAAAACGATCCAGCCATTCCATATTTCCGATAATTCGAACCACGGAATTAATAATATTACCACTAAACCTCACCATAAAGGCCAAAATTTACCGGCTGATTAGTTTTTCCAATAAAATCGGATATCCATAAAAATAATCCAATTGGACTACTACAATGAACGTCGACAAACGATTATTGTTGCCCAGTGTAATCCACCCTAATGTTGAGGACATTTGATACGCACTACCCGTGCTCCAACCGATAGTTTTAATCGGCAAATAGCTACTGGTTTTTGCTGGCAACACTCAAAATTAATTTTCTGTTCTACACATGGTGTACTAAATTAAGATACTTTTTACTATATTAAGATATTATTTATATTACTTACATTTACATTACTGACATTTTACATTACATTATTATATTACTATATTATGATGATACTTTTTACAACTACCTCGTTGGTATATCGGTAGCATATTCAACTGTTGTTATTGAGGCGAAATTTGATACCGGCTGGAGTAAAAAAAATAGGGATTTCATTTTTTTTATTTAATTCCTTCCTCACTTTAATGTACCTACTTAATATTTAAATCTACGAATAGGGAGCTCAGTTGCTTTAGATGGAAGCTATTATAGAAGTAACTACATAAATTCCATCAACACTGGCAATTTCATATAAAATTTCCTCAAAACATCGTCATTTAATTCAATTTACGATATAGTTCAGGTCCAAACCTAATTTTCTCGCGTAACATCAGTAACTTAATGAAATTGAACAATACACAACCTGTAATAGGGCGAATGTAACATAATTTGTTAGATATTATAAGGAAAAGGGTTCTGCGTAATAAGTTTCGCTTCTAGTTTGAGTTTATTTATTATTTGTAATAATTTAGGATAGGCTCTAAAAGGCCTTAGAAATCATTTATATCAAGTATTTTATAATGCAGCCAGTGTCTTGGGGACGCTTCCGACTGGTATTGACATGGATCAATTGAGCTACCTTTAGATTGTTGCAACCGTCTGCAGTTAGCTAGTTTCAATTGTATATACTAGTTGTAATTTTTTCCATTCCTCGATTGTAATTTTCGTTTTTATATTATTAAAATTAAAGATATTTTGAACGAAGTATGTATAAATTGAATAAAACATTTGTTTTTATTATTTCTCAAGGAGTTGCAGTGTACCTGCTTTTGCGCCTTTATATTAAACACGCAAAGTCACAAGAGTAGGTACCGTACAGAGTTTTCATAAGACAAGAAATAAGTGAAATAAAAATAAATAATTTTGGACAATCCACACAGCACCATCTAGCCCCAAAGTTAGATACTCAGTTCCCGTGGGAATTCCGGGATAAAATATAGCCTATGTGTTATTCCAGACTATAATCTTTCTTTGTGCTATTTCATACATACCTATCCGTTCAGTAGTTTTTGCGGGAAAGAGTACACTATTTCTTAGATTATTTGATAATTACATACCTATAGTTTAAATTTGACTTGTCTAAGTGCTTATTTTGTAAGCCTAAAGAAATAAAGATTTTGATTTACTGATTTACATAGTATAAAATAAAGTCGCTTTCTCTATCCCTATGTATGATTAAATCTTTAAAACTACACAAAGTATTTTGATGCGTTTTTTTTAAATAGATAGAGTGATTCAAAAGGAAGGTTACACCTATAATAAAACCGTGCGAAGCCGTGGCGGGTCACTAGTTAAAAACAAATGAGTTTCACAGTAACACCGCTTGGTTAGCAGTTTGAATGATTGCAGCTGATTTAGTGACAAACATCCATCCATCCATACTTACAAACTTTCGCCATTAGTAGGATAGTATAGATACCACCCAGAACAACGGAACAATAAAAAGAGTATGTATTTATACCTCCTAAGTATTTCGCAAAGCTTCATCTATTCCCAAAACTATACTTACGAATCATGTTTTTCCGTAAAATCGTATTGTATTACCGAAATATACATCAATTTTATGAAATTGATTACATAAAGCTCCGGTGAGCCCGGGAAAATACGTAATTTAATAACTGGGGCTGCCATGCCCTGTTTCCCTGAACGATAGTGAGTAGAAGGCGTTTTTACGAAAGGTGGATGCGAACGGATAAGAATGGACTCCGCGGTTCCTTTTAAAAACTTCTTAGTTTTAGTTGAGATAAAATTTGGAGATGAGGTTAATCCAAAATCAGCAAAAATTTACCTTTTACACTCAAGTTGTCAGCATTACTGTTTCCTTTTTATCTAACTCGCTTTAGCTAGTTTCTTTAGGCTTATAAGATAAGCACTTAGACAAGTCTTACGTCGTCAACTTTAAAGTAAGATTAGAAGCAGCAAAGTTATCAAATCAAAGGTTATCATAAAAACGATGCAGAATCATAAATACGATGTGTTTTCATATTTACGCCGCAGCGAGCACGTAATTTTTAATCAACTAATGCTTTTATTGCAACGCTACATTAAGTAATATATTTCCCCTTTCATCCAACGATATTTCCTTCGCGGAGTCCATTTTTACCTCACTCGTTCTCAAGGGCATAAAACCTATTCTTTTAACCTGTTTTATGACGGTTTCTAGATAATGTATACGATGGTCTGCTTTTTATGACAAAGTATTACGTTGAGTGCATAATCGAAATTATAAGAAACTAGCGATAGACCGCGGCTTCGCACGTGAGCCTTAAGAAAAAGTCTGAGCATGGTATTTACCAGGCAGCTTTGTCAGTCAACTTTGACGTTTTATTGTCATACAAATGCAAATGTTTGAATGATATACCTAGTTGTAAACATTGCAGACAACAGTGATATACATAGCTGTCTTTTACTGTTTCTTAATCAAAGGTTAAAAACGGGACCCTGTTACTAAGACTTCTCTGTCTATCTGTCCGTCTGTCACCAGGCTAGTCAAGAACAGAAATAAATAAAAAGTAAAATAAATAACAAGACAGTTGAAATTTTCACAAATTATGTACATATTTCTGTTGCATACATTCAAAAAGTGTAAAATAAAATAAAACATGAATCAAGAACGTCCAAACAACTGATTGATTAATTTTTAATCAACCGTTGTTGGTGAACTCCGGCACAGACTCCGGTGGTGTAAGTATGTCTTCAAGTCTTTCCAGCTAACTACAACCTGAGAATCTTCAAGATAAGAGTGAATAGGTGTCTTCTAGACCTTCGTGATTCATTATCAGCATTTTACCATCAGATGCCATCATGGTTATACCTAATCACCACGCTTGGGTAGGTTGATTAGTTTTCCCAGAAGATAGATTTAATAGTTAGAATAATATACTTTTTAATGCTAGTTAGCATTCTCTACCTGCTAACCTTTGGGTAGTGTGGACAACAGTAGACGAACAACACAACAAACAACACACGGAACAGTAGTGAAGAGGTGTTTATAACACAGTGGAATCCACAGAATGAGATGAAGGGGTATATTTAGACGTCGCGAACGCCACTGCCATTCTGCCATTCAAAACCCAAAACAAGTAAAATATACGATGTGACTTAAAATATTGCTCGAGTGAAAATCAACTTAAAGAAATAAATATGTTGGACATAATTAAAACAATTACTTAAATCAGCACAAATGACAAACAAGCAACGAAGGAGTTTTAATTGAAAACAATCTAAGCAACAAATAATAAACATTAGAAATTCACAAGACAAAGGAGGTTCAGTACATTTACTTTGGCAAAGTTATATTTTAATAACTGTGACATAGTATAGATGAAACAGTGTCTCATAAGGATAGTAAGGTAGACGTATAACTTCAAGAACTTACGTTGTACTGTTTTTTTTAGTCATTTAAAACACTTTTATAAATGTTATTTACTTACTTTTTTACAATGATCTTTTGAGTCTCTACTAAATTTATGAATATCTTTAGTTATCAGATTAAGAAACGAAGAAGTGGCCACGTGGACATCGCGTTCACCATAGCTAGTCCTTCACACCTTATCCCAACTTTAAACTTAAACTTAACTTACTATCCTTAACTTTAAAGCACATGAAAATGAAAATAATTTTATTTAACAAAAAAGCTTAACTAAAAACATATGGCTAGGTAAGTATCTATTGTAAATCTAGGAAAGTGCCTAATTAAAAAAAACCGAAAACAAAATTACATGGGAACTTTAGGTGAGTACTATAGTTACTAAAATGTTAAATATAATAGGTACAAAAATGGAATATGATGACGCAGATTTCAACTTAACTTAGCCGGGTAATACCTGCGCTACTGCTAACCTCCTTTACAATGCCAATAAGAACCGAAAGGGTCTAAAAGTTACGCAATAAATCATCAGCACAAAGGTCGGACCCTCGTCATTACTAACACGTCAAACGCAAAATGATGCGCACAATATGGTTGTAGTTTTAGATGAATTGCCCAGTTTCAGTTCTGTCAACAATAACTATTTCTTGCAGTTTTTATAGCTGTGAACAGTTTTCTAAAATTTAGATTTTTATATAATTTATAGCTAAACCGAGTTATTTAGGTCCTTTATCAAACATAATGATCACCTTTCCCCTCCCTCTCTGCCAATAAAGTTTGTTGGAAGCGAAGAAACTCTGATTAATTCTGAAGATTCGTTTCGTGTTAATGCAATATTCCATTTTTTCGTGGTTTAAATCTTTTTCTGTGTTATTATTGATTGGCATTTATATACGCAACCAAAGGGCTTGCCTTGCACAAAGCTACGCGAAACGAATTAGATCCTCAACATTTAGATTTTTACTATGAGACGTCGCAGCGCATTTGTATGTAGGTACCTACAAGTCCTAAGTCGAAAACGTAATCTGACTAATATTGTAATTGTAATAACGAATATTTGCAGATCATACAAACATTCGACGACCGATGTGGCGCGGTGAGCGAAGGTCCGCCTGTGATGCAAGTGTTTGCGGGTTCGATCCCCGCCTTGGAACAAATTTGAATACGATCTGCAGAAATTTCTTACGTTGGTCTGGGTGTTTTCTATATTATATTGTATTAAGTATATCGGTCATCTAGTACCCATAACACAAGCTCTGCTTAGCTTGGGGCTGTGTGTGGACTGTGCGGAATTATTTATTTATCTATTTATCCCGCGTGATCTTGTGTGTCGCAAGCGGATCTTCTATCTTCAAAACAGAATTAAAAGATACCGCGGGTAGTTATTAATAAAAACAACAGATGAACCAACAATAGACGCACTGATGCAATTTACTGTAGGGAATTCCCCCAAATTACGACCATTTGTTTACTTTACAAACTAGTTTTGTCCATACGTACCTAAGCTTTGTTTATTTTTCATTAGAATTGAGCTTGATTTTATTCATAGCTATAGTTTTCTTGGTTTAACCATTCTGCCACTTTCACATTCATTATTATTAGTTAAAGTGAACTTCAATTTTGTTTTTACTGCACATTAATGTACTTATTACTTAGTATTATTGTGTATATTATTAGGTCTATAGTATATTTTATACACCGAATATACTTACGCATTTTTAAGGATAACTCAAAAGTACTGGTTAGATCTTTGAAACTTCTTTCTTGTAACTTCGTGAGAATCACCAGCTTTCAAATAAAATTCAGTAAAAAAAAAAGTTCTGTACAAAAAATCTCCCACAGTTCAAATAACCGATATCTTTCTGCGGTTTCTCCAAGAAACCTTTAACCATGACCTTACGTTTAATTTAACCCCTCGGGTTTTACATCTAACCCCTCAAACTCACTCACCGTAACCAAACACATGTCTAAACATGGTTCTAACCGTGGGTTTTAACTAACAAAATGTCAAATTAAACTACTAGTTAGTCTAATAGTTGTTGCGTGTTTAGAAATACTTTGAAATGTGGTTTTTGTTGAAGGGTTTTAAAGGTTCTAATAAGGTAGTAGAGGTATATGCCATATGCATATTGGGTTCCTGAAACTTTTTACTTTAACTGTAGGTATTAATTTAAGCTCGTTATTTTTAACATTACACTGAAGAAAGGAGATCTGTAAATTTCGATTGTCGGGTATTTAAAGCTGAACATTTATCCTATACATATATCTATCACCAAACAAATAATTTTCTTCTTTTATTCTTTTAAAAAATACTGACCTGATTTAAATGTTTTATGTCATAATAGCAGTCAGAAATCTCAGAATTACAGTTGTGTCAAAAAACAAGACGTGTATAATTGACACTCAACATAACTGAGGAAAAAATTCTGAATACTATAATCAATTAAACCACCTAGGTACCTTAATAAGTGTAAGGTACAATTTACTTCTGTTGCTATAGCATTTTGAATCTAAAAGGGAAAATGCCATAATAATACAGGTGTTTTTCAACTGTATTCTTAAAGAAAAAAATAGGTGTAAAAACCAAACGCTGTTATTTGTAAACATGGATAAACCTGACCATTTGTTTTTTTCTTTCTAAAACCGCAACCACGACGGCTGATAAACAATACATGTTTTTTAATATTCACAAATACATGCATAGAACTTGTCAAGATGAATGCTAGAAATGGCTTTATAATCGAATATTTATTTTACTATTATTCTATTTCTCTGTTCTAGGGGATTTCATTGACTTTTTCATGTTGAAAAAAATCAGAACGAGATAAACACTGCTAAGATAGAAATTTATAAGATTGCTTTTAATTTGAGGGTTAAAATATTCAAAATAATTTATTTTCAGATAATACATCCATATGCATACACAATCAGTAAAACAATAAAAATTAAACCTAAACCTAACACTGTATCTGTGGCTTATCATTGAGCCACCAGTGATGAGAGCGGTTTTAGCATCATTGCCCAGTGGCCCATGATGCTGGAGCGAAGGTCCTGCGCCACAGCAAGTTAAGGGGAACTCTGTTGATATCCCTCGTTATGAGATAAAACGTTAGTGTTCTTCCAACAAAAACATGGATCATGGTAAACCCGTTTACATTCACAAATAATGAGGGAAAGTCTTTAAAATCAAACTATTCCGAATAAGTCCGGCCATCGACACACTGTCCTATAAAATGGCTTACAAAGAACATTTATAAAGGTAAACCGCGTTTATTATTAAAACAGAGGGGACAGTGTACCACAATTTACCATCTGCATTAATTCACACGTAGTTAATCATGGGTTTGGCTATTTGAGGTGTGGAACCACTGTCAGCGGTTTTTAAAGCTGAAGCGATAGTGCAAAAGCTTTCGAATAGGTGGTTACTTAACTTAGTGTCGCAGTTGGCAGCGCATCCCATACTGAGGCAGGGGCGCGGTTTCAAGTCCTGCCGAAGTCGACATTTTTTGCGATATTATTTAATCTCTTTAGGTCTCTCATGTTTGGGGCTCACATGTTGGGCCATGGCCGATGAGACGATGAGTAAATAGTCCTCGATACATGACGCGAGATTATTATTGATATTGAAAACATCTCTGTGTGTGAGTGAACAGCGCGTATTGAATCAGTGACTTCCTTGGAATAATCCTACAATTTGACTGACTGATTTGTTTTTTTTTATTGTTTGTATTGTTTTCTTTTGTGTGATTGCTTTAAGTTTAGGTTATGATAGGACTGACATACTTAAAAAATTAAAGGGCTTTAAAATAAAGAAGATTTTTTTATAAAAATATGTCAGCCGTACCGCTCTGACATCGTGAATATCGTGATGGTGATTTAGATAGTGATAGCGTTAATAACGCTCCCGCTACATCTCCGACCACACCGCACAGCTATGTCACCGTTTGTGATTTCCCCAATCAGCCGTGCATTATTCACGTTTCCACCACGTTACTACGTTATTTGTTACTACGTTATTCGTAACGACATAGAGAATGGGTACAGGCTTAAATTGCATACTGACTAGGAGTTTTATTTTACAATTTAAATGGAATAATCGATGGTTTGTAAAGCATTTTAATGTGAAACATGATAGTAAAAACATAGTTGTTTATAGAACAGTATAAAAAAACAGCGGTTAAACACCGCCGCCGATGCGATGTCCAAATGAATGTCGGAATGCGAGCTTCTACCGACTTTAGCGACGAAAATTTTTGCAATGTTATTTATTTTCTTAATAAATATTGTAATAACAGTTCATGGACACTATCAGTGATAATTTCCATCCCCGCTTGGACCAAAACAGGGTTGTTAACCCAAGAACCAACCAGTGTGGCAACATTCCGGACAATAGCGTAACATTTAATATGAAATCAGAGACAATAGACCCGTGCTACAACTCCAATTGGTTTCACTTCAATTGAATTTTGAATTGAATTTGAATCGATGAAATTGTCAAAAGGTATTGTTTAATAAGTGCGTAATTAATTTTATTGGTTGGTTAATTAATTTGGGCTGTAGCGTGCTTGATACACGTGCCTGGAAAATATATTAAAAAGGTGAAAGGATTTTATAGTCAAGTTCTGTGCCCGTTTTCGTTGAAATTAATGTTTTGTTTTAGGTTATTGTAGCTTTTTGATGACCTTGTGGCGAAGCAGGCGAAGGTCAACTTTCTACGTAGAAGGTTTAAGGTGCGATTCCGGATAACAAGCAGGACCCCGCGAGTTCGTCCGCATGGAGTTAGACTATTTTTACCGTTTATTTTTTAAATAAAATATTTATTTTTTTGGAATTGTTTCAATAATCGCTGAAACATTTAATTTTTATAACGCTAACCTGCATGTTAAATTTTAAGGCCTAATACTTTTGGTTCCTGTAATACAGAGAGTAAAGAAAAAGTAAAAAAAGTAAAGAATCTAATTCTACGCGGACGAAGTCGCAGGGTACTGCTAGTTCTATGAAGTTATATTGAAGCCGGATCATTTACATAAACCATTACTTCGCATTTGTATTGAACATATATTCGTTTCTACAAATCTAAACTCTAAGTACAGTTGCCAACAGTTAAAATCCGTTCTCTAATATAGTCACACACAGTAGGTTTCAGGCGTACAGTTGTCAAAACAGTGCGTTCCCAACTGGGACGTATGGTTACCATGCAAGTCTTCATTTGACCTAGTTCCAAACTTAGGGATGTGCATTGGTTTTTGTTTCAGTAATGTAGACTTGATTTTGTTAGTCTTCTTTAAGTTTTGTTTTGGTTTACCGAAAAAATTTAAACAAGAACTTTCAAAGTTTCTAGATTTCTTATAGTATCCTTTTGCCCATGTTTTTTATGTAAGTTTAATAATTGTAAAGCTTCCAGCTCTTTGTACGGTAACTGAATAAAAATGCGGATAAAATTGTTTTTCTTCTTATGAATCCTAGCCATTCTTAATTTTTAATTTTAACTGCCTATGGCTTGTTTGACACAAATTCTGACCAACCGAGTCGAGTTGGGTAGTGACTATTCTTAGTACTTAACTGAATTATTTTACGATTTATATTTATAATTGGGACCTAAAACATGGAATTCCTTTTTAGGTTTCCGTATCCAAAGGGTGTCAATGGGACCCAGATGTTGTACATTGTTGACGGATTAGCTAATCGTATTAATATTTGGTAGTTTGAGTAGCAATTCAGTAGTATGTCTGTAGTATCTCTTAGTAACTCAGATGTGGGATAACGTAACTCAGAAGTGGGATAGCAGGAGTCAACCAACTCTCAGGCAAATAATTAGTTTGTAAATCAGAAGTGGGATATCAGGATTAAAAAAACTCTGAGGTAACCAGAGAAACCAGCAATTTAAAGTGGAATCTCCACCCTCTGACCCATACTGAATATTCCAAGTTTTCAGCCTCTCAGTCAACTCATTCTTACGAGTCATCCATGCGAGTTATTGGATTCGCGAAAAACATGGCGGCCGTGGACGCACTCAGAGAAGAATTTGGAGGGGCAAAGGAATCAGAATACTTATAAGGTTAGGTTGTAATTCACGCGAGATATTGGATTCGTAGGACATGTGAAGGGATTGATTTGGGGGTTGACGGTGTGTTTAATTTATATAGGAATCGTTTTTCAAGTGATCCACACAAAATAAAGTATTTGTGAAAACCATGGCTAGTTAGTTTATAGATGAAGTAAATACCAACCTACTACAACTACTACTTTATAGTTTTCTCTAGTTGAATACGTTGTTAAACAAAAATTTAAGACATAATAGATGTTTAACATAAAAGCGAGAGACATAATATTTGGATGCATATATTATTTTACTGTCGATGTCGAGTATTGATATTGTGGAACGAATTAAACTGTCATTTTTTATTTTCTTAAATAATTTTAACCTCACACTTAGCGTTGTCACATTCGATTGAAAGAACTATGATTCACTTCTTTTGTGTCTATTTTACTGGCATTATTAGCTACCATTTAATTAAATTAAGCATCACTAGTTAAGAACGCTACGTACGTAGTCCCTACGGTACTCTCTTAATACTTAGAACTCAAGCCTCAAGCACCTCAAGCACCCACCTGTTCTTCCCTGAGTGCGCCCACGTGAACTCAATGAAAAATTAAATTATTTGCCGTACGACAGTTAGAAATTGTTGGGAAATACCTGTCTGATTTGCCGGCGTGAATTTTTTGCCGGGAAATTTCGTTCAGTAAACAAATTTTTATGATAAATATTTAGGTAGGTAATATGAGGTTGGCGCGCTTCGTAACTTGATATATTTTCAGTTACGATGTGAGAGAAAATAAATGATGTTGCTGTAGGGTTGGCGAAATCCTCAAATACATCGTTATAATGTCAATTTTTCGGGGAAAGTTACGAATAGCCTTCTAGCTGCTGGTATCGTTCAATTAGTCACGTTTTGTTTCGACTCTAAAAGTAGTTTATAGAAAGAAAGAAAAGAAAGAAAGAAAACACATTTATTTGGCCCTTTTACATATTAAATACTTATAAATAACACATACAATAAACAAGAAGAAGAAACACAAAAATAAGAAGAGTAAGTAAGGCTATTTACATAAGGGGCCAAAAACGTCCCTGTCTCAGCATAATGCCGCTACAGGCCATAGCTAGTAGCGGCGCTGGTTTTCAGACAGGGCATTTTGAGTCTAATGGTGGTATTTTTCTACCATTAAAATATAGTCTATGTGATTAACAAAAGATACATTCACATTTTGATTGTATCTGATTTGGCTGACGATCTCAAGAGGTGCAAATATACAGGACTCTACAGAGCCTACGCATTTGCTCCCCTTGGAGTCGAGACCCTAGTACCGAGGCTCTCCGGGGTATCAATGCGACGCGTGCAGTTAACTCAATTGTTTCAATTGTAAATATTAGTTTTCAATTGTTTATTTTCTTTGATTGTTATTTTCTTTGTTAGTAAAGATTATTTATCTTGTTAGTTGGAAAAACTTTGTGGCATCGTCTGAATTTCAGACGCGTAGTCGCAAAAAAGTTGGAAACAGATTTTTGATAGATGCCAAACATTATATAAATTCTACTAAATTTAGGCTGATGTTTACCAAAAGGTAATCGTATTATTAGAAGCTTCATCTTTTATCCTTTGATGTATTTGTAGAATTTATCACTTCAAATTTCATTGCTCGGTGTTCTCTTTGGAAAACACATGCCTTTGGTTAATAGATGAAAAATGAAAAATGAAAATGAAAAATATGTTTATTACTACTAATCTAAAAATACATTAAAGTAAGTACAGAAATTATATTATTTAGTAGAAAGGATTAGTTAACAAAAATGATAATGATTCCCACACTAGGCTGGGCCTGTATCGTGGGAACCAAAATGATTTACATGCAAGGAGTAAACTAGCCTCAACTGACTGTCAAGTCTGTGTGAGTTTAATAATGATATAAGAACAAAAATAATCAAAATTTTGAGGAATGAAACTATACAAAAACTTTAACTAAGTATACTAAAAACTAAAAATAAAGATAACCTATTATATTTTAATTCCAAACAAACAAAGTCAAATAAAAAGAATAATTAAATTAGAAGCTAAGACAAATTATTGGAAAAAGTAAAAATAAAACATGCTTTATGGGATCCTTAAGAGTAGACTTTCAGATAGACTGACAGAATAAAATGGATAGGTTTTTTAGAAAATTTCGACGAAGTTTCACTTTGCTCATTAACTTGTAGCAGGAACTTATATAGAAACAAAAGACCGGGCATAGTATACTAGAGGTATAGTTATAAGGTAGAGTGAACGCACGATATGAGCCCAAGAAACTATTCCATGCAGCATTCGTGACTGGCAGTATTTAGCTAGTGCAGTGTGACTTTTCACGCAAAGTTCTGCCATTTCACATTCCTTTTATTTATTAGCTTTTGCTTCCAACCGTAGTTAATGGTTTTTCGTGCTTTCTTCGCATGTTAGAGTAAAGTTGTAATCATTTTGGGGTGTAGGTACGTGTGGCATAAGCATTTTTAGCAGTTTTTTCTTGATAATTGCTTGTTGATTTATTATACTACAACCATACAAATATTTACATGCCAAGGAAAGATAAATAGTATGTTCGAACGTGTTCTTAAGCGGAGGCCACAACTCGCCAAACTTAGTGTAGGACGCCTTCTAGCCAGATGGGATGACGATCTTCGAAAGACTGCAGGTAGATGCTTGATGCAGCAAGCTAAAGACTGGGCGCTATGGCGCTCATTAGAGGAGGCCTATGTCCAGCCGTGGACTAATATGGGCTGATGATGATGATGATGAAAGACAGTTTGAATGTTTAGATTTTTGTTTCCTACCTCTAAGCTTCAAAACTACGAAACGGATCAAAAATACTTACTATTTTTATTTAGAATCCTTAAATATGAAGTGCGAATGAGTTAGTTATATTGTGTGTTTTGAGTGTGTTGTGTAGTACACCCACAATATTTGTCTGTGTACAATAAGCTCCTTTTGTCTGGTTGTAGCATTATTAGGTTATTGTCAGGCATTTGGCTGTAGGCCTAATACGACGAGATAACCTAGATGTAGTCGACACGACGTCGATGCTCTATACAGGGTGTACAAGACCATGCGAGCACTCAGCGATGGGACAAAGCGCTTTGGGACGTCATTAAAAGTTGCTGGAAAGCCACCCATAGGTGCTAAAAGCGAGGCTGGAGGAATTACAAGAGGCTTACCTACACCCAGAGTGTTTTGCTGAATTGTCAGGATATGATTTTGTAGCTCGGAGTGGAAACATTAAAGCAATGATGATTTCAATGCCCGTTTGTATACAAAATTGCATAATTTAGAGTATTAAACTGTAATTATTGACCTTACCCCAAAATATAATTACCTATGCTTCTCACTCAGTATTAGATAAGTATTTAGCGATTTTTCAAATTCAAATAAAGTAAAATCAACGATTAATGTACTATTTGCTGTTTACGACACGTGTGAGCGCCAAGTTCCTATGTATTAGATGTTAATAATTCTACTAAGTATCAAGCGTTGTCTCGAGCTATTCCATGTCCTGTTACACCCTATACCAGTACTTAGTTAGTCGGTTTGCGGTGATAAGGCATGTCGGATTGTATTCCGGACCAGACAGAATCTGACAAGACGTTGTGCTTCCGGATATTAAGTATACCTGCCACCACCACATCCATGGATAGTTCCTAACCATGAGTTGATTACGAAACAATGCATATATATTGTATAGTACAGCATAAAATAGAAATATAAGGACAGGAACAGACGAGAAAAAGTGAAGATCGATTCGGGTTTTATTGAGCTTATAATAAATCACAAAAATATCCAAAGTTATCGATCGACATAGCTTAAAGAATTAGCAAGCTGAAGTGGCAATGGGCCGGCCATATCTCGCGAAGAACCGACAACCGTTGGGGTAAACGGGTTCTTGAGTGGAGACCGCGACTCGGAAAACGTAATGTAGAACGCCCTCCGGTCAGGTGGGATGACGATCTGCGGAAGATTGCATGCAAATGCTGGACGCGGCAAACTGAAGACAGGGCGCTATGGCGCTCATTAGGCCTATATCCAGCAGCAATTTTCCACGAATTCAAACAATCACTTCCACGTTACTCATTTTTCACATAACCTTTCTTCTCTATTGATGGAAACCCTGGTGGAATTCCACATGCATCTTTGTGCTGGACATAGCACATAAAGACGTTCAAAACCTAAGACCTCAGAACGCAAAGGCGTTTAAACCTTTAAGCCCAAAGGTACAAAGGCTTAAATACCTTTAACCAAAGACCTTGCACGGTGCAAGAGGAGTATTTCCCTATTACTGCACACAAAGACATTAAGGGGTGTTCGTTCCGTTCTTTTAATTTAAGGCACTGCACTGAGGCGGGTTTTTCTCTCCAATCCGGGACCTAGTATTTGCTGTCGGCTTCACAATAGGGCAAACATCTAAGGGGACTACAGAGCGTACGCGGATTGAGGAATGTGTGGAGAAGGTATAATTTACGAGAAGAATATATACGTAATTATAATCCTAGTTAAGCTTTTATTGCTCTTAGGAGACTACACAATAGTCGGCAAAGCAGTCCGAGGGGTTGATTTATCATTTCTGTTTTTAAATATTTTGGTATTGACAATTTTTTGTTAATTGTAAATTTTTGGGCACTACAAAATATCAACAAACTCAATCTTTATTAAATTTATAATGCCTGTCAGAATAATCCTTTTTTTTGCTATACTTACAAATATTATTTAAGTACTTTGAATCATTTAAATACTTTATTAGTCTTGTAAAACAAAGTCACTTTTTCTGTCCTTATGTCCCTTTGACTGGTTAAATCTTTAAAACTACGCAACGGATTTTGATGCGGTTTTTTTTAATAGATAGTATGATTCAAGAGGAAGGTTTATACATATATAAAACCGTGCGAAGCCGGGGCGGGTCGCTAGTTTTATATAAAATAACGTACACCTACATCATAACTTAAGTTGGTGAGTTTGATTTTATTCGATCGAAAACTGTAGATTTGTCAGGTGTGAAAACATTCTCATGCTTAGTTTCTTCCACTTTTCCATGGCTGAAGCAAGCACTTTCATTGACAATTTGAGTAAGACAATTGAGTAAACCAATAAAAACTAATGCCGCATCCACACCCTCGTTCCCATTGTAGCACTGGATTGCGGTTGGCAATCGGGACACATGTGGCCTGATACGGACTGCTGTATAGAGTGACAATAGTGTAGAGGACTCTTAATACCATTACAAAGAAGAGCTCTGGGGTCAGTTTTATGAAAAGTTCTGCTGGAATTAGTTATCAGTTTTTGTTTGAAAATAGATACTTCCAGCTGTGAAAACTGATAATTCCAGCTGTGAAAAACGATAATTCCAGCCATTAAAACTGATAATTCCAGACATTGAAACTGATAATTCCAGCCATGATAACGGTTGATTTTAGACCTTCGTAGAAAGCCGTTACAGATCAGAGCCGGTCAGAATCGACATCTCCAACTCAGACCGTGGTGAGACGCGTCTAGGAGAACCTTCGAGAAGAAGCAGAAGCTTCTTTCTGTATATTTCTTAAGTTCTACAACAGTAATAAATCCTGTTAAGCGGGTTGATTATGTCAAAGTCTCTTGATCGAAGGAGGCGCGTTCAAAACTGAACGTATAAGTA
The DNA here is from genome assembly GCA_944547425.1 of Eupithecia centaureata. Lineage (NCBI taxonomy): Eukaryota > Metazoa > Arthropoda > Insecta > Lepidoptera > Geometridae > Eupithecia > Eupithecia centaureata. The sequence goes on along the minus strand of OX155702.1, from coordinate 2,779,064 downwards.
CAAAAATTTATAAAAATTATATTTGGTGGGATGCAGCTGGATACTCATATAGTGGCAAAAACTTGACAGGCCAATACCCAACGGTAGGGAAAAACATTACACTACACATCTTTACTATTTATAGAAAACACCCCAAAATCCCGGAATTCATTGTGTATCGTACGAATCTTAGACCCGGGAAACTAACCCGCAATCTCCTGCATCGCAGACTGACCATCCCTCGCTGAACCACCGAGGTCGTCATTGTAAATGACATTGGTCCCCATGAAAACCATTTATTTTATTATTGCATTCATCTAGTATACATAGCTAGAAGACGGATTTACTAAGATTCACAATATCACACAGCAACTAAACATACGTAGACCAGAGAAGAGCAGAGTGGAGTACGTAAGTAGACCCGCTGATTACAGTTTGCTCTCCTCGTTGTGCATGCCGGAGAATTCTTTATTTGAACTGCGCTCTTCGTGGTGTCGAGTATTGTGACCATAAGGTGCACTCTTTTAGGATAGTCCCATTGCTATATTTATGTCAATTCCGTTATGTACAAAGTATTTATTTTGTGCCAATGAGTAGTAGATAGTTTAGTAGTTTAAACGTCAACCAACAAGCATCCATATTTTCATTTTTATAAGTGTTAAATTAATTCGAGCTGTGAAATTCAACAGCCATTGCTATCACTCTTTCTTCAATCAATATTTCTCTTATCGTAATTTTTAGATCACTGGCAGTATTACCTACAGTACAGTTTTACCTTTGATTTCTTTTACCTAAAAACTTAGCTATATAACTTATAGTGAGTTATAGCATGTAAGGACAAAATACGAAATGGATTTTGCTCCTACTTTTGTTGTGGTGATGGTGGGTTTACTTTTACTTTACTTTTACATTATGTACAAACTCGTGTTAAAACAAAATTTTAAGTAGATACTGTTGTCGATACTGTTATTTAACAATTAACTAAAAGAAGCATTTATAAATGAAAATTGAAGGAAGGCTTTTTATGTTCGTAAAATATGATTAAAATATGGATGACACAATCTAAAACAACTTAGGTAAAATTGACGGACAATAATAAATGTACAACATTTTTTGTATTTGAGCTTTTTCTATTCTTTGACAAAACAAGGGTTTCTTTAAAGCGTAAACATCATGGACACTGGCAAGATCCAGGTGGAATAGCTGACGGCTAACAAACAGAATTGGTTTAAGTTTTAAAACGGACTATTTCTCAAACTTAAAGGATCTTTTGCGAAACTTATCTTTCAGCTGGGCTTCAAGTTTTAAAATATCAGCAAACAGTATCGGTTAATTTGACGACCCTTATGGTGCATTGGGGGAACGCTTGCCGAGATGCAGAAGGTTGCAAGTTCGTTGTAGAAAAAGTATCATAACTTAGTAATTAATTAAAATGGTGACTAAGGAGCGGCCTCTTTCCTGCAGCGGTCTAGTATCAGCTGATGAAATGATGTGAAATAGGGAGGCACTACCTAACTACCCAATTATTAGGATGATGATGAAATACGGATAGCTAGAACACAGGTTGCTGATGTGGCTTAAAAGGTTGCGAAGCTTAAATGGAACTGAGTTGGTCATGTTTGCCGTATACCTGAAGACCTGTGGCCAAGAAAACCTCTCAGTATAGCCCCAGCAGCGTAGGCCGCCGCGGCAGATCAAGTAAGCGATGGTGTGACGAACTGGACCAAGACGAACATTGGGTGCAGGTGGCTAAAGACCGAGATGCGACCAGGGACCAGAGGGACAACTTTATTCAGCAGTGGGACTCGCCAGGGTCATTGCAATTGTAATCTTGATTTAACCATCTCACTAATTAATTTCAAGTAGTTTTTATGACAAAAAGCATTAAAAAGCATCATATGGACAATCATCAGTTTAAACTCAAAAAAACATTACACATTTGAAACTACTAAGCAATTAACTCTGATCTTAGTAAATTTTGTTTACTGCCAAAAATCAGGTCAAAATGATAATGATGCTATAAGTAGGTCAGAAGCAAGGTCATGCTTGTTAAGACTTTTCCTTCATTGATTAAAAACACGTGTGCGTTCGATACACTAACGGCACTAATTATACAACGTTTATGAGATTTTAATCTTAAGCTAGAGTACTTAAGTATAGAAATTGGCATACGTATTGAGGCCAATTAGAAGACAGGCAACGAAACGAATTCTTATATCTATAGAGAAGGCTCAAACTAATTTGCCTAGCATTGATAGTACCCTAAACCAATATCTTTAAGTATCACAGATTCAAGATCACTTTTTCGCAACTGAATGTGTAATATTAAACCCTGACCGATATCAGTGAATTGGAAAAACTAACCAAACCCAACAATATATTGAGTCGTTTATGCTTTAAAACGCTTGTCCACAAATTAAATTAGGTACCCATTCTCCACACAAGTTAACCGGCACAAGTACAAAAACCCATAAACCTTCCATGTCAAATCACTCTCCGATAACCTGCAACCATGAAAACAATCATACTGATTTCCTCATTCATATCAGTTATTTCTATCGGAGAAAAGGCGTTTGAAGAGTGCAAGAAATATGGACAATCTATGCTGGAATGCCACAATATTCTGAACCCAAAGCTGCGGATGAGAGTCCCTGTGGACTTCTTACTCTACCCTCACATGGTTCTCATCGGATATTCGAACGATGATAAGCCTCCTAAGTGGCAGTGTGGTGGAACCCTAATCACTGGCAAATGGGTGCTGACAGCAGCGCATTGCAAATCCAGCAAAACAAACGGACCAGCAACCGTCATGAGGGTTGGAACAGCTACATTCGAGTTTGACGAAATGGACGAATTAGCTCAAGAACGAAACATCTCTGATATAATTATTCACCCAGACTACAAACCGCCTTCGAAGTACCACGACATAGCGCTTTTCAGAGCTGATCCTGAATTCATCCTTACCAGAGACATTCGCATAGCGTGCTTGAATCTGGACGATAAATTTGACGTGAACACCCTAACAGCAACTGGTTTTGGAGTGACCATCCCAGGATCGATTAGTGGAAGCCAAACGCTGATGAAAGTGGATGTTGATTTGATCAGTGGTGCTATTTGCAATAAGTCTATGAAGTATATGATTAAGAGCAAAGTTTTGGAGCATGGGATAACAGAGGATATGCTCTGCGCTGGTGATTATGAAGAAGGTGGTCGAGATACTTGTCAGGGAGATTCCGGAGGACCTTTGCAAGTGATGGTAGAAAGAGCGGACTGTATTAAAAGCTTTCCTCTTCACAAAGTAGTGGGGGTGACGTCATTTGGGAGAGACTGTGGGAGGAAATTCGCTCCAGGTGTTTATACTAAAGTTTCGAAGTATATAGAGTGGATAGAAAGTGTAGTTTGGCCTGAGATTTGTGACGCGTGTCAAAAAAGGGAAAATGCAACTGGAGAATAAAAGGTGGGAGATGTACTTCAATTTCTAATTTGTGTTTCTTGTTTATAGTCTGTTTCAATGGAAGCTAGGTGTTATGAGGAGAAAGATATATTATTTAGGAGTCCAGTTAAAGTTTTGCTAAGTTTGTAGCAACATTAAATATAGCGTAAATGTATTTTTAATGGAATCCTGCGCGATGACCACAAATTAATTATTCATCTTGAAAATACTGGACAATAATAATAAAGTAGTGAAGAGAAACGGCCTTCAAGCATGGTCTTACAAAAAATTAATGTACGTATAATGCTCTCCTAAAATTATGCAGAACTGTATTCACAAAAAGAAATAAAATAACCAACACCCCATTATGAGGTATTTCGCCTGAAATTATGCGTAAACACTTTTGTAACAATATTTTTCGTAATTAAATTTTAAGAATTACCTCAAACGGTTTTCGCCATTCCATTCTTAGATATAGGGTGGCATTTTGGATGTAGGTGAAAGGTGACACTTATTTGGTTATTCTGGTTTATAGCTTCGTAAGGGCTAAGGGACATACCTGAAACAAGAATATTTTTTATGAAAGTCGTGTCAATGCGGTCTCGAGAGAAAGGGGGGGAGGGTAGAAGAGAAAAATGGTTATCTTACATTGGAGATTTGGGGTAAGGAATTTCCATTTTTCAAGGTGGAATTCTTTATTGGTAGAAACAAAAACATGTTTCTTCATGTTTATGATTATACAAACAAATAGTATAATTCAGACTGTGGAGATTTGGCGTAAGGAACTTCCATTTTCAAGGTTAAATTCTTTATTGGTAGACAGAAAATTGTTTCTTCATGTTTATAAATTATACAAACAAATACCTAGTATAATTAAGATTGTAAGTTTAAAAACGTTTTGAATTGCGATAATCATCTATTATTATCAGCCTGTATTAATCCACAGCTGGATATAGGCATCTTCTAACAATGGACATAAGAAAAGGATGATTTCTGAAAAGATTTAAGAATTTTAATCCATCCTTCATTAAACGACCTAATTCATAATTCTGGCTTTATGGTACGTTTTTGTGTTTTACTGAGATTTTTATCTGACAGTTTACTATTTCTATTCAAGCATTTATTTATAAAAAGTTCCTTAATATTTCTTTAGCTACTCAAAATTTTAAAATCTATCTCGTTATCACTGGCACCAACTTAAATGTAAAAACGTAGTTTAAAATTCATACTATCCACGCAGCACTATTATTTTAATTTCCCACAAAATGGCGGAAAGCAGTGTAAAAACATATGGTAATTCATATGTTATGTGAAAGCCTAGGTTTTTCGTTTTAGTGAAATTTTTAGCTTAACGTTTATTCAGGTCGTGATTTTAATGGTCATGAACGCTTCTATTGAATTTTATGTTTGGACCTATGTTTGGTTTGGAATCCTGTTGGAACTGAGGATTATATTTTCAGAAATACAGAGATACAAAATGGTTTAAATACAAAGTACAAAAAGCTACAAAAAAAGCTATAGCGGTAAATGTAATAAATTAAACTGTAATTTTTGGCCTGGGGAAAGTTTTTACAATTTATTTATTCATTTTTATTATTTATCCTGACATTCAAGCTATTAACTGCTTGATTGGCAAGGAGGTAAATACATACCTACATATGTAGGTGTTGATGGCTAATTACGAATTGTACACTCCAAACTATATAACACATAAATGCACATATAACACAGAAATGCGAAAGTAAATCTATCTGTCTGTCTATTACGCTTTAACGTTAAACTACTGAACAAGTTGAATATTAATGAAATTTGGTAAAGAAATAGTATAGACGAGCCTAAGAAAGGACATGGTCTACTTTTTAATGCGAAAAAAGGGTTGTAAAGAATGAAAATAGGGGTTTGTATGGAAATATATAAGGTTTTTGTGACTTCTCAAGGTCACTGTTCCACGCGGAGGAAGTCGCGGGCACAACTCATTTTCATCATCATCATCAGCCCATATTAGTCTACTGCTGGACAATGGACATAGGCCTCCCCGAATGAGCGCCATAGCACCCTGTTGAAACAGAAATCACCCAAGCAACTTAGCTATTTCACGAAACAAGTTCAAAAGTAGTCTTAAAACTCAATTTATAACTAACACGAAAACGCGTAGTTTTCGCTGTAAGTTTACGGTTCTCAATGGTGGTCGTACAGACTTCTACGTCGCACAGACTTCTCCGTCGTACAGACTACTTTAGCGCGGTCAAAGAAACTGTGGAGAGTCAGAAATTTTTCAGAATATACTTGGAGAATACTTTAAGTTCGCAGTTGGAACTTAAAGTGCTGAATGAAATTGGGGACACGAAGCTGTAGTGGGGAAGTTAGCTGGGATACCTGTGTATAGGGTGAACTATAGCAACATCAGGTTTTCACCGCTGCAATGACAACTATTTACAAGCACACGTAGGTAAGTATATATTTTTGACTAGTCATGTCACAAGGAACCAAAGGTCTTACCAACCAGCATTCGCTACGAAGCGATTCTATTTCTACAATCGTAATCGCTGACACTACAACGAAGTTCAATTTGTTAGACAAGCGACTTAGCGAAACCGCTTGACAAGAGCCACTTGGCTAGGCTTGGTATGAAAATGAAATCGTCTGATATTTATCGATTAGCTTAATTGCATCGAAATATATGAACATTGTCTACAATGATGTATTCGTTAACAACAATAACAACAGATCACGTGACATATCTATGACATACGTCAAATCCATATTTTTTTGACTCTTCTATTGTTATCGTTAATTGAATGTTAAGTTGTCTAGGCCTTTATTTGTAATAATAATTGCCCAATTGGATTTTTAATTTTCTAATGCATCTTGTTACACCCTGTACGGTGAGATTCGTGCTCTTTGTGCAGTGTGTGACTAAGCTACAGTAATCTTAACTACTACATGAATAAAAAGTTTTTCAAGCGACCACTTAATATGAGGAGGTTCTCAACTGGGATGTTTTTTTTCTTTTGTTATCTGAACTTTTTGTTTAATTTTGACGATTTTTTCTTTTATTTAAAAACACACAGCATCATCTTGCCTCAAGATAAGGTGAGCTATGTAATTATTATTGACATAAAAAGGACTGCAGTGCAATACAACGACTACTAACAATAACGCAATGATTCAATGACCTATTCAAGACGGTCTACCAGACCAAACAGAACCTACTGTATATAATAGTCCCATGATTTTGTCCCATTAAAGGGACGACAGGGAATTTTAAATGTGACAACCCTGAAGATAATTTAAACGATTTCTTCTCATAACCTGTACGACAACCGCTCAAACACAGTCCCAACCTTATCTGGCCGAAAGGGACCATCTACATGGTATAAAATAAAGTCGCTTCGTCTGTCTGTATGTCTGTTTATCCGATACCGAACTAAACCATGCAACAAAATCCAGTACATGTTTTTCACCAATGGATTAAGAGATTTTTGATAATGGTTTATTAATAAGTATCATTAATTAGGGTTTAGTGTAATTAAAAGAGAATATAGTTAAAGACGTCTGAAAAATTTGAAACTTTTCAGCCAATAGTTTCATAAAACGAATGTATTGTATTGAGTATGTTATCAAATATTGAGTACTAGCGACTTAAGCATTCAAAGGGACATAACGACATAGGGACAGAGAAAGCGACTTTGTTTTATACTATGTAGTGATGATATAGGTGGATGATGATGATTTATTATTTAATATAATACGGAATTGCTCTGCTATACAAGCGAAACCTGGGCAAATTTGCTAGTTCACCGCTCAATTCTTATCGGGCCAAAATTCGGGTCCATTTTTTATAATTGCCAATCTTTCGACCGAGATTCGGATCTCAAGTGGAGCTTTTAACAATTTGGGGAAACTCAATTTATTTGGCAGTTTTTAAGGGTTAATTAAGGTTCTGCTTGGCGGTTCAACATGTTGAAGGGTAAGTAAGTACATAGTAGGGAGGTTAGAACAAATCATTTACTTATACTTCTTAACCTTATAAAAAAGAGCTTATTTTATAAGTTTACTAGCGACCCGCCCCGGCTTCGCACGGTTTAATTATACGTATAAACCTTTCTCTTGAATCACTCTATCTATTAAAAAAAACCGGATCAAAATCCGTTGCGTAGTTTTAAAGATTTAAGCATTCAAAGGGACATAAGGATATAGGGACATAGGGACAGAAAAAGTGACTTTGTTTTATACTATGTAGTGAAGAACTATACGAGTAAGTAGTTATTATAAAAAAATTGGGTCGATGGATGTATGTTTGATACCTCTTCAAGTCACAAACAACCACTGAACTTATTAAAGTGGTAATTGATTTTCTCTTTACGTTGATATTTTGTCTACTCGAAGATTTATTGGAGCGTTAATAGTTATCTTTTTATTCTTATTCTTTTCTTTCACCCACAAAACTCAAAACTATATAACTGAGTTAAACTCTAAATTCAAGGAATATTTTTATGAACAGAAGCAGATTAATATTATATTTAAAGAGCTTCTCAGTTCCCACTGCTGCCCACTTCCGATGTATTATATATTAATTCCGATATATTAATACGGTCTTTAATAATAATGCTGGACAATTCACTCAGCCTCACCTCCCTCAAAAAAAGCAGTGCTTGTGTGTAAATGAACCCATAGTACATTAAATGTACTATGAAAGGCAGCACTAGAATTCCTCCAAAAGAATTATACTTTGTAGAAAAAAACATAAAAGATTTAATCAAAATTCACAAAAGATTTATAAGAAAACGCGCAATTTATTTTCTCTACTAGACTAGAGTAAAGACTATTTAATCCTGTAATAGTTCTAGTTCTTCTATAACAAACCTTGCCAGATAATTCTTCAGACTTTGTTATTCATAAAAGAGGTATGTTCATAGTCTATGACTTAATTTAAATTTTACTCTTTTTGAAGTGAGCATTCAATCGACAAATCATGCAACTGAATTTTAGACCAGTTATCCTCACCCGATAGAGCAAATTCTGTTTACTTTATGTAAGTTTGGTGACTTGTTACCATCGAGCTGCTACCTTATTTTCTAACTTGAAATCGATATTCAGATAAACTCAAATAGATTACCAGTGGTAAAATCGAATTCCAGGCTAGGTTTCAAATTTCAAAAATAAATCGAACTCGATTATCAGTTGAGTTAGACAAAAAGGTCCCTGGTCTGATGATTAAGACAAAAGGTGGCCGTAGGAACTCCTAAATGTAACCACGTTGATTTTGATTCTGATGAAATTATTGATATTTATATTATTTAAACATACTGTCTTGCTTTTGTAGCTCAGCAGTTTACACAAAAAATTACGCTCGTTTAAGATCGGTCTAAATAATTTTAATCTGGATTATGATGTTTACTGATAAAAACCCGTAGATAAAACCCGATTATCTTTACCGTCAAGAAATTTAACTACAAGCATTTCCTGAAGCTGTCAGAAAAAGGCAAAAATTTCCATGAAGCCTTCAGCAAAATTCTCTTAATAAGAAATACCATCAAAAGCATCCTTTGAACTTATCTTCGTGGTAAATAAATTCTTTTAACTGCTCTTTTAAAAAGGCTTTGCTAATCTTTTCATGAGGTTTCCGCTTCGAAGTGTATATTATCTATATAAAAAACAAAGCGTGTCTGACTGAAAAGCAACAGCAAAATCAATGCAAACTATCTAACCTATTTTAAGCATGGTAGACGTTGTGAAGACGTTTGTAGCTGCTTTTGTGGTGAGGTGATGCATTAAGTTTAGTTTGAAGTCTATTGTTAAATCATTACATTATTTCATTCCCTTTTGTCAAATTCATGTTGATTAGTATGTTCATAGCTTTAAAAATTGTTGCTACTATGTTTCTTAGTTTAATTAAAGGCCCATTTACATGATGCAAGTTTCTTGCCTGTTGCATACAATAATATTGAAGCAATAAATGACTTGCATGGTCTAAACAATTAATTGTATAATAATATAAACAAAATTATTGCTTTCAATTAATTGCATTCAATTATTGCTCTTGAATATACAAGAAAATGGTATCATGTAAATGAGCCTTAAGGCTTTCTGGGATATATTTCACAAATAAGCTTCTTGTTTTCAAATAAATATATATATTTTAAAGTAATTTTATAACGCGTTGGGACACGGGGTTACGTAGTATCAGGGCTTCACTAGTTTTGTTTAAAGAAGGCTACAGATGGAGCGATTTCCGATTTCTTGCACCGACTTTAAAAAAGGAGGAGTTTCCCAATTAGACTGTATTTTTATGTGTTAACTTGCTGGTTTTTTTCTAGGAGAACCGATGTTATTGATTATTTTTTATTTGATAACTGAAGCTTAGCTGTGGTCCCATACAAATTTGATCGGAGGTAGGGTCAGATCGAGATTTGATCTAGTTCGTAGATTTCGACTACATTGATGGTGTTCTCTTATTTCTTATTAAACAATTTGAAGGCACCTTTAGACTGTTTGCAACCGTCTGCAGTTAGCTCAATGGTTACCATTGTATATAGTAGTTTAAATTTTTTCTATTCCTTGATTTTAATTTTAGTTATTAATAAAGATATTATTGAAGGCGTTTCATTTTGTTTTGAAACAAGCCATATGATTTAATAGATGTAAATGTCAGGTAGAAGACAAAGCCTCGCTTGCAAAACGATTTTCAAACATCTAATCTTATTTGACTTTGACGTCACGGCCGCCATTTGAAGGACACAGTGACAGGGCGCTATGAAGCTCATTGGGAAGCCTTTGTCCAGCAGATGACTAGAATCCTACTAATATTACAGAAGCGAAATTTTGTATGTAATGGATATACAAGGTATAACATATTACCCCTGCTAAGCCGAAGGGGGTGGTTTCAGGAACCCATGGTGATCAGTTGTGGGGGGGAGATAATTAAAAATTCCTATTTTCAGTTTCCCATACAAAAAGTTTTCATTTCCTAGTGCCAAAATAAAGTGACAACCCTATTTGGGAAACCTATACCTACCTACTACCTCTACAGGTATGTAGGTAGGTATTTATCTTCGTAGATTTCAGCTATGGCGGGAGATTACTAGACGATCTAATAAATGCGTGATAATAATAAGATATGTAGCTAGTATGTAAGTTCCTAGGTTGTATTGAGAAAATTTTAAATGCAAAGTAGAGTTAGGAACGTTGTAAGTGTAGGTACATACCTCATATTTTCTCGCTTGTCAGCTGTCTGGATGGCTTCTTACGAAGGGATTTAAGTATGTTTTGGTAGGTCACTCGTAGGTACACTATCACAGACAAGAAATTCACACACTTCAGCACAAGGTTGGTATGTTTTTAGGCATCAACATGTCTCACTCACTTTAGCACTAGTTAGGTTAGTTAGTTAGTTAGTTACACATGACATACCGATAACTATGCATGTAAGTAGGGTTCGATATGCCTCCCTTCTTCCAAGCAACACAGACGAGCGCGGCCAACCACTGATGATGTTGCATTGCCTATTTTTATGGGAGTCAGAGCAGCACACGCTTCCACCACACGCCTCTTCATCTCTTCAGCTGTGTGACACTCCGATGCATACACCACACCCTTAAGGTAGCCCCACAAAAAGAAGTCAAGCGGGGTGAGGTCAGGGGAGCGCGGTGGCCAGGCAATCGTACCTCCGCGGCCGATCCACGTACTGAACCGCCGGTCCAGGTAGCTCCTCACTGCGCGTGAGTAGTGAGCTGGTGCTCCGTCTTGCTGGAAGACCAGGTCCCGGTAGACTCGCAGCGGCAGCTCCTCTAGCAGTTCTTCTACCTGTTCAGACAGGACTTGGAGATAGGTTTCCCCGTCTAAGCGATTTGGTAAAAAAATTGGACCAATAAGACGGTCTCCAACAACGCCAGCCCAGACGTTGACGGCCCATCGATGTTGGAAGGACGATTGGCTCGACGCGTGTGGGTTGACGTGCGCCCAGATATGGTCATTGTGGATGTTGGAAATGCCGTTCCGGGTAAACGTGGCCTCGTCACTCCACAGCACCGTGCTGATCCAACTTCGGTCCGCCTCTGCCCTTTCTAATACCCATCTGGAGAACTGAACGCGTGGGCCGTAGTCAGCTGCTACCAGTTCCTGGGTTCTCCGGTAATGGTACGGGTGCTGGCCATCGTCATTAAGGATCCGCCAAACTCTCATATGAGGCACGCCGAATTGAGCCCCTGCTCTACGAGTACTCCTTCGAGGGTCTTCGTCAAAGAAATCCAATATGGCCTCCTCGTCGGGTACCGAGACAGCATTTGGGCGCCCTCCGAAGTTACTCCTGTGGAAGGATCCTGTAGAATAGAGCCTTCCTACAAGCTCACGAAAGCAGCGGTATGAGGGTAGCGGCGCGTTCGGGTGTCTTTCACCATACAGCCTCCGCGCAGCCATCAGGTTGTTATTTGGAGCAGCACCCGCACACAGTATCATATTATAGTAATCAGCATTGCTGTAAGTCGCCATTATTCTTAAGTCCTAGTAACTTGTTTTTTTGGCACGAAAGATAAAAATAGTAAAGCACTACACGGCACCGCGACGCAAGTGATACTAAAATAGTTCATGTCATTCCTTTGATTTCGCCGAAAAGATGGAAAAATTTTAGGGTTCATTTTCAATTTTAACTTCCCTGTCCAATGAGTCATATACGACTCATAGGAACGTATTAGAATAAGTTCATGAGTCACATGTGACTCATTTCTCTACACGATTTGAGGCACTCTTTTCGGTATGAACGTGACGTGATATTTTTGTAAATCATACGTGGACAAAATGTGTATAGCATAAAACTTAATGTTTACAACGATTAAACGTGATTTTTTAGATTTTGTCATTGTATACCATAAATAAAACTATAATACTGGAATGTAAGGTTTTTTATTCAAAGAAAATATTATAAATCCATCAATAAATCAAGCATGTTTCTCATAATAACATTCTTGTTATTCTGAGAAACATGCTTAAACATGATTTTTTTAGATTTTGTCAGTGTATGCCATAAATAAAACTATAATACTGGAATGTAAGGTTTTTTATTCGAAGAAAATATTATAAATCAATCAATAAATCAAGCATGTTTCTCATAATAACAATGTTATTATGAGAAATAAATCAAATAATAAATCAAGCATGTTGTCAATAAATCAAGCATGTTTCTCATAATAAAAATGTTATTATGAGAAATAAATCAAATAATAAATCAAGCATGTTTCTCATAATAACAATGTTATTATGAGAAACATGCTTGATTTATTGATTGATTTATAATATTTTCTTTGAATAAAAAACCTTACATTCCAGTATTATAGTTTTATTTATGGCATACAATGACAAAATCTAAAAAAATCACGTTTAATCGTTGTAAACATTAAGTTTTTTGCTATACACATTTTAACAGAATAAACAGAACGCTTTTTCACATCTTTTGCATTCAGTGTGTACTTGCTTTGCTTTTCTTGCCTTAATTTATTTAACAAATTTTTCCAACAAAATATCAATTACAACCTCAAATAAACATTAAACTTTCTTATTTAATTGCAGTTATAACAGTTGATTGACATTCTACGAATGATGTATTGTCATTGTCAATAAAAAATGCATTTGTGTGGGTGTTCACATGACTCAAAGAAAATTTATCGCCCTACGTTCGTGAGTCACATGTGACTCACGAACGAATTTCTAAAAATTTTGGGGTTAAAAAAAATTACGGAACCCGTAAAAAAATATTTCAACGCGCTTGGAAAAAGGCGGCGTCGCCATGTTGGTGTATTGCATGTTGATAGATGCCGACAGCCAATTAGCGGAAAGGGGATGGTTCTCTAAGATTTCAACTTGTCTATGATTGGCGGTCGGTAACCATTTTGCAAAGTGCTACAGCCAATAAAATTTAGTCGCTTTCTTTTGTGGAAATTCAAGTGTCAAAGATTAATGTAGGTACAGAACGGACAGACTAACTACAATTAATAACGGAAAGAGTCATTTGGTAAAGTTTTTAGTTAAGTTAACCGATCCCTGTGACTCAGCCTGCGGATGTCGTAAAAGTCGACCAAGGGGCTTCGCCAAATGAAAGGCAGCATTTTTATTCTGTGAATTACCTATACCTTTTCTTCGATCAGCAATCCCCAGCCAAGTGATTATGGCAATATCCGCCAGATTCACAGCTCTGTTCAGTAGTGGACATCAATGTGTATTCAGTCAGTAGGTTATTATGATTAGATCAACACACAAGAAAGAACCAACAGTTAGAAAAAGACATAACTAGCGAGTGTTAGCGTAGTTTAGTTCGTATGTTTAACTTCACGTAACTTAACCTTCAAATTGAAATGTGATTTTAGCTATAATTTTGTGACATGACTTACGACAATTTGCCTCAATGATGCTGTAGGTGTTTTTCTATTTTAAGAATATGAATCTGTCACTCTTTTATACATCTATTCTGTGACCATACTGAGGTCATCGTCGCAAGTATAAGAACAGCTGATTTTCAGGGTTGTCACTTCGTAAAAAATCTGCTGGCCATGTGAAAACTTTGTTTTAGTTTTTTCAGAGATACCAATCGAAATTAGAAAAGTCGTTGAACAAAAGTTGTTCCCCGGGGGGGTAGAAATACCCAGCTTTTCGCTTAGCACATGTATATTGTTACACCATGTATATGTTTGATACACTTTCACGCAAAAACTACTGAACGTATATGAATGAAAATTTGCAGAGATATATAATAGTCTGTAATAACAGATAGGCTATATTTTATCCCGGAATTCCCACGGGAACGGGAATTACCGCACTTGAAACCGCGACGCGCTACTAGTTGGCTATGATGCTTTACGGTAAGTAAAATCGGATGCAAAATCAGCTCGTCTGTACCGCCCTAACTTAAGAAACTTCGCTTGAACTAGATAAGGCTACGCTCAAGAAAGGTTTTCTTGTACTTAATAATTTTTACATCAGTTCATTTTATGACTTAGACAGTTTATTAACGTTCATTTTTCTTTATTTCTTGACTTAAGTGTTAAGTTAGAGCTAGTCTTACTTAGACAATGTTTTAACTTGATTTTAAGTAAGAAAGAAAAACAACTCTTATTTTTGAGCTTCGTTATATTTTAAAGCAAGTGTTTCAGAATGAAAATTACTAATTTTCTTTTAAAACGACGAATTCACTAATTGTTGACAGGTGAGTGAATGAAGACTGAATGAATGAATACATTTTTTTATTTTATCAAAATTGAACCTATACCTTCTCTAGCTCTTTATTTAGATAGAAACGAGAACAATAATAATTTACTCGATAAAAAAAATCATAAAGATGACACTAAAATAGAAATTCAAACGGTTGAAACCAAGTGGTTTTTTCTTAAAATAATGACAGAATTATTCAATTCTCTTCCGCTACTCTACCGTTTTAACATCAGAAATGTTAGTTTAGTTATTATGCCCGCAGCAGAATTAACGCCTCACGTTCATTATCCAACTTAGTTTCGCCAAAGTACTGAGTAATTATTTAGCTACTTATTAGAGAAAATTACTCCGATTTAACACGGACTTTGTATAGCATAAATAAATATAACTAGCGACCCACCCCGGCTTCCACGGTTTTATTATACGAATAAAGCTTCCTCTTGAATCACTCTATCTACTAAAAAACTGCATCAAAATCCGTTGCGCAGGTTTAAAGATTTAAGCATACATAGGGACAGAGACAGCGACTTTGTTTTATACTATGTAGTGACGATCCGTTCGAACAACATTTATGTAATTTTTTATACATATTCTGAAATCAGGGCCACTAGTATCTTTTTTGCCCTAATGTAAATAGTTTTAGATGCTTTTATTGTTCATCATCATATTGTTTTTCTTCATATTTTCTATCTTCTGTATTAAATGTGTACCTATAGCGGGCAAGAGTCCGCCTGCGACGAAACAGGTTGCGTGTTCGATTCCCGCCTCGGAACAAATTTGTGTAGGATCTGCATTAATTAGTTCCGTTGTCCTGGGTGTATTCTTTGTATAATTAAAAATATCTATCTATGTACATATAATGTATTAAAGATATCAGTCATCTAGTACCCATCGCAAGTTTTGAGTACCATACTTTAGGGCTAGATGGTTCTGTGCGGATTGTCCAACATTATTATTTATTTATATCTATATAATCTACCTATGTAAAATGGGACAAATACATGATTTTTCTTCCTTTTCTTTCTTCTTTTATTTAATTAAAAAAGCATTTGCAATCGAACCCGCAACATTCTAGCCCAGGCAGACTTTCGCTGTGCCACATCGGTCGTCAAATGGATACATTAAATAACTCGAATTGCAAAGTCAATCCATTGTCCATTGTAACCCGCAAAGATTTTCGATTCAATTGAATTTAACAATTCATTATCGGAATTAATAATCCTACGCCAGCGTCGGATTAAGTGCGTAAAAAGAATTGACAATAATTTTCATAATAGGATTCATACAGAGGCCAAACAAATAATTTATAAATTGATAGCTTAGCGAGTGGGAAGCTAAATAGTGGACGTAATCAGGATGGGGGCATGAATATAAACGAGAAACAGACAAAATATAGGCTTAGTTTATTATAAAATTGTATGTAAACAGAAGAAACTTAACTATTCTTAGCTAATGCTTAAAGTTAAGCGAAATACGGCGCTCATTAGGGAAGGCCTTCCCTGTCCTATGTTCGGTTTTAGGGCGGCTTGTAAGTGGGAGGCTACAAGACGAAAAAGTAACGCCCCACTTTTCAGTATCCTGAATACGTCCCCCTAACCGCAAATCCAGCAATCTATATAAGGATTAATACGATTTTATTGGATGAAACGTTTTTCAGTAAAAATGCCAATTCAATTTGACATCGCTCGCGGGTAGGGATGACGAAATTAACTGGATGACGGACAAAAACCGGACTTGATGTTACTTAGATTTTACTAGCGACCCGCCCCGACTTCGCACGGTTTTATTATACGTATAAACCTTCCTCTTGAATCACTCTATCTATTAAAAAAATCGCATCAAAATCCGTTGCGTAGTTTTAAAGATTTAAGCATTCAAAGGGATATAGGGACATCGGGACAGAAAAAGCAACTTTGTTTTATATTAAGTAGTGATGATACATTATATACTAGTATATGCCTGTGGCTTCGAACGCGTTATTTCTATGGAAACGTTTCAAGGATTTTTCTATACCCTAGGAACTGATTTATGGGATGAAACTTGTCCTATATTTTATTCCAGGAGTTAACAACCTACGTCTATTCATAAAATTCAGGCCGATCTTTTCAGTAGTTTCAACATGAAGAGGTATACATCCATCTATCTATCAATCCATTCAAACTTTAGCATTTATAATATTAGGGTGATGATGATAGGGCGTTCGAAGCCACGGGCTAGCTAATATATAAAATAAAATCTTAAAATAAAAATATATTTGACGTGCTCTTTCTAAATGTTGTGCATGCCTGTTAGAGGTGCACATTCTATACTATGGATCTTCTACAATTGTGTTAACTGTAATGTTTTAGTATGTGCAATGTTGGCAAGGCTTTAATATAAATAAAATAAAATATGGTCTTTGTTTTTTCCTTGATCAACGCCATATTTGCTTTTCATGGGGGATAATGGCCATAATCCCGATGCTGTGAGAATTGGTCAGGGATCCAAGTTCGGTGACGGATAAGTTCTGCTGAAGGCGTTCCTACTCAATCCCCATTAAATATCCCTTAGTCCCTCTAACGATACCCACAGTACACTGGTATAAGGTCAAAATAACCGGAAGTGGTTAACATAAAACGGAAACAGAACAACACGAGCCTTTGATTGGTAATGGACACGTCCAATTGGCCGACGGATTAGCGATCCATTAATTGGATTTAAAAGCAATCTATCCATTGTTTTGATTGTTATTGTTGATTCTAACGGAAAAATCTGACTTGTTTGTGTAATTGACGCGCCCATTAGCTTCACACATAAGCTTGCCGCATGCAGCATCTGCCTGCTTTCGCAGATCGTCATCCCACGTTGCAGATTCGTCATTACGTTTGCCAAGTCGCGGTCTTCACTCCAGAATACGTTTACCCCATCGGTTGTCAGTTCTTCAAGATATAGCCCAATTATTTATTTAATTGTGTCAATCTACTTAAGTTTGCCCCGATGTCACTCGCTATATATCTACTTAATATCCTCTCCATTAAAAGCGTGGATATACATATTTCACCAAAACCTGCCAAAAGTCATGGAAATGGCACAGCTAGTGTATTAGCTATTAGCTAGTGTAATATAAACCAAAATACTTTTGGATTAGTTTGTGTATTGTACTTCAATAAGTTGTAACAGCTATAGCTATCTATTACAAAAACCGCATCAAAATTCGTTGCGTAGTATTAAAGATTTAAGCATACAAAGGGACATAGGGACAGAGAAAGCGACTTTGTTTTATAATATGTAGTGATTGTACTGTAGTGGAGATCTAGCATCGCCTTAGGGTTAAAAAATAAACCTGTTATGAAGTTATGATTAAAAAAAAATATAAGTACATGAATGATTTTTTCCCAACAGGGGGGTAGAACCAGCTTAGTCTATATTATATCCAATGGCTTATTCCCCATATCACGTAAAGGTACGGGGTGGTCGCAACCCCTTCGATTGGCATTCCTACCCACTGGGCCTAATGAAATATTTCGGTTTAATCAGGGACGGTTTTACACCCCGGTAAAATACCAGGTTTACTATGAAAACTCGACTCGAATTTACTCAACTGTTGTTTAGTTTCCATTTACCTAGAATCAATGGAAAGTAAAAAGAAAGAAAAATATTTATTTGTATTTCAAATTTACAATACACTTAATACTATTAAAAAAGATAACATATAAATCAACGACAGACAGATGTACAACAAATAAATAACAAATTCTACTACAACAATTGAAACACAAAAAGGCCTTAAACTCAGCACTAAATGGCTGAATAATTATACTCTGATTCAGAAACAAAGATATTTTTTGATAAACAATGACATTTATGAATGAAAACTTAATAAAAGCTTAAAATAATAACAGAAACAAAATTTGTAAGTACATGGGCGAGCATGCTCGATAGCATTCTCTACCTGCTAACCTTTGGGTAGTGTGGACAACAGTTAAGTAGGGAGTGCTTGGTAACAAAAACAGAAAAGAAAACATGCTGAGTGGTGAATAAAATACTATAAGTATATTTAATATAGTTATATTTACCTTTAGACTGTTTGCAACAGTCTGCGGTTAGCTCAATGGTTTCAATTGTAAATACTAGTTGTAATTTTTCTATTCATTTGCTTGTAATTTTCGCTGTTAATAAAGTTATATTTATAAATAAAATAAGTATATAATATAAATTAAATAATGAATGGCTGTTTGACGTTAATTTATTTTCAATCGACTTCTTAACAAGATCCATCAAGTGAGAGTGTGACTCGCGCGCAGAGGGTTTCAGACTTTTGTCTATTACCTATATTACAAATACAGCTACCACCTTATTGTATTAAGTATATCTGTCATTTAGTCCCCATAACATAAGCTCTGCTTAGCTTTGTCTAGATGTTGCTATGTGAATTTTCCAGCATTATTTATTTATTTATCAATCGGAGAATCTCTTGAATAATTTCTTTGTAATAAACTGAGGATGAGATTCGAGTTTAATTCGAGATTCATGAGTAATCCCCACAAAGCTCATTCCCAAGGAATCAAGGATATCTCAAAATGTCAAATGGAAACTTTTTCAATCACGACAGAGCTCCAGAATGTTCTGACGGGTACATTTAATAGAAAATGGAGTATTTAAACGACTTCGTAATTCCCATTCTGACAACTCAGGACTGGGAATCTGGCTAAGCTTTATGAAAACTTCGGTTTGTAGGTACCTAGATATAATATTGATAACATTTTAAATCCCAAGCTTTTATAAACCTGGTCCACATCTAGGAGGTAATTGCTTGGGAAACCATCATCACCAAAACGCGACACGGTTACGCCGTTTAATTGAGGAGTTCCTTTGGCCACCTTTATCTTCATCATCAAACCAGCTTCATAACATTGCATTGTCATAGAGTCTGTATCAGTAGGTGTGCCAAATTTCAGTTGAATCGATTGAAGACAACTGCTATAATTTTCATTTTGTAGAATGTCAATGGCATATTTCAAGAGCAAGATTTATTTGATTAAAAGATGAGACAAAAATGTGTCCCGCGGCGAAATCGAACCTGTAACCTACTGGATCTCAGTCGGACCTTCACCAAATGCGCAGAAGAAAACTTTGGGAGCAGTACTTGATAAAAGAATAATCTGTGCTTAAACATCAAACAACTTAGCCTCCGCCTCACGCATAAGAAAAATGACTTCTCGTAAGAGCCCCACAATTTATTCACGTTACTGATACAAGAAAATGTACTCACGGCCGCACTCCGCGGTATCTGTTATGCGAATGATGATTGAACCGTTTTTTACACGCTTACGTCAACTCGGTTTGAGAGTGGTGGGGGTTTTTTTGCGATGTCGTTTGGCAATGCTAAAATCAGGATAAACTGCGTATTTCATCTTCACGCGTTTTCGTGTGTTATTGTCAACATCATCACCAGACTGAATGTTTAAATAATATATGATGCAACATTTCAGGACAAGTGAAGAATGAAATTTTTGTAGAGCGTGGAGCGATTTAGTTTTGCTGTCGTTCGCATTTGAAATTCGCTTTGCGGTTGGTGGATTGATTTAGATTTGTATTTGATTCAACACAAATTGTAAGAGGTAACATTGTAGTTATAGTAAATGGAGAAAAAAACACACACATTAGATAATATTGTAGCTAGCGGTAGAGTAGGTATTGTGTAAAAATCACTTCTTTTAGAAATACATTTATACATTTTAGATGAGTTTTGAACATTTCATTCACTCTGTAAAGGTGAAATCGGCTCAGTCAGATGATTAAGTAAATCCCGCTGAGCTAATGGATGCGTTTTCAGTATTTACTGTTTCATTGAACAGAAGCATTCAACCCAGAAAAGATGGTTAAAATCACGCTTTACACCACTTGACTGGCCGAATGGATACTCGTCTCTTGTTTAATGTGAAAATAATGTTATTTTTCTTGCATAATGACAGCTATGAAAATCATTCACTATATACATTACATTCACACACAACACATTCACTAACGCCATCAACAGCACTAGGTACATAGTAACATTATGTGAACATTGTTAACAAAATGGCGCCGGCTTGCATTGCAAAATATATAATAGGACGCAGTACATCAGTCAAGCACATCATCACATCTGTAAAGCCAATTGTCTAGGTAGTTAGGAACCTGCTTATTTAAATACTGTGTAATAGAAATATTTTTTTAGATTTTAGAAATAATTTGCTAAATACCTAATGTATGTTCCGTACTCGCCTTTTTAAAGGTTTCTAACGTGAACAAAATGGCGTCGCTTCGCACCGCAAAATGCATATAAAAATAAAATGCATCATCAGCCTATAATAGACCACAGCAGGACATAGGCCTCTCCTAATGAGCGACATAGCGCCCTGTCTTCAGCTTCATGCAACATCTGCCAGCAGTCTTTCGCAGATCGTCATCCCACCTGGTCGGAGGGCGTCCTACACTACGTTTGCCATGTCACGCACTCAAGAACACGTTTACCCAACGGTTGTCAGTTCTTCGCGAGATATGGCCGGCCCACTGCCACACAAGGACGTACTATAAAAGTCAAATATTATGATTCGTATCCGCTATTTTATAATTTTCTAACGTGAATAAAATGGCGTCGCACCGCAAAATGCATAGGACTCAGTACAGAAGTCAAGCTATCACATCTATCAGCGAAGGCAATTGTCTAGATAAGTAGGTGCTGCCTGCTTATTTAAATACTGTGGTTAATATGTTTCATATACGCCATTTGATAAGTTTCTAACGTGAACAAAATGGCGTCGCTTTGCACCGCAAAATGCATAGGACTCAGAAGTCAAGCCATCACATCTACATCAGTGAAGGCAATCCAGAATCGTCAATCTCACATGCTGCACGATTTATGGCCTTGTACGAAAGCTGCTCGTATTCATTCGAGCTACGATTGATATTTGAAAGTGAACACTTTGAATTTATAGTGCCTACCGTCTCTCGCTCTTGCAATTATTCCCATCTGATGGTGGGTTTCTAGTAATCTTCACGATGGCTTTCAGAATGCGTCTATTTGTAGCTTTTCTATGTTCAGTTTTCACGGTTTGAAATCTTCCGGAATATACCTTGTACCAATTAGGTAACACTTCATCAGCGATAATTACTAACCTCTTTATTACGAAAGACAATCGCTGTGTGGTAAGTAGGTAGATGCTTAAGTATTCATAGTACTTAAGTACTAAAATATTGATTAAAAAGTGAAAAAGCAAAATAGTAATTTACTTAAGTATACTTAGGTAACTACACGATACGATATCATCAATGATGAAACTCTTTCGATGTTTTCACTATGTACTTTTTGTATACTTGATATAGTTTGTCTTCAATGTAATCACATTTAGTTTTTACTTGAAAATAATATTCTCCATTTGTTTTAAAACTTGACGAAGCTCTGACAGTAAATCTCGTTTTGCTCAAAATCCGAAGAATAGCAAAGGAAAACTAAACCACGTTAACAGTAAATACCTACTTATTACAAACTCTGCTCACCTACTTTCGATTTTTATAGCTAGGAAGAACGCCAAGGCACTTGTTATTCATGAGAAAATTAAATGCAACGTAGATATAAACAATTTTCTATTACAACAAAGAAAGACAGCTTCATTTTGAAGATACAATGAGGGCCTCTTTCTTCAATAGACAAAACCAAAACAACGGATTCCAGTGCCAAGATTTCCAATGAAATCACTGTACCAGTGCAGGAAAACTGCCAGAATATAATTTTCCAGTTTTAGGCTCGGCTGGTTTTACTACCTTGAGCTGTAAAGTGACTTAGAGCTGATTACGACGAACACTAAACCGAGTTTAGCACAAACGAGTTTAAAGTAATCCATACTTTACATTTACTTATTTCGGGCGATCTATTTATGACATTCACCGAATAACCGCCGAAAAACCAACGATACTCAGATTTATCTTTAGTCGTAATTTTTTTACAATTTTTAAAGAAAATTTATAAAAATTCGTCACTTGAGATGTTCTTGTTAAGTTGCGTTGGAGAATCTGTGGATAAGTGAATATATTCGTCACTCACTTTAAGCCATATTCTTAAAAATCGCTGAAAAATAAGTAATGAATGGCGATAATGTAAGTCAATTACTGAAGGAGATAATTAACTGACTATTATCTAATGTCAAGTCAATTTAGGACGAATATTATAAAGTTAAAGCAGAGACCATTTATCGGGTCGTTATCCACCAAATTGAGCACCAAAGAGGAGAAAAGACTAGGAAAACAATGCACTACATAGGTAGGTACTTTATGAATGTCCAACTTTTTTTTTATTTAACTTTTCTTAGTTTTTCTCGTAATAATGTGTATTATGAATTTAATCAAAACTGTATAGATTAATTTATAATAACCCAACCTTTTGGAAATCTTTGACGTGTGTTTTGTTTTAACAATAAATGAATCTGACATAAAACGGATTCGAAATTCATTTTTAATTGTTTTACACAACTCTCCTCTACGTTTTGGTTGAAATAGACGTAAATCGTACCATTTTCATTTTACACCTATCACCAACGCGCTTAGGGTTGTCAATAAAAATTGTGATGCGAGCGCACGTAGAGTATCGTATAAATTAAGGCGATTGTTGAGCGCATAGCAGGGCCTATTAAATGGATTGTGCATTTTGCGTACGGGATCAGTTGCTAGGGTTGCCACACCTTTGCATAGTATTTCACATATTAATTTTATTATTAGTTTTTTACACATACATTTAGTTTACAATAAATAGGCCTTATAAAAACTTTAATTCATGCAAATTAATAAGCTAAGTTATTTAAGTAACTAAGTAAGTGCCTAATTATGCAAAAATATTACAATAGTACTTCCTACCTAGCCTACCTACTAAACGATACCTCCAATAGGTGAAGTTGTTTTCTTTATTTTTATAATTTAGTGGGAATTTCATAGAGGCCTATAAACTGCCTCGATGAAGTTCCCACTCCTGCAATCACTTTCCCAGGTTCCTTTCACTTAGATATTACAAGGAATAGATATATAATTTTTTCCCAGATGTAGGTTGCGAAAGTGGCAACCCTACTAACTAGTAGCATTTGGATTCAGCGAACGACACTCACGTTTGATGGCTTTAACAATGTGCACGATATTTGCGATTATAGTTAAAGTATCGTATTATAATGGGTGTTTTCTATGTATCTATTCTATTATTTTTTATTTTTAAAATGTCTATCTATGTAGGTAACTAGAAGCGCCTCGCGGTTTCACCCACGTAATTCCCGTTCCCGTGGGAATCCCGGGATAAAATATAGCGTATGTGTTATTCCGGACTGTAATCAATCTCTGTGCCAAATTTCATCCATATCCGTTCAGTAGTTTTTGCGTGAAAGAGTAAAAAAACATTCATCATCCAACCATACTTACAAACTTTCGCGTTTATACATATCATTGTATATTCCGTTATATATTAGTAGGATGTAAGTAAATATGTATACATTTATCAGTTATCTAGTACCCATAACACAAGCTTTGAGTTGCTTACTTTGGGGCTAGATGGTGCTGTGTGGATTGTCCAGCATTATTTATTTATAGTGGGAACCCTAGGTTGTTATAGTTTAGATATTAGTAGACAAATCATGACAGAAAGAAAATAAGTTTATTGGTTCACAGCTTAAAATTACCATTAAAACTATTAATACTTGATTTTTAAGGCTGAAAACAGTTTGAAATTAATTAAATATGTAAATTTCAGGAGCAAATTTTAGATTTCCGTCAGTAACAGCTTTGTAGGTATGTAATGTGCGCCTATTTTAAAACCGTTTTCATTAAAATTAATTAATGCTAAATACTACTGAGTTTTACATGCGTACATACCCCTGGGCTAAACCGCAGGCTGACTGTAGTATGGGTAAATAAATACTCGTTTATGTAATATATGTAATTCAAAAACAAATGAAAATGAACAAACTCCGACTCTTCTCGGGTCGGAGTTTGTTCATATTCATTTGTTATTGAATCAAAAAAATATTGTATGTGCAAATACACATACACACAATGTTTATTATCTAGCTCTAAAGATAGTAGAGCTTGTGTTCAGGCTACCAGAAAAATAAATAATAATAATAAATTCATTTATTTCGGACAACATTAAAACAAGTAGACAAAATAAAATAAATAATGCTGAACAATCCACAACAGCATCATTGCCTTTTTTTAGTTAGATATAATATTTGCAGATCAAAAAGTTTTTCGAAAGGAATCGAACTAGCAACCTCCTCTCGACATCGATCATCAAGACTAATTTAACAGAATTAGATATTCTATCGCATATTCTACCCTCAAAATATGTAAATCTACCTACATACATTATTTGTCTTAAACTCAAACTAAGTTACAAACTAACTTATTGGACCCGACTTCAGACAAACATGGCCGTTATTGGATCTTGGGAGGTACTTAGGCACTTACCTAACTGTCAAAAGGTCAACAACCCTAAAACAACAAGGGACTTTCAGTGAAATATGCAAATTTGTCTAAATACGGCCAGTCTGTGCAATGACAGCGGTTATTGGCTATTGAGTTCACAGGATGGTGCCTATCTTAAGGTAATAAGATTCAAATTGTGGTTGGCACGATGCTCAGCTTTTTTTTTAGCAAAGATTGTATGAATTAGCTTCTTGTATTTTCTCAGTGACTCACAATAAAATCCGTCATTGGATTGGAAACCTCATTCCTCATTCCATCATCTTTATTCCATTAAATCAGTCATACTTTTCTCATTTGAGAAGAACTCATAAGTCAAGCATTCACCAAACCGCAGCACAATTTACGCCGATTCCACAAGATCCGTTAGGAAAGACTTATTCACAGCGTTTAGTTTAGTTTGGTCCATTTGTTTGTAGTTCGTTTTTCTGACTGTGTATGGGCGGTTCAGTATCCGGACGCATCCATTTCATAATAAAATCTAGGGTTGCCATCTTACCATATAATTTTTCTTGTTTCAAACTTTCTGAATTGTAATATAATAAATACAATTCTGACATCACAATACAAAAGTATCTCGACGTTACAAAGAAAAAAATATTGAAACTGAATTGAAATTATGTAAATTTCACAAAAGAAAATGTACCTAGCTAACTTCTATTCCCGGGGTTGGCCCGATTTTTTCTTACTGCCTTCTTTATCATGATTCATGGTCAAACTAATGCATTATGTTAGAAAAACTAAGTTGACAACATGTTAAACTTTTATGGAGCGTCCAACCCTAGAGGGCTCCGTTCTTACGAGTTAGCGCTTTTTCCACCGCCTCGGGTTCCGTAAAGGCTGCTTAGATAGATTTATTGTCTTTATTTTGTATATCCCGTTTATTGCGCACACTTTAAAACTATTTTTATTCAATCTCTTCCATAAGGTTCGATAAAAACATCGAAAAGTCTGCATAAACTCTTTAGCTTTCATAAAAAGATAAAAACAATCACGATTCAAAAATAGAAGGAACGTTCGGTTCCAGATTTGAAAATTACCGCTTCCTTTTTGCGAAGCTGCCAGTTATGTTTTCTTTTTAAAATTGTATTTTTTATGACTGTTGCAGTTGTGCATTCTGCCATTTCAGTGGTTGGAAAATTATCGTTGGTTCGTGTTATTGGGGGAATGGAGTGTTTTATTTTTTTGTGTATTCATAAGCAAGGAGCAACTGCATTCAGCCAACAAAGTAGCCACTTAGCATCGTCAGAGAAAATGCCATACAAAATAAGTAGAAGCGGAGAGATAATTTGCTTAGAAATAACATTTTAAGTTTCATTTGAAAGGACTGTTTTGGTATATGTTTTCAAATTACTAATGGTAATTTTGGGACTTTGGGTTGGATGGATGTTTCTAATCCCTCTACATTTCTTGGTAAATTGAAAGGAATATACTCGTATTTATGCCAGTTATGTCCCTACTTGCTACGGGTAAGTACTGTTTTTAATGTCCTGGTGTATGAAGAAATAGATTTATTCTATCACATAATAGACCTTTCACAAGAACTACAAGCTTAGGTCTCCAATGATATATCTCGTTTTGAAAAAGTAATTTTTTTGGAAAGAATTCCTCGACACTGGATAAAACGGGCTAAAATAATGACTGACGATCATTATTTTAACATTTGCAGGCCAATTTCACTGCTGTGAATATAACACCCAAAGTTTGAGTCATCTACAAAGGTCCTACGTAAGCTGCATCCACTGATTTAAAAAGTTCTGGGGTTATAAATTACTTAATAATTATAAATACATACATAGTTTAAGTTTTTCCGAAAATCGAGGTCACGACACGACTCCTTTAAAGAAATTCCTATGACTCAATATTTTCGAATTTTGGCTATTACTGTTCAATCTCCATATGCCAACCTGTATTATTTGCACGCGTTTTTTTCATAGGATATTAGTTATCTCCATGTCAAACATTGAGATCCGTCCAGCTTAAGCCGTTACAGACTGAAAAACAGCATCACCATCTCCAAATATCATTATGGATTGTTTCAAATCTATCATAAGCTACTTCCCAAGTCCATAAATAGTTGATGAGCAGGTGTAGCGAATTAGCATACCTGTCAGGCACCTAATACCCGATGTGGGATCCATTTGCGAATGCAATCGTATTAATAAATGCTGGTTTTGGAACGTGCTGGCATGCACACCGAAATGAACATTGGAATAACATTTTCAAACAACCCTCTATCAGAAATCAATCTAATAGTAATGATTTTATTTCTTTACGCTTATCCTCTCTTTCTGCAATCCTAGTCACCGGCCGCTTGAGCCTAGCTTCGCGGCCGGTGATCTACCGTTTTAATATATTTTTTTAATGTAGAGTAGGTATCTAGTTATACAATGTAATTTACCTATTTTCCATAATGAAAATGCGTTTTTCAACGAAATTTTAAATAAATGAAGTAAGATAATAAGAACAATGCTAGATAATAAATATCATACAGTTAAGTAAATAAATACTGTTATGAAGAACTGATTAAAATAAATGTAAAGAGCGACGGAAATTATTTAATAATTATTGAATCAGAGAATCAATTTTGCGGTGTTTACAATATTGTATGAAAATCGTGTGGGTATCAGACAATTTTCCACAAATCAAGAGTCAAAGAATTTACCTGTATATTTTCTTTTATTTAGGACTAGCGACCCGCCCCGGCTTCGCACGGTTTTATTATACGTATAAACCTTCCTCTTGAATCACTATAAAAAATTATCTATTAAAAAACCGCATCAAAATCCGTTGCGTAGTTTTAAAGATTTAAGCATTAAAAGGGACATAAGGATATAGGAACAGAAAAAGCGACATCGACATATACGACTCGATGACGAGTAGGTTCGGTTACTTGTGTTTGTTCGTAGCATTTAAAGAGAAAGCTCGGTCCGGTGTGACTGAAGCCTAATCTGTCGACGTAGCATTAGTTCAATTCCGCTTAATTTTGATTTCGGTTGCTGCACGGATTGGAGCTTATTAGAGCATGCAAATTATTACCTAACCTACCTCCTTGTCAGGGTTGCCAGATATTGATCATCCTTATAAAACTAGATAGGCTTAAGGGCGGCCGAACATATTATGCGAGCAGTATCAGCGCACATTTTAAACAACAGCAGAACCGCAGTTGTTTCCTAGTGGGGCCGAATTCCACTAATTTCAAAACAAAGTTCACAATAGTGCCATTCAATCAAGATGATTAAAATGACGTTTGTGCATTTGGTATTCGAGGTACTATTTTAATTGCATGAAGTGACTTTCATAATTAGAATGTCCAATTGGTAGGTAAAGCGGTACTACACTACACGTTATTCAGGGCCCTAACTACCAGGCCCTGAATATCGTCCGGGTCCGTCCCCGGGTCCGTCCGACCCTAATTCTTATTACACCACTCTTAGTTAGGCTTAGGGTCCCTGAATACCGTGTAGTGTAATACCCCTATTATAAAGGTAATCGTCACAGCTTTGAATGAACCTCAAAAAGTGTGTGCTAGTTGAATACAAAAAAGAGTTTTAACACTGTCATTTTGACACGATACTATTTGAATGGTGAAGCGATTTATTTAGTGGAATTCGGGCCCTGTACTATGGCATGTATTTGACTAAGTGTATCTCTTTCCGGTCCTTTCGAATAAGAAAGAGAGTCAGTTTTAAAGTTATATAAAAATAAAAAATAAACAAAAACTGCCTTAGATTTGACAACCCTTGCTAATATACTTAGACCTAATTCTGTACTAGACCAATTATTGACTACAATAATCTTGTTAGCGACCTGGGAAATCCCAAAGATGCAGGTATTATGGATCAATAAGATAGGTACTATGACAAAACACCGTAATAGCAGACATGTAAACATCACTCGAAATAATCGAGCTTTCTCTTTTTTTAACCGTAATCTCCTTTACAAGGACTGTTTTTTCAGTAAAAAGTACCTACAGTACCTCCTCCTTTAAACGCAGTTAAAAAGAAAATTTGTTTTTCAATGCGTTCTATTTTTAAAATCCATAGCGGGAAAACAGTGACCTCAATATTTTCGAACGGCTCGGTTTCAAATCAAACATTCCATTTACAAACATTGTTTACAGACGATCAATAATGAACCAATAGTTTTTGCGACGATCAATAAAACCAAAAGTTATCATACAAACCACCGGAGAATTTACTCAACTCCGAAGTGCTAAAGAGGTTACGTTACAATAAAACTAGGAACAAAGAACTCCGCTGGGAGTCGAGATACAGGCAATAAATAAAACGAACTTACGGTTTTGCCCTACTTTTAAGTTTTAAATAGATAATGTGGCAACGAGCGCGTGATTATTCTCCTGAACTGTCAATGTGGTTTGGTAGTCTACAAGGAATTAATCTTTCACTATTTTAAAAATTTAAGGAGTAGGCAATACTCCTTAAATTTTTTAACTGAGTAGGTACGTAGGTGGTTAGATAATAAAACATAAGTAGTATTATTTTTCGTAGATTAAAATACTAGAAAATTACAGAACTTAAAAGTCAGAACCCGTGATTTTTACAATAAGGGTTAAATATTTTTTAGTATCTCGAATGTTAACTTTTTCAAGTTTTTACGCCATTTTATTGGTCATTTCTAAGAAAAATAACACTAAATAAAATAAATAAATAAATAAATTTATTCAAAACTTGTAGAACTATAGGTAAAACAAAAGGTACACTTATTATCTAAATATAGCTAGTTTAACAATTACTTACACTACATATGTTTCGTACCCCGTAAACTTTACTTTTTAAACTTCGAGAAAAACCGTTGGTAACTCAAGAATCCGCAGTTTTGAGAAAACTCAGTGCTTTCAACGGAACATTTCAAAATAAACTAAGACTTTATTGCTATAAGACCCATTTCACCTTTTTAAAGCCATAAAGTGAAATAATAATTGCAACCACGGCGAAATTCCTCCTGTTTACTCCACGGGTGGTTCTCTGCGATAAAACTGAAAATACTGAAAATACAACAGCAATTTCCAGCGTGATTCGTTTCAGTGGTAAATTACGGAAAACAAATAATGTTATTGGGAAGTGCTGAGATTATATTTTGATTTACTGCGGTGGTGGTGAGGATTTCCTAGAATGAAAAATTATTTTAAACTAGCATCTACCCGCGGCTTCTCACGCGTTTTTTCTATGACCACGTCTTAAGGCTATTTACATCCTAGGAACTTAGGGAACTGATTTAAGGGATGAAGAGCCTATGTGTTATTCCAGGGCTAGATCTACATCTATTCTATTGTTACAGGAGGATCCGTTCAGTACTCATTTTATATTCATCCGTTCAGTACTTCACTACATAGTATAAAATCAAGTCGCTTTTTCTGTCCCTATGTCCCTATATCCTTATGTCCCTTTGACTGCTCAAATCTTTAAAACTACGCATCGGATTTTGATGCGGTTTTTTTTAATAGATAGAGTGATTCAAGAGGAAGGTTTATACGTATAATAACCGTGCGAAGCCGAGGCGGGTCGCTAGTATTTTATATAGCATTCATACAAACTTTCGCATTTATAATATTGGTAGGGATATGTACCTGCTAATTTTTTATTTTCAAAAGTTCTTTAATCATAAAAATGCTAGTTGGTAAGATACTTGATAGCAATGAATACTATTTCGATAACGCTCACTCCTCATTGTTCAGAAAAAGCATTAACAATTAGAGAAGCGGAAATATTATTTCCAGCTAATCAAGCTGTGGAAACGTTCCAAAATAAACTCCGAAATTCTTAGGTTACCGAAATAAGCTCAAGCTAAACGAGTCGAGTAGGAAAATCCGGAAAATAAAGACAATTCAGCGCTCCGCACTGCACCGAACTGGTCCAGACTCGGCTAAATTCGATTTGACACAGCCTTCTAACGAACACTCCAAATGTCGGCGAAAAAGGACAATGTGTGGCTTCAACTTTGCCGCACTCCTTTATTTCTGTGTAAATTCTCGTTTTGTGCATAGAAACTATTTACAGGAACTCTATCAATAAAAACTCTGTGTAAATTCAGTGGTTAAAATATTTCTGTGTGAATGTAGTCAAAATATGTAAATCAAAATTGAAAAAAAAATGTCATTTAAAATGCGAATTTAAAGAGGACCCTAACCCTTACTAAGAGTGGTGTAATAAGATTTAGGGTCCCTCAGAGACGGACCCGGAAAGCCTTGCTCCCTAATCGCCCTAACTACCGGGCCCTGAATAACGTGTACCTAGTGTAATAGGTACCGCTTTTAGGAAATTCTTTGTTTAAAATTTTATTTGCTAAATTGTGAACTATCCAACTTTAAACAAGTGACAGGAAAAGCTTTCTATCAAAACAATTTTAAAACTAGCGTTCCATTATCAAATTAAACTCAAAAGCAAATTCGAATTCGAACAACAAACTTTCATATTCGAATTTTTAAATCTACAAATCAGAATAAATTCCATTCTTCGCTCTACAAAATATAGAATTCCGCCAAAGATTTAGCTAACAAAAGCTTGCACAAATAAGAATAATATTTTGAACAAAAAGGCATAGAAGGAATCATCTTCGGAACAATAAAACCTCTCATACATCAGACGGAACGTTAGCGATCACATTAGCAAGCAATAAGGCAAAAAATCCTTTATATTAGTTTCGTAAACTATCGGTTTCTGAACGAACTGTAGATATTATAGGGTAGGATTTCCTTGTGTTCGATAATAATAGTTTATAAGCACCAGTAGCAGTTTTTTAATAGGGTTTTTATCTGATTTAGACTAAAAGTATTTACAAATTTATATTGTACTTTTACTTCTGCTATATCATCATATTTTATTTCTTAATTTTAATTTATTTTAAAATAATACTGTTTAAGATGGTTGCTGTTATTTATTCGTTACTTTACTAACCAACCGTAGGTAATCATGTCTTTCTTTTCATTATTTCCAAAAAATATTTTAATTCTTTGTGTAACATACTTCTTTTTCAATTATGTATTAATATTTTAATACTTAATATCTTATTATCACAAATCAATCAATATTTAAGTTGCCGAAATTGATCTAAGTTTCTTAAGATCATTTTTCCAAGTTCAGAGAGTTACGATTTTGATCTGAAAGGCCAAAAAATAAACCTTTACGTATAAACCGCTGCACACAGTGCACACAAAATTTTCCCAATTATTCCCATTCCTTAATCAAAAAACAACGATCGCTTGTATTATTAGCATATTGTATTCAAAAGTCAACAGAAAACAGGCAACGTACGCGTAACAATACGACTGCTCGATTCGTCCTTATAAGGATCTGATACGATTGATTCATGATCTCAATTACCTTTCGAATGTTGTTGGGTTATACTGACGACCAGCGAAACCTGAACTCCAATCTCAACCAAAACGCCTCTACAAAACGCTCAAGTTATACTGTCGTTTGTAACTAGACATGCAAAGCGACCGTTTTAGAAAGACCTCGATTGAGGTATTGTTTTATAGGAAATAGGGTGCAGTTTTCATTGGTGGGGTGCAAAACTAGGCAAGGTCCCAAGATTTGCCCGTTTTCGTATCGGGGGATTTCATGGTACCAATTGGGCCTGGTTGGGCTATAAACATGTCAAGTAGTTGATGCATCTATAGCTTACTATGGACAGTTTGTTTTATTTCCTTTGTGCATTGAGGATTGCTTTTATAGAAACTTTGTTACTTTGATAAGTAAACTTTTTATAGAAATATATTTCATTTCTTTTCTCAGAAATATATCTCATTGTTGCTTGTTGCAGACTGCGAAAAGAAAAGTCTGTAAATCAATAGACAATCAGTAGATATTCGATTTTACTTCACTTTTACAAAGAAATAGGTAGATCTGTATTCTAACTACGTCAAAGAATTAAAAAACGTAAATACATGATAGACATGGAGGAAAACATTTTTTTCTTTTACTGATTTAAATAACATAACTATGAATTGAACTACGTGTTTCAGGATTTTTCAAAATATTCTTAAAAAGGGTAAAATGGGCAAATTTTACAGTCTACGTGAGCGAAGCCGCGATCGGAAAGCTAGTACTATTATATTATAAGTGCCATCATCTGAATTGTTCTTTCATGACGAGTTCACCCTTAAGTTGGTTGGAAGAGATCTCTCATACTGATACTCCATAACACTAGATGAATCATAAAATACAAAATGAGGTATAAATTATTTTAGTAATCTAATATCTTTATTTCTTTAGGCTGACAAACTAAGCACTTAGACAAGTCAAATTTTAAACTAAAAGTACATAATTATCAAAATAATATAAGAAATAAAGTGATATGCTATTTTCCCTTCGCTTCAATCTTTATCCAGTTATATTAGTGTATATTAGTGATTTTTTTCCTGTGTCTTTCTTTTCTATAGACGTCCTGTCGACGACGTAGATGTCCTTCGTAATTCTAGAGATTCTATACAATTTCAATTTGATTCTATACAAAAAAAATGACATTCAAATCATTAGTGCATTGAATTTGCTGTAAATTATTTTCTAATATTTTTAGTAGGTAGTATTTTTCTTTTCCATAGATACTCCGTAATTCTAGACACAGTTAAGTGGTTGTGAAGAACCACGTGTGGTGGCGAGGATCGATGCAGTTCCTTTTAAATTATCTGGGGGGTGAAATGGGGTGCAAGTGGGGGGTGCGAGGTGAAATGGGGGTAATGCAATAAATATCGGACGTGATTGGCGTTGGATTAATTAATAGAATTTATTGGAGACGTTGTCCTTGTGATTAAGATGATAATACATTTACCAGTCTTTTTCGCAGTCGGGTAGAAATAAAGATTTCTCAGTAGATTTGTTCACTGGTAAAATAAATTATTTTGTTCTTTTTTTACTTTACTTTATTTAAACTTACCATCATAGTAACATTACTTTCAATCCCTTTAAATTAACATACCTGGAACAAGATAAAAAACATTTATTAATTAATGTAAAACAATTCCATTCATTTTAATGTAAGCAAGTTATTAACAAGGCTTTGGAATCGAACCCGCGAACCAGACATGACAGCAGCCATCAACACCATCGCGTGTTATACAGGTTGATTCATTATTCGTCTCGCTCGCAATAAATACAGCCTACTCACGCACACGATTTATACTCTGGATCAGCATGTATAGTGTTATACTACTGGACTGCAGTTTCAAGAACTAAGGCTAAAAAAGATTGGTTTATTATTTAGCGTGAGCGGAAATTCTTTCCACAAAATGTAACCTGATTATTCAGAACGACATTATTTAGCTGATATTGACCTAGTTTCTCCCCATAGCTCCGCTTGCATTTTTTAGGGATAAAGAGAATATTATTTCGAATATCCGTTCAGATAGATTTTTAGTCATGAGATGGCAACAGAATGACATATGCATGAATAACATTTATGCTGGTATAAAGCAACATTATTACATTTCGGTTAGAAGAGCCATAAAGACTGTGTTATGTTAAATTAGACACACATTTTCCCTGGTTTAACAATAGGTACAGAAAGATGTAATATTTAGTTTTTAAGCATGATTTAATTAGCATGAATTTCCTACTATACTTTAAAATTATACAAATTCATAAACAAAAGTTCTTCAACATCTTTATGAATTGCAATCTCACGAATAACGATTCATAATCTCCGTCTGATTACAATAATTAACACGATCACTTTTTGTTGTGGCGATTACTTGTGACAAATTATAACTATTCTCTGAAATTAGAAATAAATTTATTAATCTATTTATGTATTTATGTATCATTTATCTCTATTTACATTTATTTATCTTATTTTACAAGATAAAATCAGAGAGAAGGAAATTTTAAACAGTAAAACTATTATTCTATTCTCTCTCAATTCGAGTCCAGAAGTTACATAGCTCTACTTAAACATCTTCTTAAAATAGATTTATTTATAGTTGGTACCTTTCATCTTATTTTGTGTAACACGCGATATTATCTGCCATTGTAGGAGATCATCTTTTCGGTTTCTGGTTTACAAATCGTATTATGGAACTGAGAAGGGAACCTTTTATAATATATAGGTAAGAAAGAAATAAGGATTTCATAAAGATCTTTTTATGAAAGGCCCGAAAATATATAAGTCCTTATCAGGGATAAATAAAAACAATAAACCTGCAGGAATAAATATAAGAGAGGGTTTGAAAAAATACTGGCAACTAAAAAAAACGAAATAACTTAAAAAATTAAATCTGGATAATTCACAACTTAAAATTCTTCAGTTCGTACAAAAAAATGCGAGAGTTAAACCTAAAAATGTATTAATGTAAGACGTACGTCATAATACACTTTTATACATTTACCAGCGACCCGCCCCGGCTTCGCACCGTTTTATTATACGTATAAATCTTCCTCTTGAATCAATATATCTATTAAAAAAAAATCACACCAATCCGTTGCGTAGGTTTAAAGATTTAAGCATACATAGGGACATAGGGACAGAGAAAGCGACTTTGTTTTATACTATGTAGTGATATTTTTCGATAGCAGCTAAAAGTACCAGTAGGTAAGTATATTTTCGATCCCCGCTTTCAACTAGCATATTTTACGCATGAGAAAAGGCAAGTTCTAGTATAATAGTAGTAATAAAGGAATTTAATGGAACTCTTATAAAATTACCGGCACTTTTCCAAAATATACTATCGGTTTCAGTAACAAATGAGCACGTAAGTCATGTGACCACTGGTCCAAGCCAATGGGTACAGAAAACCATTTATCTACGTACTATTGAACGCACGCGACTTTTATCATATCCCTTGGCTGTTATTTGAATAACCTTTATTTTTTTAATACGTTTTGTATCGTTTTTATATCTGTTTGAAAATAAAGTGCTTACCTAATACTTTATTTTCAAACGGTTCTATAAAAATAAATTCTCAATTCGTAATTTTTTTGGTGATTCTTTTTATTTGAAATCTGTGACTTGTGATTATGATATATTGAATAAGCTTACGTTACAAATAAAATTCTTTGATTTGATTTTGACTAGTGATTGAGATATCCGTAAGAATAGAATAGAATAGAATAGAATAGAATAGAATAGAATAGAATAGAATAGAATAGAATAGAATAGAATAGAATAGAATAGAATAGAATAGAATAGAATAGAATAGAATAGAATAGAATAGAATAGAATAGAATAGAATAGAATAGAATAGAATAGAATAGAATAGAATAGAATAGAATAGAATAGAATAGAATAGAATAGAATAGAATAGAATAGAATAGAATAGAATAGAATAGAATAGAATAGAATAGAATAGAATAGAATAGAATAGAATAGAATAGAATAGAATAGA
Organism: Eupithecia centaureata; assembly: GCA_944547425.1. NCBI lineage: Eukaryota > Metazoa > Arthropoda > Insecta > Lepidoptera > Geometridae > Eupithecia > Eupithecia centaureata. The sequence goes on along the minus strand of OX155702.1, from coordinate 2,742,633 downwards.
ATAGAATAGAATAGACTAGACTAGAATAGAATAGAATAGAATAGAATAGAATAGAATAGAATAGAATAGAATAGAATAGAATAGAATAGAATAGAATAGAATAGAATAGAATAGAATAGAATAGAATAGAATAGAATAGAATAGAATAGAATAGAATAGAATAGAATAGAATAGAATAGAATAGAATAGAATAGAATAGAATAGAATAGAATAGAATAGAATAGAATAGAATAGAATAGAATAGAATAGAATAGAATATGTTTTATTTGTTACCAGAATTATGAGTACATATTTATTGACTTCCTTACAAGAATTTAAAGTCGGTTTTTAGTTACATGCAAAATGAAATAGGTACTTTGTATTTTACTTGAATAAATTAATTTTACTAATTTTAATTATTAATTATTATGGATGGATGGATGTGATGTGTGATGATTTTTGTTACATACGTTTTCACGCAAAAACTACTGAACGGATATGGTTGAAATTTGGCACAGACATAGATTATAGTCTGGAATAACACATAACCCACCTAATTCAGGTATCTATATAAAAAGGCTGTATAAAACCCGGTATTAAAACCTAATCACAAAAACAGGTAAAGTACGTAGGTGTTCACACAATCAGCCTTGTTTGCATTCACTCTCTGTGTTAACAACGAGTTTGAGCAGCTGAACTTATATAGCTGGTTCACTTCAGAAGGATATATTTAAACTTCCTTCTTTACTAATTACTAGCGACCCGCCCCGGCTTCGCACGGTTTTATTATACGTAAAACCATCCTCTTGAATCACTCTATCTATTAAAAAAAACCGCATCATAATCCGTTGCGTAGTTTTAAAGATTTAAGCGTTCAAAGGGACATAATGACATAGTGACAAAGAAAGCGACTTTATTTTATACCATGTAGTGATTATACATGCGAAAGTTAGTATGTTCGTCTTTCACGCAAAAACTACGGAACTGATCTGTCTGAAACTTTAAGTAGACGTAGTTCTAGCCCTAGAATAATACATACTTAGCACATTTTTCAGTCCGTAAAACAGTTCCAATGGGATAAAATTACCCATAAGTAGGCAAATAGGCAGATACGTACCTAGTACGTGCGAAGCCAGCCGCTGGCAGATAGGTAGGTATTAATTATAAATAATGCTGGACAAATGATTTAGTAATAAAAAATTAAGAAATATCTGAGCGTCTGGTCGATGCGACGCGTGACCCGAGAGCTGGTGAATATCTGGCTCAGCGCATCAGCATTGCCATACAGCGTGGTAATGCAGCCAGTGTCTTGGGGACGCGACGACTGGTATTGACATGGATCAATTGAGCTACCTTTAGACTGTTTGCAACCGTCTGCAGTTAGCTCAATGGTTTCAATTGTAAATACTAGTTGTAATTTTTCTATTCCTTGCTTGTAATTTTCGTTGTTAATAAAGATATCATCTACTTTAGTAATCAATATCTTTATTTCTTTAGGCTTACAAAAAAACACTTAACATAAATAAGCACAAGTCTATTTTTAACTAAATATAATAGTATTTTTTGTCACCTTAATTTTTGTCCACTATGGAAGAAGTGAAAAATCACCACTAGCACTCACTTTTATCTGTAACTGCTAACTTTGTCTAATAAATATTTTTTTTATTACTAAATTGTTTAAATGTCAAAAAACAATTTTTAATAATTGTGAATTTACAATAAAATAGCATCAGCAGTTAATTCAGAAAACACTAAACAACACCAAATGTGAGGACTCCCATTTGGGGTTTTTTAGTGTCAATAACCATTATACTTAACCCACACACGTTTTAGAATTAGTACGGAATTAGTACGAATGTATACTCGTACTAAGTCCGTACATCACAAAAACTCAGCTATTCCACTATGAGCTGTATATTTGCGAACGGTAAATCACATGTCCCGAAGACCTGTGACATCTCAGTGCTTGATTTAGAACTAGGAGTGCGCGACTCACGCTTGGCTTAAAGGGTTGACAGGAACCAGTATGGATAGAAATTGTTGAAACTGAATCCAAGAACAAGTAATTTATAATTTAGTACGAAAATAAATTAAATGTTTCAAGACATAAAACATATTTTAATCGTTATTAACGAAGAAAGTTACAACCCAAGAATAGAAATAAATTGAAACTAGTATTTACAATTAAAACCATTGAGGTAACTGCAGACGGTTGCAAAAAATCTAGAGGTAGCTCAACCGATCCGTATTAAAAAGAAAAAAGTAAAACAAGGAAAACAGTTGTATTTGGTGTTAATTAAGCCAAAACTAAACATAAGTATTTTGACGGCAATAAAAATTTCTATCCTTTTTATTTCGAACGTTATAAAAAACAATTTAACTCATGATAGGAAGAGTTCATAAAACAGAACAAAAAAGGTAATTTGAGAACTTTCGGTTCACAAGTACTAGCAAAGAAAATAGTATCATGTAATTCTATTACAATAATAAAATCAGGGTTCCACATGTTAATAAAAAATAACGTTTGATGTTTGGATTGAAAATGAAATGAAATCATAGGGGATTCTTAAAGGAATCTTCTCATCGCTTTCAGAGTTCCGTAAGCATCTCCTCTGTAGGAAAAACGAAAGCGAGAATGTTCAAAGTAAGAGTAGAGTACTAAATGTATCAATGGAGAAGTAAAACAAAATAAGGATCGAGTAATTTTTAATTTCTTGTCGTCTATTTCTTAAATATTCGCAAAACCACTCAATATGAACAAAGTTCTTTTAGGCTAACTAACATACACTTATAAACATTTAATAACATATAAACTCATGCTAGACGATCCATACAGCATCATCTAGCTTAGCAAGCCCAATGTCAGATTGTGTTGTTTATGAGTACTAGATAAATGACATAAATGTACCTACATCATTCAACATACCTACATATTAGGATATTTTTACTAAAGATACAAAAACACTCCTATCCCGCGGAATAAATATCTGCAAATTGTACAAGCATTTGTTCTGAGGCGGGAATCGAACCCGTAACCTCCAGCATCTCTGGTGGACCTTCGCCCGCTGCGCTAGTAAGGTCGTCGACAACTATTCCGTAAGTAGCAAATCTAAATCAACTATTTCACATAACTAACCCGTCATTGTTTCAAATGTAATGTTGAATAAAACACTATTGTTTTATATAATAAATGTGGTTTTATTTGATTACCAGTAATGCGCAGTAGGAGTACGGTCATAGATTATAAAGTCGTTTTTGACAGGTGACGGTTACACAACCGACACTAGATGTCTATACTTTACAAGCTACGGAACCGTCTTCAATCGAAAGTCTTCCACTTGCCTTCTGCGAATGTTTTAAAAAGTTTATTCTCGTGTCCCAAGGAATCCTATTATAAAGCTTTTTACATTCCTTGTAGAAATGCTAAAATGCAAGATATTTCGATTCACGTTTAAATTAAATTCTAAAGCAAACAGCTATGACCAACTTGGTCCAAAACTGTGAGTTTAATAAATAAATGTAGATACAACTTCGATTTTACTAGTTCAGGGTTGAACTCAAGCAGTTTGAGTTTAAGTCTTATGTCTAGGTGACGTTTGGAGTCTGCTTAGATAACCTCATATTTGGTAACAACATACGTTGTTGCGACAGAAACATTCATCCCGCAACCGACCGCAACCCGATCTTTTCGTCATAAGGCTAACGAAAAGATCTGGTTGCCTGGCGAATGAATTACGACCTTTTTCTCATCATAACAAATTCATTCACCTACTTCAGAGACGAAAAACGAAACTTCTTTCACAAAGAGCTTTTCTTTAAAACTACTGCTACCAATTTTAACTTTAAATAGCTACTTACAATAGAAGAATCGACTTTACTCGCAAATTAAGTCGCTAAGTTCTAAAGTACAGTCGACAGCAGGAGGATCTGGACTGAAGTTGAAGTTGACTGCGTTGGCTTAAGTTTTCTTTTTCACAGCTTCAAATAACAGTTGACCTGAGTATTTGAATTTCAGGTTGATACCTCCACGCGTTCCCGAGACGGGTCTTGACAGACAGACAGACTGATAACAAAGTGATCCTATAAGGTTTACATATTTTCCTTTTGAGGTACGGATCCCTAAAAACTGGTCCCTCCTATGTATGCTTAGATCTTTAAAACTATGCAACGGGTTTTGATGCGGTTGTTTTGAAATAGATAAATTCAAGAGAAAGGTTTATTTATATGTATAATACACCAGCGCGCGCGAAGCTGGGATGGTTCGCTAGTGAAAACATAAATGGATTGAATTCAAATAACAATCAATGAAAATATAAGTATCAGTTTTTCCTATCAGTTATTCGAATATTCCTTATGGGACAAAATAACTCGAAAATCCATGTAAGTAGGTACATGTCTCAAAACTTCACCCAAACAAAACTTTTGCATGAACTGTCCGTGCAAATACTTAATTAACAACGTTGTCTTGTAAATTTTTAACAACTGTTCAAGAAAAAGTACTTTGGAAAGTTGTAACAAAGTTGAATTTTGAATGAGTTGTTTACTTGTTTCTTGTTCGGAGGTGTATTTTTGATTTGCGAGGTTTTTCCAAAACATTCTGAGGCTTTGAATTGTTACATATTTTATTGGAACACAAAAGTTATTCTTACAAAGGAAATAAAACCAGGGAGAGGGTGTAAAATTAATAATACTGAACAAACCGCAGAACATGTGTTATGGTTACTAGATCATACTAAAATTAATAAACACGAAAGTTTGAGTATGGATGGATAGATGGATGTTTGTAACTCTTTCACGCAAAAAACCACTGAACGGATATGGATGAAATTGCATAGAGATAGATTATAGTCTGGAATAACACATAAGCATATTTTATCCCGGAATTCCCATGGGAACGGGAATTACGCCGGTGAGATCGCGAGACTCCTGCTAGTAAGTAAATAAAACCAGGGACAGGGTGTAAAATAAATAATGCTGAATTAAACCACACAGCATTATCTAGCCCCTTATTAAACAGAACATGTGTTATTGTTACTTAATAGATAACTCATATATGTTTTTTAAGTAGATATTTTTTATATAGAAAAAACTCGGCAAACGTAGTGTTGACGCTCTCCGGCCAGGTGGAATGACGATCTACGAAAGGCTGCTGGCAGATGCTGGATGCGGCAAGCTGAAGACAGGGTGCTATGACGCCGGGGAAGCCTATGCCCAGCTGTGGACTAACATAGGTTGATGATGATGATGGAAAACACCCGGAATAAATTTCTACTGATCGTAGGTAGGTACAAATAGTTGTCACGAGAAGGGAATCGAGCCCGAAATCTCCTGTACTCACCACCGTGCCACATCGGTCGTCAAAATTGATTTTACAGGCGTCTTGGTGTAACTTTAATATTTTCCACCATTTTATATCTAGTCTACATGAAGCTCATATAAAATCATATCACATAAAACGGAAAAGTCAATGTCGTAGAAAATTAAACGGTTTGGACTCAAATACCTTGAAAGATTGTCTGATAGGTTCGGTCATTACTTTATTCATATTGCTAAAGTTTGCTGGACTGGCTCAAAATGATGGACAAGGTCAAAAATGATGGACTTGGTAAACAATTTTACCATAGGTAAAACATACCTTACACGTACCTACCTACTAGAAACAGTTAGACTTACCCCATTTTTTCTAAATGTTTATCATAAAGTTTTTTTTTATTTGTTTGGTTTATTCGGAAAACATTCAGTTGTACACACAAAATATTTACCTTAAAACTCTTACCTATCTATTAAAATATCTTCGCTTAAAGAAGATAACACGAGCTCTGCTGATTATTTATATATTTAAACAATTTGCTTGCTGATGCATGTCAAACTTCTTTTTAACAGTTAAAAAAGAAAAAAAGAGTAGGTATCAAATTATACAAAAAAAAAAGACATAATATCATAATAATGTAATCTTAAGCGAACTAATGATTACTTAAATAATTTCATTTTTTCTCAATGGTGATAATTTATTTTTTTCTCAGTCGAGATTAAACGATGAAATAATGTTGAATATTAGGTAATTCAAGTTTTTTGGGTACTGATTGAGATATAGACCTATAACAAAACGGCTTTTACACCCTCTTAACGTATACATACGCACTACTACATAAACTTTTGATAAGTGAACTAATCCGTTTCACTAAGTATACGAATGCAAGTGGAATTTGGCATGAGCTTGAAATCACTGGAATTAAGACGCGAGGATGTTATTACCTAAGTTCATAAACGATTCAACGTCGATCGTTTCTTTAGTCACAGAATTTTCTATATTTTTTTTTAATATAAAGTAACTTTGTCGCTCAGCGACCACATCGCCCTACGGTATATTTACAGGAATAATCTTGTAAATATACTACTGCATATCATGTAACTAAATTAAAGATAACTGCATTATTTTAAGAAATCTATTTCGTCTTAGACTCAGTCGTGTAGTGCAAGCCTCAGTACCATAGAAGAAGGAATAATATTATTCCTAATTCTGTGCTCAGTACAATACAATACAAATTGACTACGAGTCGCGTGATCACGTTCTTTTTTTTAGTTATGGCTTAATTATTCCCATCTTTAACGAATTACAGACTCGTCGATGAGCATCAGTTGTGTAATAACACTTCGACTTCTGTATTCAGCGCCATCCGTCGGAATTTATGCTGAAACTAGCGCATAAATTGCAAGTTCCTGTAAACGTATCCATTACATGTCGGCGCTAAGTAAGGAGCGGTTTTACAGGCGCGACTTAAGTTATGGTCAAACGAACTTACATAATGAAGTTCGATAGCAACAACAGTCACTACTACTTGCTTTAGAAAACCCCCTGGATATAGGATTTAGCCCATTTCAGACCCTTTTTCTGTAGATATCGAGCTGTTAATTAAGTTATTAGAGAGATAATTGTAAATACCTATATAATTTACACGAAGAACACAAATACGTTTACTAAAGGTAACGAATACGTAGAAACTACTACTCTACCTTATTTTAAGGTCTAGATTTCAATAGCAAAGAGCAAAATGCTTGAGATTTAAGTGAAACCCCACTTAGGTTTTCAATAACTTAAGGATTCACTTAAGACATCGTGAACAAATCCTAGAAAAGTCGTATCGAGGTAACGCAACGATGAAACCGGAGTTAAGCCCGCGTTTCGGGACAAGACCATATTTGAGCTCGAAATAATATTTTAATTAATTTTAGTCTTTATTATCATTTATTGCCAGATTCTCAACTGCCGGTGCCTTACCATAATTATAAATTACAATAAAAACATGTAAGTACTATAGTTTATTAAGTAGGTACTAGCGACCCGCCCCGGCTTCGCACGGTTTTATTATAAGTATATAAACCTTCCTCTTGAATCACTCTATCTATTAAAAAAAACCGCATCAAAATCCGTTGCGTAGTTTTAAAGATTTAAGCATTCAAAGGGACATAAGGACATAAGGACAGAAAAAGCGACTTTGTTTTATACTATGTAGTGATATCATTCATCTAGTACCCATAAAACAATCGCTGCTTAGCTTGGGGCTAGATAATGGTGTGTTTATTTATTCTGTCTGAACTGACACAAACTAACTTCGAGACAAGCAAGACCCACCAGGTGTTTTTGTTTAGAGGTAGTTCTTGGGAAGAACAAAATAAGTGTGGGTCGGCACTGGTATAATGGTAGAATAGTAGCTATGAACATAAATTAAAGCCGGTCATTCAGCCATTCAGATGTCTTTCTGACCACACACAATACATACTAACCGCATATTGGTTAATTTTCTATTTCTGATTGTTAATCAAAACACAGCCAATGTACGGCGAGAATAGTATGAGCGAAATAGCGATACAGGTGTTACAGTCGCAAGCTCGAAAAGTCGCACCTTTCCTTAAACCCAATCTGGCGATCCTCCAAACCACGAGAGCGCCATCGACGACGTTCCAGACAGCCAAAACACCTGCATTTTTCGCCATGTTTGCCAAAAGCAACATATTCCGCATTTATTTCCACTTGAACAGCAAACACAGTCGCGTTTTGAAGACCGCGACTTAAGTTTCCATCCGAAAATGGCATTTCTTCCAAGACCAATTAATGTAGTGAATGTGGCAATGCCAATGCTGCAATGGTGGTATTAGTGAGAAAGCTTAAGTTCTGTAGGTAGCTAGATAAGGTAAATTACACAAAGTTTCTCATATCACTCAACGCTTTTCTACGACGGAGATATTTTAGATCTGAATATCATCTATCAACTAGTAAAAGTTGACATTCTTCTCTTCAGCTCTCATATCCACTCTGAACATGCCTTCTCCAAAAAATGGAACAAATTTTTAATAATCGCCAGTCTTGATAGGTGCTAAGTTGCTGCGTTTTTAGTTCCCTTAGTCCCTTATAGAGTTAGTTCCCTTAGTAGTAGTAGTTCTCTTATTCGGCTCTTTCTTAGGTATGACTTCCACGGGCTGAGTGGGAGAGGTTGATTCTTACGCCATGATCACTGATGTCATACCACTTAATACGCTCAAATAGCTCAGAATCCCAAGATTCCAAAAGTTTCTAAAGTCGCGTCAGTAAAACACTTCCTTTAGCGGTGTCGACTGGCGTCTCTCCAGGCCGCAAGTGGCCGCAGATGACGAAGCGTCTACGACTCGTTATCGCGGCTAGCGAAAGAGAGAGCGAGGAATATGGCGGAGACATAGAGGCGAACTCAGAGGCTGTCAGTTCCAACTGGCAGTGGGAATTTGAATAGATCATTGGAGGCAAAGGTATACTTCGACAGTCAGAGGTGGACTGGACAGGCAGAAAACCGCATAGGATAAAATTGGCATACCAGAATTAAACAGCCCATGGCTGTCACAAAGTTTACAAGGCGACTAAGGCCTAGTGTCTACGTGCTTAAAGAACGAGGAACCATGCAAAATTGCAGCTTCATAGCTCTTGTAGTTTCTGATTTCTCATTATGAGTCAAAGAGCTCTCTTTAATAAATATATTTTATGACAACGCGGGTTAAACCTAATTAGAGTCGAAAAAATGTGGAATAGCGAGGAGCGAATTGAGTGTCTTTACAGTTTTCATTATTTTTCATTTACCGAAGTTAACCACTTGATCGTCGTGATTTCAGGTGATAAAAACGGATTCTTGCCATACTCTTCATTGTTTGCTTTCTGTTTCCATGAAAATATGACAAATTGCCTCTATTATCGCACAGAGGTACTCTATTGGCAAACTTGACACGACAACTTTAGGATGCAATTAAGATGCGGAAGGCGACTGCGCTAAACCTCCCAAAATACTAAAACGTAAATACACTCTGAATCAGTAAATACGGGTAAAGGTATAGCGGTATTTCGGATCTTGAAAGTTTTAGTCATTCAAATAGGTAATAATGGTACGAGTAAGAGAACAGAGGAAGAAAGGAGTATTTTTGATCATCTGTGTATTCCCTATTGCTAATATATAGTTGAGGGTTCGATGACGCTGTTGGGTGAATAGTCCAGCAATATTTATTTATCCTAGGTTAGTCTCTTTTTATCATCATAATAATTAAATCTTGAAATTCAGTATCAGTATCTGAATATCAGTATCATTCAGTTGAATATTTCGACAAGCCCGAAATGTAATATCAATATGTTCAATGTCCAGTTTTAGCAACATGATAAATGCGTCGCTGTGTCCTCGGCTACAACATACTCATCGTGGTCACTCAACGTATTACCGATCAGCACCCATACGTCCACTGCTGGACGTACACTAAGGAAGCTGCAGAACTTCCTCTAGTAGGTTCATTAGGACCCTTGCCACGGCCACATTACAAGGTGAAGATTCGTCTTCGCTTTATCGTGATAAACTTTGTGTTCGATCTACGATGAAGTGTTTGGTCCATTGAATAACAACTTCGAAACTCACAATAATCTAGTTAGAACTAGAACGTCGTGCGAATTGATGACGATTCGGCTACATCGAAATATTCTGGCTGAGTTGAAGGTCGATTCTTACAACACGACGGCCTCTGCTACTCAACGTAAAAACTGGCTTAAATTTAACTATTCATTTCACTCTCCATCTTTACTCTGGGCTCTTATCCCTTTTCACTATTCACAAGGACTCCTCTAAGATACCCACTAACAGAGTGGACCTTAATGAGTTATTCATTAACATTAATTAGTTATTCCGAAGGTCAGTTTGGTCGTGATTGCTGTAACCTTTCTATTCAGTTACGATCTCACGTACTGCCCTTGGCCCTAAGGGGTCTATCATACTGGTGAGGAAAATAAGGTCAAGGAAAATTAGACCGTAAGTAATTGTTCATAGACCCATCAAATCTGGAAATCTGGTTACGTCATAAAATGTACGACAGGATATTCTGGAAATTATCCAGTCATGCATTTGATAATGCAACCAGCATTATCAAATACATGACTGGATAATATCCAGATATCTGTTCTCTTACCAGAAAAAGGGCATTAGCTTTCTTCTGTGTACTTTTCAGAACCTCTTCTGCGATCACAAACCCGACTCCTAAGCGTACATACAGATTATGAGATGGGTAAAACCCCTCACGTTTGGGGAGTCTAGTTCAGAACTTATGTGTCCTGATGAAGAAATTGGAGATTTCCCTGAGCGTGGACACTTTAGAGCAAATAACCTGCATTTGCAGTGTGACCGAGACCTAAATCGCTATCTATTTAGATACCCATTAGGTACTCCCTGTGGGCATAATCAAACTATTAGGTCCCTCCATAGGGATTCTGTTCAAGTTCTAGTTTTCTCTTTTTTAGATCATTAAATTACTCGGTAATGGAGCGTCTAGTCATATCGCTCATCTGAAAATCTGATCTAGAATTCGTTTATAGATGAAAATGTATTTTATTGGTAAGAAATAGGATTGTAAAAGAATTTTAGATAGAGGTGACTTTATGTTAGGGCGAAAAGGCTTGCAAACATGCCTGCAATGTAAGCCGGTTTTCTACGAATTAGTAATGAATTTGAAGAACAGGAGTGGTGAACTAGTACGTTAAGGGATGAATGAAATAGTAGTGTTCTTTCAACACAATCTTGGTTCGTAGTAGCCTAGCAGGCTACTACAAGATTGTGTTGAAATTCATAACATTCTTATAGAACTCTTCAAACTACGATAGTTTTACAAGTAAATGAGCTAGAAAACATGTTAAGTCCACAGGTGATTTGAATACTGGCTTCTATTTCGGTCAACGAATTACAATAGCCATTCAACGTGGATATTCTGCCAGTGTTCTGGGCACTCCGCCTTCTAATGTTTTTAAGAAAATTGTTTTTATGTGTAAATACTAGTTGTGATTTATAGTGTTTGTTTTTGCTTTCGAAATAAATGCCATCTTATTAACATTTCAAAGTCCCGTTAGTTACAATTACTATCTACCTATTTAGCTAGGAGTCAGCAAATTATTCGCTTTCTTCATCATCATCATCATCAACCTATATTAGTCCACTGCTGGACATAGGCCTCCCCCAATGAGCGCCATTGCGCCCTGTCTTCAGCTTGACGCATCCAGCATCTGCCAGCAGTCTTTCGCAGATCGTCATCCCACCTGGCCGGAGGGCGTCCTACTCTACGTTTGCCGAGATTCGCTTTCTTACTTTTGTTTTACTCCCCTTTTAAGACCTCAATTTTCAACATCTTTAAGTACCACCAAAACATCTAATTTCCAGAAACAAAACAGACATTATGTACCTTTTACACCCCTCCAGCCATTTTGGTACACGCGTCAAGAGTTTCTCAAAGACTCTCAATTCTCTCTTCGCAAGTTATTTAAACCTTTTAAGGGTCCGCTGTAAATTCCCACTATCTCGGACCACCGCTTAGTTAAGATAGCATCGGAAGACAATAACATCCTTACATAATTTATTATATTGTGCGCAAAAACGGAGCCGGGGTTGGGGCACACGGATGGTTAAGTTTACAAGCAAAGTTTAGGAGTTGGCTGTTCAGTTTTTGCTTAGAAAAGACTATCTTTTTCATTTAATATTCACTATCCTTTATAAATTCATCGAAATATTCGAAAATTTGAGTTGCCTACTACGTTTCCAAACAACCTCAAGCTTAAACTATTAATATTTACTTTTTAGCGTCGTGTTTGAAAAGTTGGTATTTGTCAGCATTATGGATTGAAGGAAAGAGTTCCAATAGTTTTATTTTTACTTTCAGTATGGATCCTAACATCGTTTCTTGAGTTTAGCTGAAGTAGGAATATAATACAAGGTAAGGCTAGCATATTATCATATGAAATGGTAAAGGAGATTAATAATTTTCAATTTTTTATATATATAAATATAGAACTTAATACTAGCGACCCGCCCCGGCTTCGCACGGTTTTATTATAAGTATATAAACCTTCCTCTTGAATCACTCTACTATTAAAAACACCGCATCAAAATCCGTTGCGTAGTTTTAAAGGATTTAAGCAGTCAAAGGGACATAATGACATAGGAACAGAAAAAGCGACTTTGTTTTTTTACTATGTAGTGATTATAAAATAAATAAAAATGAGATGGAAAATCGCGGGTTAAAGTCCCGCCAAAATCAAATTTTAGCGATATTATTTAATTTTTATTAATAAAACCTTCAAATAGATTGATCCCACAACAAACCTACTACCTACTTCGCTCATTCACTCCGCTACAAGGGTCTTCAGAAAACTTTTCACGACTCCTATCATGCCATAAATAAAAAGCAATATCCAATGTATCGCAATGGCCATTTTGGCGCGCCAGTTAACAGTAGAATAGTTTTGAGGGTAGTCGTAGAATCGAGCGTTCTGGCAAGGGTTCAAATGTACCAGCTGCAGTATTGAGACAATGTCTTTGTAGGGTTTCGATAAAACAATATCAAAAGGTCGTTTATAATTTGACTAGCGAAGTAGCGACCCGCCCCGGCTTCACACGGGTGTATTATACATTGCTAGCGACCCGCCCCGGCTTCGCACGGTTTTATTACACATATAAACCTTCCTCTTGAATCACTCTTTAAAAAAAACCGCATTTAAATCCGTTGCGTAGTTTTAAAGATTTAAGCATACATAGGGAGAGAGAAAGTGACTTTATTTTATACTATGTAGTGATTAGTGTGATATCAGTCACTAGTTCCCATAACACAAGCTCTGCTTAGCATAGGGCTAATTGCTGTGTGGATTTTCCATCATTATTTATTCATATATCTACTATCTGAGGGTAGGTACAGCAGAAATAATAAAGTGAACTAAACGAGCCATGTGTCCCCAACCCAGAGTAAACTAAGTAACGCTTGCCCTCGTCACGTGTCAGCTAGGGCACGCAGGATGTGCCCTAAAAATGGTTTCCAACCGGTCAGTCGAGTGAACAGTAATTTACTTAGGGATCGCGAGCGGTTAGATGAACTTTGGCGAGTTTAACTAGAACTATCTAGATCCTAGATAGTTGTAGGTCATAGTTTTGGCCGTAACCTAGATGATTTTGTGATTACTGCTATACTTGACATGGTAAAGTCTTAACTTCTCTTGTCTTCGTTTTTGTGGATATTGAGGAATAAATAATTTTCATTCATTCATTCATTCAACTTTGGCGTCTATAACTAGAACTATCTAGATCCTAGATAGTTGTAGATGATTTCCCAGCATTATTTATTTATATTTATTGTTTTCGTTCCACCTAGACTCTAGTGTTTTAAGGTTTTTTTTCCAGCTTTTGATATACTTGATGTAGTAAAGTCTTAATCATCATTTACAGTTATGGTTACGTACACAATTTAATAGGAAACACCATAAAACATTTAACATAGAAAAATAGAGAAATTCTTACTAAAATTACAAACGCGAAAGTTATAATGGATATTTGTTCCTCTTTTAAGCAAAAAATATTGAACGGATCGAGCTGCAATTTTGAATAGACGTAGTTCTAGCTCTGGAATAACACATAGGCTACTTCATCCCATATATCAGTTCTCATGGGATAAAAATAGTTTTGACACGTTTCCATAGAAAGAGGGCATACTTATGTTTAAGCATACTAATATGTAATAAATTGATTATTATAGAGGTAGAAATTGAACGTGTCAATTTTTTTTAAAGATATACCTTAACGTTTCAAATCCCAGTCAAACTATTGATATTATATTTGAGTACACCAACCTATAAATCGGTTTTTTGAACTCGGTTCCTTCAAGATATTTCAGGACTGGTGAGAAAGGACCGCGGATAAATATAATTTGGAACCATCCAATAACACCAAAAGTATCTACAGGGACAATGTAATAAGCAGTTTTCGTTCAAAAACCGATTTCACAATGATATTGTGTAGAAAAATACACAAGTTTTTGTCGACCCTTTTCAATGTTATGTTGGGATGGAGGAAACATCGGGGGAATTTATAGTTTGTCCGTGATCAGTTGGATGGTGGAAAAACAAAGAACTTAAATTATTTTCAGCGATATATTATTTCTTAACTGTATTTGCTATTATCACACTAATCCCTATTTATACAGGATGTTAGGAAGGTTGATGCAAAGGTAACTGTCTGTTTTAACATGAACGAATAAGCATTATGTTTCTGGGTAAATTTTCCAAAAAACTCGGTTCTGATGATAACTTTAGTATTCGACGACATTAGATTTAGGTAATCTAGCCTAGATAGATGCCTATTGAAGAGACCTACCCCCGACCATCATGGCTTTACATCGACCGTCCTAACACCATGTACCTAATAGGTAATACTAAAACGCGAAAGTAACTCTGGCATGCCTGTCTGTCACGATTTAAATTAAATTTGGTACAGAATTAGTCTGGAGCTTCAGAAAGCTTCTATCTCTGTGACAAATTCATCCAGATCCGTTCAGTAGTTTTTGCGTTAAAGAGTAACAAACATCCATCCATCTATCCATCCATCCACTTACAAGCTTTCGCGTTTATAATATTAGTAGGATGCGCAAGTATGCACTTTTGTAACCTCTTCACGCAAAATCTACTGAACGAATTGGGCTGAAATTATGAATAAACGTATTTCTAGGCTTGAAATAAAACAATGACAACTCTTGATCCCATAAATCTGTACCAAAAAAATAAGTTCAGCAAAGTCCTGGGCACAGCTAGTCATAAAAATGCGACGTCTTAGAGTAATCTGTGAACATAAATAAAAAACATATTCCGACGAATTGAAAATATATCTAATATATCCTAATATATCCTTTTTTAAAGACGATTAAAAAATGTGTATTGAGTACCTCCTCATTTTTTTAGGTCGCGACTTAACCGACTAGTCAGTTGAAAAGATGATTATTGGCAGACAAAGATACTCTAGCTTTGTAAATGGTTATTCAAAGAGGAGCGTGGGGTTAATGGTCCAACCCTTCAGGGCTGGAAGTGAAGTAGCTCATTCGATGATGCTGTGTGAATTGTATTGAGTATTTAGAATATAATATAATATAACAAATAAATAATAAATAATTCCGGACAGCTCACACAGCATTCTCTAGCCCCAAGCAGCAGAGCTTGTGTTATGGGTACTAGATGACTGATTACTTAATGTAATATATTAAATAGATATATATTTTTTATTATAAATAGAAAACACCCAGACCAGCGGTACAAATTTCTGCAGATCGTACACAAATTTGTTCCGAGGCGGGAATCGAACCCGCAACCTCCTGCGTCGCAGGCGGACCTTCGCCCACCGCGCCACATCGGTCGTCAATAGAAGTACATTTATTTATAAGAACAATACAAACATTAACAAGACACATTTAAGAAACATAAATAAGTTATTATAAAAGGGTCCTAACTCAGCATTGCTGGCTGAGGTCTCGTAGGACACCTAGCCAGCGCTGGCTCTTCCGTTAGAACCCGTAAAAAAAAATTAATTTATATGTTGGCAGTGGACGCTGATGATATTGACCGTCATAATTTGGATAATAATAATAATGCTGGACAATTCACAGAGCATCATCTAGCCCTTAGCTAGGAAGAGCTTGTGTTATACTAAACAGTATAAAGCAAAGTAGCTTCCAGCTGTCTGTCCCCATGTATGCTTAGATGGTTAAAACAACGGATTTTGATGCAGTTTTTTGAATAGAGTTATTCTAGTTGAAAGTTTATATGTATAGAGCGAGCCGGGGCGGGTCGCTAGTTTTTTAAATAATTAATGCTGGACTATTCTTCCAGCATTATCCAGCCCCAAGCAAAGAAGAACTTGATTAATTTTATTATTTTTTAACAAATAACGCTATTTGGTTACTCTCCATACTTTCAACTAACTATGCCAAAATATCATATCAATTTAATGCTTAGAACGAAAGATTTGTTTATCTTTCGATCGCGCACACTTTCGCTTTTAAAATATTTTATTATGAAAAATTATTTTGGGAAAACTTACAGCTAGAAAATTACAAAACAAGGATTATTTTTCAAATACATACATAAGCCAGTTAGTAGCCAAAAAAACATATGTAAGTAGTTAACATAGGTGGTTAGATGTGTCAAAATATTCGTATGTTACTCTATTAAGTAAGATTTTAAGATAAATCAGACAATAATTGCTATTTTCAGAGAATCTGAAAGGAAAAGAAAAAAACCCTTAATTGGAAACGTGTTTCTTGCCCCCGGGCTTGCGAACTGAAACTTCCGAGGACAGTTTTTATTGTTTTTTAACCATTTCCTTGGCAAAGATCGAACCTTTTACAGACCGAGCGAAAGACGACTCAATTTTTTTCTACTTTCGTTCCGCTTTCCATTGTGTTCGAAAATTGACAATAGCAATACGAGGAATACGTAATTCGAGTTGAAGTTTATTGTAGGTAGGTATATTAAATGTTTTCATTTGAATGGAATTTTAGAAATAAATCGGGATTTTGTTACACAATGTTTTTGTAAACTTTCGTAATTTATGGACATTAAAGATTATTCATCGGATATTTATCGGGTATCGTGTTTTTTTTATAATTATTGGGTTTTTTTTGGTAACTGATATTTTGCTCAATTACTTCATTAAATTAAAACCGAACAGGATGCCAATCACTAACGTTAATTCAGCGAATATGAGAGCGCCATTATTAGAGATAAAATAATGATGAACAAATTGGAATTACTGAATTTATAGATTTTAGAGGATAGACTGACTGCACGTAACTATTTCCCCCAACGAATCCTTTCAGGAGAAAATGAATGTTAGACAACGAAGAGTTTTACTTAATTATCTTATTAGTTAATAACCTTTTTATTGCATGTTTAACGGACTTTAAGAATAGGAGGAGGTTATCAATGCGACGACATTTTTTAAGAAGATTTACAGTTTTTTAAAACACGTCAAATTAATTTTGTTTAGTTTTTTTCATATATTGAGCTTTTTTGGTTTTTAACCTTATTTGTGTGCACCTTATCATCGTAAGATAATATCAAATATAATTAAAAATAGAAGAGAAAAATAATCACAAAATTATTAATATTTTGAAATATGGGTCAACTTGGACTTACCTAAAATAGTTTATTTAATTTATATTATACTCTATTTCTGAGTAATACGAGTGAGATTGAAGTGTATTTTCCATTCAAAGCAAGCAATACAATAACGAAGGCTTATGCTTGAAAAAGCTCGTTAAAAACTGACTGCAAAAACGTTGAGAAACGAAATGGTGGGACTATACATATACAGCAATGCGGCGCATTGGCCTTCTGAGCATTATGTCCTATTTATTGTGATTTTCTGCTTACAGTTTATATTGGCAAGTATATAAATATCATATAAATATCCTGCCTTTTCTGTATTAGTTTTACAACTTTGATACAATTTACAGTTTGTTATTTTGACACCATGGTAGTCATATAGAGCACCTACTTGTAACGTTTCACCGCAGTTTCTCCCGCGTAAAGTTTATAGTTCCTAATTTGATCAAACAAAACACTATTTTCCCTACTATTCCCTACAATATTACACACTGAAATATCACACCAACGCCCGGCTGTTTAATCTGTAGACATACCTTCATATATTTTTTAAACAAATATACATATCCCTTTCTGCTTTGGCGCCAGCTGCGTCTAAGACGCCTTAATACTTTCTGTTATATCTTGAGAAAAACCAATAATTGATTAATATGGATTTATTATAACAAGAGCACGCACTCACAATTTGGAAGTTGGTTGGAAAGAGAGCGAGACATCGGAGCGACAGAGTCAGCTAACCGTTAGGTGTGTTCTGTACGGAGCTCGGATACCACACTCTTCCCCCCATAAACTAAGTTTAACATTAACTTATTCTTAACTAATTACTTATCCATTCCAACTATCTTTACAAATCTATAAGTAAGAAAATATCTAACTTTTTAACAATAAACTTATCATTCTAAACCTTTACCCGTAAATGTCTAAACTTTAAACCATAAACTTATTCTAAACTTTGCGAACAAGATAACATTTGGTTTATGTGGCGTTTCCACCTCAAGCCTTCTACATCAATAATGTAACTAAGACCTGCTATACTTTCCCCTATAATCAAACCTTGAACCCATGGCTTGGCTCCTTTCCTGTAGTCTTTTACCATAACTTTTTGTCCAACCTCAAATCCTACATCTCTGTTTCCTTGATGCCAAGTTTTGGCTTTCTCCTGCGCAACTTCTGCTACAGGAGGCGGGCGCAATAAACTAAATCTGTTCCTAATCTCCCTGCCCAACATTAATCGAGCTGGTGACACTCCAGTGGTGCGTTGGGGTGTACTTCTATAATCAAACAAAAACAAATTAATGGCTGAAACCAAACTATGCCCACTTTCCTTTATTTTAGTAGCTGCAGACTTAAATGTTTCAACAAATCTTTCTGCTGCACCATTTGTTGCTGGATGATATGGTGGTGTGAATGTATGTTTTATCTGGTTTGATTTACAAAAATCAGAAAATTCTTGGCTAGCAAATGTGGGACCATTGTCAGTCACTAGGTGTACTGGGTATCCGAATGTTGTGAATAATTTTTTAAAAACATCTATAGTTCGGCTACTGGTTATGTTTGACATTTCAAATACCTCGGGCCATTTTGAGTAGCTGTCTACAATTACAAGGAACATTTTATTATATAAGGGACCTAAAAAATCTGCATGTATTCCATACCAGGTTGAGGGTGGTACAGGCCATGGTTTCATTGTTTGTGTAGGTGTTTTACTGTTTTGTAAACATACAATACACTGTTTTGGTATATTTTCAATTTCTGAATCTATGTTGGGCCACCAGAAGTATGATCGAGCTATTTCTTTCATTCTGACGACCCCAAAATGACTTGCATGCAGCTCACTTAAAACTGCTTCTCTCATTGTGTAAGGTACTAATATACGGTATCCCCAAAATAAGCACCCCATGTCTAAGGTTAATTCGTTTTTTCTGTTATACAGGGGTAATATTTCTTTGTCTAAAGATTTCTTATCAGGCCATCCATCCATTAAATATCTAATTATTTTGGATAGTGTTCCATCTATTTTTGTTTCTTGTTGAATTTTTTTCCAGTTTATTAAATTGTGTTTTGAATTATTTGTATAACAAGTCATACTAAAGTCATTACTTGTATCCACATAATGTTCATTAATTTCTTTATTTTTATTTATTACTGTTCTGGACAAAAAATCAGCAGGATTACTTATTGACTTAATGTGTCTAACCTTATAGTTAAAGGCAGAGAGAAATATGGCATAATGTTGCAACCTCTTAGCAGCCATCTTTGGAATGCTTTTAGTGGGACCGAATATTCTTACTAAGGCAGCATTATCTGTCTCTAATTCAAAGAAACGGCCATAAACATAGTTATAAAATTTAGTTATTCCAAATATGACTGCCAATGCTTCTTTATCAATAGTGGTATATCTTTGTTCTACATCATTTAATTTTTTACTAGCATAAGCAATAGGTTTCACTACACCATTATTATCCCTGTTGGACAATACTGCAGCCAATCCAGTTTCAGATGCATCACAGGTAAGAATTAATGGTAATTTAGGATCATAATGTTTTAAATTACTTACATTTGCTAATTTCTTTTTTATTAAATTAAAAGCTTCATCACACTTTACTGACCACTCAAACTTATTTTTCTTTGTGCAATCATATAAAGGTGTTAGCACAGTAGCCATGTTTTCCAAAAAACGTGCGTAATAATTTACTTTTCCCAAAAATGATTTTAGCAGGGTCATGTTTGTTGGGGGGCAAGCATT
The DNA here is from genome assembly GCA_944547425.1 of Eupithecia centaureata. Taxonomy (NCBI): domain Eukaryota; kingdom Metazoa; phylum Arthropoda; class Insecta; order Lepidoptera; family Geometridae; genus Eupithecia; species Eupithecia centaureata. The sequence continues at coordinate 2,722,447 of OX155702.1, read as the reverse complement.
TAAAATTGGTTCAATATTACTTTTTATTACACTAATACCATTTTTGTTTACAGAGAATCCAAAAACATCTAGGCTGGTTGTAAATAATTTACATTTCTCTGGTTTGAGTTTAAATTCACATTCTTGTAACTTCTGTAACACCTGACATAATGTCTCAAATGCATCCTGCATACTTTTTCCTTTAATATATATGTTATCAATAAAAACAATTGTGTTAGGAATTCCAATAAGTTTTTTCATCATCAAGCGCTGAAAAGCTCCCGGTCCTGAACTTACACCATAAGGCAAAAACTTGTACATGTATGTGCCTGATTCTGTGACTATAGTGGTACAGCTTTGACTATCTAAACTAAGTGGTGCCTGTAGGTAGGCTTCTTTTAGATCCAGTTCGCAGTAGTATTCTCCGTGTTTCAGGGTATTCAAAATATCGTCTACATGAGGTAATGGAAAATGATCAATCTCTAAGCACTGATTTACTGTTAGTTTGTAGTCACCACACAACCTTACTGAACCATCTGCTTTCAATATTGGAACCACTGGAGTACCCCATTCATTGTGTTCTACAGGTGTGATTCTACCATTTTTCAGTAATCTATTAATTTCATTATTTACCTTTTCTCGCAGTGCAAATGGTACTCGCCTTAATGGTAAACATTTTGGTTTTGAATTTGGCTTTAATTTTAATGATATTTCATCTCCTTTGAAATTTCCCCATCCCGGGGAAAATACTGCTGCGAACTTTTCTTTTATCAATTGTTGAGCATCTGAAACATTTTTCAAAACATTATTACCTATGTAAAACTCTGCATTTATTGGTGGGGGCCAAAGTTGTAATTGACTCAGCCAATCACGACCCATCACTCTGGGTGCATTGTTTTTAACAACAAAAATATTTAATTTTTTTCTCAGGTTCTTATAATTAACAGGTATGCCTGTAATTATACCTAAAGGTCTGGATAAAGTTTGATCAAAGTTTTTGAAAGTTACATTACATTGCTGTATATCAAATGAGCTAAAGTACTTGTTTTTGTCCTCTAGTGACATTACTGTTACATCTGAACCTGTGTCCAGCTCAAAATTTAGAGTCGAACCCTTCACTTTAATTTGTATGTAGTGGGGGGGTACCCTACTCACACTGACACTGTAAGTTTTGCAGTCTTCATCCAATAATTTTTTAACATCGCTTTCTGCATCACTTTTTTCCCTTTGGTCCTCTGTCACAGTTTGTTGAGCCTCCAAGATCTTAATGTTTTGATTCTTCGTGCACATCCTAAAGATATGTCCTTGTTTTCCACACTCACTGCAGTACTTTTTGGCTAAGGTACAATCTTTTTTTAAGTGATTGTTCTTACCACAGCAGTGACATTTTGCTTTTTGCTGGTTTGGGTAAGGTGGATATTTTTTCTTATGATAAAACACATTCTCCACTCTATTGCTAGCTGATCCGTTGGTGTGTGACATTGCTGCTTCTACTGTTCGTCCAATATCAATGCATTTTTCCAGGGGCAAATCTGCCTCTGCCTTCATCAGTTCATATCTTATTAACTTTGAATATACACCATCCATAAATTTTTCTTTGATTTGGTCTTCTTGGTCTTTGAACTCACACCTGGAAGCCAGTTTCCTGAGTTCCAGGACATAATCTTGAATGCTTTCATTTGGCCCTTGGTTCCTTTTCCTAAATTCCACTCTTTCCAGTGTGGTGGAAAGTGGCTTATCATATTTAGTCGCCAACTTAGCACACAATTCTTTAAATGGCAGGTTTACTGGTTTATCTGGCAAACACAGGCATGTTAGACATTCAAATACCTTGGGCGATAGTCTTGTAATCAAAAGAGGAGTCTGTTTTTCATCTGCTATATCATTGATTATGATGAAGCATTCCAATTGTTGTAGGAAAACTTGCCACCGGTCGCCATCAAATGGTTTTATGTCACCACAAATAGACATTTTTAGTGCCGCCGCTGTTGATAATACTGTTTTGGTTTTGTAAAAGTCACTCAACAATTTACGTAACGTGTCTATGCTTGCATCTTGAGAATATTGAATATTTTCCTTTTCCAATATTTGTTTCAACTGTGGTTTAGTGCATTTATAGATGTAGGACCTCTTTCCGGTCTTTACCAATTCGACAATTTCAATATCTTTTACTGATTCATCCGGCTCTGTCCCCGACATGAATAGATAGTAGACAATTTGTTGTAATGTGATCGAGGAGAAATGTTTTAACAATTACAACACAATGCGGCCGAAAAATACGAAAATGAAAGGGATGCGTTGCTTGATTTCCATTTGCTTGACAAGTTTGAGTTTGACAGTCAAATACAATGCGTCGCAGCGTGGTTTGATGAAGGGTTTGATGCTTGATGCTTGATTGCAAATTCCAACCTTCTTCGAGATTTTATTTCAACTATTATTTATGTAAAGTTGTTAATTTTCCAACAATATTTGTTAATTAATTTGCACTAGGTTCTGTCACTGATCGTCGCCAATTGTTATATCTTGAGAAAAACCAATAATTGATTAATATGGATTTATTATAACAAGAGCACGCACTCACAATTTGGAAGTTGGTTGGAAAGAGAGCGAGACATCGGAGCGACAGAGTCAGCTAACCGTTAGGTGTGTTCTGTACGGAGCTCGGATACCACACTTTCACTGCCAATATGCTCTGTTCTATTTCAGCAAGTGGAGCTACAGCATGCCCTTCGGGTCACACCACAAAGGTTGGACAGTAAACTACACTGTCCAACCTTTGTGGTAGTAAACAGCTAAGGTTTTTCATGTTGATAAGAAGCCTACGATTCGATGTGATTTCGTGCTACATCTATGATCCCACCTCAACGATAACAACTCCAGTTTGTGCCTGACAGTGAGTATTCGAGTTAATGGTGGTAAATATAAGATCTATCATTACCAACAACAGTTGGAACAGTCCACTGGTGGTGTCTCTGGATCATGAAGGGAGATTTCTGGACTTCCCATTCCAAATCGAAATATATGTACTTTGTTTACCAAAGATCTATTCTTTAACCACATATCACATGACATGTCTATGTCAGGTCAGGTCGGAAAGTTATTATTAAAAGGCTCCTTTTATTAAAACTAGGAAATAAAGTGATTACTTAGATTTTTGTTCACTTGAATCTTTAAACGAACAAGCGATCCATACTTACCTTGCTAGTTTTCGAGTTGGAGTAAAACTTGTCCCAAACTTTTTAATCTTTTAAATAATCAAATATTTTATAGTAAGCCTTTTCACAAAGAATAGTTTTGTCAATTTGTCTGAAATAATTTGAAGGAGTATTTATTTAGCAGAATGGGGGTCCTGGACTCCAGTAAAGCACAAGTTTTAAACTTTATTTAATTCAAAGGATAGTTTGTTTAACGAGGTCATTGGTCTGAACCAATGAATGGGCTTTTTATCCAGCGAGATAAAATATCGTGTTTTCAAACCGTATGAAAAGAAAAGAGGATTTTATTTCAACTAAGTATTTCTTTTTTATTATGAAAGAGATTTTAAGTTTAAGCACAAGGAAGTCTAATTTTGGTCGCCTCTCCTGAATTTGTCGAATTCTTGACAGATTTACATACATTAAAACTGTTAAAAATCGCGACTTGGGACTTTAATCCGAGTTATATTTGTGTATTCGTTTTTAAATTTTTTGTCAAGATTAACTTAGAATTCACAAAAGTATTAAAAGAGAGAAACAAATAAGTTTTTCCATAGCTCATTTAAACCAATCAACCAAAACTTGTTTGATTATGTTTCGTAAAATCGACCCTCAAACTTCAACTATTAAACCAGGTTTAAGCCTCCATTACCCATTAACCTGTCCCATCGAGATAGAATTAAAAATCAATTACCAACTACCACCGTTGAAACTGCCCATGGGTGGTAATAGTACTATAATTTATATTAATGGGGAAATGAAAGTACATGTATGAGGATGACTTTACACCGTTTACGATAAAATAAAAGGATACTACCGCTCTCGGCAATAAAATAGTCGGCGCCGATTGTGTTTTTTAAAGAACATGATTTCAATTTCAATTTTTTTTTGTGAAGTATAAATACTTAATTGAAAAATCGGTCGAGTCGCTTGGGAACATTGATGTGCACGCATACACACCTATGTACCTATGTATAGGTACAAACTAACAAACAATACCTCATCGTCGTCTGCGTTCCGTCTCGGGTCATACATAATGCTGGACAATTCACACTGCACATCTAGACTTTTCATCCCATAAATTAGTTCACATGGTAGGTATAGAATAAGCCTTGAGACGACGTTTAAAAAAAAACGCAAATGCAAATGCATTCGCACGCGTTTTTGTGTGTATTTTTTTATTTTACATTGGACACACCCAGAAACCCGGAAATAATATTTGCAGATCTACACATATTTTTATCAAAGCGGAATGTAAAGTACCCAGCTAAAATTTGGATGGATTAATGTTAAGTTGCCGTGTGGTGCCGGCATAGAATTTCACCACCCCAACTCTTCCCGTGGGTGTCGTAAGAGGCGACTAAGGGAAACACACCGGGGGGCGGGCAGCAGCGCCTTCTGCAGAACAACTACACCGAACTGCGATCCCCAACCCGCATGCCCAGCGTGGGGATTATGGGCAATAACCCCCACATAATGATGCCATATATGGCGCTCATTAGGAGAGGCCTATGTCCAGCAGTGGACTATTATAGGCTGGTGATGAATGTTAAGATTTTCTGTTTTCTGTGTAAATGCGTCTATCGTCATAATGTCCTCTATTACCAGGGTACAAATTGCCTATCGCGTACGCACTAACCATTTACTTTAACCATTAAAGCTACTGATGAACATAGTTTTTAACTATTGTATAATAATTTCGTCTAATAACCAATAATCTAATAATTTTAATACAAGTTGTTTGTAATAGAAGTCCAGAACATTTTGGGGTTCAATTATACTAAACTTATCGCTTGACTATGACAATGGTACTTATGACTAGTTAACACATTTTGGGACTGTACCTTAGTGCCGTCTAGAGGTAAGGTCAGCGTAAAAATTACATAAATCTATAATTATACTATAACAACATACTATACATACTATAATTGACGTTTGAAAGCTATTGCCTTCACGCATCCCATCCCTCTTACACACTGGATGATTGCCATTTCCAGCAAAACCTAAAGCCCATGATTGAAAAGAATTGTTGATTTTGACAAGTAAGCGAAAGCCATAAGGGTTTCCGCCCCATTAACTAGCTAGAGTTTAGTGGCTTTTACCAAGCTTTGGGTAATCTTGAACAAAATGGTACATAGAATTTTACTGTAAAACAAAATGCTCCAACATCCCCTATTACCAGCTCATTATAGAGGGTTGTTTTAAAAATGTTTCAGTGTAACTTATTCCACAATAACGGTTCTCTTAAATATTCATGTGTGAAGCTTATCCAAGCACGCTGTATACCAGAAAGCTTGGAACCTAGTTCCCTAGCTTTTCTCAAAATTCGGATACAAATAGGTACTTTAAGCCGGATACTTTACATAGTTCTTGCTCGTAGAATAGGAAAACCTTTTACTATGGAAACAGCGATATTGTGTTTTGCAAAAAAAATGTATCTATGATATCCACTAGATGTAGGCCTCCAAACTTTTGGAGGCCTATCAATTAGATAAGTACTAATAATTTTAAATAACATTCTAGCCCTAGAAATAACCAAGCAATAAATGTCAAAAGTAAAATTTTTCGTATGACCCTAAAAATATAAATACATACACTAAAACCCCTAACCTTAACTTCGCCAAAACGGTCGTCCAAGTAATTTGTATATTTACACACTAGCCAAACTCGATGTAGAATGTTAGTAAACAAACCACGCCACAAAAAACTAAAATTCACTTGCTTGGCGTCGAATTTTAGATATGAATGTACGAAATATTTAGTGAAGGAAGGATCTTAAATCGACAAGTAATGTAAATTGCGTATAAAAAGGCGCGGCAACAGAACAGATTTTAGGTTAAGTATGGGCGGTTTGTTTACAAACATTCTACATCGAGTGTGGCTGATGTATAGGTTCTAATTTCCACTGTACTTATATTTTTATAAGTTATAACAGAACTTTTTTCTGAATGTGGGGAACCGAGTTTAAACTTTCTTATTATTTTTTGCTTTAAAGAAGTTGAAGTGGAGTTAGTTAATTTTTTGAATACACCATTTATTTATTTCCAACAGCGTCATCAGGCCCTAAGCTAAGCAGAGCTTGTATTATGTAATAAGTACCTACTAGAAGACTGATAAACTTAATACTATCTAGTATAACATAGATATTATTTTATTATACATAGAAAACACCCAGAACCGCGTAACATATATTTGCAGACCTTACAAACATTTTTCCCAGGCGAGAATCAAATCCTCAAAACCTAGGCGGACCTTCGCCCGCCGCGCCAAATCTGTCGTCAATTATAATCATTGGACATTCAAGGCAAATAACATTTCATAATCATCATGATTATCAGCCTATATTAGTCCACTGCTGGACATAGGCCTCCCCTAGTGAGCGCCATAGCGCCCTGTCTTCGGCTTGACGCATCCAGCATCTGCCAGCAGTCTTTCGCAGATCGTCATCCAACCTGGCCGTGTTTTCTATGTATATGTAAATAATATGAGCGCCATGGCGTTCTGTCTTCGTCATTTCATAATGAATGAATCAAATTCATACAATAATAATACATTGGGGTATATTAACACCTGTTTTAGCGACCAAGGCAAGTCATAACAATCCTTACCAGGGTATTACGCACCATTACGCGTCTTACACGACATTCGCACCCTTAACATCCCCTTAAGCCTTAATACCTACCCCCGTAATGAAGAAACAGCTTTGTAAAACCTACTAACATAAAAGGGAAACTGTTAGTTGGTTTATATGTTGAAAACGAAACTACGGAAGCAAAATAGTAGAGAGCTTATTTATAAATTTAAAAGAATGTCATTTTATTTTGAATGAATGAATGAACACTTTATTTGACCATTCATTCATTAAATACGCAGAAACAACACAAACATTTAAAACAGATAAACTTCTCTTGAAATTATTTATTTCAAGCAATATTTAAAATCGTCGTTCTGAAATGATGGCAAACCTGTAAGCAATTTTTATCCAAGGAGTTTTTTAATTTTTTTTTATCAAAATATTATCTGTTGTCCCAAAATTATAGAATAGATTAAAAAGTATTATACGTTAAAATAGTTCAAATTTACTTTAATTTTACTCATAATTTCTGGACATCAATATTGAATATAATTATTAGAGTACTTTACGTTTGCTTTGTGTATACTAAGCAGACGTGGTGTACCTATTCACCCATTGAGTAATAAAATAAACCAGTGTTTTTTTTAATTGGGATCCAGCTGGTTTATATGATAGGGCTATGTATTATGTATGGAAAGTACCTTAAGAACTATGGGTGAGTATCTCTAAGCACTTTAAGCGAGCGAAGACACGGGCAGAATTGAACACACCATAGCATAATAAAGCCAGACCGCTCCGCCAAAAGCCCTATATACGCTTACGTAGCATTCTGCGAAATGAAGAGAATTTCAAGATATCTCAAAGTGTTGAATTGCTATTTGGCTTGATATTGCTGTTAAATTTGTGAAATTGCTGTAAATTTGTTTGAATTGTATTATTTATTGTTTCTGCGATTCTGGGAGAGATATCAAAGGAAAATACAATCATTGAATCCATAATCATCATCTATGGAGCTAGATTCTACCCACAGTTGGGCAGGAAGATTTTCTTCAACGATAAAAAACTATATTTATATAAAGAGATAGTTTATAGAGCGGCCTTATAGCTATGATTTATCTCTTCTAGGCAACCTGCTTATGCTGAATAAGCTGTGTAGTACCCACTGTTTACCTGTATGTATTTTTGTTGATTTAATAAATAAAAAGATAAAACCGTAATTAATTTTCATTATTTATTAGAAAGGAGTTTATTCAAATTGACTATGTCATTCCCACTTCCTATTAGCATACTTAAGTATTTAGTCTCTCCGTGTAGGTATTTATAGTTCACCTGTTTATATTGCATATTTATTATTTCATTTCATTTCATTTATTGCACGAAATATGGTCATATAGAGGTATTAAATATTTATAGATATTAATAATTATTTATATGTATTTATGTATGTGTCAAGGTCCTAAATTTTAGTTTGTCGTATTGCCTAATAAATAATGTTCATTCATTTTTCATTCATTCATTCATTCACCCTAGAATGGTACAGTCATGAATAAGCGATGTGGACGTTGGCACTTGATAGTATTTAGATAAAGAAAAATCAAAACTACGTACACAAGCTACCAAATTACATTATAATAAACTTATAGCCAATATAATCTTCCTCATTACAAAGATAGGGAAGAAAAGTCAAGTGTAAAGCTAGGTTTCTTTAATTAAAATCAGTGGACTAGGCTGACAGGGTAACGTTATTTACGACCAGGCACCTGACAGGGGAATAGGTATCTTATCTACCCTGGTTATCCTACCCTGGTCTAAAATGATAATAACATTTTAAGAAACTTAATTGGTGATTAACTTAGGTATCTTGTTAGTTTTCATGAATTTGGGAAACACGATCGGTTTTAAAGAGGTTTAGAGAATATAATCTACATATAATAATAATAATAATAAATTATTCCGGACAGTCTACACAACATCATCTAGCCCTGAGCTAAGCAGAGCTTGTGTTATGGGTACTATGGGTAGATGACAATACATTACATATATATCTTAGTGTTGCCTCACTACATAGTATAAAATAAAGTCTCTTTCTCTGTCCCTATGTCATTAAGTCCCTTTGAACGCTTAAATCTTTAAAACTACGCAACGAATTTTGAAGCGGTTTTTTTTTAATAGATAGAGTGATTCAAGAGGAAGATTTATACGTATAATATAACCGTGCGAAGCCGGGGCGGGTCGCTAGTATATTATAAAAGCAACACTAAGATATCGTTATCATCATCATCATCAACCTATGTTAGTCCACAATTTGAGATTTTGTTTAGCTGGACATTTTACATTATTGATATTTTTAGAGAACCTTAGTGTCCAAATAAGTAAACCTAATATAGGATTAAAGACACTATAGATAGATAGATAAAATACACTTTAATGCACAAAATTTGTATGTAGGCGTGCATAATGCTATAAAGCATTCTCTACCTGCTAACCTTTGGGTAGTTTGGACAACAGTTTAATAGGTTGTGCTAGGTAACAAAAACAAAGAAAGGAAAACATACTGAGTGAATAAAATAATATAATTATATTTAATATCGTACTATACCTACTCGTACCTACTAACCAAAATATCTTTTGTCAAGTATTAATATTTATAATATCAATAAATAAGACTTTTTGCCTCATCTAATCCCCTACACTAGATAAGTAGTCAGGTCTTGATCTATATGGGACATTATTTCAAGCCTTAAAATAAAAATAATCATTAAGTACCCTTTATTAACAACAAAAATTACAATCAAGGAATAGAAAAAATTACAACTAGTAGGTAAGTACTAAGTCATTAAGTTGACATCAAAAAACCTCCTCCTTTTTTTAAGTCGGTTGTAACAGACAGACAACATCAAAGTTCTTATTAGTTAGGTTCCGTTTGGTCCGAAGGGAACCATAGAAACTTGTACAAAGAAAAACCGTAGGTTACAGGGCGATAATAAAAGCCTCGGGTTCAGTATAATCAATATGGATGTAGGTATTACTAGATGTGGCTTAGGTCAAAGTACTCTTTCCTCATTTGGACTCTGTATGGTACATTGCGCGTTGGTTTTGCTGTCAAAGCCAGCCTATGTCCTATTAACTCCTATTATAAAAAAGGTATGTTCTTATGTAGAAGAACCCACTTTTTAGATAAAATCAAATATTAACTGACTTTTTTAAATTACAACTTTGGTTCAAAGCTCTGACCGCCGCCGCCGCCGCGCCGCCGCCCCGTTGCGAATGCACTCGAAAGAAGGGATTCTAAATTTGCGCAACTTGCACCACTGGTCGTCAAAGTATTAAAACCCGCGAGTGAAGATTCATATGTCATTTCATAGAAGATTCAGTCTCAATGTCTGCGCAGAAGTGATTGGAGATCGCGTATTGGACCACATTAAATGCCTGAGTATCCCAACGGGACATTATTATCTATTAGTTACTAGGATTTCTACAAATGCTGCCACAAGTTCGGAACTTACGCCACATTATTATTTTTTTCAAGATTGGGTGCAGACTTTTGTATATATCGATTACAAATTTTAAAAGTCCACTTAAAATCTTTCGTGGCATCAGAATTTTTTTAAGGTGTTTAGAAAGTAGCGAAAACCTTTATTTTAATTTAGCAAACTATACACCAAACACCCTGCAAAATCTACTCACGAATAAATCCGAATCAAACAGCTGTCTTCAGCCACATCCAGCATCTGTAGATCATTTCCCCTTGTTATTAAAAAGAGTAAAACTATCTATGGCCGCTCCGACCCTATCCAATTATCAACCGATGGCTAGTTACCGTAGTTATGGACTGTACGTAGTTATAGTTATTTGTTGGATTTGGGGTTCAATTGGAGTTTTATTCCTACACGGTTCTAATACTAGTGAGTTCAAAACAAGAGTGAATGGGCGACTTCGCGACTTCTAGACATTACAATATGATTAGATTTTTCAGTGATTTGGCCCGGTACTTGTAGTGCACAAGTAGAATGGGCCGCCTTATCTCTTATATGATCTCTTTCAGGCAACCTTTGGATGTAAATAATCTAGACCTAGGCTAAGAGTTAGACCTTCACGATATCTTCGGCCGTCGTACTATTACATAAATAAAATACATAGTTACTTGCCTACATAATATATATTAAAATTAATACATGTATACACTTATTATAAAGGGTACCTAGTTAATCATATGAGCGAAGAACCCCGAAGAAATTCAAACCTCATTAAAGGAAGGTAAAACCTCGCCTTAACCCAATAATGTCCAAACTTTTTACCTCTTCGGCCCATAACTGGTACGGACCATTATAGGATGACTTGCCAAAACATGGCCCAGGCAAATGGACCATAAACGAACGCGCACGAAGAATGGCGGAGATTGCCGAACGATGCTTACTACATTTTTAAGTGTTTACGTAGGTTTACTATAAGGCTTTTTAGACAAAATAATAGTTAAAATGTAAAATTCTTAATTTTTTATGGCCAGGATGTTATGATTTACTGATTTGTTTGACTGATTAATTCTTTAGAAATATATGTATAGTAGTAGGTTACTCACATATTTTTTTAAATTGGTAACATAGGTATTGTAAGTACATATATCCAATTATATTCCTTTAAATATTATTACTTAATTGAAACAAAACGACTATTTTCCTAATTTTATAACATTATAACAAACTCATAAAAATCTAACTAAGTCGTCACCAGAAGGCAGAGTGTCCAGAATGCTGGCAGCATTGCCACGGAGAACGGCAATGCTAATTAATATTAGGTATTGATAAGATATTTAAGTAGGTACCTACTTAACAAAAAAATGTGATCATAATTAAATGGCCATAATTACGCCCCCAAAGCGACAGAAAATACCTACTATGGACCATAATAGCAAATTAAAGAAACAGGCAATGCTAATGTCCCTCTTAGACACAAAGTTCCGTTTGATGTATTGCCATTATTTTTCCAGTCCTTAAACCAAGCAGAAGCCTTTTAAAAAGGCCAATGAAGCATTCACATAATGGCGACCTAAACCAAAGAACAAAGCGTTTAAGTATTGTCCATTTTCCAGCATTTAGAACCTACCCATCTATCATTATGTTTACAACCTCATCTACGTCCAGCCAGTTGAACCTGACCTTAGATCTCCTTACAAAACAACCTAGACACAGGTCTTCACACTCTGGAGTAATATAAACCTGACCGAAAAGCTTAGAACCCCTTCTACAAAAATAAGTAAGGAGATCGCAGCTCTTCTAATAATGGCGTCTCATTTTCTACCAGTCCATTTAAAGTTGAACTCCAATTACAAGCATCACGCACCAGAACACAGTTCTTCAGGCACTGGAGTATTGACCAGCTTTTCTTGAGCCCATAAAAGTGGTAAGAAGGGTGCATTGATAGGTCTTCTGTTTCTGGTGGGTTACCTGGTGTAAGACAGACTTAATGCTCGCTAATGTTATGTGAAGAATACAGCTTAAGATAAAATGGCTAGATTATTTTAATGCTACAATTAGCTTACTCATGATCCAATGAAATATAGCCTGAGATGCTTTTACAGCTTACAGTTTGTAATTTAAATGATCTTAAGTTCATTGGCCTTGCTTCTTTTAAGACTAATAGTACTAAATATAAATAAGTACCTATTACACGTGTATGTATGAGGCAATGAATATAAGATCTAAGTACCTCCTTAGTATAGTACCTACTAGTTGTGCATCAGTTTACGATGACGAAAAAAGTTATCGTCTCTTTCCATAAGTAAATTTTTTTGTCATCAAATTCTATTTATTATTATATTGCTTAGAGTAGAATTAATTATTCCAAGTTATATTGTTAGTATTACTTATTTTTATGTAAATTTTATTCCAATTCCTGAATTAGGTACTTGATGTAAGTAATTGGAAATGACCTGATTATACAAATAAACAAAGTTATTTTCAAAAAATTATTTTTTACCTTTGGCTGACTTATATTTGTTTATAAATTTTATCTGTTATTTATTTTATCTACCTCTAGTTCATTCTATATAATAATTTTGCTTTTTGTTTGTGAAAAACTTTGGATTATCACATCTATATTTTCATCTAAAAAGCCCGCTAAAAACCGAATCCATTTCCCAACATTTAAAAAAAGAACACCATTCCCTAATCCACCTAGTTCCATCAGCTTCCGCAAAACGCTATTTTCAAACTTTTAAATTCGTATTCCGAATTCTATCGACCGCCATTTTGACCTCAGCAAAGATTTACGTCGCGGGTAAGCTGACTGATCTTATAAGCTGTTAGCTGGCGTATGGCTCAGCTTTATCCCGGACAGTTCATACAAAAGTTACACATTTTTCACAACTTATAACTTCATTCGCTGACTTCAATTCTCCGACTATCCTCGTAGGTATTTAAGCTAAGAGTCGCTTAGCAAGCTATAGAGAGAGCTTGAAGTTTCTCTAACTAATAGAACTTGGTAAACGGATATTCTTAGAAGAACCGTGGTATATTAATGTCAGAATAATTAAGCTGAAGTGGCAGTGTGCAGATCATAAGTAGATCAGGTACATCAGCATCAGAAATAAATAAATAAATACATATAGCTTGAAATGTAAATAAATAATAAACAATACTGGATAATCCACAACATCATCTAACCCCAAGCTAAGCAGAGCTTATGTTTTCGGTACCTACTACCTATTTGGTTGAGTAGCATAAATATACCTATACAATCGAAAAAAGAAGTTGAATCACTAAATAGTATAAAACAAAGTCACTACCGGCTGTCTGTCTGTCTATTCCTATGTATGCTGAGATCTTTAAAATTATGCAACGGATTCTGAAACGGTTTTCTTAATAGAGTGTGTGAAATAGTAGAGGAGAAATAATAATTACGGCCACAGAATTTTTTTTTGGCCACGTGGCCAAACTTCTCTTTTAATAACTAAGCATCGAGAAATTGACATAGCCTCTAATAAACTAATTCATCTTCTTTACAACGCCAACTAAAAATTTCAAAGAAAGCGTCAAGTCAATATCAACAATTATTCTAACTTGTCCTTCTGATTATACATTGCCCACTAATTTACTAAGTCGGCCACAGAATTTGCAACTCATCACCATTTTACGTTTTAAAGCTTCAATACAAGCTCCTCAAATATTATATATTCAAGCTTCAATAGACAACATCATATAATTATTACTTAACATGTAAAATAATACTTCATATTCTAATAACGTGAAAATAGCCTCTGTACGATTTGGCGCGAGTTAGCGACATGACAACAACCGGCCATTTGCACCAATCAGAGAGCGCCATTCGATTCTTTTACCGACCCGCCCGTGTTTGTTTATTGTGTTGGTTCGTGCGTTCGTATTGCAATAGTTTCATCTGTATTTCATTTATATTTGTTTATGACATCGTGAAGAGAATCACTAGGGGTCCAACTTTGGTTCAGGTGATTGACCCCAAAGTTAAATGACCTCAGCGTTAGAGGTCAATGAACTCAAAAAAAACATGAAGAATTACCCCGATTCAGAGCATTCCGATATGAGTTGATTAGGTTCAATTCGAGTGACGGATCCGACACAGAGTACCCCGACTCCACGTGGTCTTGTGCGTGGCGCCCCTAGAGTGTATTTAATAAGCCGGAGGCGTGAAGGGAGTGCAGCCTCCGCCAGCCGTAACAAGGGACAGGCACCGCGCGTGCCGTAGCGGCTGAGGCTGGTCGCCGAAGGCGACCAAAAAGCCGAAGCTGCGTAGGTGAGCAGTGGTGCCTGACCCTTGTTACGCAATGGCGGAGAGGCTGCACTTCCCGAAGCGCCGGAGCTATGGCGAATCGCGATGGAACCAAAAAAACATGAAAAACTACCTCGGGGTAGTTTTTCATGTTTTTTTGGTTCCATCGAAATTCGCCATAGCTATGCATATGCGTTGGCGCATAGAATTCAACTATCGGGCATCGACTCCAGCTAAAACTAAAGTTTTTACAAAAAAGGTCTGTGACCTTGACCTCAAAGGTCACTGACCTAATGACCGAAAATGATTAATTTAACTTTTCGGCATCGGCTCTAGCAAAAACCAACGTTTTCACAAAAAAAGGTAAGAGACCTTGAGTATAATGACCTCAAGGTCACTTTTGTTAAGGTCATTGAACTTTAGGTCAAAGATCAATGACATTGACCAAAAAAAAAACTATGAAACAATAGTTCATTATGTAATAATAGTGGCTTTAATATTTTATGTGATGACAATTTTAGGTAAATTTATCCATCGATAAATGTAGGATGACTTACATTTTAAACATACTAAATTATAAAATTAGAAGCTAATAGAATGACTATTTTGGTGTCATATATTAATACTTTAGAAGTTTGCTATTTGAATGCATGCCACAAATTAAGATGCTAAAAAATAACAACCGTGCTGAGTTATATTTACAGTGGCTTACATAGAAGATAACTAGTGGCTGAGATACTGTTATTCAGACGCGCGTTGGTTGTGGCCGACTTAGTAATTTAGAAGGTAACTTATATTTTCTGAGGCTAATAATGCTACTAAAAAGAAGCTTGTTTAATTAGTAGCCATAGTAGAGTGATTCAAAAGGAAAGTTTATACGTAAAATACTCTCGTGTTAAGCCTGGGCGGTTCGCTAGTATAAAAATAAACACTAAAATAACCTAATATTTAGATGGATATAGATCGGTAAATTAATTCTGTCATGTCCATTTATATTATTTCCAAAACTGAATTTTTATTAAATTTTATGTTTCAAAATATATTTTTTTACTTTTTTACAAAGTAAACTTAATTTTACTAAATAAATGTCTTTTCTGTACAAAATCTTTGTCTAAGCTATGTCGTGGCACCCGGCACACGACGCAGAGCCGTCAAGTCGAAAGGAATCCCTGAAAAATGCACTCCTGATGGAAATGCCGATACTATACAATTTATTGTAGGACTAGCGACCCGCGCCGGCTTCGCACGGTTTTATTATACGTATACACTTCCTCTTGAATCACTCTATGTATTAAAAAAAATCAAAATCCGTTGCGTTGTTTTAAAGATTTAAGTATTCAAAGGGATAAAGGGACAGAAAAAGCGACTTTGTTTTATAATATGTACCTAGTGATAACGTTAAACAAAGGAATTTCCAAAATTCACACGCTTTTTCTCTTCTCTTTTTTTATTCGCTAGTTATATGATAAAATAAGTGGGGGCGCCACTTCAGGTGCTCTTTGCGCCTTAATACCTAAATGATAGAGGGTGATAACTTTGTAAAATCATCAAAAAACATGTAAAGAAATTTCAAAATGTCGCAAACAAATCCAAGGCTGTCAAATAAAGGAATACCGTGCTTGAGTCAGACAGAGCCATTCAAGAACAACGTCTCAGAGACGTATCTGAGACAATGGTGTCTGTGAGACGACACGACACAAAAGGCTCAATAAATCAATAAATCAATATCTTTATTTCTTTAGGCTTAAAAAATAAGCACTTAGACAAGTCAAATTTAATACTATAACTAGGTACATAATTATCAAAATAATATAATAAATAAAGTGATAATTGATTTTCAGTTCGCCTCACTTTTTTGTCCACTAGTGGAAAAGCGAAATAGAAACCACTAGCGTGTATAACTTATGTGCCTAATACATGTTTGCCTTATAAATAATTACATTGTCGATGTGGAACTGAGCGACATCTGGCCAAGCACTAAGGTCATTGATGTAATCAGTGATGGAGTAATATGCCTTCTTGATAAGATTTAGTTTTATGTACTGTATAAATCTACGAATAGAAAGTTCAGTTGCTTCAGATGGAAGCTTATTAAAGAAGCGCACACACTTACCCATAAATGATTTCCCCAGTTTTCGTAATCCAGCTCCAGTTTGTGCCTTAAGTAAATTAAGTTCGACACGAAAGCTCCTATCAGTTTAAGTATGGCACAAAGCACCTGTCTAAAGCAATTTACTAACAACGGATTAGCTTAACAAGTGAAGTTAGGAACTTAAACTGTACTTAGACCAAGCTTAGGTCATTAGGCGTTTGTACGACACTGATTCTGATAGTTGCAGCAAACTAAGTATTAAGACTTCGTTATAACTCTTTCTTACAATCATCACTACATAGTATAAACAAAGTCGCTTTCTCTGTCCCTATGTACATATGCTTAAATCTTTAAAACTACGCAACGGATTTTGATGCGGTTTTTTTTAATAGATAAGTACAGTGATTCAAGAGGAGGGTTTATACGTATAATAAAAAACCGTGTAAAGCCGGGGCGTGTCGCTAGTGACATATAAACAGGCCCGGATTAAGGGATCCAGGGCCCCTAGGCACTTGGTGTTGGAAGGGCCCCCCTGCCTTACAATATTTCTACCCTCTTCCACAGCCGATCAAGTACTTATTATTTTAGTTACTGCTCTGGGGCCCCCTCCTCGAGGCCTTTATGGTGTAGAAAATGAGCGAATTAAAGAATTTTTATTTACATATTTATTGAATAAACATATATTAATGAGGCTTATGGTGTAGAAAATGAGCGGATTAAAGATATTTTTTACGTATTTATTGACTATATTATACATATTATATTAATAACGAAAATGTCAATATAGACATAACATTCGATATTAATAATAATAATCTTTATTTCAGACACAAGACCCATTTGTCAAATTAAAATTACATTAAAAAAAATGAAATAAAAAAAAAACAAAAATACAATACATTTTAGTTAAATACCTACTTACAGATGACGTTTATCTTTCATATGTCAATTCAATTCAGTGGAGTGGGTGGACTCAATAAAATTTTAGGAGACAACACTTAGGCTATACTCGTACTATTACTACACCCGGTAAGAAAGGATTATTGGAAATTCCACCACTGGGGGTGAAAACGGTTGTAGTTTTTTTGGTGCTTTATGGAACTCCTTAACCAAGTGGCCCGATTTGTTTGAATTAACAGAAAATACAAAAAATATGGCGTGGGTTTGGTGGTGCTCTTTTTTAAGAAGGGCGATAAAACCCTCCTTAAAAACTAGACTCATAGACCCATCACACTCCTGAGCCACGTCTATAACCTGTTCTCGCGAGTGGTCACGAATAGTCTCGCCAGGAGACTCGACGAGGTTCAGCCACCGGAACAGGCCGGGTTCCGCGGAGGATATGGCACCATAGACCACATTCACACAGTGCGGCAGATTATACAGAAGTCCGAAGAGTATAATCAGCCCCTGTGTCTCGCTTTTGTGGACTATGAGAAAGCCTTTGACTCTGTCGAAACCTGGGCTGTTCTGGAATCATTACAGCGATGCCAAGTAGACTATCGTTATATCGAGGTGCTGAGATGTCTCTACGATGCCGCCACTATGAGTGCCCAAGTACAGGACCAGCAGTCTAAACCCATACGCATCATTACGCGCAGAGGAGTGAGGCAGGGGGATGTCATATCCCCGAAACTGTTCACGAGCGCATTGGAAGATATGTTTAAGACTGGAAAGGTAAGGGCATAAACATAAACGGCAATTACATCTCACACCTACGATTCGCTGATGACATAGTTTTAATGGCGGAGTCGCTAGAGGGGCTGACCCACATGCTGGACGGCCTAGCTTCAGCCCCGCGACGCATCGGTCTTGGCATGAATTTGGAAAAAACCAAAGTCATGACTAATTGCCAAATTGATCTGGGACCGGTAGTCGTAGAAGGCCACCTTGTCGAAATTGTTTCCGAGTACACTTACCTTGGGCAGATTATGCAGTTAGGTAAAAACAATTTTGAGAAGGAGGCCAAGAGGAGGATCCAGCTGGGCTGGGCAGCGTTTGGAAAACAACGTCGAGTCTTCTCGTCATCCATACCGCAATGTTTGAAAACGAAAGTTTTCAATCAGTGCGTCCTACCCGTAATGACCTACGGAGCTGAGACGTGGACACTCACGGTAGGGCTGGTCTACCAGTTCAAAGTCGCTCAGCGAGCTATAGAAAGAGCTATGCTCGGAGTTTCTCTGAAGGATAGGATTCGTAATGAATACATCCGACAGAGAACCAAAGTTATCGACATAGTTCAAAGAATTAGCAAGCTGAAGTGGCAGTGGGCCGGCCATATCGCGCGAAGAACCGACCAACGTTGGGGTAAACGTGTTCTTGAGTTGAGACCGCGACTTGGCAAACGTAGTGTAGGACGCCCTCCGGCTAGGTGGGATGACGATCTGCGAAAGACTGCTGGCAGATGCTGGAAGCGTCAAGCTGAAGACAGGGCGCTATGGCGCTCATTAGGGGAGGCCATGTCCAGCAGTGGACTAATGTAGGCTGATGATGATGATGATGATGACAAAAAAATATAAAATTATTGAACACTTGTTACAGGATTTTTCAAAAAACACCTGACAATGGGGTAAAAGGGATTATTAAAGTTTGAGATTCGTTGTTTGGCTCTGTATTTATATGGCTGTGACTTTTTAATGTACAATGCTGAAATTCTGAGATTCGTTGTTTGGCTCTGTATTTATATGGCTGTGACTTTTTAATGTACAATGCTGAAATTCAGTATGTCCTGACTCCTGCAGGGCTAGCATGCGCGCCCACGAGAAGCTTTTCTCGTCTTTTTTCTCGAGAAAAATGGCGCTATCTCGATTTGTCGACCGATGATGTTAGCATGCGACACCAAATAGTCGTCATGTCACATCACGTGAATGATTTGGTGAATGTTTATATCACAAACTATATAGGGAAACTAAGGTTATATTATCTGTGGTAACCTTTCTCGTCAAACGCTAAGATGCGCGCCCAAATTTTCTCAACTTTTGACAGCATAACGCGAGAAAACTCTCGTCTTTCAATTTGAGGACGAGAACTCACGAGAAGATTTTCTTGATATTTTTCTTCGAGTTTTGTTGCTCATGGCGGTCCCGTATCAAGAACTAATTATTCATAGCGTTGTATAGTAACAAAAAATACGAAAAATAGAAAGAAAATATACTCAAAAATAAGATGTTTTTGCGATTGTCTGGATTTGTCAGATTAATAATTTCAACGGCTATTCACTTTATTTAATTTCTCGGTTGGCAGCCGAATAGTTTTCCGACAACAGATTTCGAAACTTCTTCCTATTGGGGAAGTACGGAATATACAAAAACCTTTGTACTTATACCTAATATTAGCGACCCGCCCCGGCTTCGCACGGTTTTATTATAAGTATATAAACCTTCCTCTTGAATCACTCTAACTATTAAAAAAAACCGCATCAAAATCCGTTGCGTAGTTTTAAAGATTTAAGCATTCAAAGGGACATAATGACATAAGGACAGAAAAAGCGACTTTATTTTATACTATGTAGTGATTACAAAATTTTAAGTAAGTATTCTAATAAAGGTGTGCTCGCCTGTAACTACGAGAACAAGTGCACGCTACGGCTTTTATTCCGTTAATTAAAGAGTTAAATAAAAGACACATTTATGGTGAGATATATTTGTGTACTTTAATAAAATTATATTTTAGTGTTAGCTTGGCGACCATCTGAAACAAATAAACATTTTAGTTTGATACTAAATTATACAGATATTATTATTTAGCAACCTCAGTGGCAGAACGGGTAAACCTTGGTCTAAGTTGTTGTAAGAGAAGATCATGAGCTTGTGGGTCAAGCAAGTGCATTATAGAAAAGATACCTATATTGTGGCGACTAAACTGAACAAATATATTAGTTTTAGGTACTTACGTTTTGTGCGATGTCATCTTGCACTCCGTGCCTACCAAAACAGAACTTAAGGCAAATATTATTTATAATATCATTCTTTGAATACACAAACAAACATACACAAGAAAATCGCGCGCAAATGTTGGAAAAAGCTTCTCCTTCTTTTTTTTCTTCTTCTTGCCTTTTCGACTGTTTACCACCATTCTACCAGTGAAAATATAGGCAGTATCACTGACCTCTATCTATACAATGTATAAATAGAGGTCAGTGGGCAGTATGGTTTTATGGCTTTCGCTTGTCCAATAGATGGACTAATATAAAAAAAAAAACTACCAGTAAAAATGTTCAAACTACCAAAATGAAGGTGAAACTAAAAAGGTTAGTTTATTAGATTAGGATGCAGTTCACAAAAACCATAGACAATTGAATGAACTAAACGTATGTTCGTCTGGGGTGCTTTCTCTACGCGAGAAGGATTACTCGACAACGAGTATTATGTCTACCGACGACGTCAAAATACTCGTCGCGCGCGCGACGACTTCAATGGCGCGCATGTTAGCCCTGCTGATATACCGAACCATAAAATAAAATATATATTTCAGGAATTTTCAAAAAACCCAAAAAGGATAAAATTGGTGTTGAAATATTGAGGATTTTTTTTTCGATTTGCTTGAAACTTACACAGTTGTACTTAGTTTTATTAGATTGAAGTGCAGGACAAAAAGTATAGTCTACAAAAGCGAAGCCGCAGGCGGAAAGAAAGCTGTTTTCTTTCATTTTAAGTACCGGAGTAAAAAAAAACGATTGACTAAATTCAGTCTTATTGGGTACTGGAGCTGGAGTTTTATCAATTCTAGCATCTGTGCTTCAGTTGACTTGACATCTCGCGTTAAAGTTGTAAATACAAATTTATTAAATGCAGGAGACCTTATTATTCGAGCAATAAAGACAAAAATTTCAATAGCTAGTATGGATTGTATCTCTAAAGAAACTAGCTCTAGTATACTGAATATGTTTTGGTGACTTGCAAATACTGTTTGTTTTATAAAATACGAAAGTAAAATATCAAACAGATAGGTACAACGAGAAGAGGGCGATTTGATGTATAATGCATTTTTATTTATACCAACTATTTAATTATAATTTGGAAATTTAAATATAAAATTTTCGGGTAAACCAGACTTTAGGGGTATGAATTTTCCGGCATGAGGGCCCCTAGGCTTGCAGGGCCCCTAGGCCCGGGCCTTGTGGGCCTAGGCGCTAATCCGGGCCTGCATATAAACAAATTAATACTAGAATTTACATTTGAAATAATTGAGCTAGCTGCAGACGGTTGGAAACATCTAGTGGTATCTCAACTCAACTGATCCGTATCAATACCAGTCGTCGCGTCCCCAAGACACTGCCTGCAGGCCCACCTAGCCGCATGGCGTCCTACACTACGTTTGCCAAGTCGCGGTCTCCACTCTAGAAAACGTGTTCACCACCATTTCAACACCACTTTCAATCGACTTCAATAAAAGGCAATCGTCTACAGTTCAATATCAATACTAGTTTCAATTTGTTTCAATTCTTTGAATAAAATTTTCTTTGTTCAACAATATCTAACCTAACATCTACTAATATACATATAGCTGTAGAAGTAGTTTTTTAATAATCGAGGCTGTTAGATGTTTTTATCAATATGACGCCCTCTGTGACGTATTAGGCAAATGTCTACCGCGCCAGACACTGCGGGTTCGATTGCCGGAAAAAGCTGAGATCTGCTCATGATACCTTCGGATGATGATGACTTTTCTTATTTGAATAGCGTCTGCTGCTATCTGTTTTTAGCTTACCTGAAAAGAAACAAATTGAAATTAAAACTTACGTTACAAGTCTTTGTAAGTATGTATTGCTAAAAATAAAATTAAATGTTCGGTTTGTCACAACACTCACAACAACAGGACAAAAATTTTTTTTATAATTTTTAGTACAAATACTTTTTTGTCTTATTTGGATAATCCGATTTTCGATCCGATTTCGATGACAGCATCATCTAGCCCCAAACTAAGAAGAGCTTCTGTGATGGGTACAATAGATTGCAATGATAGATATATTTTTTATGTTTTTAGTCGTTATAAATAAAAATAAATACATAACGTCCTCCGAACATCTACTACCGTAAACGTAATACAACCTACAGAACCCTTGTGCAAGTAAAGACTTGAACTTTTCCGGTTTATTTCCTCTAATCAGTAATTAGCTAGCTAATTGAAATCTATGGGTCTGTGCAAAGCTGCTCGTCGCTCGCATATCATTGGTCCAGTTTCAAAGCTGCTTTGAAATTTAAATCCTATCAAACACTCATACGAAGCCAGTGTAGTGAGGGGTTGAAAAGTCGGATAAATTATATATTTCCGGTTAGACGGATAATGGATTTGGTTGTTTTGCTCTAATTAGGTATTGTTTTATTAATAAATAGCGACTCGTCCCCGCTTCGTACGCGTGTATTTTACATAGGTATAAACCTTCCTCTAAAACACTCTCCCAATAATTAATTAATATCGCATCAAAATCAGTAGCATAGGTAGTTTTAAAGATCTAAGTACCTACCTATACTTAGGGACAAACAGCAGCGGGAAGCGACATCACTACATAGTATAAAACAAAGTCACTTTTTCTGTCCCTATTTCCCTATGTCCATTTGACTGCTTAAATCTTTAAAACTACGCAACGGATTTTGATGCGGATTTTTTAGTAGATAGAGTGATTCAAGAGGAAGGTTTATGCGTATAATATAACCGTGCGAAGCCGGGGCGGGTCGCTAGTAGTTTTATATTATGTAATTATGTGTAGTAATGTGTGTTTTATTATTTTACTAGTATCTGCACGCAGCTTCGCACGCGTTAAATCTGTATTATGGGATGTAAAGTAGCCTACGTGTTATTCCAGAACTACATAATAATATACTCGTATTCAAATTGTCGGCTTACGTTAATATTTTTTATGTTCTATAATTACTTTTTTATAGTATGAATAGTTTTATAATTGAAATACCAACAAGTTTAATTATTTCGACTTATTACATATAGTTCGAGAAAAGGAAATTCTGCAATGTCCTTTAGATTAGCCGGATGAATATATTAAGAAGTCCTACACACTACGCCAATTCCGATAGCAGATATAGTTTGAGTTCCATTAAGTCAATTACCTAATCCAACTATTGCTTTAGTTAGGTAAGTAATTATCACTTAACCCGGAAGAACTAGGTAAGTTTATAAATAAATAATACTGGATAATCCACACAACATTATACTCTGATTTAGAAACATAGATATTTTTTGTAAACAATGACATTTATGAATGAAAACTTAACAAAAACTGATAACAATAACAGACAATAGCAGAGTAACAGCAAGCTTACAACTATAAACCAAAACAAAAACTTCATCAACACATAATCGCTCAAATACAGAGAAAAAATGCAAGTTAGAGTTCGATAACGGATGAGAGACCAATGGAATGATGAATGAAAACTGTCGAAACCACGAATATTTGGGGTTCCTGCAGCTTGCTCTAATGAAACCAGTGTCGAAAAATAGGTTCCACCGATATTCCTTTGCTTTTGTAACTCATTTGTTTACAAAAAATATCTATGTTGTTGAATCGCGGTATAGCTCCAAGATAAGCAGCTGTGCGATTACGCTAAAACCGCCCATCCAAATTGATATTCTTGCGCCATTTCAATGGCCATCGCGAGCGTCCTTTCCATACAATTTCAAATTACGAAGGCCATTAAAAGGGCTTTCTTATGTCAGTTTTGAAAAAAAACTGACTTATGAAACAAAACTGACATATGAAAGCCCTTTTAATGGCCTTCGTAATTTGAAATTGTATGGAAAGGACGCTCGCGATGGCCATTGAAATGGCGCAAGAATATCAATTTGGATGGGCGGTTTTAGCGTAATAGCACAGCAGATCTAGATCTAGAATCTTGGGGTCATCATGGACAGCCATCTTAGATTTGAGAATCATGTTCTTAATTTGGTTAAAACTTGTTTTTATCGTCTAAAGATACTGTACAAAATTAGGAATCAACTATCTGAGGCTTCCCGTATTGTCCTTTGTGAATCGCTGATTATTTCAAAATTAAATTATGGGGACATTATTTTTGGTCCACGGTTACTTGAAAATACAAAGCGAACTGTACAAAGAGTGCAGAATGCTTGTTGTCGTTTTTGCTTCAATATACCGCCTCGTAGTCACATTACACCATTCTTGAACAACATGTCCCTCT
The DNA here is from genome assembly GCA_944547425.1 of Eupithecia centaureata. Classification (NCBI taxonomy): domain Eukaryota; kingdom Metazoa; phylum Arthropoda; class Insecta; order Lepidoptera; family Geometridae; genus Eupithecia; species Eupithecia centaureata. The sequence continues at coordinate 2,697,718 of OX155702.1, read as the reverse complement.
TAAACATGGATTCGCGTAGACTTATGCACCTAGGAGGACTGGTCTTTGATGTGATAAAATTTAGAAAGCCTGAGTACCTGCACTCCAAACTTAATTTCGTATCAGATAAAAGTTCTTTACGCTCAGTCCGATCTGCACTGCTCTATCACGATCACAAGACCGCAGCCTTCAGAGGAAGTTTTAGATATGCGGCATCGAAGTGCTGGAACAATATTCCTCCACCAATCAGAAATTTAAAAACAAAATACACATTCAAAATACATTTAAAAAAATTTTTGTTACAGAAACAAATTGAAGGTATTCCTCAGCGCTTCGTTTGCCAAAAATAAAGCATACATATAGATATCTGTTTATCGTTAGGTAGGTACTTTGTTGTCATGTAGGTAGGAATGTCAAGTCATCATCGCATGTATGACTGAGGTTGAAAACGCCGCAATAACTTAAAAAACAGTAACATTTAGCTAGGTACACTTAACACATTGTTCTGAATCTCGTTCTGCTTGCTCTCAATAGGTCATGGCTGAAAATCAGTGCTTTTGCTTCCTTGGCAAAATATCACACTGAGCCAAGGCCTTTTTGACGTACTGCAGCACACATACACATTATACCTTGTTTTGAATTTTTGTTTGTTGTTATTATTTAAATTAAATCTAAGCTATTGTATTTCTACTATTGTAATGTTTTTTGTTGTATTTTGTATGTTGTGCTTGTAGTCCAAATAAAATTCTTATCTATCATCTATCTATCTATCTATAAATACATAATGCTGGATAATCCACACAGCAGCATCGTCTAGCCCCAAGATAAGCAGATCTTATGCTATGGATGGGTAATAGATGACCGATATAGGTACTTATCTTATGGGTGGGATGACGATCTGCGAAAGACTGCTAGCAATGATAAATAAAGATATATATTTATCATTGCTATACTTAATATATAATATAGATAAATATATTAAGTATAGTAAAATATATGTATATCCTTATATGTAATTTATTTACCTAATCAGTCAAAGAGTACCCGTTTTGGGTAAGTACTAATAAATTACATAAAAAGATATATTTTTACTATGGATAGAAAACACCAAGAACCCAGAACAAATCTTCGCAGATTGTACAAATGTTTGATCCAAGGCGGGAATCGAACCCGCAACCTCCTGTGTCGCAATAGGTTCTATCTGTCCACTAAGTCACTAATGTCATCAGCTCTGTAGGTACTTCCTTCTCAACGTGCTTAGTTAAGGCGCAAACACCACCTAAAGTGGTGCCCTCACTTATTTTATCAAATAACTCCGTTAAATAAAGGAATTTCCAAAATTCTCACGTACAGTTTTTTAAACCTATCATAAGCTTTTTTTTGTTGCATCTGTAGTAGTTTTATATTGTCTAGTTTAGGAAGAGATAGGAGGCCTTTGGTGGCCACCAAACTCTGTTTCGTATCTCTTCCTAAAATAGACAAAATAAAACTACTACAGATGCATTAAAAAATAGCTTATGATAGGTTTAACAAACTGAACGTGTGAATTTTGGAAATTCCTTTGTTAAACGGAGTTAAATATGAAAAAATAAGTGGGAGCGCCACTTTAGGTGGTGTTTGCGTCTTAAACTAGACTACCAGAATAAATATGTATTTAGGTACCTACAGTAGGTATACCTACCTAGGTATCTATTCTGGTAGGTAGTCCAGATAGGTAGGTCTAAGCGACCGGTCTCGGAGGCTCGATTTGCATACACTGCAGTATCCCAGATCCATATTTTTTCATATATTTCCCAATCGGTATCGTACTGAAGGGTTCCCATCATAATTTTTAACCCTTTGCGAATGTGTTTGTGAATTTTTACAAGCAAGGCTTATGGATTGATCTAAATCATTGCTATTGAAACAATAACTTCGCGAGATTGATAAGATAGGTAGGTACCTAGTCTCAAAAATAGGTAGGTAGAGGTTCTCAAATAGATTTTTTTTGTGTGTCATGTTACCTCGGATCTTTATCTAGGTGAAATGAGATTGATGGTTCTTTTTTTATTTAGACTAGAAGCTGGCACTTGTCTTGTGGTCCGATACAAATTTGATCAAGATCTGACTTCATCTGACCAGTAGTTTAAATTATCCTTCATCATCATCAGTTCATATTAGTCCACTGCTGGACATAGGCCTCCCCTAATGAGCGCCATAGCGCTAATAATCCTTATTATTATTAAATGCATATTTTATTAAAATCGACTATATTGATGATGTTCTCATTTTTGCTTCCAGAATTTGAAGTCAGTATAAAGTTAGAACACAATAAATAGTCTAGCATCTTGAACTCTTAACTTATCACCAAGTCTAGACCACCGACAGAGTAAATTCTAAGACTGCGGCTTAAGTCCAGGTGCTTCTACCGTTGGTAATTACGTCGATATCAGACGCAATCACCATTACTGCACCTCAAAAGCCTTGGAAAGCCTGTGGAATGCAACCTTACATAGCTGCAACGCTTTACGGTTTTAAATATAGTATTTATTCGTACAAATATGGACCCTGCCCATGGTCCCATCATAGTCTTATAAAAATATTATGAAAATAAAGGTACTTATACCGACTTTTAGTGTTGTCGAAAATCATAGAACGTTTAATAAAACAAACATAGACGGAGCATAAATAAAAGAAGCCAATATAGATAGGTAACATATTTTTATTTAATTATTAACTACAATTTTTCAGCAACAGGTAAATCAATTTCCCGTAACAAAATCTAATGCAAAACTCAATCAGAATCACAGGAAACCACATCCGAATCCTCCCTCTCAGTTCCATCAGGCCATACCGGATTCTTCTGCATCAGCAGTGCATCCAGTTGTTTATCCACATCCTTTTCAACAATCAACATCTTCTGTTCATTGTACATCGCAGAACTGGAGAACCTTTGTAGAAGATCCACCGCATCCTTCAAGACATTCTCAAATCTTATATTCACCTTCGTTTTATCTGATGACATATTCACTTTGCTTGCAATATATAGTAAGAGTAAGTGCGCTGGGTTTAAATCGTCTCCAATAGATGTGGGCATACGCAGCACTGTATGACCGTGACTATTCAAGTATTCATCGACTTTGTATAAATGCGTATCTAGATCTGTTAGATCTTCTGCTAGGCTAAATAATTCGTATTTCGACATGTCTGGGTCGTATGGAATATCGAAATGGTCTAGCCACTTCATCATGTCAGTCTTTGAACTAAGTAATGTCGGGGTTTCGATTAGTTTCACGCTATGATGAGGAATGTTTGTCACCACTATGACGCTAGGCACGGATAGATACGGAATAAGATCATTTTCGATCCAATCTTCGAATACTTGAGAGTTGAAATCATTTATCTCTTTCATACAAATTATAGATTTTCTTCCAACAGCGTGTATTCTTCTAACCTGCCAAAGTCCGGTCTCCCTCTCGAAATCCCGACTTTTGTCTATATCCATGATCATTCCTAGGTTGTAAGCTAATTCGCCGACAAAATAGATATCGTCGAATCTTTCTACTCTACTTTTCTTTATCTGCATCAAGTAATTATACCTTTCAAATCTGATCAAAGGATTTTCGATTACTACAGGGGCTCGTCCTTCGATTTTCTTCCAAATAAAACCCATTTTCAGCAGCAGTTTTCTAAAGGTTGCTATATCAATGTTAGGGAGCTTATTCTGTTTTACCAAGGCGTCGAAGAGCTGATAGGTGGTTGGCACTTTTCCTCCATCGGTTCGGTTTCGAATGTAGAAACGGCAGAGCGCAGTGTAGATTATAGATCGGTCCACAACTTTAAAGTCGGTAGAAGGTCCGTTCTCCTCCAGTGCCTTAATGGTCTTCACATGAAGTCCCGTGAGCTTGGCGACCGATGAAAGGCTAGTGAAATGTTCTCCAGTAAGGTGAGAAGTCTTAGAATCTTTCTTTAATTCGGCTAGTTTTCGTGTGAGGCGGAGAATAACTCTATCACATTCACTCATTTTTAAATGATTAAACGAAACTTTACAAAAATGTACGTGACACTTTCATGAAAGCTGTACTCGAACTGAGCGAGAAACGGCAGGACGTGAGGAAGAGCGCAGCGTTCAATCGATTCGAGTAAGTAACGGGTTAGAAAGAGACGGCTATACTTTTGAATCTTTCGGCGAAGCCGACCCGCGCCGGTTGGATTTGGCTATCGCGCGTCGCCTATGTTTTGTTTTGTGAAGAGCGCACGCTTATTGATAGTGCAACATCTGGCAAGCGGCATAATGAATTGAAGGTATGATTCTATGTATGAAATACTCTGTATTTATTTAATAATAAACGAATTAATCAGAATGTGTATAAGTTTTTTTTTTTGTGTAAGTAATAAGAATGAACCTTCCTAATTGAGTTATATTATAGACGATTACCTATTAATTTGTAGGTAATTAAATCAGTTTTAAATTGAAACCTCATTCCGTATACCCGCGTAGGTAGGTAAGGTTGAATTGGCAACTTTGTTCCTAATAGAGTTTGATGGTGGAATAGAAAAAATCCTTAGTTGATTTCTCAAATAAATAAAATAATTAAATAGAGGAAGAAAAATAAGTTAATGTTGTTGAAACATCACAATAGCGCTTGAATTTTTTGGCCTAAGTTAAAACTAGTACATTCACATAGGTACGTATATTTTCCTAGTAAAGTACATAAATACCTAACAGGAACAACACATTTTCACTATCAGCAGGTTCAACGATTGTCAACAAACTTATCGCACTCTAAACTAGTCTATCTTATCTCGTAGTATTATTCTGTGGCAGCGCTCGCGACGCGAGACATAAGATCACACGACGACGGCGCGCGGCGTTGCCAGCTCACGCGTTTGAATTTCGAACAGAACAGACGCTAACGTCAAAACAGTCTTGATTATTGTGTTGTGCGGCGCGGACCGGATTCTACAATAATGTCTGCTGTAAGTTGATTTGCCCAATATTTTAATTTGTAAAACGTTTTTAGGCATAAAGATTTATCTCACTAGGTTAGGTACTTAATAGGTACCTACCTAGCTAGCATCATTTCGAGCTGTAAATTTTATAAGTTATATAGCTAATAAGGCCTTTTTTGAACGGTTTGATTTTGTACCTATATTCTTACGAGAAAGCCTTCTTGTATATAGGTATAGGTACTTACTACATTTACTTACCAGTAAAGTTCCCTTCATACATAATTTAAATTCATCTTTTAAGGTAGCATTAGCATACCTAAGGTACCTACAAGTAATTTTATTGCTAAAATACCGGAAATCAGCCCGCAACCACAGATTAGAATATAACATGTTCCCTAGGTACTTGGCCGCAATCAGTTAATTTACCTACCTATTTGTCTTCACCATTATTACAAAGTTTGAAAATAGGTAACTAGGTAGATAGAACCTGGGTAACTACACTAACTACTTACGTCATGAACCCAGTAAGGGCATTGCGAAATTCTGGGTTAGAAATCTTATTTAGGTAAGTACTAAACCTAGGTAAGTACTTAAAATAAATGTCAGTAGGTAGGTACCTATTACTATTAATAAGTAGGTATGTACTTCATATCATACATTATTATACTTAATTATTTCTTAATTTGCAATTTAAAATACAAAAGAAATATGTAAGTCAGTACTAACTTAAGATAATTACCTAGGTACTTACTTAAATTAAAATTTATTCAAATGAAATGAAAAAAAATATTTAAAAGTAATAACTATTACTAGTTATTCATTCACTGTGTAATAATAATAATAACATTTACTGTGTAATAATAATAATAACATTTAAATGCGTTTTCCTTAATGAATTTAAAACTTCTTATAAAAAAAAAGTATCTAGATAGAGACAGTGATGACGACCCCTGTGGCATGTCAGGCGAATGTCCGTCTGCAATGCAGGAGGTTGCGGGTTCGATTGATTCCCCGTCTGGAACAAAATGTTTGTGTGATCTACAAATATTTGTTCAGGGGTTCTGGGTCTTTTCTATTTATAAGAAAAATATATCTATCTATTTACTTAATGTATTGTATTAAGTATATCAGTTACCTAGTACTCATAACACAAGCTCTGCTTAGCGTGGGGTGTATAGCATTATCACTACATAGTATAAAACAAAGTCGCTTTCTCTGTCCCTATGCCCTTTATGTCCCTTTGAATGCTTAAATCTTTAAAACTACGCAATGGATTTTGATGCGGTTTTTTTTTAATAGATAGAGTGATTCAAGAGGAAGGTTTATACGTATAATAAAGCCGTGCGAAGCCGGGGCGGGTCGCTAGTTTATTATAAACTAGCGACTCGACCCAGCTTCACACGGGTGTTTTGCTATTTGAAAAAACCGATTCAAAATACATTACGTACTTTTAGAAAGGCTAATAGAGACAGACAGACAGCAGGAAGCGACTTTGTTTTATACTATGTAGTGATATGTAGATAGTGTAAATAGTACCTGTACTTCGAATTCAGAAAAGTTATAATTTTCTATATGCCTTTCCCCAGTAGAGGAACAATAATACAAAAAATAATGTTCATTCATTGCACTACTTTTCTTAATCACCAAGGTTTGCTGTAAGAAAACTCTTTTAGGGTTAAGCTCGCCTTTGTACATGTCCTTTATATTGTTAAGATTTTTGTGTAATTTTTTTAGTGTATAATAGAGATTTTATGATTTTTATGATTACTATTTCTGTATCAATACTTTTGATTTGGAAAAAAGTTTACTTATGCAAAATTCGGCCAAAACCGCTCGGTAGTTATGGCGTTCATAGAAAAATCTAATCTTACATGTAACTAAACAACCAAACTTTCCCATTTCTAATAATAAGTATCAGATTGATATGACTTGTAAGAAACTCAAAAAACAATTATTTTTTTACAGGAAAATACACTTATTGAAGATGAACTTGATATCAAAATGGACCCTGAAGATATTCCAAATACAACAGACACAGACCAGGTTCCTGATGAAAAAGAAACAGAGCAGGATCTTGAGAAAATGGATATAGAGCAAGCTCCTGGTGAAATAGAAACAGTGAACGTACTTGACAGAATAGAAACAGAGCAGATTCCTGAGGATGAAACACCATTTGATAATTTAATTGAAGACTTAACAAGCCTCCAGAATGTTGACGATAGTACACCAATTCTAGTGACGGATGAAACCGATGAAGATATAACCACCGAGAACGAAATATCATTATATGGGAAGTATACGAAAAGACAATACGAAAAAAAGTTAGCAAAGGACAAAGACTCTATGGAAAGACAAAAAATCGTACTGAATGTTTTAAGAAGCTGCCAAGATATAGCAAAAAGAGGTACTAATAAGGAAGTACCCGTACCTCCAATACAAAGGCTGCATTTCTTTACAAAAGCAAACCCTGATTATTTGGCTCAAGTCCTTCAAGATTATAAGTCGCGAAACAGATCGGTCAAACAGGCAGTAATAGATACAAAGCCGATACCGTCAAACATGAATCCTATCATCTACGATCACATACGAGATGTCTTTGTAGAATTTTATCTCGAAAAGAAACAGATTCCAACTAAAAAAGACCTTCTAGACAGCCTACAAGAGAAAGGCTCAAACATGTCAAAGGAATATTACAGAAGTATTAAATTACGCACTTTAGTTAAAAACAATCTGGTAATATATCACCATATTCCGAAACTGAACCGATACATTTTAATAGAAAACCCTGAATTACCATATCTAAGAAACAAATACCTCAGACAAGTCACAAAGTATAGAGAGAGCGGTACGAATTTTATCTATGTAACAATTATGACGGTTGATACTGACGTGGGTGCAATGACATTGACGCTGGCAGCATCGTCTACAGCTGGTCTCATTGTCCAATTAAAACCTGTATTACCCACAGCAGAAGGTTTTAGTTTGACGATAAAACACTGGCTCTCTCAACTACTGCCATCGCTAAATCCGACCGCTGTCATCATCCTAACGCAACCTAGAAAGAAGGACACGACACCGACACCGCACAGCACCAAAGATTATATGACGGCCTGGTTGAATAATAAAGATATTCCCACAGAGTTAGGCACGAATAAAGGTCAGCTGTACGAATTGGTGAAACTCTCCAAAAATAACAAAGATACAGGCTTCTACGATGAAGTTTTCACTTGCGCTGGCTTCAAAGTTATTGTCAACCCGATTGAATACAAAAACTTGAACTATTTTAACGCTATTTATAGAGAATGTGCTTCTGCTAACGCAGGCGAGTGTGATGAAGCGGAAAGAATGGCAGAATTTATGAAGAAGATGTCTCAAGAAGACTGGATGAAATTGGAAGAGCTGCTAATAGAAGAAGAGAAGCAGATGATTAAAGAAGACAGAGAAATGGAAACAATAATAGATAACATCTTTGAAATGGTTAAGAATGGGGATGTTGATGAAAGTGATTTTCCTGAGGGCTGTGAGGGGTATAAGTCTGATAATTTCGATGTTCATGTTGGGGATATTATAATTGATTGAATTGATAGAGTTGATTCATTTATAAGTGTCTATCTTTTTACCTATCCACAGTATCCACTAAGTCTGATAGTATCAACATCACCTGGTCTGATAATTTCAATGTTCACATTTGATATATTATAATTGATTGAATCGATAAAGTTGTTTCATTTTATAGTGTCTGTCTTTTTAACAACAATCCACTAAGTCTGAGTGTATCAATAACAAGAGAGTTCCATTGTTCAAACACTGGTAATTATCACTACATAGTATAAAACAAAGTCGTTTTCTCTGTCCCTATGTCCCTATATCCCTATGTCCCTTTGAATGCTTATATCTTTAAAACGACGCAACGGATTTTGATGCAGTTTTTTTTAAAGAAGTAATTCAAGAGGAAGGTTTATACGTATAATAAAACCGTGCGAAGCCGGGGCGGGTTTGATATATTTAAAACAATATAACTACATACCTATACCTCTATAGTTTTTTTTATTATACATACAAAAGCTGTCATCTAGAATATGTAGACTAGACACCTGTGCGACCAATCCCTGAGTAGGTAACAAAATTAAATTTTCAGCGAGTAGATCTCGAGTAAACCCAACTGCATTTTATAGTTACGAATAAAATCACAGAACAGCATGTTATCAAGTACTGTAACAATGAGAAATAAGCGACAAACAGGTACGACCTAGGCAGGCTAGACTATTGCTAGTGCCCTAGGCAATTGCAAGATCTTTAGTAAAAACACGGTTTACATACGATCGATAGATACGATAGAAGAACTTACGGACGCGACAAAAAGTCGAAAAAGCTCTTCCGAGCATTGGAAAGTCCATTGAACGTCAGTGTACTATTTTGGTGGCATATTGAAACGCCACTTTCGGTTAGGTAAACGGGTTGTTTAATCATTATTCAACATATTCAGCAAAAACTTAATAAAATTGAAGATTTTACGTGTACGGGTACGTGATTTGAGAGCTCCTAAAACCTGGTGATTTGATGATAGAATGAGTATTTATATAGGTACAGGAGTTGAGGTTGATTCATGGTCAAGTAACATCCTTACTAATATTAAAAACGCTGAAGTTTGTATGGATGTATAGATTTTTGGATGTTTCTTCCACTTTCAAGCAAAATCTACTAAAAGGATACGGCTGAAATTTTGAAGAGACGTAGTTCTAGCCCTGGAATAACACAAACTTTTGATCTCATAAATCAGTTTCCATGAGTTAGCCTTGAGACCTTTTCATAGAAACAATGCGTGCAAAGCCGCGGGCAGATTCTAGTAAGTCTATAATTTCATTAATAGTAATTTAGTTGATAATTGAATATGAATTACTCTACTGCTATTGATTCTTTCTATAAGGTTCGTGGCGACAAAAATTCGCGTCAGTAACTTTCTTTAGGCTTTAATTGAAAACGTTCAGGTACGGGAATCGAATAGCAACCCTTACGAAACACTAATTAAACCAGCATTCCTGCAGGATAGCATCTATGTTGAATGCTGCGTGAATTGCAGCTTTGTAACTGATATATTTAAGGTTCATGATCCGTTTTAGGAAAGGTACTACCTTTCATATGTTTCCTTATAAACAAACTAGGTGTGCCCGCGACTTCGTCTTCGTGTTGGTACATGCGGGCGGACGAATTTTATGGGGTAAAATAAAAATATAGGTAACCCTCGGTAAAAAAAATATCAAAATTTGAATGTCATATTATTTATTTACTTATATCTAATCAAATGCATAAAAATAAAATAAGTTTCAAGCTTCTACTTCAAAAATTACGAAATTTTCATACAAACCTTGGAAAAAAGGGGTTAAAATATTGCAATATTTTAACCCCTTTTTTCCAAGGTTCTATCAATCTAACACCCGAGTTGACTAACAGATTATTAGATACTAGCGACCCGCCCCGGCTTCGCACGGTTTTTATACGTATAAACCTTCCACTTGAATCACTCTATCTATTTAAAAAAAACCGCATCAAAATCCGTTGCGTAGTTTAAAAGATTTATAGCATACAAAGAGACCTAGGGAAATAGGGACATAGGGACAGAGAAAGCGACTTTGTTTTTTTATACTATGTAGTGATTAAACGGTTGTTTAGAAGTTTTTCGTTATTATAAAGTTTCTAAAAGCCGTAGATATTGCGAAACAATAAAAATAAAAAATACATTAAATGTAAGTATCCTTGTATTTATAAGCTAAAACCTACAACAATACATAACACGTTAAAATCACTTGGGACTCTAACCCTCAGAGTGTCCGGTAGTTAATTCGTAACTTAATCACGAGCCAAGCCAGTTGAGCTAACGAAGCTTCAAGACTAATTATCTACTAGGCTTTGCTTACATGGTTTGATATTACCTGGTTAATTACTGAATCTACGGTCAGGTTATTCTCATCGCCATCCTTACTATAAATTCTATATGTTATAAATGAGAAAGTTAGTATAAACTTATATTATACTTATATTAACTGTTATATATATTTACTACAAAATATTTGTAGTAAGTATAATATAGTACAAATATTTTGTAATTCTAGGGATTCAATATATATTTTGTAATACTATAATATAGTATAACAAAATATATATTGAATCCGCAGGACCCTAAACTAGCTTTAGCTGTATTTTAGGATACAGGGCTTCTCCTTTTAAAGATTTACAAGTGTCTGAGATTACTTAAGCTATGAAAAGATCAATTAATTAAAAGTACTTAGTCTAAAATTAAAAATTAAAAACCTACTAAGGTATATAAATATAAATTTTAAAGTTATTGCACTTTAAATTAATTAGCTTTCTAGCCTCAGAAAAAAATCATATACATATTTTTTTAGTAATTAATAAAATATACTCAGGTACCTATGGATTATATGAAATAAATGATTCTATTTTAAATTTAATTCGTCACCTAATCAAGAGGCAAGCCAGTTCTGCTTACATGGTTTGATATTACCTGGTTAATTACTGAATCTACGGTTATTCTCATAGCCATCCTTACTTATATTATAAAAGCAAAAATTTGTATGAATGTATCGATGTTTGTTCCTCTTTCACGCAAAAAGTACTGAACGAACTGCGAAGCCGCGAGCAGATACTAGTCCACCATAAAGCTATTAAGGGTGGAATCGAAATAATACTCAAGGAAATATTTTGGACCAATCAAATTGCAAATTACGTCAAGTCTTCTCTTCATCCATACCGCAATGTTTGAAAACGAAAGTTTTCAATCAGTGCGTCCTACCCGTAATGACCTAGCTGAGACGTGGACACTCACGGTAGGGCTGGTCCACCAGTTCAAAGTCGCCCAGCGAGCTATGGAAAGAGCTATGCTCGGAGTCTCTCTGAAGGATAGAATTCGTAACGAATACATCCGACAGAGAACCAAAGTTATCGACATAGTTCAAAGAATTAGCAAGCTGAAGTGGCAATGGGCCGGCCATATCTCGCGAAGAACCGACAACCGTTGGGGTAAACGTGTTCTTGAGTGGAGACCGCGACTCGGTAAACGTAGCGTAGGACGCCCTCCGGCCAGGTGGGATGACGATCTGCGAAAGACTGCTGGCAGATGCTGGATGCGTCAAGCTGAAGACAGGGCGCTATGGCGCTCATTGGGGGAGGCCTATGTCCAGCAGTGGACTAATATAGGTCGATGATGATGATGATGATGATGAAATTGCAATAAATTTGAAGTTTAAGATATTATATAAAACCTGTAAAGATAAATTTGATGGGACCGATATAATCCATCCATTTGGCGCAATAAGCCCGCCGCCATACCCACGTAATTAACTTCGGTGGCACTGTGGGCATAAGAATAAATAATAACTAGAAGCGACTCTTCTTTGATCTAGTCCCAAACGCCGACATTTATATACCTACTTCCCCCTTCACCTTGTTACGCCCCTCTGTCGTCCAGGCGTTTTGCCAGGGTTGCTACTGCACTGTACCGCCGCGCCCCGCCGCAGTCGCGTCGCAAGGCGAAGCGAGTGAGAAAGGGTCAACGACCAATGTTCACGTTCCTTTGATTAGGTAGGTAGGTACCTACCTAATTAGTTAGATAATAACCTACAAAAACAATAATATTTACAGAATATTACTTACATAGGGTATGTATTATCATTATCTTTTAGCAATCTAAAAAAAACTTAAATTTGTCTTTGTTTTTGAGTTATTGTTACAACCGATCACACCACAATAACTTGATACGACACCATACATGACGCCATATTAAAATCCGCGTGCGGCGTCGCCGGCTGTGACAGCCCTACTGAACGGGCCCGCCCACTGCACGTTTAACGTGCAGAATCGCGTAGGCTAATATCGTGACATTGAGTGCGTTCGGAGCGAAGTTTCCCTTCTACTCTGTTTTTGTCTATTCTTATTCTGTGGGTGAAATCATGATGCTGTAGATAATGAGTTCGATTCCCTTTACAGGCAACTAAAAACAACAACATAAACCACTTGCCAACCCACACTCGAAAAATAACTCTTCACTGTAACTGTATTATTTAAAACGGTTTACCATCGCAAGATGTTCTTATTGAAATCAGCTCTGTCTGTCTGTATGTTATTATAACGGAAAGAAATACAGGTGATGTCAAGAACCACGCCCATTGTCTTAAATGAGTATACTTGCGGGCAAGATAACGGAGCAGATTTTTTATTAATTTTGTTAATCGTTTTGGGTTTTTAATTACATTGAAATCTTGAAGCTGGTTTTTATGAACTGTATTTTAACTTTAAAAAAGTGGATAGTTAATTATCGATTCCGTGATTTTTTATCGTTTTATGAATGAAATGAATACCTATTTACTTGATTAAAGAGTTGAATTAGGAGGCTTTTGATCTACACACTATAAATACTACTAGATGGCATCTATGAATTCGTTAAAATTCAAAAATAACAACAATAAAAAAAAGCTGATCTATGATAATGATTATGAAGCAAGAACTGTAGCGTATAGAGTGCCTTTCAACTTATTTTAAGCTAGAAAAGAAACACAGATAATGTTAGAATAAATAATAAATCATTTCACCTAGCCCCTTTGAACTTGTCACCTACCCCTCGCGCCTCAAAAAAAAACATTCTCATAACAGCAAACTCGCAATTTAAAATTCCCCATTTTCCCTGCCCGCAAGTGTAGGTACACTGTACACATCTGTACCAAAATTTACAATCACAGATATGGGGAGGGATTTTATTTGAATAATTTAAGGCGGGAGTCGCCCTTGGCAGGATGTTATCTGAAATTGCGCACCCTTAAGGTGGTTCGAGTCTCATTGAGGGAGGAGAGTTTGGTGGATGTGGTACCTGTATATAGCTACTTGGATATTACCATATCAGCAGACCTATGTCCACAGTTGAACATATCCCCTCCTCCCTCAAACAAGAGTGGTGATGGCAGATAAGGTGGTTAATTACACTAGGAAGCCGCTTCAAGATTTACGATATCTACTTTAAAAAATAATCTTCAATTTACCCCATATGGCATTATAGAATATCTATACATCAATATAGATATTGGTTAATGTATTGTATAAAGTACATCGGTTATCTGGCTCTTATTACACAAACACTGCTTAGCTTAGGGCTAGATGATGATGTGTGGATTGTCCTGCATTATCTTACTTCTTACTATTATAATAAATGGGAAAGTCTGTGTGAATATTTGTTTTAAGTAACCTCCGTAATTACGTAAGTTATTTAGATTAAATTTGGTACGTAGATAGTTTAGAACCAAGAGTAAGACATATGGCCTATAATTTTTTAAAAAATTAACCTCTGAAGGGGTTACATAGGGTGGTAAAGTTTGTATGGAAAATTATTTTTCCTTGGTTCGTTTTACTCAAAACTCGGTTTAAACAAAGAAAGAAATAAACAATTAAACACTTATTTTTTATTTTTACAAAATAACCCCTAGGGGTTGGACAGTAAATTTCTGAAATTTGTATGAAAAAAAACTCAGGTTCTCGGGCGAAGCCGCGGGGCGCATCTAGTTAGTATTATATTATTAACCATTTTCTATGAACAAGAACAGTTCGACATCGTACAGTATAGAAGCATCAATTATTCCCAAAACCGTTGTAGTATCTACGGCACAAGTCCCATTGGGACGGTTGGGTCTAAAACTTCTCGTTACATCATGTTAAAGTACAAAAAGTACCACATCCGTGTATTACGAGCTGAATGTAGCAAATGTAGCACAATAAAAACCAAGATCGAGGTGTTGAGTGAAACGACAGCGGGCGGAGTCGCGGGATGCAGATAGCGTTACAGTGCGCGGATATGAACATGCACATTGCTTGAGAATTTGACTTTTCTTAAACTTGATGACTTTTGTGGCGCTGGCGATGCAGCGGGCAAAGGTCCGTCTGTAACCGAGGCGGTTCGATTCCCGTCTCGGAACATATTGCCACGATTAAGCCGAGCTTGTCTTATGAGTAGATGACTGATATACATAATGCAATATTATCTATAGCAATAATTTATTAAAAGTACATAGAAACACCCAGAACCCCGGAATTGTTCTTGCCAGAGTACGATCTCGGAGCGTGCTCCATCTTAGGTAGGGTTGCCAGATCAAAAAAAAAAGGTCGCCATCCAATACGCGAGTGGTCTAAAATATCCTTATTATGAGCTGGGGCAGGTCCTAAAAATCTAAATTTCTAGTGGGATTTCCAAGTCCGGGCAATTAGGCCTAATTACTGGAAACGGGAGAAGACGCGAAATTCCGGGACTATCCCGGAAATCCCGGCGATCTGACGACCCTAATCTTAGGCCACATCTTCACTTCACTCATCATCTTCACTTACCAATGGCCAGCTTCATTTCCAATAAAAAAATAAAATATTTGGTTTAGCACAGATAACAGTGCGAGCACTGTACTCTCAAGCATGCAACCGTTGAATTAAGGCGGGTCGATTCCACTGAAGATACACGTAACTTATTCGCAGATGGAAGCTGTTTAATTAAACATTTCGTTTTAAGATGTAGATGCGGATGTTGGGCAAACCTATTCTGTCTTAACAAGTCCTGGGCAAACCTGGGCTAGCCTATTCTATAGGCAAATTCTAGATTCAATATATACTTGATCTTATGAATCCGATATGAGGAAAGTCTTATTCTATGTCTGCTGGCTTGGACGCGTCTAAAACCGATTTTCTTTCCGACTTAAAAAAAAAGTCTTAGTCTTCATATGACTGTATTTTTGGGTACTAAGTACTTCAGAAGTTTTTATAGGTTAATCGAACTATATTCTAGATAATATTTTTACTTGAATGCTGAAGTTTCCCGTGTCTGTATCCATTGGATCAAATAAGACTTTGTTTTTGAGTTATCTATAATACATAATGTGTTTTTATTTATTTCGAATATATTGATGATGTTCTCAGTTTTGCTTTAAAGAATTTGAATTTACTTAGTTATTTAAAGGAAGAGGTTCTATATTCGGATGTTTGTAAGTTTTTTGTCCGTCAACTTTAAACCGATTTTGATGATTCTTTTGATTGTGTACACAACATAAAAAAAAAAAACAATTTGCTTCAAACAAAAAATACTCAAGGGACTAGTTATTGCGCAATATTGCGTGTAAATGTCCACAGGTCCTCAAATATACTTAAAAAAGGTCAATCAGCGATTTCTTTTAAATCAATCCCAAAGTTTACGGTAGATAAATGATCAAAACAAAAAACTAAATAAACCTCTCACCTTTTACCCACCCGGTCATTCACCCACTAAACCTAAGGAGTCCCACGTTCCCGTGTAACTTGACGGATGATCTCATATTAAGCCTCCATATTTTAAACACCCCCTATAATAGATTTTAATGATGTTATCCATCTTTTTGTCCCGCTGTGTACTAGCTAGCTAAGAGAAAATACACCTTGAGTTGGTTTAAATAAGATTCAAAATCCTTGACAATATTTTGTCCTGTAGTGTACTTTGTTGCTTATATCGAACAAACGTATAGCAGTAAGAATAAGATTTAAAGTGCACTGGCAAAATGCGTGGAGGGAATAGGAAATATTGTGTGTTTTGTTTTGATAAATATAGGTTATTAGTAGAAACTATTATTTTTCATGACGTTGATTTAATTTGCGTGGCTCCAAACGTACCTACATGGGATTTTTGAGATTTTTGGGGTTCTGTAGAAAACTTCTGAAGTTTCATACTTTCAAACTAAATAATTCTTTACGAGTTTATTTCGAAAATTACATATCATTTGAAAAATCATTTTTAGTAGTCACAATAAGATACGTATTCAGACATGGAAATCATCTATCATATCTTACTTCAATACATAACAAAATCGCTTTTTCTGTCCCTATGTCCCCATATCCCTTTGAATGCTTAAATCTTTAAAACTACGCAACGGATTTTGATGCGGTTTTTTTTAAAAGATAGAGTAATTCAAGAGGAAGGTTTATACGTATAACAAAACCGTGGGAAGCCGGGGCGGGTCGCTAGTCACTACATAGTATAAAATAAAGTCGCTTTCTCTGTCCCTATGTCATTATGTCCCTTTGAACGCTTTACCCAACGGATTTTGATGCGGTTTTTTTTAATAGATAGAGTGATTCAAGAGGATGGTTTTTACGTATAATAGAACCGTGCGAAGCCGGGGCGGGTCGCTAGTTTATAATAAATGGGAAAGTTTATTATAATAATCTTTGTTACTACTTAAGTTATTTAAATGAAATTTGGTATGTAGATAGTTTAGGACCTGGAACCCATAGGGGGTGTGAAACAGATTTCTGAAATTTGTACGAAAGAAAACTCTGGTTCGCGGGCGAAGCCGTGGGGCGCATCTAGATGTATACTAAATAACTATTCTCATATACCTGAGCTACTGTGTCATTTTTTGAGAAAAATATCTTTATTCTTACCTAGATATTAGTTACCTACTTATGTGGGTTTATTTTATTTATACTCATTAGATACAGAATATTAACTTGGAATTTTCACACAATTTCGCAGCTATTTCGGTAATTTCATAAATATTTGATAACTAGAAGAGCAGTTATTTGATACGGCTATTGGGACCCACTATAAATCACATGGACACAGTGAAAACGTAACAGCTGGTAGAAAAGGTAAAGGTAGGTAGTTTTCATCAACAGATTTCAAAAAAAGAATCTTAATTGGCCTTTTTTTTTCTATTTCTACTCGCGGCATTTTACGTGACGAAAATAGTTTATGTACTTTTCCGGGACATTATTTAGCCCAAATTTAATCGAGATCTGCTTAACCGTTTCGTCGTAAAAGGAAACAGAGAGAAATACATAATATTTCGAATTCGATAAAGGATGAAACGTTGGTATTCTTCAAATACAAACTGGGTTCGTAGTTAACCCGCTTTAAGTCATCACTATCACTACATAGTATAAAACAAAGTCGCTTTCTCTTACCTTATGTATGCTTACATCTTTAAAAATACGCAACGGATTTTGATGCGGTTTTTTTAATAGATACAGTGATTCAAGAGGAAGGTTTATACGTACAATAAAACCGTAGGAAGCCGGGGAGCATCCCTAGTAATGAATATTTTTGAAGCAGCCGTTTCCCGATTCCCTGCACCGAACCGTACCTATTTAAAGCCCTTCCCAATTAGGAGAGAGGCTTAACGCCATATTGAAGGGATCTAAGATAACGACCTTTAAGAACTTACGGTCTCACCGTACAACAGACCTACCGACAACCGTTGGGGTAAGCGTGTTCTTGAGTGGAGACCGCGACTTGGCAAATGTGTAGGACGGCCTCTGGCCAGGTGGGATGACGATCTGCGAGAGACTGCTGGCAGATGCTGGATGCGTCAAGCTGAAGACAGGGCGCTATAGCGCTCATTAGGGGACGCCTTTGTCTAGTAGTGGACTAATATAGGCTGAACAACAAACTAAGAAGTTTTTTTTTATTTGTTTGAAGTGGCTTTTGTGTCACTGTGGTCATGATTTGCCTATTGTGAACGTCACTTCATGTGTTCACCCTTGAAGACGTGGTGTTCATAATTCGCCCCTTACCCTTGCAGCTGCTAGTAGCTGTGTGATTTTTAATTATATCTATTTTTGTAATGCCTGGAAGAAACAGGCAGCCTTATTGCTGAAAGCAATAAGGCCGCCTGTTGTACCGATTTATTATTTATAAGAATATTTATATTAGTTAATTTAAGTAAATTATTGTTTTATTTTCATTATTTATTTTACAATAAAGTGTTCATTCATTCATTCATTCATTTTCTTCGGGGTGATTTCTCTTAGGTCTTCTGGGCTTAGAAGGTGTTTGCCCAGATGAATGCTCCTCTGTACATTCCTACCTAGCAGATGGAGAGGCGTTTCCATCGCCTCTTCGAACAAGAAACCGTTACCTTGTATCTTGGATTTGATCAGTTATTTTGAATGACTTACCGAAGAATTTACGTTTCTAACGTACTTCAAATTTTTCACGATCACTTCTCGTTGGTAACCATGGCATGGCACGAAGTAAGATTGGAATACAAGGATATGTAGAAAGAAGCGGGTTCTTTTCCTGCTCTGGACCAAATATTGTACTACAACTGGTGAAGTGTTTGTCTTTTCTTTTTCTATTCCCGTAGTCATTTTAACGTAAATCTTGAACATTTCAGACCAGATTCGAAATCTCAAATCTCGGCTCTATGTCACAAGGTTCAAATTCCCACATCTCCAAGTCAAGGTTACAATAAGATCCTCGAGAATGCAATATTTCTCGAGACTCCAACCGGTGCTCACATCGACGACCCCCATTTGCCCACTAAAATGTACTGTGCGTTTCTTTTCAATTTACGATCGGGACTCAAATTAATGACCGCCTATTACTTACCGTTTTGAGCCTTTGTACGATGTTTGGAGGAAAAATTAGGAAAATAAAACTTATTCTTTCATTTTCAGTTATGGTAGGTTCTTAGTATACCTAGTGCTTAGAATAGAGCATCCACTAGTGGTACGTATTGTATATGAAATGATATATGGATGTACTTGATTAATTTGCTATCCAATATTACTAATTGTTATTTTCTCTCTTAATATTTGTACCAGGTATTTAGAACCAATAACAATAATCATGGATAAATATGAAAAATTTAGTTAAACCTTAGCTCTATTTACCTACTTTGGGTGTTTTTTTATTTGTAGGTGTGAGTGACCTTTATAATATTGAATCGAGAAACAAAATATACCTACTCATCAACGAATTAGATGTTTTTTACTAAATCTAACAACCTTATTTAAATTTCACGCATTATTGAGGATATCTCAGAAACAGCTCAGTTCTTGATCAAATTTTAAAGGTCCACAATAAAATCACTATCTTCACTAACACTAGTCGGTTTCTCTGTCCCTATGTCCCTATGTATGCATAAATCTTTAAAACTACGCAACGGATTTCGATGCAGTTTTCTTAATAGATAGAGTGATTCAAGAGGAAGTTTTATACGTATTATAAAACCGTGCGGGCGGGTCGCTAGTTGATAATAATAGGATATCTCAAAAACTACTCTGATCTTGATTAATTTAAGAGCCAACAAAGCACCAGTTTTCAAATTAAAAATGAATCTAAATCGGTTCATCTAGGAAAAGGACACGATAAAACTACTAACTTACATAAAAATACAGTCAAATCGAAAATCTCCTCCGCAAAAGTAGGGTTGGAAAAAAGCAACTTAAACATAAAAGAAAGCTATAAGCCCCCTGTATTCGATACCAACCCTTTTAATACCCTCAGTGACAAGTGGCGTGGCCTTTTAGGGCGGCATTTAAACATATTGTGCCCTACATCAGTCCTGCCATAGATAAGACGGTATAGAACTACCCTCTACTATTTTAGAAAGCGTATGCTAGGCCCTGACTGAACAAAATGCGATTGGAGTTAGGAACCATTAAATTTGTTGATGTATTTTATATTCTTTATAATAAAGCAGAAACTGGAAATTCGTCAATACCTAAGCCAGCATTATGCTGAGTTAGGGCCTTTTAAAACAACGTTGTATGTACCTCCTATTTATAAGCGAGTTGTATGTGTCATTGTTATAAAAAAATAATTTTCTATTCTATTCTAAAGTTGTCGATTTCAATCGAAATATTCATCATCATCATCTTCGACCTATACAGGCCTCCCCTAATGAGCGCCATAGTACCCTGTCTTAGCAAATCGCAAAACTCAGTATATTAGACGTAAAATAAGTTGGATTACATACTTTATCTTTAAAATCTTTGGACCGATCCTAAAATTCTGTACATATTTACTAAAGTTATATAAGTACTAAAACACAAACGGGTTGAGAACTTGAAACCTAGGCTCTTCATTTTGAGGGAGATATTAAATAATTTCGAATGAAGGCCGCGATATAATTTAACTTGAAATATCTAAAAGGGTGAGACTTTACAAGTTTTCAGGGTTTTGAATTTATTGCAATACTAGAGGAACCGCCCGGTCTTCGCACGGTTTTATTATACGTATAAACCTTCCTCTTCAATCACTATCTGTTTAAAAAAACCGCACCAAAATCCGTTGCTTAGTTTTAAAGATTTAAGCATTCGAAGGGACATAGGGACATAAGGACAAAAAAAGCGACTTTGTTTTATACTATGTAGTGATAGTGATGACTTCGATGACATCTATATGTAGCTCTAAATGAATACTAAAAGAACCATACATATGTAGATGTGTATTAATTTAAGAAATTCATGCCACGTATTCAGTGAAGTGAATGAAGTAAGAAATATATTTTCTGTAAGAAGACTTTTTTAATATAGAAAATTCTTAATTAAAATTTTTATTTACAGAATCGAGTAATTCGAATCTTATAAAGTTTTCAATTACTTAAGTACCTAAGCTACCTAAATGAAATAGGTAACAACCAATTTCATTTGTTTGTACCAATTTAGTTTAGCAACACAGAAGCGTTTTTTACTTCACTATAGTTGGTAGGTAACTTAAAAATACCGACTTAGTCGACGATTTTCGTTATTTTGAAGACGAAGGTTCAGAAAGGTAACTAATAACTGTAGGAGACCAGACTATTATTTTGATACCTCATTTATCAAAATCACTTCAGCCTTTCACCAGGCCAGAGGGCGTCCTACACTACGTTTGCCAAGTCATCGTCTTCACTCAAGAACACGTTTACCCAAACGGTTGTCGGTTCTTCGCGAGATATGGCCAGCCCACTGCCACTTCAGCTTGCAAATTCTTTGAGCTATGTCGATAACTTTGTTTCTCTGTCGGATGGATTCATTACGAATTCTATCCTTCTATCTAGCCTTTAGCATGCCTCGATTTAATAAACAGTGAAAGAACCAACCAAATCTATGTAGTCAAAAATCAAAACACCCCTCGCGAGCAAAAACATAAAATAATATGTAAATAAAACAACGCGTTTTAAACAATCAAATAAAGAAGCACAAGATCACATCTAATAAAGACATTTCACACGAAAGAAACAAGAGGTATCATTCGAAACTAATAAACAAGTGAAGCTCAAAGAAAATTCTATCACTCAAATTCACGAGCCACTGAGTCGCAATCAGTTGAAAGGAAGGAATATATCGACGAACTCAAAATGGCTCGTCGAGCAATATTGAGAGGCCTGTGACATCGTATAAAATTTCGTTTGTATGTAGATTTGTGTTCTGTGCACTCTCGTTTGTATTTTCTTTTTGTTCTGGATTTGGATCATTGAAAGGTGTTTAAGCCTACCCTCCTTTGTAATATGTGCCTATACTCTGGAAAAACTCAATATACATAGAATGTTAGCATTGCCCTACATAAAAATCAGTTTTTTTGTTCTTGATTTATCCGCAGAATTTGAAATACTTGTCAATTTTTTTTTTAAATTCATATTGCTGACTGAGTTTTGACAGTCGATTACAAAAATAAAATTATGAAATTTTTTTCGATACTTAGTTGTAATATTCGTAAGATATAATTATTAGACCTGGTAATATAAAAAAAGTGGGTAAGTTACTCGAAAAGTCTTATTTTCAATACTTTCTCACCGTACACAGTGGCTGATTTATATTTTTTATGAGTGTAGGCCACTTTTTTCCGCCGCCCCATGTACAGAGCCGTTCATTATTAGCTGCGCAAGGTAGACATACAATTTTATTGTCTGCAATCGAGTGACCGTCCTCTGAAATCTGCCGCCCCCCTAGGACGCTGCCGCCCCTAGGCCGCGGCCTATACGGCCTATTTACAAATCCAGCGGGCTTACCCTTGAATCCAATCCCAATCTCAATCCAATCCTAATCCGAATCAGTTCCAATCTCACCAAACGTAAAATTGGCACTCTGGAACAAAATCGAGATTGAAATTAGAATCGAGAATGAGATCGACTTCACAATGTAAATAACAATGGCAGAATAAAAAATCACGATGCGTACCGGCTCAAAAAAAAAAAAACGGCGGGAAATCACAAACAAGGGTCCCACTTTTTCACGTGCTTCTTGAAGTTTACACAAGCTTTTCAGCCTAATTAATCTTCAACTGGTTTGCTCCGAGAATTGAAGAGTGCAGCAAAGTTGTAATTTAATATGTACATTCAGTTTTTTATCAATTTTCAAGGTAAGCTGTACCTAATCTTTTTTATTGTACGAGAATCTAAGTAATATGATAGATTACTTACTACTTTATTAATAAATTTCGTCCATTCCAATAGGGAACAATGAATAGTAGGCCTACCTACCACCAACTCGAGGCTCTTGCAGATTTTCTGGGGGAAAACCCAGGAATTGCTAAGGGTCTCCTCCGCTCAGCGCATGGGAAATTCGAAACAAAGAGGAAGTGGGACGAGCTGTCGGCAATCCTCAATGCGCTAGGCGGTGCCCAAAAAGATGGAAAAGGTTGGGCAAAGGTATTGATTACACTACCTAATTCTCTGTGACAAATATAAAAAAATATCCAATTGAGGGAATTTACTGTAGGTACTTACATGCATAATATTTTTTTAGTACTGGGCAGACAAGAAATGTGCTTTAAAGAAGACGTGTGCCCAGCACGCGCAGTCTTTGAACCGTACAGGGGGCGGGGTCGCGGACGAAATCCCCAGTTTGACACCAATCGATCAGCGCCTGGTGGCAGTGATGGGTGGCCCTCAATTTGCTGCAGGAGACAGCCACGTAGCTGTCAATCCTTTTCCATCAACAGTAAGTACTTCATTTCAAAATGCAGTCCCTCGTCTTAGGGGTAAAGATTATCCTACTTAGGAACATATTTAATAAATATTTTTTTATTATTGCAGTCTCAAATCCACGAGCCAAGCCAGTATGTGGAGATACAGGTGTTATCAGAAGGGGACATGGTGCCCCTTGCTTCTCCTAGGCAGGATGCAGAGAATGCTACATGTGCGTGCATGAAATAAATAGGTATTGAACAATTAGTTTATTTTTCAGTTTAAATATTTATTCTTTTTAATATTTTCATCAGTTGTCACAAATCCTCCATCACCGCAACGAAGAAGTCCACTGCGGAGGTCTCCTCGCATCAACCACAGACAGCGTACTCGGGCTGGGAGGACCGTGCTGGACCAAGAGAGGGACAAATTTGCTGATATTGAAGCAAAGAGAGTTGAGGCTGAGACCCTCACGGCGAGAGCTTTAGCTCAAGCTGTGGAGCAGATGACAAATGTATCAACAGCCATTGAGGGTTTATCTGCAGCAACAAGAGAAGGTTGCCAGGCTGTAGCTGATGCTTTAAATAGGATAGCTGCTGCTCTTCACCCACAGTAAAATATAATTATTTTAAATATTTGATATTACATTTACTTTTATCTCATAAGACTGATTATAACATTAAAATAAAAATTATAATTTAAAAGTTTTTTGTAATTATGTTACAAGTCTTTATTTAGCTACTGTGGGTTGGTTGAATAAAAGATAGTTTATGTGATATACAGAGTCTATTCAATATACAGAAACACGGATACAAGAAATGACATTTACGATAATCTATAATCCTTAATTAGTCTATGTGTTTTCTAAGGAAGGTTGCTGGAGTGACTGAGGTGTGACACTAAGAGCTCGGCTTAGCCGTTGTAATTGCTGACTTAGCGAAACGCATTTGCGCTGCGTACTATATGCTAAACTGTGTCACCACAGTTTATTATCTGTTAAAAAACTATCTTAGATGGGATGAAGATGCCTAGCTGCCCACAGTTCTTGAGCTAGGCGTGCACGAGCTTCAACTCCCCTCCTCAGCTCAGCAGAGGCAGGCCCTTGTGGGTTATCTATCAGTGCCTCCTGTGGGTCTTGCACTCCTCCCATGGATGCTACAGGTATAACAATGTCATCCGGACACAATCGTGCTTTGTTGCATATATTGTGCAATACACAGCATGCATTAATTATTTTAGCAGCGGTGTCAGGATCATAGTGAAGAACTCTGTGCCCCAAAGTGCATCTCCATCTATTTTTCAGCAGTCCTATAGTGCGCTCGACAGTATTGCGGGCTATGCAGTGCAGTTTAGTGTAGTGTTCTTCAACTGAGCCTTCAGGAGCATTCACTATAGGGGTCATTAGGTATTCCCTTTGAGCATAACCGGAATCACCTATAAAAACAGAAAAATACAATTAAACTATTGCAATTCTAATAAATAATTGTTTTCATAACAATTTTAACAAATTTACCTAGTAAGAACACTCTTTCCCCAGCATTGTTTAAAGTAATCAACTGATTCTTGACGGGATGTTGGTTCCACACAAAGCTATCATGTGTAGCTCCTCCAAATGAAGCATCAACACTTAATATGTTAAGGTCTGCATCACAAATCTGCAAGAAAAACCATACTTTACTTTTAACAGAATGATTAATGGCAAAGAGATCCGCTATGGGTTTCATTTTTAATACTCACAATAAGAACATTTCTTGAATGGAAGCCTTTGCGATTATAAAATCGTTCTTCATTTTGTGCTGGTTTTATTATGGCAATGTGTGTACCATCAATGCAGCCTTCAACCGCTGGAATTTTAAACTTTTCATAAAATCTGAAACAGGATTTTATGTTATCCTTATTAGACTATTCATAAAAAGTGCCTTCAAAATAATGTGTTCTTCAATAATATAATAAGTACAAAATAGGTAAAAGGAATTTCATGTATTTACTAAGTTCATAAATACAATACTCTACTATGCTCAAATAAGAGAAACTTACTAAAGTATAACTAGGTACCTTCTTTTGATGGAATCCCATTCCTGTCTTGTCTGGGGGAATTTTAGCCATTTGTTCAGAATTACTTCATTGTTGAGTGCCGCTGTAACTTCTTTTATTGCCCTTGAAACTGATTGTTGGGACATCATGGTGCCATGTGTTCCACCCACTAATCGTTGGTAGCTTCCCGTGGCGTAAAATGAAAGAGCCACCAAAATCTAGAAATAAACCAGCCTAGATTTTAAAAAATATTTATTTACCCTACAATTTTCATGAAGTTTTTCGGAAATAGATGGTTTTCTAGTACGTACATAGGTAAACATAACCAAGCTAGCAAGCCTTAATGACAGAAATATTTAGGCCGGCAGAGTGAAAGACTCGTTACAAAATACTACCTACGCATGAGAGTTCAACTTTGTGTTTACATACCTTGTATCTTGAGGTTATATCACTACGACGCGAAGGCTTAGGCATCAAAGGCACTAAATCGGTACTTATAACGTTAAAAAGGCTTTTGCTGACCCTGTAG
This sequence comes from Eupithecia centaureata, assembly GCA_944547425.1. NCBI lineage: Eukaryota > Metazoa > Arthropoda > Insecta > Lepidoptera > Geometridae > Eupithecia > Eupithecia centaureata. The sequence continues at coordinate 2,671,555 of OX155702.1, read as the reverse complement.
CACTTTTTGAATTCATCGTCGGTCATGGCAAAAGCTTTTTCTGAATACCGGGCTATTCTTCTTGTATTTCGCCTTTGCCTTATGTCTTCGCGATGAGCATTGTTTAAAATATTACTTATAAGAGCCAAATGTGCCATTTTCTGGGTAAAATCACTCCGTAAATCACTAATATAATCACACAATCGCAAAAAAGATAACTTTTGGCAACTGTGAAATTTCTATCGCAAACTCGATTCCGTTCTCAATACGAAACGTCAAAATCGCGTCAAGAGTGTCAAAAAAGTTGATAGTTTCGAGAAGAGTCGATTTCATTTAGTTCCATAAAATTTCACCAATTTCGATTCCAATCGTGCGCTAGTTACGCGGTCAAGAGTACCAAATGGCATGATTTCGATCCCAATTTCAAATTACGATTGGAATCGAGTCTCAAGAGTAGGCCTACAGGACTGACCGTACACGGTCCACAAAAAGACTAATAAATACCAAATCCTTGCCAGCTGAAATATTAATAACAGCATCAGGGTTCATCTAAGTCCATTTAGCCGGGGTCACAAAAATGGCCAGAAGTATCCTTGAATTATTCAACGCAGTACATTTTGGTGACGGAAAAAGCTGGATAATATCGAATTTGTATAATAAAGCGAGTTTTCTACTTTATATGTGTAAATGGAAGGTTTTCTTGTTTCTTTGAGGTCAGATTTTTGGTCGAAATAGGTTTTTGGTGGAGTATGCATCTCAGACGTCACAATTGAACTTACGATTCGAAAAGACTAGATTGGGAATTCCGAGAAAAAATATAGCACATATTTCATCCATATCCGTTCAGTAGTTTTTGCGTGAAAGAGTAATCCATCCATCCATACTTACAAACTTTCGCGTTACTTGGATTTATATGGGACCATACGAAAAGCAACAGCTAGTAATTAAAAATCATCAAACTAGGTTCACCAAGAAAAAAATCGAGGTTACAACTGACTATTGTTATTAAGACTCAGAGTCTAGGTCCTAGAATCTCTTTTTAATAATATTAATCCTAGACTCTAGGATTAATATTATTAAAAAGACATCAAAGAATAACATCGTTTACAAAGGAAAGCAATCATTTATTTTCATCATAGTTTCCATTAACAAGAGAAAACACTGCTTTGATATAAAAGAGGGGAGGAAATTATCTGTAAATAATTAATATTAATTGCAATAGTTTCTTGTTTACTAACGCTATTCTTAAAGATATAAGGTTCATATTAGAAGAGCTTTACGTCTTAATAAAGTGTGTTTACTAAATCCCTAAGTAAAGTTTACTATTTCAGAGATGAATTTGAGCTTTTATTGAAAATCACTACACAGTATAAAACAACGTCGCTTTCTCTGTCCCTATGCCCCTTTGTATGCTTAAATCTTTAAAACTACGCAAATGATTTTAATGCGGTTTTTTTAAAAGATAGAGTGATTCAAGAGGAAGGTTTATGCGTATAATAAAATCGTGCAAAGCTGGAAGTTTTTTCGATGTTTGTTGTAACTAATTAAAGAGTGGACTGATATGTTTGAAAGTTACTGAGAATACCTACCTAAATAAAAACACTGAAAACGTCTTTTATGTATTTTCTAAAAAAACCTGATAATTATTTAAAACAGGTTGTTAAATTTTGAATTGAAATTTGACAACGTATTGAACAACCTGAAAGTCTGCTGGCAGATGCTGGATGCGGCAAGCTGAAGACAGGGCGCTATGGCGCACATTAGGGGAGGACTATGTCCAGCAGTGGACAAATATAGGTTGATGCTGATGATTACATGCAAAGAAGTCGTTTCGTATTTCAGGTCTCAAGCTTTTACGAGTGCCTATCAAAATTTCAGCGCAATAGACTTAACTCTTCTTGCGAAATTTCCCAAACGGCTTTCAGTTTTGGTATAATGCTTTATTTAACGGGCTGTATAATAGGATGTAGCAAGGTCTTCAACGTCGTCAGTGAGGAAAAAAGTGTTTGGGGACTGAGATGTACCAGATAATCTCAAATTTGTTATTCTTAATCAAGGTCACAGGAAAAAGTCTTGACCCAATTTGAAAATTAGGATATAGCAACGGAATTCGGATAGCAATTATCAGAACCAAGTCAATAACTACAATATTATTATAAAAATTATATATATAAATAAAAGAAGAAAAAATAAAATAATTACAATATTATTATAAAAACCCTATTTTTACATACTGGATTTCCCTTCATATAGAGGAAAACAGAAAGTGACTTTCGGCAGCTTTTACGCCGTTTTCGTTTATTTTATCTTTACTTTAATTTTGTATTTTTGAATTTTTATTTTTGTAACTATTTGTATGATTTTTCAATTTATTAGTTTTATACAGGTTTTTAAAAAAATATGCCACGCTTATGACTAAGGGCTTGTTTCACGATCGAAAAGTAAGTTCCTGTTAATTTACTTGACAGATAATAGTATTGTCGTCGGGTACTATCCACTTTAATATGAAAGAGACAGCACCATAGATAACTGCCAGTTAATTTAACGGGAACTTACTTTTGGATCGTGAAACAAGCCCTAAGACTTAGAGGTAAAGTACATTGCTAATTGCCGATCTTTCATCGATAGTACCACGATTTAATTCTATAAGCGCCTTGCGGTTTTAAGTTCTGATTTCTCGAATCAAAGCAGAGCTCTGTAAATTTTCAAGTTACAAGAACAGTAGATACCCCGCGATAAATATTCCCTTGCAGCAAATGTGTGTATGTTTGCCATCGGCTTAAATGTATAAATTTCCTCAAACCGCCTGTCGAATAGCTAGCCGGGGTGCAGTTATCGACGCGCGAGGGTAATAATGCTTTTGTGCTGGCAACACCAAGATACGGGGTAGTTACACAGATTTGCCAGGATTAATCTTTATGGGGCAAATTACTTTAATTTTCTTATGTTGATCGAGGACATACTCGTATTTTCAGGATTTCCAACTAGCGAGCGATAGTAGGGTTCCTGTTAGAAATAGGAATCTCCGATATTCAAGATAGTAGTCACAGGAAACATTTCCCTTTTTAAAAAACACGAACTGTGTTTATTGAATTTCGAAAAATAACTTGCCTTACGCGAATCAAAACCACTGAATTAAAAAAAAATACAGTTTCGAATTTTTATGAAACAGATTTGTTTCGTTTTTTAGATTCGTTTCGTAAGAATTAAATCAAATCAAATCTGTCGAGTTAACATTGTGTGCTTATTAAATAAACACCATGAAATATGCCAAAAACAGAGTTTGATTTAAAATAGAAGGGATTTTATATAATTTATATAAATAATTTCCATAAAAGTTATATTGAATTGTAGAAGTAAATTTTTTTTAATTCAAATTTTTCGATGCGTGATTCATATTAATTTCAATATTTCGTTCACATTTTCGAATTCTGCTTAAAAGTATTTAAGTACTAAACATTTTTACTTTGTGAATTTTAAATGACACACACGCAATATCGAGTCGCTCCCAGCGAGCCCGGTGGGCCGGCCCCGGTACCGGGGTCGTTTTCAAAATTTGATTCAACGAGCCCGGTGGTGCCGACCCGGTCGCTTACCGGGCTCGTTGGCACAGATCATGTTTCATCGAGCCCGGTGTCTCTTAAGGCGCAAACTAGAGCCGATGCCCTTGAGAGAATGGGCGCGGCTATCATTTCGCCCCGCACCTTCCCCACATTCCGGGCAGCGCCAGACCCGCTGTCGTCGCGCTGAGAAATAGTCTTCGCGCATAAACCGAAAAAAGGAAAATATTCGTGACAGCGCGGGTGCGGCGGGCGGCGTGGTAAACGAATGGCAGGACGCAAGAAATGCGTATTCGATTCCCACTCCTAGATATTTTTTTACAATATCTGCAAATATTTGTTTCTAGTCTTCTAGTCTAGTCTTGTCTTGTCCTAGTCTTCGGGTTTATTGGTATCACGAACCACGATGGTAAGTAACCTAATCTGGGAACAGAACTCGCTATACTTAGGTATAGTTATGTAATGTGACTCTTGGGTTGATGGTGTTAGTAGCTGCTTTCCGCGTTGTAGCTAGATATACCTCCATCAAAAGTAGTCTGTAGACTACCTAACTACTTGAAATTTTCATTCACCACTAAAATTAGTTGATGTGGATAATATATAATAAGTGGAATATTCCAATCATTCAATAGTTTGTTCAAATCTATTTAGTAGTTACGAAGATAATGATAGATAGATTACCTACCTACGTGGTAAAGGTAACAAACATTCACACAAACTTCTCTTATCTAAAATGAATGTTAGTAGGATATCAACGAATAGGTAGGTACTCATAATTCGGGTAGAATGATTTGATCCAATAAATTTCTGATCTACAGGAGAAAGGGCATAATGGAACAAGACAAAAAAATTACGAAAATTAGTAAATAATATCTTTATTTGTTTAGGTTTACAAAATAAGCACTAAGACAAGTCTTTATATTCTCTATTTACCTACTACATTTCATTTATTTATATTACATTACAAATTTACAAGTCAATATATGGAGGATCGTTATCGACATAAAATTTTGACCTGCACATTTTGCATCGCATTGTAAATTTGGATCGTAATCCTATCTGTTTTTACCAAGTACCTAACTCGATATCTACAAGATGACAAAAAAGGCGATGTACCGTTACCCAGTTTCCTTTACATTTCGAACCCCATTCCCATTTCATTTCAGAAAGTACACGTTCACGTAAGAAACTATTACAGAATTCACATATCCATACTCTATCGATGTGAGATTGAGTGTGAACTTTTTTTGAACTTAGCTGCAGGCAGCGCAGTTCCTAAATATTCTTGGATCGGATCGGAGTAAAATGAGTGGTGTACCTACTGTCTAAAGGATTCGATCCTGAATCACGAGATCCCGGGATCCTGGTCGATTTTCGATCCCGAAAATTTCGGGATTAATTTTCAAATCCCGGGACTGTTTGGATTATTTTTTACAAATCCCGGGATTTTCGGGATTGTGATTTTTTTTTAAAAAATAACAAAAAATTAGGCGTGTAAATGTAATGATCATAAATTATAAAATTAAAATTATACCAAGTTCTTTAAAAATAACAAAAAGGAACATCTGATCATTTTGGTAAACATCGGTTTAGTTTTCTTTTTAAATTATGATTGTAATGATTGTAACTGTAATGATGATGTACTTGAAATTTTCATTCACCACTAAAATTAGTTGATGTGGATAATACATAATAAGTGGAATATTCCAATCATTCAATAGTTTGTTCAAATCTATTTAGTAGTTACGAAGATAATGATAGATAGATTACCTACCTACGTGGTAAAGCCAGGGTAAAGGTAACAAACATTCACACAAACTTCTCTTATCTAAAATGAATGTTAGTAGGATATCAACGATTAGGTAGGTACTCATAATTCGGGTAGAATGATTTGATCCAATAAATTTCTGATCTACAGGAGAAAGGGCATAATGGAACAAGACAAAAAAATTACGAAAATTAGTAAATAATATCTTTATTTGTTTAGGTTTACAAAATAAGCACTAAGACAAGTCTTTATATTCTCTATTTACCTACTACATTTCATTTATTTATATTACATTACAAATTTACAAGTCAATATATGGAGGATCGTTATCGACATAAAATTTTGACCTGCACATTTTGCATCGCATTGTAAATTTGGATCGTAATCCTATCTGTTTTTACCAAGTACCTAACTCGATATCTACAAGATGACAAAAAAGGCGATGTACCGTTACCCAGTTTCCTTTACATTTCGAACCCCATTCCCATTTCATTTCAGAAAGTACACGTTCACGTAAGAAACTATTACAGAATTCACATATCCATACTCTATCGATGTGAGATTGAGTGTGAACTTTTTTTGAACTTAGCTGCAGGCAGCGCAGTTCCTAAATATTCTTGGATCGGATCGGAGTAAAATGAGTGGTGTACCTACTGTCTAAAGGATTCGATCCTGAATCACGAGATCCCGGGATCCTGGTCGATTTTCGATCCCGAAAATTTCGGGATTAATTTTCAAATCCCGGGATTGTTTGGATTATTTTTTACAAATCCCGGGATTTTCGGGATTGAGATTTTTTTTTTAAAAATAACAAAAAATTAGGCGTGTAAATGTAATGATCATAAATTATAAAATTAAAATTATACCAAGTTCTTTAAAAATAACAAAAAGGAACATCTGATCATTTTGGTAAACATCGGTTTAGTTTTCTTTTTAAATTATGATTGTAATGATTGTAACTGTAATGATTATTCCTAGATTTTTTTTATCAGTAAAAGCTCTTTTTATTACCAAATAATACAATTTATAAAACCATGTACCAGTATACAAAAAAGCACTCTTTTAATAGGTACTCAACCGCCTCTACTGTCACGTCGTGGTAAAATTTACGTAAAATTATTTTTTTTCAACAATCATGACATGCCTTTTTTATTGAAATAATACGTTTAACCGTCATTTAATTTTGTTTTTATTGACTGATAAATTAGTGATCGGATATTTTTCAAATCCCAAAGTTGGGGCGAAGACATGTAGGAGCTTTTAAAACCAACTTTTACAGGAATCCGAAGGAGCACGAATTATAAAATTCAAGCAATTTCTATAAAAAAAAATATATGTCACTTTAATCTGTTGTGTATTTTGTTAGTAATTTTTTTTTTTGTGGAAATATCGATTTTAGTGAAAAACGAGTCGGAATAAATGTGTTTTATATTTGATGTATAAATAAGATTACAACGAAATAAATAACATTCTAGAACATTTTGGAATTCTTCGGAATTTATATGAATTCCCGAATATTCATGTTGTGTCGTATAAAAGAACGTGTCGTTGTAAGTTCATATAAAAGAAAAGCTGCAATACGTGGTGGCTCTCTGATTTTAGTAAAAAATAGTCTTAAATGTAAAGAAAGAAAAGAACTTTCTATTGAGAGGACTATTGAACTTTCTTGTGAGGAACTGGAGCGACATATCATTGTGTGTGTATACCGCCCTCCTGACGCAGATCAGGTTGCTTTTGAATGTACTATGGAAGAAGTTTTGCTGAAGTATTTACTTGTAGGAAGGATCTTATTGTTTGTGGCGACTTTAATATAGATATTTTAGCAAATCCCCTCGCCGACAGATTGCATAACTTATTCAAGTGCTTTAGTTTACAAAATCTTTTTAATGATCCCACTAGGGTAACCCAAACATCTGCCACCTGTTTAGATAATATTTACTGCAGTCAAACTCCAACCAGCAAAGCAGTAATTAGGCATTTCCAATCAGACCCTTATGGTCAAAGTGTTAATTTTAGCTATGATGATAAAAATATTGTAGAAAAATATACCTGCAGGCCTATTACAGAGAACCGTATCAAGAATTTTCAAAGTAGAGTGGAACTAACAGTATCAAATATACCTTGTTCTGATGACCCCAATGAATTATTTTCCAAACTTTTGAATGTAATACACAAGGAACACAGTGAAGTATTCAAACTTAAAACATGCACAGTGAGAGAAAGGGTCGAGTTTATTAATTGGGCCACTCCGGGTATTTATAGAAGTAGGAATATACTATATGACCTTTATGCTTCTCGAGAAACTATGTTACTTGATCCTGCGTTTCTATTGTATTGTATGTAACCAACTATTCTAAAACATTTAAGAAAGTCTGCAACCAGGGCTTGGAATACCGGTATTTATAAATACCGGTTCGACTGACCTTGACATGGTACCGGTACTTCTTTGGTATCGATACAAATTATACCGGTACTTTCATTGGTACCGGTACTAAAGTATCGGTAAAATTACCGATATTATGCTCAAAAAGTACCGGTACTTTTCAACAATTTTATTTTGTGCAAGCGAGAGAGAAAACTGATTAGAACGGAAGAACGAGACGACGCGAGAACCGCTTAGAATACCGGTACTTTTAGGCAAAGTACCGGTACTTCAAAAGTATCGATACTCGAATTTAACGAAATGAAAGTACCGTTACTACCGTAAAAGTACCGGTATTATTAGAACCGGTATCAAGCCCTGTCTGCAACACAGCAAAATGCCTGTTTTTAAAGAATATTATAATAAAATCATCTAATAAAGTAAAAGCAACATGGAGACTAATAAATAACGAAACAGGTAAATCAAAGCCACGTTATAAGGAAATAAGGTTAAAAATTAATAATTCAATTCTTATACATGATAAAGATATTGCCAATGCTTTTGATGCATTCTTTTCTACTATTCCTAAAGTTGTTACCCAGTCTCTAAAATCATCAGCATCAATGGCTGTTAAATTTTTAGAACCTTCAGTTGCTAAATGTAATGAGAGCTTTAACTTTAGTTATGTAAATGCTGATTATGTAGTGAAAACCTTTAAATCAATTAACATTAAAAATACTGAGGATCTCTGGGGTTTATCCACCTAAGTATTAAGTTCAATTATTAAGGAAATGGCTCCTTGTTTGGCCTATATTTTCAATAACTGTGTCGACGCAGGAATTTTTCCTGATCTCATGAAATATAGTAAGTTAGTTCCTCTTTATAAATCTGGTAGCCACACCGATCCGGCCAATTACAGACCGATTTCAATACTTCCAGCAATGAGTAAAGTTTTTGAAAAAAATATTCTTACCCAGTTAACCTCTCACTTCAATCTTAATAGGTTATTTCATGAAAACCAATTTGGCTTCTCCAAGGGTAGATCGGCAACGGATGCTGGTACAGTTCTATTAAGGCATATATTGAAGGCCTGGGATAAAGCCAAAAACGCTATTGGTGTATTCTGTGACCTTTCTAAGGCTTTTGACTGTGTTGATCATAGTACATTAATTGAGAAATTAAAACATAAAGAAATTAAGAAAAAGGCTCTGGATCTTATGAAATCATATTTATCTGATAGAGTTCATAAAGTAGATGTTGGTAAAGAAAGATCTACGGGCTCAAATATTGAATTAGGCGTACTCCAAGGTTCAATATTAGGTCCCTTTTTATTTTTAGTAAACGTATATGATCTCCCCTTTCTAGCAAAAGATCTTTGTGATATAGTCTTATTTGCTGATGATACATCACTAATTTTTAGAGTAGACAGAAATAAATATAATTATGACGATTTAAATAATTCGCTTTCACAAATACTAAATTGGTTTACCGCCAATAACCTCTTACTTAATGCTAAAAAAACAAAATGTATAAAATTCATGTTACCAAATGTTAGAGAAATCCCAACTCAAATCATCCATCTGAAGCAACTGAACTTTCTATTCGTAGGTTTAAACAGTACATAAAACTAAATCTTATCAAGAAGGCTTTACTCCATAAATGATTACATCAATGACGTTAGTGCTTGGCCAGATGTCGCTCAGTTCCGACAATAGTATTGAATTATTTATAAGGCAAACATGTATTAGACACATAAGTTATACACATGCTAGTGGTTTCTATTTCGCCTCCTCCACTAGTGGACAAAAAAGTGAGGCGAACTGAAAATCAATTATCACATTATTTTTTATATTATTTTGATAATTATGTACCTATAGTATTAAATTTGACTTGTCTAAGTGCTTATTTCGTAAGCCTAAAGAAATAAAGATATTGATTTCTGATTTCTGTCGTCACTCAAAGTTTAGGTAAATAAAAGCCTGAATATCCGATCACTGCTGATGACGTTACCATTATGTGGTTATTTAAATTAGTATTTTATATCATCTACCGTAAAAAAGTAGAATAAAAAAAAAATATTATATTATTAATTATTTGAAAAAAGAAGTAATTGTGGTTTTAATTGATTTTTACTTTGTTTTTGAAAGTAAATAAAAGTTGATTTTCATATATTACTTCGATTTTATTTACCTGTCTACGGATCCCGGGATCGCCTTTCACAAATCCCAAAATCCCGGGATTGAAAATAAAGACCGGGATCGAATCCTCTACTAGTGTCTCACTTCGGAGAGACATAAATCGTTGTGACTAAGTATCTACAGGTATTTACTTATTAGCTTTTAGTCTGCTCGGCTGCCTTTTCACGAAGTGTAGGTACCATACTAGAATTCTGATGAAATTCATGAACATAATTGTCATACTTACATATTTTATTACATCACAGCATACTACTAATATTAGCTAGGTCCTAAGTACTGGATATTTTACCTCTAGCATACTTGGCATTTCCTCTTCAGTTTCAAGTTGCTCAGTCACTGTACATCTGTAAATGAATAATAGTATAAGATATGTAATAAATGAGTAGTAGATAAATAAGAAGTAGGTATTTAGGTAGATACCTACTTACATCTTCGTTCATTTATTTTTACCTGGTACTACGCTGGACGATGGAAAGCGGACACCATAGACTTCCAATATACTATTATAAACTTTGTAGTTCCTTACTTGACATCATTTTCACCGTCCATTGTCTGAATATTTTCTTTCTGATGGATTAGCCTTTTCTTCGATCTCCTATAAAAATACATGATAAATCTAATATTGCTAATAGTAACAATTGCACAAAATTAGGGAAATAAAATAAACGTAGGTAGGAAGGAAGTAGTTAGGTATACTTACATTATTTCCACCAACTTTTGGGCTTTCAGAGCTCTGGTCTTCTTGAGCTTACTGATTTTCTTTATAATTCACCTACACGTACACACAACAACACTGAGCAGTCAAAGTATATTTAGGGCGAGGGTATTATAAAAGTAACTTAGCACTAAAAGCGTCCTTGCGCGATAAAAATAAATATTTATGTACAGGTAATGTACAGCTTATGTACAGTCGGTTTTCTTATATTTTTACAAACTATTTAAACTAAATAAATAAATAAATATAATGCTGGACAATCCACACAGCACCATCTAGCCCCAAAGTAAGCTACTCAAAGCTTGTGGGTACTAGATAACTAATATATTTTTAATACAATATATACATAGATAGATATATTTTTTTAGTATACATATTAAACACCCAGACCAACGAAACAAATTCCTACAGATCGTGCACAAATTTGTTCCGAGGCGGGAATCGAACCCGCAACCTCCTGCGTCGCAGGCGGACCTTCGCCCACCGCGCCACATGGGTCGTCTAAAGCGTCCATGCGCGCACAACTTAGAACAAATAAAATCAATTATTAAAAACATAAATTCGACGAGTAAGGTGTGCGAGCACTAGGCAGACAAGCACAACCTCCCCGTACAACAGCCAGCGAGGCACTGCCGCCCGTCGCCCGCGCGACCACTTACGCCCACTAATCCTACGGAAAACAAGAAAAATAATATTTACAAGGTGAAAAACCGTCGCATCGCAAAATCGTACGTACCAATTGAAGACAAAGTTTTTGCCGACATTTGGGTGAAAAAAAAAGTACAAAATTCTAAGTCGTTTAGAAGTAGATACAAATTTAAAGTCCGAAACAGCTGAACTTTGTGAATTTTTTTCACAGGGAAAATGAACACGTAGAACATTTTTGTACGTTCCATTTATAGATAAAATGTCAATTAAAGTCATATATTTTTTTCAGCTCATAAAGTTGACTCCTCTATGAGTAGATAGCCTCCAAAAATGACCATTCAGCTACTGTTTGCGCCTTAAAGGAGTGGATAGCACGTATTGAGTCGCTCCCAATGACCCCGACCCCGGCACCGCGCATGCGCATAAGCCCCGGTATTGTTTAAAGCTGGAGTATAATATATTATTGTATTAAACATAAATGACTTATAATGCTTAAACTTAGAATGCTGGCTTCTATTTTGGTCAACGAATTAGCATTGCCATTCAACGTGGCAATGCTGCCAGCATTCTGGGTACTTTGCCTTCTGGTGACGGCTTAGATTTTTAAGAGTTTGTTATAATTGTATATACTAGTGAGCTATGTGATCTAATTATGTTTTAATAGTACAATAAATGTTATTTTATTAAATAATATTTATTTTATTATTAAATTACTAGTTTTATTATTAAGATGTTAGCCGTTAGTTACCCATCATTTTTGTAATTATATTTACCTAGCTGTTAGTTTCCCTAAAATAAATAAATATTTACTCACTCTTGCTCGTTTTGTTATTAACACGATCAGTTTTTATGGCTAACATAACACTGTTTTAAACAGTGTGCGATATAAATATAACCCTGATTTCATCAGCGGTTTTCCTACGAAATATTGTTAAAACAAAGAAAATGAAAATGATGTTTGCTTGTAGTTGTTGTTGTTAATTTTGTTGTGCCAAGACTCAAGGATATTGGTTTACCTGTGACGCTCCCCAAATACACACCATATTGGTATTAATTCATCGCGGATCCACTGAAGCTAGGTTCATATTGCTGTGTCGGGGTGTGTTGTGGCGCGACAGAACGCTATCGGTCTCATAGATTTAGTATGACTAGATTCACATTAGAAGCTTGTGTTGGGGTGTGGCGCGATCTGTCTCTAAAGTGAATCTAGTCATACTATATCTATGAGACCGATAGCGTTCTGTCGCGCCACAACACACCCCGACACAGCAATATGAACCTAGCTTGAGTTATCATATATTCACGGAGAAGTTTGCTAATTTTTTTGTCTGGGCTCTGTGTAGCTATGTAGAACCAACCATTCATAATTTGATCTTCTGTCCTGTGTGTGGGGTACTGCACAAATTGCAAATAAAAAAAAACCGCTGATTAAATCAGGTTAATATTTATTTCGGCACACTGTTTGAAACAGTGTTATGTTAAGCCGCGTACAGATTGCTGTAACGTAACATGCAATGTATCACGCAATGAAAGAATTTGCCGTCCACACTGTCGCAATGTATCATGCAATGTAACAGAAATCACACAGTGTGGACGCCGCGCGCGCACGAACCGCGCACACTACGCGCACGAACAGAGCATTTCAACTCGTGCGCGCCGCGATCCGCTATTGGTCGGTTTTTTCGCCGAACACAAAGGGGCGCGCAGTGTGCGCTGAGCGCCAGTGTGGACGGGTTGTTTACTCGAACTCGCGCTAACGTTGGAAGAATGGAAGAAAACACAGCTACAGCAGAGCCATATTATATTATAATAATATTTATTTATTTTAGGGAAACTAACAGCTAGGTAAATATAATTACAAAAATGATGGGTAACTAACGGCTAACATCTTAATAATAAAACTAGTAATTTAATAAAAAAAATATTAAAGCTATTCATTTGATAACTAAGACAGCATTATCCTTGTATATTTCAGTCTAATTAAGAACTTTAACACATTTTCGTACATTTTATTTATAAGTCATTTATGTTTAATACAATAATATATTATACTCCAGCTTTAAACGATACCGGGGCTTATGCGCATGCGCGGTGCCGGGGGGTCGGGGTCATTGGGAGCGACTCAATACGTGCTATCCACTCCTTAAAGAGACACCGGGCTCGATGAAACATGATCTGTGCCAACGAGCCCGGTAAGCGACCGGGTCGGCACCACCGGGCTCGTTGAATCAAATTTTGAAAACGACACCACGGCCCATCGGGCTCGCTGGGAGCGACTCGCAATATGGAGCCAACTTTTGTATTTGGATAATAACCCTCGTTATGATGTTTATATTAGAAGAATTGAGCGCATTCAGATTAAATTTATAAAATACCTTTGTTTCCGTTTAAAAATTCCATACAGTTCAGCCAATTACCTCGATCTATGTAAGCAATTTCACATTCTCCCTCTTTCCAAGCGGCGAGAGATCGCTGACTTGTCCTTTATACTTAAAATTACATCAAATAACTTAAATTGTCCCGACTTGCTTCAAAAAATTAATCTCAACGTCCCCTGCAAACCTATTAGATTCAACCCCTCTATCTACGTTCCTCATGCTGGTACTAATTACCGACAAAACTCCTTCGTGTGGCGAGCGAGTAACAATTTTAACACTCTAAGTAAACAATTTGATCTCGATTTATTCTTCACAAGTGTCAGTTCGGCCAGGCGGCGGCTCAGTGTTGGATTTTTTGGCGCCAATGATGATGAGCAATTTGTAAAGTAAATGTATTTTGTATATAGATGATACGTTTAGACAGATTTTGTTCATAGTTTTTTTCTTTTGTTATTCTACTTATCTATCCGTGAAAACCTTAAATAAGCTTACTGTTATTTAACTATTTGTTAGCCTGTTATTTATAAGCCTCTGGTTTTCCTTTAAATAAATAAATAAAAATAAATAATGAAATTATTTTTACTGTCGATACATAAATACAAAAGTTTCCTAGCTGTCTCCGAAGGAAATTCAATTGGTTCAAATCTGTTCCGATTGTTGTTCATAATTTGATTTCTCCGTAAAATCTTCTCAACAGATCGTCAAATTCTCATTTTAGGGCTTCAAGAAAAATCTTACCCTTGCGCAGTTTGATTTCGGTTTTGTAAAGAAAATCAAATCGTATAACCAAGTCGATGTCTAAGAATTAGGACCTAAATGACGGGTTCGATTTCAGCCTTGGGACAAACGTTTTTACGACCTGCAAATATTTGTACCAGGATTCTTGGTGTTTTCCAGCTATAATAGAAACAATCTAGGTAATTTTGTGTATTCAGTATAACAGTCATCTAGTAGGTACTCATAACATAAGCTATGCTTAGCTTGGGGTTAGATGATGCGTGTGGATTTTCCAGCATCATTTATTTAATTTTCTCCTTCTGTTATCCAAAAAAATAACTTTTGACTCAGACAGGAATTAAACTCAATATACCTTCCACACCACACACCAAGTCAACCTGACCAGCCGAAAATCTTTTAAATTTTCTTTTGTATTTGAAATTCATATAGCTTTGCAAAATAGTAAGGTTTAACACGAATTCGGGGAATTCATTATACAACGGAAATAATAAATTACCACTTTCGGCGAATAAATAGGACGATAATACGAATGCCGAAAGTTAAAAAGATTTTTTCCGAAACCGACCCAACTCATATGAAACAGTTTGATTGCTAGTTGAGAGTGAACGAAGCATAACAGTAATTTTCGTGGACAGCGAACCGTGCAAGCTTTCCAGTTGCAAGGCGAGTGGAGTAAGGACGAGAACACACTCGACCAGTGGCTTTGTTTTACCTACAATCTACAATACAGCAGCACTTACTAATTTGACACAATAATTTTGCTATACTGATAGATATAACTACATTAAAATTGGCCTTTGGATTTGGATGCGCATGATCTGAGTATTTTTTCCTATCATCAAAATTATACATCTCGATATCATGAGAGAGTTAAGCTCGGTATACCTTTTATAAATGAATTTCTTCAAAACTCTCCCCACCTGATCATTATTACCTTTTGTAGTCATAATGTAATAACATGTTATACATAGACGATTTTGATCCGTGACGCCGTTCGAAATAAGAACTAGCATATGCAGTCGCCAATTTAAGCCAGTCTAGTTAATAGGCGAGTGACTTGCATGCTGGTGAATGGAGGAAGTTAAATAAAAAAGAATTCTCATACGGGTTAAATTAAAGCTGTTTTGTAGACGCCATATATTCTGACCGAAACTTGATTACTTTTCAGCGTTTGATGGGGTTTTCATTTCATCCTGTATGTAACCATCGTTGGGCTTTTCTCTAATACACCATTTCTGTTGCATCCAATGATTCTCTGTATTCCTTTAATGTGATCCGTCCAAAAAGCGCGTGGGGTGCCCATGGGTCTTCGTATACTTTTTCAGTATTGTTCTTAGCAGGTCAGTAAATAATAAATATCATTTAGTTTCTATCTTTGTCGTTGAGCCAGTGACTACCTCGATGTAAACGAGCCCCAAAGACGCTCCCAAAGAAAGCAATTTAAGGCTAACAGCCTGTCCAGATAGGGCGCTTTACGCGCGTAAAGCGCTGGACTCTCGACTCGCGCGTGCTACGCGCGAGTCGAAATACTCGGGCGAACAGTGGAGCGCGCGTAAAACGCCGCATCTGGACGCAATATAAATTGAAACGCGCGAGGGCACTCGCGCGTAAAGCGCGCTTAAAGCGCCCTATCTGGACAGGCTGTGAGTGGGCTAATAATTGTCGCTGCAATTGTGCCACTTTTCTTCTGTTCATACAAGCACTCGTATAGTGCACGTATCACGAGAAAAATTCTGTCAAGTTTGTAGAAGGATTTTTTTCATAATTTCGAAGAGCATTAAGTTTATTACAACGAGCCTATTTTCTTTCTGCAAGGTAAAGCAACAATACAATTCAAATACTCTTAATTTCATAACAAGATAAAGAAAACTAAACACAGACAGTTCCACGATGGGAGGTCTAGTCCGTAAGAGCGATCTCTTCCAGGCCATCTTTAAATGGATATCTGAATGATTATTGTCCATGTGGCATGTTATGGAAATAATTTATTATACAGAACATACATAAATATGCCATATATTGAGCATTAAATATAAATAGTTCATACTAAACATAGGTTAACATAAATTATATTAAGTAATAATTTTATATCGATGCAATAAAGTCTTCACAGATCATAATATGTTCGGATATTTATAGAGATTAAATAGAAAAGAATAAATATCATTTATTTAAACAGTAACAAAAAAAAATAGTACTACACACAAAGGTGAAATGCTACTTAAATCACAAGTTAACATTAGGAAAATAATTGACAATAGAAACATGCAAAAGAAAAATTAGATAAAAACAGCAACGGTGTGTATAGGATTATTCGTGATAGAGGCACTATCTTCTTTATGGCGTTGTCATGTTAATAGCAGACATAAAAGTCATCTGTGACACAATTTGACATTAAAAACACAAACAATCATAATCGCAGCGGAACCACAAATAGCTACCTATTTCTTGGAAGCAAATGTCAAAAATAATTATTGTGGTTGGATTTGCATGTATTTTTCTGACAGTTTTCAGACAGACGCACTCGGATAGATAGGTACGTAATTAAATACCGACATAAATGAGTTCTAGAAATATAACCTACCTTAATAATTACATTGCCCACAAATCATTTAAATTACGAAAGGTGGGAAAATCATTTATGGGCAATTGAATTGTGTGCGCTTCCAAAATAAGGTTCCATCTGTAAGCAACTAGTAGTAGATTACAACAGTAGGTAAATAGATGTTGACTGTTACTGTACTTTTACTGTTACTTGGCTAGATGTTGCTTAGTTTCACACCGACAATAATATATGTAATTATTTATAAAACAAACATATACTTTTTAGACACATACCTACTTAAGTTAATATATAACGTCCTAGTGATTTATTTTTTGTATCTTTTAGGTACTAGTGGACTAAAAATTTAAACAATTAATATTTTATGTATTTAGATAATTATATAGAGTTTATAATTTGACTTGTCTAAGTGTAACTGTCTTGTAAGTCTAAAGAAACAAAGTAAGTAATTTATTTCTGATTTCAAGGCATAGTTATACAGTTTACTTTGATACATCCGATTCCGAGTGGGCAAGTGTGCGTGAACCTTTAGCCCGAAAACTGGGCACCTGTCAATTCATCACGGAAAATGGAAAACCGTTATTTTGTCCATAGCCCGTTAGCAGTACAGGGTGAAACGGAATAGTGTGCATAAATCAAACGCAGTGCATTTCGCGGGTTTAAAATATGGCCTTTTGAGAGCCAAAAGGATTAGCTAGCTTAGCATTGTGTAGTATTTTATATCACTAGCTTTTTTTATATCACTGGCTTTCGACTGTGTTTTTTAACATATTAACTGCGATATCTAATCCGCCTGCTAAGCGTGATTATGGCAAAAACCCCCTGTTTGGGCGAGGGACGTTCACTAGTCGACGTGTTAAAAATAATTAGATGAGTAATTTAACACTGTCAATGCCCAGTCAGTGTTTAGCACGTTCGCGAGGAGTAAGTACGCAATGGGCAGTGAATTTGTTTAACTCGAGATACCGAGAATAGAGACAGCACACTATCTAGAGGTAGCTCAACTGATACAAAAACATTATTAGTATGTTATCTGTTATGTTTTAGCAGTTCTAACATTTTTGATTTCAAAAAGAACATGAAAAAAATATGATATAGGTAAATCTATATTCTTCGAATTGCCAGTTCTTAACTTTCTGGCACTACCATTCTTCATAACAGAATACTACCATTGTCACTACTTTTTGATGTCAAAAACCCAAGGAAAACGCTGTATAAATTGACTGCAGTAAATTTTGTCAAGGAGGACTACACTGAATAACCTAAAGCGATATTATAACGACAATCGTTACAAAATGATTTTATTTGATTTTACTGCTGTAAGATAGCGTTAAGCTCGCTTTTGCGATAACCTGTCTAATTTGAAGTTATTCATGTATTAATTTTGTATGTGGAGTAAAAAAGTTTATTCTTTAATTTTTTGTGACGCATACTTTATGGAATCCACACTTATATATAGTACTAGCGACCCGCCCCGGCTTCGCACGGTTTTATTATACGTATAAACCTTCCTCTTGAATCACTCTATCTTTTAAAAAAACCGCATCAAAATCCGTTGCGTAGTTTTAAAGATTTAAGCGTTCAAAGGGACATAATGACATAGGGATAGAAAAAGCGACTTTATTTTATACTATGTAGTGATACAGATAAATAAATAAAATACGAGTAATGCTGGCCAATCCTCACAACATCATCTAGCCCCAAGCTAAGCAGAGCTTATGTTATGATGGGTACCTACTAGTAGATGACTGAAATACGTCCATTAAATAGATAAATAGTTTTATTATACATAGACAACACCCAGAACTCTGTAACATATCACTATTTCGTACTTTCATTTTATTTTAGTTGCATAGTAGGCATTATTTCCTAGTTTTAAACAGTTTCTTTTACTTATTATACTCCTAAGTATACTGTCAGTTGGCGCTCATTGGGGAGGCCTATGTCCAGCATTGGACTAATATAGGTTGATGATTATGATGATGAAACAGTTTATTTGAGTTCCAGAGTAGGCCCAACAAAGCGGTTACAATCAGTCTGGTAGTGCAAGAACCAGCGATCAGAAACGGAAACTGAAAATAAAAGGCTTTCATCTGTGTTTGACACCGCTGCGGTGACCTGGATTCGTGGAGGCTGTTGGTATATTTTGATATTTTCTACCTTGAAAAAAGGAGGAGGTTCTTAATAAATAAAAATTTAATTAAATCTTATAATGGGAAGATATCCAAAGAGATACAAAGTTATAAAAAATTAAAAAGCGTTAGTAGGTATTAGCAGTACGTAGATTGATGCTTTTTTTATTTTTATGCGAGTAGCTAACCATGTAGTTACGTACGATTTTTTTAGGTTTTACAGAATTAATAGTAGGTATTTAAATAAGGAAGCTGGAATTGATAACCTCCTCCTTTTTAGAGTTCCTTACCCAAAGGGTAAGAACGGGACCCTATTACTAAAACCTGTCTGTCTGTCTGTCTGTGTGTCACCATCACCAGGCTGTATCTCAAGAACTGCGATAGCAAGAAATTTGTTTTTTTTTACAAATTATGTAAGTGTTGTTCTGCCGAATGGTATTGACATGGATCAATTGAGCTACCTTTAGACTGTTTGCAACCGTTTGCAGTTAGCTCAATGGTTTCAATTATAAATACTTTTTACAATTTTTCTATTCCTTGCTTGTAATTTTCTTTGTTAATAAAATTTAAAATAAATAAAAAATAAAAATCTGTTGCCGCTATAACAAAAAATAGAAAAAAAATATTGAAGCGGGGACTCCCATGCAATAAACGGCTACTTCCCATTACATCCAAAAAAGTTTCCCAACCACATCCACGCTCATTTTTAATAATTAAAATTTTATTCCCACTCACATCCACAAAAAGTTTAAGTACAGTCAACATACGTACCGCTTCCGTCTTCTGGTTTTTATTTTTCTTGATTCTACCAAAATTTCTAATCTTAGCTATGTACTACTTATAATGATAATGCTACCTTAATAATATGAAAATATCAATAAATTCGACACATATTATAAATAAAAAATCAGCAAATAGGTAAGTAGTTAATATTCATAGTTTACTAGTCAAGCTTAGTAGCAAAACAGAAATATTTGTTTATCCAAGCAGAGAGCAACTTTCTCCATCTCTCTCTTTCTGTTGCATTGAACAAAACTGCAGCTTTTTATCAGTTAGTCGGCCAACTGGCCTTTATATATTGTGACGCTAAGTGCAAATGAGCTGCACCTACCTGCTACTGTGCCTGCTACCTGTGCTCAATTTTTTTTAGTTTAGCAAAAGCAATAGGTCTGACCACAAACAAAAAAAAAACATGTGGGATTATGTGCCGCTTTGGCTTACTTGCCTATTGAGGATATTGAAGATGGGTGGTTGGTTATTATGGAATCATGTGCAACCACCGAAAACATTACAAATTTTAACAACTATTTTGTAAACACCTGGCTCAACAACGCCAATCTACCTTATGAAATGTTAAAATAATCTATTAGGTAAGGGTCGATTATACTGAATTTTTAATTATTTAACATACTTAAGGCTGATTAACTGTGATAATCTATAATTTTTTAGTTTTAATATATTTTATTTTAGATTAATGTTTTGATGATTATGAATTTCTGATTTCCTGTTTAACCTTGATATTTTATCACAAAATAAATACATATTAAGACAATCCTCTACTTTTTTTCTTCTCAAAATATGTTTAGTATCCGTATTAGCTTACCTACTAGGTTTAAGTATCCTACTATGAGAAGATTCTCGCGCTGACGGTACCTCAACTTTGCATGGATGTGAGTGGGAACTAATGTATGAACGAAAATATTTTTAAAATTATTATTAAAAAGGTCCTTGGATGTGGTTGGGAACTAATGTATGAAAGTTAAATTTTTCGAGAACAATGGTTTTGGATGTAATGGGAAGTAGCCCAATAAACTTTTTGTTTGCCTGTTTTATAGATACGGAACTCTACGTGCGCGTACTCGAACTTGACCGATTTTTTTTAATCGGTTAGTTTAAAAAGGCTTCAGCTGTGTTTGACAATAGCTCGCAGTGACCTGGATTTGTCGATATTGCATACTCGGTATACGAAGATAAATTTGTTTATTTGGCATATGTGACGGTTCGCTTGAGACGCGAGTTGCGGGTTCTATTCCTTTCTATTCCTTCTGGCGGAAAACTCACAATGTTCTCTGTTTCAAACGGGTCTATAAATACATAGTTTTGAATAACTTTAATAAGTTAGAATTAGAAGTGAAACTCATTTGGGATATTCGAATTTTAATATTGACTTTTAATTCCGTAAATGAAAAGAGGCTTGAAATCGGAAAATTTGTTCACATTTTATGGCGTGATCAAAGGAATCAGGAAGTTCAGAAATAGCTTTGACATTAATAATAATAAACATAATATTATACATAAAACTCTTATCGGAACCTTCGAACATTCGATTTTCTTTCGGTTAACACTGCTCTAAGAGACTTACAGACAAAAATAGTTTTTAGTTAAGCTATTAGAAAAAAATAATCACTTATTTGTAAAACAAAGCTTTTCGCCATGACACGAGGGGAAGTTATGGGTAAATTCAGTTTTTCTCAAGTTGAAAACCTATATTACACTTATTTAAAATTAAATCCCCATCCATTGGACAAGCCATAACTTGAGAAAGACTTTATCATTTCGACCATCTTTTTTATAGTTTTCTCTTACTTTGTAGCAGATTAATTATCATTACTTTTATCATTAACTATCATTACCTACATCACAAACAGTCTTTCATTTTATAAACATAGCCAACTAATAGTATTTTATATTACTTTTAACTTAGGGCGCAAACAGCAACTGAAGTGGCGCCCCCACTTTATACACAATTATTTTATAATATTATAATTCCGTTAAACAAAGGAATTTCCAAAGGAAGGGATACAAAATAGGTGACATAAATAGCTGAATTTTTATGTTACTATGAAATTATTGGACTTTGTATATTAATTGACTTTGAATTATTTTTTATGGTGTAATTTTTAGTTCAGGATTAAACTTCAAGATTAATTTAAGATTTGACAAATATTTAGGCTGTGATTGTTCCTCTATTTTACTGTTTTCTTTTTTACCCTATGTAATTAGGAGCCCCTGTTATAATAGTGTATGTACCTATAAATAAATAAAACAGAGTTTGGTGGCCACCAAAGGCAACTTCGTATATCTTCCTAAACTAGACAAAATAAAACTACTACAGATGCATTAAAAAGAAGCTTATGATAGGTTTAACAAACTGTACGAGTGACTTTTGGAAATTCCTTTTCTAACGGAATTATATAATAAAATACGTGGTGGCGCTACTTTAGGTGCTGTTTGCGCCTCAACTAGATATCACCACTCAATTAAATTCTCTTTGAAGTTCATTTTATGACTACAACATAGAAAACTTAAAGACATTTCACTACCACACAAGAAGACCCTAATCCTTAAATTTAAAATCAATCGAGCACTCAAGCTAATAAAGTTCAAAATTGTCCACACGTTACTAAGTTACTCTGTATAACTAGAAACTATTTGGATATCGATGACTTCCTTTGTCCTTTACTTTGAACATTTACTTTGATATTCTGATAGTATTTAATAATTAACATTTGACATGTATTTGGTGAGAAACAGGGAAGTAATCACTTCATAGTATAAAATAACGCCGTCGCTTTCTCTGTCCCTATGTATGCTTAAATCTTTATAACTACGCAACGGATTTAGATGCGAATTTTTTTAACAGATAGAGTGATTCAAGAGGAAGGTTTATACGTATAATAAAACCGTGCGAAGCCGGGGCAGGTCGCTAGTAGCACATCTAAGTATATACAATCTTCGGCGTTTATATAGGATTATTTCATAAGTTCAATCTAAAGATACGTTCATATTGCTGTGTCGGGGTGTGTTGTGGCGCGACAGAACGCTATCGGTCTCATAGATTTAGTATGACTAGATTCACATTAGCGACAGATCGCGCCACACCCCAACACAAGTAACTAATGTGAATCTAGTCATAATAAATCTATGAGACCGATAGCGTTCTGTCGCGCCACAACACACCCCGACACAGCAATATGAACCTCGCTTTAGTTGTTTGCAATTTAAGTATCTTTCTATCTATAACTATCAATAGACATTTCAATCTGACTATTTCAGTTTCAGTGTGGTTCACAACTAGGTTTATAGGCGAATAGATTTCTAAACCTATTTCACAATTTGACGTAGGTGTGAATAGTGTACAGTCAGCGAGATAGGCAGTCTAACAGGGTTGTGAGCCACAAAGGCTTTGCAGCGAGTGTACCTAAATACGTATGCTTTGAGAGGCAGTGTTCATTTCTGCATGAATTTCAGATGGGTTTCGACTGAAAGCCAAGCAAACGACTTTGACAGAAGATTCTCATCATTTCAATATTCAATAACTTTATTTCATTCATCATCATCAGCCTATATCATTCCACTGCTGGACATGGGCCTCCCCTAATGAGCGCCATAGCACTCAGTCTTCAGCTTGCCGCATCCAGCATCTGCCAGCAGTCATTGCAGACACAGTTTGTTTGCCTGAAAGAAATCTTTTTAAGCGATAAGGCCGCAAAGTCTTACCTTTCTCTAATATGTCATGCACAAACTATTTTAGATTTAAGGTTTTTAAAACGTAGGGATAGGTATAGGTACCTATTGTAAACGTAGAACAAATAAGCTAAATCTTGTTTGAAAGTCAAATAAAAATGATAAAATTATCAAAATAATACAATTTATACAACATCAAAGTTATGCTTACTTTCGCAAATCCCTTTCAATCAACATAATCCGACCTACATTAAACAGGATTTTCTTAATTTTCCGTACATTAAAGTTTTCAACCATTAAAAGTTATTCAAACGCTTTGCTCCGTGCTTTTGTCCAGATTTTCTTATTAGGTACTTATACATTTATTAAGAACTGAGGAAAAGTTTATTTAGGTATTTATTTTTCGCTTTGGTAAAGGCAAGGAATGGTAAATTCAACTAAGACAACTAACATTTATGTAATATGTAAGCTGTATGTTTCTTAAATAAATAAATAATTCCTTTGCCTTTCAGATCGTCATCCCACCTGGCCGGAGGGCGTCCTACACTACGTTTGCCAAACTTACCTACTACTAGTCCGGTCAAATTAGACCAAAAAATAGGAGAAAATAACATATATATGTAGCTACCTCTATAATATCAACCAAAGTGTCCACGAGTCCTGTAAAAGCACTTTGACTTTGAGTCTTTTTGAGTTTGACAGTGACTCAAAATTGGTAGGACTGTTCAAAACTAACTTTTCAGCCCATAAATCATTTTCCATGGGATATAATTAGGCTGGAAACGTTTCTATAGTAACAACGCGCCCAGATAGTCACAATAATGCTGGACAATCCACACAGTACCATCTAGCGCCCAAGTAAGCTACTCAAAGCTTGTGCTATGGGTACTCGATAACTGATATATTTAATACATTATAAACATTGATAGATATTTTCTATTATACATATAAAACACCTAAACCAACATTGATAGATATTTTTTACTATTACATAGAAAACGCCTAGACCAACGTAACAAATTTCTGCCTATCGTACACAAATTTGTACAGCTTCGGGAATCGAACCCGCAACCTCTTGCTTTGGCGGAGTCTCGTCCGCTACGTCACTGAGGTCATCATAAAAAAGGTTACTTTCTATATTATATGACTATTTTTTATTTTTGTTTTTAATTCAAGTTTAGGTTAAGAAATTTATAGGCAATACATGATTTTTCTATTTCTATTTCTATATTAAACCGAGCGCGAAACCACGGGCGATAGCTGGCCTATAATAAAAACAATCTACGATCAACATCGTACAGTTCATTTATATTTCTGCGATGTCGCTCCTCAGGGGAAATCGTTTGAACCTACAATCTATCTCCGCTACAATATGAGAGTCGACACGTGTGTATCCTTATTCATACAGATATATTAATAAAAAAATAATGCTGGACAATACACAGCCGTCGTTTAGCCCCAAAGTGAGAAGAGCTTGTGTTATGGGTAATATACCCGTGCGAAGCCGGGGCGGGTTGCTTGTTGCTTATAAAAACTAGCGACCCGCCCCGGCTTCGCGCGTTTTTATTATACGTATAAACCCTCCTCTCGAATCACTCTATCAATTAAAAAAACCGCATCAAAATCCGTTGCGTAGTTTAAAAGATTTAAGCATACATAGGGATATAGGGGCAGAGAAAGCGACTTTGTATGTGTTTACTATGTAGTGAAATAACAATGAAGGAATATAAAAAAAGTAAAACTGATATATACAATTGATACTATTGATTGAGCTTACTGCAGATGGTTGCAAACATTCTAAAGGTATCTCAATTGATAGATTACTGATATCCTTATCCATACTAATATTATAAACGAGAAAGTTTGTATGGATGTTTGTTACTCTTTCACGCAAAAACTACTCAACGGTTTGAGGTAAAATTTTAAATAGATGTAGTTCTAGCCCTGGAATAAAACATAGGCTTTCATCCCACAAATCAGTTCCCATCGGATATAAATAGCCTTGAAACGTTTGCTAGAATCTTACAATATCCTACTTATATTATAAACGCGAAAGTTTGTATTAATGATGTTAGTTACTCTTTCACGCAAAAACTACTAAACGGATATGGATGAAATTTTGCACAGAGATATTATAGTATGGAATATCTTATGTCAGTTTTGTTTCATAAGTCAATTTTTTTTCAAAACTGACCTAAGACAGTCCTTTTAATGGCTTTCGTAATTTGAAATTGTATGGAAAGGACGCGCGCGATGGCCATTGAAATGGCGCAAGAATATCAATTTGGATGGGCGGTTTTAGCGTAACAGCACAGCTGGGCTGGTTAGGGCCTGGTTAGGCAGGGGGATAATACACAATACACTCCTATGCGAGATGTCAGTGCATATCACAGTTCCCCCACTAAGAATTAGAACACATAGGCTATATTTTATCCCGGACTTCACGGGAACGGGAACTACGCGGGTGAAACCGCGAGGCGCTACTAGTATCACAATATAATTACTTGCGATAAAATACCTCAACAGGCCTTAGTAACAAAATTTCGGGTAAAATATACCGTATTCGTATCTAGGTATTTCACGTAGAATCGATCCGGCTGGTTTTGAAGGCGCAGTATTTTTATTTATTGAAGCTTTCTCTCCGTATTGGTTAGTTTCGATGATGGACAGTGTACAATTTGAATGCAGTATGTCAACTACGTATGGATTCGTTATTGGCATTGTGTTTTAACGTTATGATGACAATACATAAAGAACTCACGACACAGTATACTACAATTGAGTGCTTTAACTATCATTTTTGATAGTACAGCAAAACTTTTTACCTTGAATTGTAAAAGTAAAACTTTTTACATTGAATTGTTTTGGAAAACTATTTTTTTTTGGACTTGGTGCTTTCAACTAAGTATATACCCTACTGTAAAATATTCTGTACTATGTCAGAAGTGAGCCCACTGGTTTGGTACAATGCACTAGTTTTCCGTTTGTGTTAGCAAATTGGATTTGGCGGGAACGTTTAATCGTTCCAAATTCAAATATATTCAATGAATTCGCGTTATTCGCCAGTTTCGCGGAAGTGCAATAATTCGACCAATCAGTTAATTGAGACCAATTCCGCGAAAAATGTTTCAGAACTGTGTAATAAATTACAAAACCAACTCAAAGTAAGTAAATATGAATAAAATGTCATACCAAAAAATACACGAATAATAAATTAGATAAAAAAACAAATTACTTAAATATAATGCCTTGATAATAAATTACAAATTGTAACTATTGGTTGTATAAAATAAATAATACTGGATGTACAGATGCCTCTCTCTATTACTTCCATCTCAAAATCCGATGGGATATCAGACCGACACGACTGTGGAGAGGTCAGACGCTGGACCAACAGCTTATAGTGCTTATGAAACCAATCCTTATTTCCTTATTCTTACTAATATTATAAACGCGAAATTGTGATGGATGTATGGATGGAAGTTTGTTCCTATTTCACGCAAAAACTGAACGTATCGGGCTGAAATTTTGAAAAGACGTAGTTCATCTCATAAAACAGCTCACGTGGGATATAAATAGCCTTGACACGTTTCCATAGAAACAAAGCGTGCTAAGCCCAGGGCAGAAACTAGTAAAGAATAAAAAACTATCAAAAATTGAAAACCTTTTAAACACTCCAACTATCTTTATCATCAATTTTAAACTACCCTCAGTTTAAAACGACAAGCTATTTTCAGCTCTACCGGAATAGAAATATGGTTGCGATTATTTTTCTATTTTGTTGTTTACCGCGTTGCGTCCAGTTGCTAATTCAGCAAAAAGCAATAACAATTTTGCTGCACGACGCTTTTAGTGAGCATAAATCAAATGTTCGTTTCGTAAACACTAATGGTGTTTTAATTATTTACGGGTTTTCGAATAAAACCTACGAACCTACAGTAATATTTCGTCAAAGTGATGAAAATATCTGCTTTTATCTGATTTTATCTGCTTGATTGAGATTTATTTCACAAGTTATTTTTATTTGTAAACTAGCGATCCGCCCCGGCTTCGCACGGTTTTATTATACGTATAAAATAAACCTTTCTCTTGAATCACTCTATCTATTAAAAAAACCGCATCAATATCCGTTGCGTACTTTTAAAGATTTAAGCATACATAGGGACATAGGGATATAGGGACAGAGAAAGCGATTAGTTTTATACTATGTAGGATGATAGAGGCCAGAGGCGTCTGCGAGTAAACAGTAAATATTCCGACAGTGAGAACCTACTCCTATTTTGAATTCGGTTAAATACAAAGTCTCAAACGAAAGCTGTATCAGACACTGAGAGCAACAGACAGACCCACAACAAAGTTAATTTGTGTTGGCTGAACCGTGTTATTTGTAAAGGAGAATGTATGTTTGTTTGTAATTATGTTATTGTTTGGGACAAACAACTGTGACCGGGTAATTAGAGTTTGTTTTGGACGAAGGTTAAATCACTATTATCATCATACAAAGGCATACGTCTCCCTTAATGAGCGTCTAAGCGCCATCTACTAGCATGTCCCCGCGGCTTCGCTCGCGTTTTTTCTGTTGAAACGTAGGTGTGCCCGCGACTTCGTTCACGTGGAATAGTGACTACCCAAAGTCACTAAACCATACTTCCGTACAAAACTTTCGTTCATATTTATTTTTTTATTTATTTATATCTAATCAAAAGCCTTAAAAATGAGTTCAAAAGCCTTAAAAGTGATTTTCAAGTTTCTATCTTCAAAAATGACGAAAAGAAAAAGAAAAAGAAAGAAAGAAAGAAAACATTTTTATTTACCTTAAGACAAAGTAGGTACACAACAAAAAAACTTATTCGAAGAAACTTAACTAAAATGACATATTTATTCATTACGAAACTTCCATCCCCTATTTTCGACCCCTTACAACGCTTTTCTAGCATTAAAAAGTAGCCTACGTACTTTCTCAGGCTTTAGACTATCTTTTTAATTTTTTTTATTGAAATCGAATC
This sequence comes from Eupithecia centaureata, assembly GCA_944547425.1. Taxonomy (NCBI): domain Eukaryota; kingdom Metazoa; phylum Arthropoda; class Insecta; order Lepidoptera; family Geometridae; genus Eupithecia; species Eupithecia centaureata. The sequence continues at coordinate 2,643,041 of OX155702.1, read as the reverse complement.
AGTAGTTTAGGCGTGAAAGCGTAACAGACAGACAGAGTAACTTTCTCATTTATAATATTGACTAGCGACCCGCCTCGTCTTCGCACGGTTTTATTATACGTATAAACCTTCCTCTTGAATTACTATCTATTAAAAAAAAGAATCAAAATCCGTTGCGTAGTTTTAAAGATTTAAGCATTCAAAGGGACATACGGACAGAGAAAAGCGACTTAGTTTTATAATATGTAGTGATTATTATCGAGTGACGTATTTTCTCACAAACCCATTTAAGTTACACCACACATAACTTGCTTTCAAGATTGATCCAATAAACCATCTACACTCAATGATCGATCGCATCAGAATGCACTTGGTCGGGCACCGAACCCGCTCCTATTGGCTCGCTGCCAGCCGTCGTCGCCTCCGAGGCTTGAATGGACAACTTCTTTTAACTGGGACACTGGATTTACAAAGCCTTAAGGAGGTTATTTACAACTAGCATATGCCTGCGGTTTCGCACGTGCTATGTCTATGGAATCGTTTCTAGGTATTATCGCTAAGACAGCCAATTGTCACTTATTCTAAGTAATTTTACTGTGTGAGTATCGGGCGCTCATTCAGCATTGCCACGCTGTACGTGGTAATGCAGCCAGTGTCTTGGGGACGCGACGACTGGTATTGACATGGAACAATTGAGCTTCCTTTAGACTGTTTGCAACCGTCTGCAGTTAGCTCAATGGTTTCAATTGTATAAACTAGTTGTAATTTTTTTTTATTCCTTGATTGTAATTTTCATTGTTAATAAAGATGTATTTTATTGTCTATTGTTATTTTTAATTAGGAGTGCAATAAAGTATTTTCTATGTATCTGTTTCAATCCCATGGGAATTGATTTATGAGATGAAACTAGCCTGATGTATTATTCCAGGGCTAGAACTACGTCTATTCAAAATTTCAGCCGATCCGTTCAGTAGTTCGTTCAGTGGTCCGTTCAGTATAAAACTGATACTTATAAGTACCCTTGTTTTACCTGTTTATGTGCGAATTCATCCATTTATGGGTATGTCACTGTATTTCGTATGAAAAGCTAAAATCAATTCACTAACCAATACCTTACTTTGCCCTACTTTTATATGGACCCTTGTGTAAGGCCTCGGTAAATAAAAACCACTCGAATTGTCGGTGTTTTTTCCTTATCTAGTGAAGAGCTTCATTAATGTACAATGAACATAATGGTACATACATATGTGCGCATTTACATAAAAAAACAACTCATTTCGATGCTGCCAATACAGGAAAATATCCGACCTTAACCTATTTAGTTGCTTTCCAAAAATACTGATTGGAATTGTTGGTACAGTCAACGAGAAAAATCGATAAACAGTAAATCATTATCATCAACAAGCCTCATTCCATAGATCTCCATGTGAGAGCAAATTTTTTGTCAAACTTTACCAACCACCCTCTTTAACAGCAGAGATTTCAGAAATAAAATCCAAAATTAATATCCTATGTGTTATTCTAGGTTCTAAGCTATCTACATACTAAATTTAATTTAATTAACCTAAGTAGTAACGGACTACTTAGGTTCAGTTACGGAGATTACTTATAACAAATATTCACATAGACTTTCCCATTTCCTATAATAGTATGATAGTTTCAAATTTGACTCGTCTAAGAATATAAAGAAATAAAGATATTGATTCACTTGAATAGAATAAAGAATGAACGTAAGAAAAGTATCGTCTATGATTTAGGGTCAGTTTCCCAGCTCTTGGTTAACCTCTTCAGTTATTTGCGCACTACGTCCTTAACCCACAAACAAATACTTGAAAAATAAGTCAATAGTGTACGGTGGGGAACAATATTCCTCTCGGAAGACCGCTTCTGAATCTATTGCCTGTATTTACACCGTAATGTAACAAATGCTTGAATACAATAACATTTAAGTTATGCCCTTTGTGATTGTTATAGTGACACTTGACACTACAGTGGAAGGAGCTTTAATGCCTTTAATAAAATAAACTAAAATTAAATTTAATAGCAATCCGAATTAAATTAATAAATTTCACCTATTAACTCAAATCATAGGTAACGCCCGAATGTAAAGGTGGTTTTTTGAGAAGGGCGGTGATTGACGGCCACGTCCAAAACCACGTGAGTGTGAGAAAAGTCGTGAAAGAAGTTACGTCCTTGATTTTTAAGAAAACGATAACTGCCTATTTAGATTTTTTTGACCTTTTACTTTCGAAGGAAATCGACTATTCTATCGACTACGAGACGCATAGAAATCAGAATTAGACGCGAATAGTTCTGCGTTGTATTTGAATATTCAACTTTGATGCAAAATTCTAAGATTGCAGATCGAAACCGATCGTATAATTTTTAAAAGTATAATTTTTATTATTTATAATTTTTATATAAGTTGTATTTTTTTTTAATTTTTTGCAACGTTGAATGGCAATGCTAATTCTTTGCCCGAAATAGAAGCCAGCATTCAGATCTCTCATTCTCTCATTCCGATTCCTGTGGACTCTCTCTCTGAGAAGTCTATTCGCAGTCACATAAAACAAAAAAAGTTGGCGTTTCAGCATTAGGAGTAAAAATTCTCAGTCAATCTCAACTGTTACTCTACGTTGTAACTGCGTAAAAACCGCTATTCTCCCGAACAGCAAATAAACAATTCAGTCGAAACTTATCATTGTCTCCGATAATATCTGTCGAGGACAGAGGACAGTTTTTGTAGAAGAAAGGCTTTTTTGGGTAGACGTAGGTAATGAATTTGTACAGGTTAATGTTTTTCGGGATGTTATTGGCTTGTATTGACTGCTTGGCTATTCGCTGGTTTGAATTCCAAGTATAATCATTCACAGCTGATTTCTCATCATCTGCGATGACTTAATGACTTAAACCCTTAAAATAATAAATACTATCATCATCATCCACCTATATTAGTCCACTGCTGGACATAGGCCTCCCTTAATGAGCGCCTTAACGCCCTGTCTTCAGCTTGCCGCATCCAGTAGTCTTTCGCAGATCGTCATCCCACCTAGCCGGAGGGCGTCCACGTTTGCCGAGTCGCGGTCTCTCTCAAGATCACGTTTACCCCAACGGTTGCGTTATAATTAAATATGACTTGATAAAATCTAATTCATCAAAAACTGAATACAACCAAACCTAGATTCATCTCGCTCTTATATCTCAACAAATAGAGTTCAATTTGAGCAATTAGAGGTTTGAAATGGTTTCGCGGAAGTTTGTTTTCGTGGCTGTGACAGGTGGAACTTCCCTTTGACAATAATCTGGTTTTGATGCCTTCATAAAACCCATCTTGGATATCTTGAGTACCTTCTGAAGTCGAGGAGATTTCTGAGGATTATTTACTTAATGTTGGAGGATTTCGCAATTATTAATTAGGTTCTAAATAATTAATGAAGATTCGATTGAGGATTATAATAATAATGCTGGACAATCCACACAGCACCATAGCCCCAAAGTAAGCTTGTATTAGGTATGGGTACTAGATAAGATAACTGATATATTTAATACATTGTACATATATAGAATTTTTGTTATACAAAGAAAAAACCCAGACCAACGGAACAAATTTCTGCAGATCGTACACAAATTTGTTCCGAGGCGGGAATCGAACCCGCAAACTCTTGCGTCGCAGGCTTGATATTGATAATAAAACCTGCAGTGGACGAATCGTCGATCTAATGGGCAGTGATGACGATGACGATTTGCGTTAGGTATATTTTATGAAAAACTAGAAAATATTCAAACTGAAATTTATAATTATTATCCTGTTTCTACTAATCTGATGACCAAAAACTATACCTTAACTATACCTGTCCATACCATACCCATCTATTATAATATCTATTTATGTTTGTAACTATTTTTTATTTTTTTATTTAATATATGCATAGAACATTACATATAATTATAGTATTTTATTCACTCACTACGTTTTTTCTTTCTTTGTTTATTTACCTAGCACTACGCATTAAACTGTGGCCCACACTACCCAAAGGTTCGCAGGTAGAGAACGCCATCTAGCATTATGCTCGCCCATGTAAAAATGTTGTGCAATAAAGTACCTATATTCTATCTATCTAACCTAGCGAAGTAGTAACCAGTCTAAGTATATGGCATTCGTCATACCTAAGCGTAACCTCCATTTTTAAGCATTTGTGTAATAAAGTTTTTATCACTACGTAGTTTAAAGATGAGTCGTGATTGCGTTGCACGTTGCGTAGTTTTAAAGATTTTAAGCATACATAGGGACTCCCTATGTATGCTTAAAATCTTTAAAACTAGTTAGTTAATTTATAAGGAAGGATGAGGTATAACATCTCACTCCAACCTCTCGGTCTACAACGTTTGTTAATTTAAGTTTGGGGTCATTTCGAGGCGTATGTCTTGTGTGATAATGTCTTTGATGCTGTGTTTGTATTGTTGGGATTGACTCGGCAACCTCCCACCCCCTTTACCCTCCCTTTTATCACCCAAAAGGTCTTGGTTGCCGGAAAAGTTTCGTAAAATACAGACTTATTACTGTTATTCGGACTGTCTCAATCTCTAAGGACGAATGACTTTGTGCGTAGTTGAATTCCGGACAGTCCAGTATTTGTTTCTTTAATTCATTAAGACCGCATCCTAGGTATTTTTAACACAAATTATACCTAGATAACAGTAATTATGAAACACTCGTGGTTAGACATGTGAATGAAATAAATATTTAAAAAATGCAAAACACGATTGAAAAAATAAATTACGTTAAAATAAATTATACAAATTCACTTTTTCTCACATAATTTGATCGATCTCTGGAACCTTGCGGTCTATTGAAATGACTTATGTTTTGTTTCATAGGTTATAATTACAACTAATTATTTGGTTAATCTTATCCAGTTTCTTAACAAATTAGTAGTAGTTAGTTTTATTGTAATTTTATTGTGTAGTTTTATTGTATTTTTTATACATACACCTTTGCAAAATAGTCAACTCTGTGCCGCCCCTATAAAAGCGAAATCCTATTCCTTTTTTTCACCCAAATAGTTACATCACTTACATCATTAAGCTAAAACAAGTATCTACCTGAGTAAAGTTATAAGACAGGTTTAGAACTTGCTGTAAGCTGTTATTCCGTAAAGCTACTATCTGGTCTTCTAAGCCGTCTTTTCAAGACAAGACTGAATAGGTGTCTTCTGGACTTTCAAGATGTTGGCCACATCGTCACTTACCATCATAATCTGGTCTAACGATAGAAATAATCCTGTTGATCGCAGTGATGGTGTAAGATGCTGATTTAACATACCTGAAACAATAAAAACAAATACCATTAATAAACCTTATAAAATTATATCATTAGTTAGGTGAGAAATTAAATTTGTCTTCGAAAGAAACTGGTAGCACTACATAGTATAAAATAAAGTCGCTTTCTCTGTCCCTATATCATTATGTCCCTTTGAACGCTTAAATCTTTAAAACTACGCAACGGATTTTGAAGCGGTTTTTTATAATAGATAGAGTGATTCAAGAGTAAGGTTTTTACGTATAATAAAACCGTGCGAAGCCGGGGCGGGTCGCTAGTGATAAATAAATAATGCTGGACAATCCACACAGCCTCATCTAGCCCCAAGCTAAGCAGAGCTTATGTTACGGGTACTAGATGACTGATATACCTACTTTATACAATAAATAAATAAAAATTGCTGGACAATCTACGCAGCACTACCTTAGCCCCAAAGTAAGCTACTCGAAGCTTGTGTTATGGGTAGGTACTAAGATATTATTACTCAAAACACTCAGACCGACGGAACAAATTTCTGCAGATCGTACACAAATTTGTTCGGAGGCGGGAATCGAACCCGCAACCTCTTGCGTCGCAGGCGGACTCTCGATGCTGCGCCACTGAGGTCATCAATAAATTACATATCAATATACATATTGAATACATTGAACATAAAATTACATATTGAACGATCAATATCAATTTAGCTGTTTCACCTACTGTTTAAACTTGAGTAGCAAGAACCTATCAATCACCCGAATGAAGCCGTACACGCAAACTAGTATGTTAATACGGAGTCCATGGAAGTGCTGAACTATCAGTTATTCTGCTAGTCCGTTGGCATGGCAACCGTAAGGCTTCAGAGCAACGTACCGTAATTAGTCATACCTTTGTAGGTAGGTTACGTACGTACTATGTAGTACGTATACAGGGTGTGCCACATGGAGGGAAAGTACCTTAAATATAGTAGCAGCGCCTCGCGGTTTCACCCGCGTAATCGTTCTCGTGGAAATTCCGGGATAAAATGTAGCCTTGTGTTAGTACAGAATATAATCTATCTCTGTGCCAAATTTCATACATATCCGTTGAGTAGTTTTTGCGTGAAAGAGTAACAAAACCATCCATCCATACTTACAAACTTTCGCGTTTATAATATTAGTGGGATAGGATGAAACATTTTACTGAAAGAAAACATCATCTTATTTTAAAAAACTATTTGAACGGAATTATTGATTTTTAAATAGTTCTTAATTTTTCTGAACAAAATTCCACATCAAATAATAAAATTCGCGGTCATTGTATTATTCCTGATACTGTGTTATTTAGAAAAAAAAAACCTTATGGTGAAGCCTTTTAGTCGGTTCGATAATGCTATAGGGTCATTATTTTTCTCATATAGCGGGTGCGATTCCCGGTTCTACCATGTAACTATTTAAAAATCTATGAATGCAGTTTAAATAGTTTTTTTTATTAAAACATTGTCCTCTTTCAGTAAATTGTCATGTCATCATCTTATATTTTTCAGGTAATTTTCCTTCATGTGGCATAGCCATGGAACGCCCTGTATATGTAGGGAGTATGTATATAAGGAACTAATAACTCATGTGTGAGGACGGTAAGTAGCGACGGTTTTTGAAAAAGCGGTCGTGATTTATTGCGGACGTAAACGAGAAGTTTTGATGCCCGAGTTTTGTTATAAACGCTTTCACTGCCATCTCCAACACCACCGCCAAGTAGCTTAGAGAAAGTTAAAACTAAACTGGGCGTGTTGTGGTCAATGAAATTTTCAATAACTAGCTAGGTAGTTATAAACTTCCAAAATAGCTGAGAATAAGTAAATTTAATAGTGCAGTACGCATTATTTGTACCTTAAACGCTTTTGAAAATGTTGTGTGAAATCAGTCAGCAACTTTTGACCACAAATAAATAACGATGGCCATTCCAAACAGCAAATCATCAACAAATCAATTTTTCATCAACAATTTTTGATTTTTTTGTAATTGATTAGCGTCACTAACGTCTTTTAGCGGCCACCGCTATTCTTAAACCATCTCAAGGATTATACGATTAAATCCTGAAAGCGATTGTGTTACCACTGCCTTCCTACCGTCTACTCTACCTTAATAACTAAGGCTTTGAAATAACATGGATTGCAAAGGTAACATAATGAACCAAGGATATACCTACTTTGGAAGGAAATATATTGTGTCATCACTACATAGTATCAAAAATAAAGTCGCTTTCTCTGTCCCTATGTCATTATGTCCCTTTGAACGCTTAAATCTTTAAAACTACGCAACGGATTTTGATGCGGTTTTTTTTAATAGATAGAGTGATTCAAGAGGAAGGTTTATACGTATAATAAAACCGTGCGAAGCCGGGGCGGGTCGCTAGTATGATAATAAACAAAACAAAAACATTCTATTTTGTACAGTTTGGTAACTATCCTACACTCGAACGATTCTCTAGTTCCAATGTTAATTGAAAACAAACCACATTATTTGACCACAGTTGTGACGCCCGCACGTCCTCCTGCGACGCGGAAGGTTGCGGTTCGATTCTCGCTTTGGGACAAATGTTAGTTAAATCTGCAAATATTTTTTCCAGGGTCACCCAGGATTTTAAGTAAAAATTGGAACGGAACCCTAAAAACAGAACCTTTTCTAGACTAATTTTATAGCATCGTCCTTTTTCGAAGTCGATTAAAAAGATATAACTTTCAATCTAGGATACTAAATCACTTTTACAGCTCTTTAAACAAAGTAAGGGCTCGGAAATCAATAAAAGACCTACGTTTTCAGTATCTAGCACATTCAACAGATAAATCTCATTCCAGAACATTCCATAAAACATTTTCCCGCCCTCGCTACAACCGGATATCCTGTGAAAACCCGGTTTGAACTTGCAATCTCATTTCTATAGAAGAACGTGTAATTTTATATAAAGCACCCTTGATTTCTTCACTACATAGGTAGTATAAAACAAAGTCGCTTTCTCTGTCCGTATGTCCCTTGTATTCTTAAATCTTTTTTGATTTTGAAGCAGTTTTTTTAATAGATATAATGATTCAAGAGGAAGGTTTATACGTATAATAAAAGCGTGCGAAGCCGGGGCGGGTCGCTAGTTCCTTATAAAATACTAACTTGAAATCAAAATTGGCGATAATACATTGGTTGCCCAGTTGCGGAGATTTGAATAATAGACTCATTCCTAAAAATATAAAAGTTTTGAGTCACTAATAATTTTTATATGGTATTTTTTTTGGCTTCAACTCTATGTTTAAATCCCTTTATACTTAAATCTCTATATTTAAATATCTTTCAAATCTATACATTTAAGATATAAAAGCTATTAAAAATAACTTAGAAAAACTAATTTAGTAGATATTTAAGACACCTAAGTATAAATTGACTTGCCAATGTTATGTAACGAAATTGTGAATAAATGAAATACTGAAATACTTTCAAAATCCTTAATAAAACTACATCTAGATAGGAAATTACAAAAGCAGCCATAACTACTTACACAACCAACCAGACAGCCATTTCTAGATATACTACAGATATCTTAGTTTCGTTATAACATCGCAGTTCAGTGGGCGGGAGAGTTTACCCGACTGTGGAACTAGAGATGGTTATGACTTCTGAAATTGTTTTATTGACGGAGTTTTTTAGTTATAAGTTTAGTTAGTTCCTAACTGGATGTAGTTTTTAACTGACTTCAAATAAAAGACGGAAGTTCTATGCTCGGCTGGCTGTATTTTATTTCGATGTAGGTATGTTTACCGATTTCTCTGTAATTGTGGATCGATACTATTGATTTTTTTCTATTATAAAGAGAATTTTCCAATTTATAATTTTATAAATAATCAGGAAAACAATACATTTTCACACATTATTAGGGACCAGCTATGACCCGGACTTCACCGTTCTTGAAAATTGAGGAATAGTATAAGCCTTTATTTTATTCCTGGCCTGGATCTATTCAAAATTTAAACCCAATCAGTTCAGTATTTATGGCGTGAAGAGGAATAAACATCCATCCAAACTTTCGCAACTATCATTTTAGTGTGATAACACTAATAACTCAAAAACAACTGTTCAGCTTTCAAATAAAAATAGAATCATCAAAATCGGTCCACCTAGTAAAAAATTCTGATAACACGTAAAACTGACGACTGACTTTAACTCATAATAAGCACAACTCAAAATTTACAAATTAGATCTTGATCATATTTATGTGGTTGGTAAGGTAGGTATCACATGAGTTTCCATCTTTAAACAACAAATCATCTAAAATCATCCACCAAGACAAAACTTCTGACACACAAAAATACAGTCCAATAAAGTCCTCCTATCACTACATAGTATAAAACAAAGTCGCTTTCTCTGTCCCTATGTATGCTTAAATCTTTAAAACTACGCAAAGGATTTTGAGGCAGTTTTTTTAATAGATAGATTCAAGAGGAAGGTTTATACGTATAATAAAACCGTTCGAAGCCGGGGCGGGTCACAAGTTTTGAAATAAGTTCAAAATAGTACGAAATACACCACTCCATGTTAGGTACATAAAGGTGAGGTAGGTCAAAAGCCATATTACGAGGTCCTCTATGAAATCAACACCTCGGCTTTGTACTCTGACTGATGTGCACGTTTGACACACATGTCATGTCAAACGTCACCTGTCACTGACCTGTCAATGTCAGATTGGTTGTGTAACGCCGTGACATGTTGCGCAAGTGTTTAGAACTGGTAACTGGAATGCATGATGTTGTCCGAGCCGAATTTCGACCATGGTGCCCTTTCTATGAGATAAACTACGGGCGTAGGACATTTTGGTATTAGATTATTACTTTTTATGCTGGCGCCTCACATTGGCTATGTTGGCTCCAAGTTATACTGTTGGATCCAACACACCAATGTGAGGATCGATCTTTGAACGTTATTGGATAAAAATTTCATTTTTATCACAGCCATTCTATTCGTAGCCAACGTTGGAACCAAGTCATAAGCCAATGTGAGGCGCCAGCATTAAGTTTGACTATAAGTACTTAATTTTTAAACATTCACTAGCTCTGCTTAGCTTGGGGCTAGATGATGCTGTGTGGATAATCCAGCATTTTATTTATTAGTACCTACTTAGAGGTGAATCGAAAACTTCCTTTTACTTTTGTTCTCAATTCGACTGAATTTAGATGTTTATATCATTCTTTTTTCGGTCTTAACAAGTATTGATGATGCTTTTTTATTTGAAAGCTAGTGATTCCCATAATTTGATGAAGATCTGACGAAGAGTTTGTGAGTTATCCGTAAATTTGAAGTCAGTTTTAGGTATATGTAAAAACTTTAAATTACGTATAGCAGTTAAAATGACAGTCCTTGAAAAAAAAATTATCTGGGATTTTTGAGTATGCCGTTGAATCCCTTTTCAACGGCAACGAATGAGTAAAATTTAGGTAGAGATAATATCTCGAATACTACATGGCTGTCGTGATTAAGTAATCATTGGGGGATGCTTACATTCAGCAGTGGTGTATAGGCTGATATGGTGATTGTGTACCTATGTTTTTTGACGCATCTGTAGGCCAATCCAACCAACATCGAAGTGATTCTTTTTCAACAATCGTCATCGCTCAAACTATAGCGAAGTTCGATTGGTTGACAAACGACTTAGCGAAATATCTTGTCAAAAGAACCACTTGGCTAGGCATTTATGGAATGGAAGTAACAATTGTTCGATGTTATCAATTCGCTTGATGGCACCGTAATGTATGCACATTGTCTACCAGTGATCTATTCGTTAACAACAGATCACGTGACATATCTATGGAATAAGTCAAATCCATTCATTACAGAACTTTTCTACTATCGTTTTCGTTAATCGAATGTTACGTTGTCTAGGCCCTAAGCCCACTATTCTCCATTACATCGGTGGGAATTGGCCCTTAAAACCTACACTGGTTGTAATTTCAACCTTAATTGGCAAAATAAACTAGTAATTTTGCTAGAAATAAAAGCTTTATCTAATGAGCATCATAAAAGCTGAACATAAAATAAACTTTATTTCAAGAGAATATTTGCTCAAATCATTTATTCTCAGAAAGTTGTAGAAAATAGTCGCTTCGCGAGAGAAATGATATCTAAGACAAAAGCGCAATAGCGAGTTAGCAAACTTTAAGGCATTTGTCACAGATGAGAACCCCTACTACTGGAATTCGAGTTATTCATCAAAACAATTAATTTCGAAGACAAAAATCAATAAAACATTTGAATAAAACTTTTTAATTTCAGGTTTAAAGACGACTTCGATTGAATATTATATTCATTGACATTGTTTAATGAATAATTTCAAACACCACAATAACTGGCCTTTGCCAACAGAATGTGATCTAAGCAGAATCTCGGTGACATGAATTCACTTACAAACTTGAAAAACGCCTCTGACACGGCTTTGTTCATTATTGCTATATTGTATATGTGCTAAACATGAATGAAATTTTTTAAACTATCAGTAAAATACCTAATTATGAAATCGAGTGCGTAGTTTTGAAGATGACTGCACCACATTTAAAAATCTTATCTCTGCATAATATTAAATTAGACATGGAATGCATAAAGTAAATATAAATAAATAATGCTGGACAATCCACACAACACCATATAGCCCCAAACTAAGCAGAGATTGTGTGAATATAATTAAAAACGCAAAAGAAATCTGTATCCCGCGGGGATAATCAAACCAGCAACAAGCGGTGACTAAACCGCCCCATGAAGGTCGTCAAATTTAATCCCGAGGCATGTGTTATGAGACTTTGTTTCTTTCGAGTTTAATTCGAGATCCAATAGTACTATCCTTAACATTTTTCATCAAGACTAAGTTTCTAGAAACTATTGCTGGTGTTATTGCTAAAGTGCCGAAGGATATATTACGTCTTGCTGTTTTTCGTCACCTGGTCTTTTTGGACCACTGAATCTTGTTTTGGATCACCAAGTCATTTAGGAACCTTTAAGTATTTTAAGGATCCTTTGCCTTTTAATTTTATAAACGCGAAAGTTGGGATGGAAGGATGAATAATTGTTTCTTCACGCCAAAACTACAGAAAGGATCTGGCTAATATTTTAATAGACGTAATTTTAGGCTAAAGACTAAAAACATAGGCTACTCAATGGCGAGCCTTACCCTAAAATTTCAGAAAACCAATAAGAAAAGGAAATACAATAGATATAAAACGTGAGTGTGGATAGATAGTGTTTACACAAAACAGAAATAAATAAACACAAAATAACAATATTAAACCTAACCTACGCATGTCTGTATAATTCGTATAATCATAGTCACAAAATTAAGGTCACAAATGACATAAAAAGAGACGAATCCTCCATAGATATGAAACGTGTCGCGCAATCCTATTTGAAATTGCATACATTTTCTGTTTCACCACTTGTTTCATACTTTGAATACAAATAACGACACAGCTTAGGAATCTAACAGCTTCGTTGGTCCTTTAATGACCGTTATATTTTAAGGAAGAGTTTTGATCTAAAAAATTACAGATTCAAGATCATTTTGTTGAAAATGACAATCCTTTCAAAAAAGGAGGCGCTCAATTCAACTGTTTATACAATTATGTGTCAACACACGTAAAATAAGGTTTAGAAATGTTTTCTATGACTATTTCTAAGTGCATGTGCTCCAAAAATTCCAAAATATTGATCAAGCTTTGACGAGTAGTTTTTGAGTTAGCCTCACGTGTAAAGTCAGTCATTGCAAAAAACATCAAATTATTTGTGTCATTAGTCAAATTATCATATCAAATGTTGGTGTTAATTTATTATTTAAACTTATTTTTAGATGATTGATTTGATGACTGATTTTTTTATAAAATGTCATACATAAATGGCTTTGTTTATTTTACAAGAAATATCTTGGATTCTAATAAGTAGGTCAAACTTTATTGATGATGGAAGTTATGATCAAATTAAAATTAACCCAGCTGTGTTTCCAAGTCTAGAAAAAGCTCAGTATTCCAACAGTTGCTAGGAACAAATGAAAAGCTAGTTTCTATTGAGATGTCTTTCACCTTCAGCTTAAATACAATATGCTTTAAACCGTGCCGTAGAAGTGAAACTCTTGTGGATAATTAAAATAACTCCGAGAAAATTTTCTAATACCTACTCGTATAAATCGTAAAAATTGATCCCGAAATAGGATATTACTATTGGGCCAAATAACTTAAAAAACTGTGTAAATAATAAGGACTTTGACTTTTTTCAAATGAACCCAAATTATTGGGTTTGTAATAGGTAATCCCGGAATTAGGCTTTGGTATTATTCTACTAATTCTATAAGGTCGAAGTAGCCAAATCAATATCTACTTATGTTAAGCTTCTTTCAATCCAGTTAAAAAGCGAACGAAGTCGTTTGCAGAAACAACATCGTTTTAAAATCTATTTAGATATAACGGAATTTTTTCCTATTAATTAGGTCCGCCCACAAGACCACACAAAATGAGTTATGTGCGTTTTCTCTCCATTAAGTTTTTTAATCAACACACTTTATTTTCGCTAGACTGCAAAGGATTATCAAATTAATATACTAAAATGTCGTACGTAACTAAGTAGTAAACAATGCTGAATAATTCATACAGTGTCACCCCCAAGATAAGCTAAGCTTGTTTTTATGGGAAGGTACCTACTAGGTAGCTGATATACTTAATGCATTATATACTATATATAGATAGATATTTTTAACTTTTAAGAAATTATTTTAGATATTCACTAGTCCCTATACACACCGGATCATATGTCAATAGATAGATATTTTTAACTTTTAAGAAATTATTTTAGATATTCACTAGTCCCTATACACACCGGATCATATGTCAATTTTTAATTATATCGTACTTTTACCAAACAAGAGAACTTTGAGAATCCCGGTGAACATTTGATTAGAACAGATAACGAATAATAATGCAAGCCGAATTGTGACCAAGAAACGCAAAAAGATCGTGCGGCAGACTGCTTATAAAACGAGTTGCGCATCTATGTGCATAATTACTAGTTAAGTACACGTGCTTAGATTTCCATTAAATGTGGAAAACGTTTTAAAAGAAAAGGAGAACACACGTACACTAGTATCAATGAGTCAACGACCTTTATGAAGAAGATGTTATTATACAGGGTGGTTCTATATAAATTTGATAAGTTCTGAGAAGATCTGAATAGTAGTTTTCGAGTTATCATTAATGATGCGTATTTTATTGATTTCGACAACAAAATATAGATAAAGATGTTCTCATTTGTGCTCAAAGAATTTAAAGACGGTTGATATTATAATGTATTTATAATTTTTTTTAAACGCATTTGCAAATTAACTTCGCTACTCTGCATTTAAACCTTACCGTAAAAGAATACCAGAGCAAAAAATCTCAAAGTTCGTAGCTACAAAAAAATCCAAAAACTTATGCCCAGTTTTCTTTGAACAATATGTTTCACAGATCTGACACAGGGTAATATATCACCAAACACATGTTTTGGGCGGTGTTGCTGTATTTACATGCTTCCATATATCAAGTACGACACGCCTTACGACAATACTGCTTCGATATTAATATTATTAATAGGTATTTGCAAGGTAAAAAATAAAATCGCAGAACGGGGTCACAGACCTGTAGAATATTTAGTAGAAATATTTTTTCTTGACGTTTTTTACTTCACTACATAGTATAAAACAAAGTTGCTTTCTCTGTCCCTATGTCATTATGTCCCTTTGAACGCTTAAATCTTTAAAACTACGCAACGGATTTTGATGCGGTTTTTATTAATAGATAGAGTGATTCAAGAGGAAGGTTTATATACTTATAATAAAAACATGCGATGCCGGGGGGGGGGGTCGCTAGTATATTATAAACGTGAAAGTTTTTACGTGTGTATGTGTGTTGCTTTCAGGCAAAAACGCACTGAACGGACCGGACTGAAATTTTAAATAGACTTAATTCTAACCCTGGATTAACACATGGTTTACTTTTCCTCCTGTAAATCAGTTTCCATGGGATATAAATAGGCTTGAAACCTTTTCATAGAAACAACTCATGCGAATAAAATCTTGCTTAAATGTGCTATTGCTATCTTGCTAATGGATGAGACTGGCGCGGGACCGTGTGGAGTGTCCCAAAAGTTTGGAGGTCTATACCCAGCAGTGGGTGAATTCGGGCTGCGGATGATGATAATGACTGCTTATAGGTATTTCAAAATAGCATCTAGTACCTATCGAGTTTGTGTTTTGAGAACACCTTAATATATACCTGTAATTGAGCTATGAAAAGCGCTATGCTCGGAGTTTCTCTGAAGGATGGGATTCGTAATGAATACATCCGACAGATAACCAAAGTTATCGATAATGCTCAAAGAATTAGCAAGCTGAAGTTGCATTGGACCGGCCATATCTCCAGAAGAACCGACAATCGCTGGGTAAAAGTGTTCTAGAGTCTGTAACACGGCAAAAGTAGTGTAGGACACCCTCTAGCCAGGTGGGATGACGATCTACGAAAGACTGCTGGCAGATACTGGATGCGGCAAACTGAACACAGAGCGCTGTGGACTAGTACAGGGTTTCCCAAACTTTTTCGGATGGTGCCCCCTGATTATAAAGACAATGTTTTCATGCCCTCCTTAAGGCTGTGTCCCCAGTAGGCAAACTGTGAGCGGCCGACTGAGGGAGCCGCAAATTTGTGGCGAACAGCTCTCAGATCAGTTTGCGTGCGTATCGCAAGCACTGGAACCTGCGAGTCGACCGCTAAGCTAACTGAGACAGTCGGCGCACGTAACGCTGCAAACTGCATACAGTGAGCGCAAACTAGCTAACTGTGGACACTCAATTTAAAATATATGGAAGGGCGTACTGAACTGATACGCCGCAAACTCAGTCGGCTGCTCACCGTTTGCCTACTGGGGACACAGCCCAAGATCTCTCTACGACCCACCGGTTGGGAAGACCTGGACAAGTATGCGCTGATGATGAATACCAGCTTTAGTATGCTAGTTTTCTAGCAAATATGTTTAAGTCATCACTTAGAACAAGTTCTAAATCCTTGCCACAATCCCGGCAGCTACGGATATGACGTCACAATCTAGCTCGCCACTCGCCAGTGCTTTGCAGGAAATACCTCGGAAGCCTTAAATTTACGAGCGAAATATTGGGAAAACTATTGTTGTCGGGGCAATATTTTGAAAAATGCTGTTTTAATGTGTTAATACTGTTTCTTGTTTATTGGGCTAGAATTGAAACGATAATAGTTTGATATTAAAGTCTTTTAAAACGGGATATTTACCTACCGTGGTTTGTTTTGTTCTTTCGTTATCATGGCGTATGAAACTGTGCTAAAATATCGGAAAACTCAAAACAAATCAACCAGCCCCCTGCTGTTGGAAATGTCCCAAGTCTTTAAGCGATAACACCTCAAATTCTATCACTATCTATATAAATAGACATATAACTAGTATATAGAAAGAGACATTTTGTAAATCATCTAGATAGAATCCAGATGTTCTTTTTTATACCAATCAAGACCTAAGTCTAAGTGGGTAAACGTGTTCTTGAGTGGAGACCGCGACTTGGTTAACGTAGTATAAGACGCCCTCCGGCCAGATGGGATGACGATCTGCGAAAGACTGCTGGCAGATGCTGGATGTGTCCTGCAGACAGGGTGCTATGGCGCTCATTAGGGGAGGCCTATGTCCAGCAGTGGACTAATATGGGCTGATGATGATGATGAGATCTAAGTCGAACCACTATTTGATTACCATCCTCCCTGAAGGCATCTTAAATACTTTGATGAATATAATTGAACCCTTTCGCCCAATTCCACTAAAAACCTCATAACAGAATGTTTAATAAAATCAGCAATAATTTATTTCTGTGGGTAATTTAGTAAGAATGTAGGTATAACGTCTTATTCTAATTTAATGAAATGCTAATAGAGGGAATTAATATTAGGATATCATATCAATTTGATGCCGTTTGTATAGGAAATTGATGTTGGCATTTTGATTGCGTACATCTGCAAAACTAGGTAAGTATCGCGCTTTTAAAATTTCTATTTTTCTCTAAACTTTAGAAGGATTTTTAGATTTCTTTAAAACTATAGTAAACTATACTGAATTTTTATTAGTTTTCTTGGAAACTACACTGTAAAATATGCTTGTGCATTTTGCTCAATAACTTCTTTATTTTTTTCTCTAACTTATATACTTTTGAAAAAATGTGATAAATTTTTGCAGGCTGGCATATATTATTTCAATCGAAATTTTACAATCTATATAAAAGTTATACTTACTTACTTGTTGTTGACTTATTTGACTTAAAAGCACAAAGAGTAAGCAGACTCCTGACAAAGCGCTGGTTCGATGCGTTAGCATCATCACAAATTTTATGATGCGAGTAATTCTCATGTAAACGTGTTATGTAAATTTAGTTGAAAAATTGTAATTGTAGTGTTAAGGTTTTTTTTTGTGTAAAGTAAGGTTCTTTTTTCTTTTTTCAATTTTATCTTCTTGTAACTTTTTCTGGAGGTTTAAAATGCAGGCAAGCAAGTTATTTAGCTTCTCTATGCGAGGACATGTTAATAGTTAAGAGTTATTTTAATTTATTTTTAAGTATTCTGTTTGTACAACTGTTTGTTCTCCGAATAAA
Source organism: Eupithecia centaureata (assembly GCA_944547425.1). Taxonomy (NCBI): domain Eukaryota; kingdom Metazoa; phylum Arthropoda; class Insecta; order Lepidoptera; family Geometridae; genus Eupithecia; species Eupithecia centaureata. The sequence goes on along the minus strand of OX155702.1, from coordinate 2,625,073 downwards.
CTAAAATAAATAAATAAATAAATAAAGTTTAGCTACCAAATAATCTCGGTAGCTGAAGATTATTTGGTAACCCTAAAAACTAAATTGCAACACTTTATTCATGATTGCAGATATAATTCGTAATTCCACGTCAAATACAAAGAGTAAAATACAAACGGCAGACATTTGACATTCCCACACGATTCCCATCATCAATCATCACGGCCACAGGTAATATAAGATAGCTGGGTCAAACCAACCATGGATTAGGTTTTAATTTAAGAATTGCCCTTGGTGATCTTGGCAATACGAGTAAGAAGTAAGAACAGACCACTCGAAAGAGTGAAAGCCTGGTGTCAATATCAATTATTGCATACATAGTATAAAACAAAGTCGCTTTGCTCCAGTACTAAGAAAATATTTTTTTAAATTCGCATCTTTAGGGAACCTCAAATGACTTAATTTTGCCCAGCGACTTAATATTTGGAGATGGTGGATATCTTAAGAGGAGGCATAAGTCTAGCAGTGGCCGGCTATGGGCAGAGATGATAGAAGAGGTGTCTGTCTCAGAACTCAATAGAAGCAAGTGAGTGCAGTGATCCAGCTGTTCAAAATCACCTACACATTGACGCAATAAAAAGCTCAACAAATTGGTCAATAACTCAATACGGTCGGTTGGGTAAATCAGGTAGGTATACCTAATCACTTTATAACAGCTTTACAACTCGCGATGAGTGACAACTTACGTAAAAACGTGAAAAAGTACTTCGTACAGTCGAACTCACTAAGATACCCTAAAGAGGCGTCGCGTCGTAGACGATTTGTTCATAAAACTAGGTGTAGTATTTGCGCAAAATTGGATTTGTTCTAGAGGAATCATTGCATCAGCATTGCCATACAGCGTGGTAATGCAGCCAGTGTCTTGGGGACGCTTCCGACTGGTATTGACATGGATCAATTGAGCTACCTTTAGACTGTTTGCAACCTTCTGCAGTTAGCTCAATGGTTCAATTGTAAATACTAGTTGTAATTTTTCTATTCCTTGCTTGTAATTTTCGTTGTTAATAAAGTATATTAATATTAATATATATAGTAATTCTTTAATATTATTTTTAATTTAATGTTTTGCTCTTGAATTGTATAAAATTTGTATTTTTCGTTTAATGCATGCAATTAGGTTTAATTATATTACTTATTTCCACTTAAAATATTACGCAGAACTGCTTTCACATAGTTCATGCTGTGTACACATGCCTAGGGATACAATCTAGATTTTATTACTGTGTCTTTTAATGTCCTACATTTGATTTTATTCTGTTTTGTGTGCCAATAAATAAATAAATAAATAAATAAATATTCTAGTGGAATTGTTTAAATCGAATTACTCTAGTCGAGTTGTTCTAGTCCAACTGTTGTAGAATAATTTTCCGTAGACAATATGTAGATCTCAGTATTCATGGTATCCTGGTGGTAAAAACTGATTTCTTTGGTTCCTCTCATGTAGAAGCACTTGAAAGCACCTGGTTGAAGACAGGGCATCCCGATCAGTTCAGTACATTTGTCCTGATATGTAATAAATATCGAGTCGATTGATTTTGGCAAGTTTTTTTGACAAAAATAGCCAAAAAATCTAGCCAAAATTAATCGAGCGGATAAGTAAACTTTCGCAATTAAATATACAGTATAACTTAGCCGACTGTACATGCCCAGATAAAATCAAAGATAATTTTATTTTGTGATGAATTGTAGAAATAAGTGTGACAAGAATAGCCAAAAAATCCAGCCAAAATTAATCGAGCGGATAAGTAAACTTTCACATTTAATATACTACTTGTATAACTTAGCCGACTGTACATGCCCAGATAAAATCAAAGATAATTTTATTTTGTGATGAATTGTAGAAATAAGTGTGACAAGAATAGCCAAAAAATCTAGCCAAAATTAATCGAGCGGATAAGTAAACTTTCACATTTAATATACTACTTGTATAACTTAGCCGACTGTACATGCCCAGATAAAAGCTCAAATCAAAGATAATTTTATTTTGTGATGAATCGTAGAAATAAGTGTGAACGTAATGAATGTTTTTGTTGATCGTAAATGTCATCCCAATCACAACTGCCAGTGGCAAGCGTTTGTTAGTTGGTAGAGTTCCATTGTTGCTCAATGACATGTCTTACGTGCCTAACAAACAAGCTACAGGTTTCTCAGCTTCTAAAAGGCCTAGTCCACTACCCAATTTAAAGGGACCCTTACCCTAACTAAGAGTTGTGTAATAAGATTTAGAGCGTAATGGTCCCTAAATAGGGCGACCGGGCGGACCCAGCAAGCCTTGCTCCCTAATCACCCTAACTACCGGGCCCTGAATACCGTGTAGTGGAATACCGCTTTAAAAGAAAATTGGCCAAGAAGTCACAGGATTGGTCCACAAGCAGCACATGAATAGGGGTTTATTTACTCATGTTCCAGAAGTTCAAAAACTCTCAGCAATGGAAAGAGTTCTGTGAGGAGTTTCTCTGAAGGATAGGATTCGTAATGAATACATCCGACAGAGTACCAAAGTTATCGAAATAGCTCAAAGAATTAGCAAGCTGAAGTGGCAGAGGACCGGCCATATCTCGCGACGAACCGACAACGGTTGGGGTAAAAATATCATGGGAAACTATTATCCCAAGAAAACGTGTACGTAGCCGTCAAGGGTCATCATCATCAGCCTATATTAGTCCACTGCTGGACATAGGCCTGCCCTGAGTAGTGCAATAGCGCCTGTCTTCAGCTAAAGGGTAAATAGTCATTCATAATTATTTAGTCTATAATTAAGTTTCTAATGTTAAATTCGATTGCATTATTCTTATAAAGCGTGTCATAAAACACTTCGCGAGCAAAGCAAGCCACCCAGTATCCCGTAAAAGTTTTTACTAAGACATAAAGTAGTTTCCGAGCGTCTTTTATTCCGGAAACGTTCCGTGTTTTATAGTTAAACAGCGGCGATACCGTGCTTCTGGAGAAATCACGATTTACCTACGTGCCTTACAATGCCCGTGGCGGGGTGAGCATTGTGTCATAGGCGAAGCGGGTAAGGGGACCATCAACACTCAAAAGCGTAATATAACATAAAAAACAACATATTGAAGACCGATGTGGCGCGGTGGGCGAAAGTCTGCCTGCGACGCAGGAGGTTGCTGGTTCGATTCCCGTCTTGGCACAAATGTTTGTTTCGCATTGTCCAGCATTATTATTTATATCTGATTTATTGAACATTGTGAATCATTTCACCTCTAACTTATTTAAGTGAACATATTGTGGCGAAGGGCAAACGCTATGTCATCTAAACCTAAAAATAATAATAATAATAAATCATGCTGGACAATTCATACAACATCATCTAGCCCCAAACTAAGCAGAGCTTGTATTATGGGTACCAGATAACTGATTTATCTAATAAACATTTCTACAGATATTTTTTTATTATACATACATCAGAAAACAACCATAAAACCCTGAAAAATCCACATCGCTCAAATACATGTCCTGAAGCGTGATTTGAACCCGCATCCTCCTGCGTCGCAGGCGGACTTTCGTCTAATCCTCTCATTCCTAAAACGCTTCCGCTTATCCACACCCAGCCCCTTACAAGATGCACCGTCTCTAGTTCTGTTTGTTTACCTCTCTTAATGCGACTCGTTCCACTTTAAAACAAAACTTAATTTCGGCTCGGATGTCTTCGCTTGTCTTTCCTCTGATGTTGCTCTGAAGGTTGTTCTTTGAGGGGTTTTTGTAATGAAAATGTGTGAGAATTTTGAAGAAACCTACCTGTTAGAGTTACCATAGCTTATCTGTCTATGCTATTACTGAGCATACCCTGAAAATATGTGTGAATTTTGAAGAAACATACCTGTTAGAGTTACCATAGCTTACCTGTCTATGCTATAACTGAGCTGAACCCCAAAAAAATTGATTTTGCCATAGCAGAGGTTGTGTTATGGGTACTGATATTACTTAATATTTGGTATTTACCTGGTATTTACTTAATAAAATTATAACTTTCGGACATACCAATCGAAAGATATCACGAGTTTCAAAATGTAAGTAGTAGCAAAAGTAGCGTGTTCTTCACTCCGCTCGGTTACCTATGCGATTTAGGCGTCACTGGGATATAGGGGGAGGCAATGCTTAAATAGCCTGCCTGAATGTGTATGTCTTAAAATTTATAAAATTTAAAAAAAAATAGTAAAATACCCGTGCGACGCCGCTGGGACGGGCCGCTATTAAAACTTAATGAACAACGAAATTTACAATCATAGAATTGAAACAATAACAAAACTAATTACATAGAGCCAGTATTTACAATTGTAACAAACTCCTAAAAATCTAAGCCGTCACCAGAAGGCAGAGTACCCAGATTGCTGGCAGCATTACCACGTTGAATGGCAATGCTAATTCGTTCACTGAAATCGAAGCCAGCATTCCGATCACCTGTGGACTCTGAGAAGTTTGGTAAGATCTTTATAAATTGAGTGTGCCCCAAGACCCTTAGGACCACGGGTTTCCACCCCAAACATAGATAATTTTTATAATACCTACAAAGAAAACACCCAGAACATTGAAAAAATATACCAAGACGGGAATCGAAACCGCAACCTCTTGTGTCGCAGGCGGACCTTTGCCTGCTGCGCCACATCGGTCGTCAGATTTAGACATCATCATCATCATCATCAGCCTATATTAGTCCACTGCTGGACGTAGGCCTCCCCTAATGAGTACCATTGTCCCTGTCTTCAGCTTGACGCATCCAGCATCTGCCAGCAGTCTTTCGCAGATCGTCATCCCATCTGGCCGGAGGGCGTCCTACACTACGTTTACCAAGTCGCGGTCTCCACTCAAGAACTCGTTTACCTCAACGGTTATCGGCTAATTCTTTGAGCTATGTCGATAACTTTGGTTTAGTTGCGACTACCTAACCTAATACCTACCTAACTTGAGATTTAGATATACCTACTCCTAAAATAAATTTTATGGTTTCGTGCCTTAGGTACATTAAGAGTTTAATTAATTTTCAATTCCCAGTCGTTATTCCTTTAACTTTCCAGCTAACCCGCAGTACAACTTTCAAAACAGAAAAAAGCAAACTAACTAGTCCAATAAACCGTCACTCCCAAACCACAATGGACGGGGTCCAACTGGTCCAAGACAGGGTCCAATGGGACGGGGCACAATGAAACCGTTTCCATTTTCCTGGTTATTATGTTTACTGGTGCTACTCGGTTAGTCGGCGATTGGATAGAGCAATTGCTGCTAATGTAGGAAGACCATAAGTTTCAAACTTCTGGGGATTTTCCTGTCTACTAGTAAATTAATAACTTTATTTCTTTAGGCTAACAAAATAAACAGTAAGACAAGTAAATTATTAAACTTTAGGTCCATAATTATCGAAATAATATAAGAAATAAAGTGTTAATAAAAATTTTCTTTCTTTCTTTCTTTTCTTTTAATTGATTTTCTCTTCGCTACAATATTTTAGAGGTATACACTAGTGGAAGAAGCGAAAAATAAACCACTAGCACGTGTATAACTTATTTGTCTAATAAAATGTTTGTCCTACTCAGGAAAATTTAAAGAAAAAAAGCCCATTAGAGATAGATAGCAAAGATATACATATAAGGCAAATGTTCGTGAATATATTGTTTGCAACGGCATTTCGCAAGAAGTATATTACGGAATTAAAAACTTCCAATAAAACAAAAACCGACCTAGTTATCATCATCATCACAATCCCTTTTGACCCACCGCACCGCAGGCATAGATCACCTAGTTTATAACGCGTACAGTACAAATGCGTGTCACTAAAAAATACTATTGAAAAAGGTCATACGCAGATTTTCAATTTTTGTGTTAGGATTATTATAACAAACATTGACAATGTTTTGGGATTTTTTGCTTAAATTTTTAAGATAAACACCAATCAGATAGATTACATTAGCCAAATTATATTCAGAAATGGAATACTACAACGTAAATCAATTAAAAATGCTAATTTTACGTGTCGTACATCAAACAGATACAATTCCGCGTATTGATACAGGTAAGGTTAATTAACACGTAGTATTATTGATTATGGCCCCGACTATGGGAGTCGGTAGATTATCTTTTTACCACCTCGAAAGTTAGAATCAAAGTTGGAACATAAGTACATATTTATTGGAATGCTTTCCTCTGCGTCGACGTGCCTCTGCGTCGACACTAAATTTCTTTTGTTATGCAAATTAAAAATTATGCAAATTACTTCCTCTGCGTCGATGTACAGTCAGCTCAGAATGAAAGAACGTATTTGTTTGTTTTAATAAGTAGTAAGTGATGTTATCTCTAGTTAACGATGCATAAATATTTTTATCTTAAATCTAACAACTTGTACGTGAATATGATTGATATTTGAACATGAACATTATTAATAAAATAGTAAGTAATCAACAGTAGTAAAAAACAGTACATAGTTAAAAGTTACTATCAAAATAGTACCTAATAATTATCAACAGTCAATATATATTTTTTGTAATAAAAAGTAATTATCAAAATAGTAAGTACCTAGAAATAATCAACAGTAGGTAAAAAGTTATCAATAAAGTAGGTAGTAAATATTTTTTTTCTTTCTTAAAGTTGTAAATATAAAATCAATCATTACTTTGGGAACTGTTCGGAACATGTAGCTCAGGATCAGGAGGGTGTGTGTCTTGGATATTATTTTAGGTGCTTCTAAAATGTGGCTGATCAAGATCCAATAGTAGTACATTTATACGTTATCAAAGTCATAATATTCATTACTTCTGTATTCGTTTTGTTTAACCGGTTCATCTATACGTGAATTGTCATTGTTCAAGTCTAAATGGGAATTTTTGTTACTTATCACTTTCATCACCCTCCTAAATATTTATAATGTTGACAAGGTCCATTTTGATAACGATTAACGAACTCATCTGGCTGGTACTATTCTTATGATTTCCTACAAAGAAAAATTCAATTGAGTTTCGATGTTATTTAAAATGCTGTGAATAAAAAACTGAGTTTTTTATCATATTGCAATAGGTATTTTATTAAAATTACATTTAAATTTTATTATATCTTACAAAAATAAGATCGAGCTCTATGACTTCTTAAAAATTTGTCGTACTAGCCTACGAATAAGCACTGACTTTTTTTTATTTAAAATTTAAATCCCAAGGATTTGCGGAGGTGCGGTTGCAATGGTTAACTTGCTATTAGGTAAGGTACGTGTGTATTCATTCCATTTTTAAATATTTGCAATAGTAAGTATCAATAAAATTATTCGGTGTCGAAAGCCGTGGCGGACAATGCCAAACTATTGAGTTTATCGTTTATTTAATTTATGAGATTACATTCGTACCTAAATCCATGAATAAATAAATGTGAAGTACCTACTTACGTATTTCATATGAATGTTCCACATAAACACACTCCATTATATTTTGTAGGTATCACATTGGGTTACCACCTCTTCTAGGTTTGATGGCCAACTGATAATCTTGGGTAATTTAAACAATAGGTGTGATTGAAATAGGCATATATTAGTGTGAGAGAGAGGGAGAGATGCTACCAACCCTGGAACCCGCTACCTACTTACCTGTTATTAGATAATGCCAATTAATGCCAAACTATCAATGGGTGCGAAAGAAGCAGATAATATACCTACCTATTTCATACAGCTTTAATATCTTGAAGGGTTTATCTAACACAAATTGCGCATAAATTGACTATTCCTACTACCGAGACGACTGTACCTATGACCTTGAATAGAGCGAGCCGAGCATCGACGCAGAGCCACATCGACGCAGGGGAAATGATTCATTTATTGTTCAGTTTATTTAGTATAGCTTACAGATAAAGATCTATTATTGTTCTGAATGTTTAGGTTTATCTATTTATAATGCGTTAGCCCGCAAACTGTTGGTAATTTCTAAGAAATTAAATAATATTCCAATAAACTTTCGGACTCGGGGGAACTTGAATTTCTTCAGTAAGGGACGCACTTTATTAATGTTATTTCTATCCTATAGTAGATCAGTCTTATCAGTTCAGTGGTTACATTTCCGCGGGTTTCTTTGTTGTAAGTAAAATTTCCAGAGTCGGGTCCAGTATCGGAAACAGGTTTAATTTCATAGTACCTATTTGTGGAGTAATTAGGTAAGTTCTCTGAGGATCCTGTGTGAGGAGTGCGTATTAGTTAGACTTCAGACTTTTCTTCCTCATTATATGAGAAACAATTTTTTTTGAGCCAGAGGAAAGTAAACACTTCTGTCCTTTTGCAAGACAAAGCCCCTTTTTGTGTATTTTATTGACTACGAAATTGATGTTCATATTTTTACTGTAGTTTTCGTAGTCGATTTACTGTTTTTTAACATTTAAAATCAAAATTACATCACACTAACATTATAAATGTGAAAGTTTGTATGGATAGATGTTACTTCAGAGTAGTATGTTACTTCACTTCAAAACAACTAAACGGATCGGGCTGAAATTTTGAAAAGACGTAGTTCTAGGCCTGGAATAAGACATAGGCTAACATCAATATTAACGCGGTTGAAGCTGCGCAGCTAGTAGAAAATATATAAGCATAAACCCCGCATTAGGCGCTCAGGGGTTGCGTTGTAGATTAAAAGAAATATCCCTGGTTTTACTTTAAAGATGGCCCCCCTAGGACTCCGTCACGCGCGCCCTGGTCACGGCCGGTCTTCATTACGGCCGCGTTATTCCAATCATAACTATAACGGTGCAGATAACTGTACTTATGGTTATCTGTTCTCTGTTATTGTTATATTGTTACCAAAGTTATCGAAATAGCTCAAATAATTAGCAAGCTGAAGTGGCAGTCGGCCATATCTTGCGAAGAACCGACAAACGTTGGGGTAAACGTGTTCTTGAGTGGAGACCGCTAGGCAAACGCAGTGTAGGATGCCCTCCGGCCAGGTGGGGTGACGATCTGCGAAAGACTGTCCACGTTCCCGTGGGAATTCCGGGTTAAAATATGCCTATGTGTTATTCCAGACTATTATCTATCTCTGTGCCAAATTTCATCCATATCCGTTCAGTATTTTTTGCGTTAAAGTGTAACAAACATCCATCCATACTTACAAACTTTCGCGTTTATAATATTAGTAGGATTATGAGGTACCTACAAATAATAACTTAAAACTTACATAATACTTAAAGCTCACGCATTAAGAGTACTTGTACACTGGAGGTCATTGCGATTGCAACATTACCATTGCTATTAGAAGGTGTGACGAATTAAATACGAAGATGTACAAAAACTTTGATATGGATAAGGCATAAGAATTTAATGAATTTTACAGCATGAGATAGATATATAATACTTTATTATACCTACCAAGACAGGAAACAGAATACAGACAGAAATACTAAGAATAAAGGAAGTATAAAGGGCGGCCTTATCGCTATGAGCTGGTTTGGGGGTGGAATTCAATGTTCTACCTACGCCATATTGTGTTTTATTTAGAACAGAATAAAGACAAAATGGTTAGTTCCAGACATTATCTTCGGTGGTACTTGTATAAATATATTAAGATACAGAAAAGAAACACTCGGCATACAATAATACCTATACATTATACACTAAAATATCTATCTAAGTCTATTTTTTCTATTCTTTGATTGTAATTTTCGTTGTTAATAAAGATGTACCTATCTCTATCTAAGTTATGTATTATATTAAGTATATCAGTCATCTAGTACCCATAACACAAGCACAAGTTTTTATATAAAATTAAAAGGAAGGAAAAGCATATTATGGTATTTCTTACCTCTTCAACAAACTAAAGCCTCGCCTCAATGATTTGATGGATTATCGTGTTCGTATCTACGTGAGGCAATATTTCTACGATTAGTGGTAGTTTGATAACCGAGGGGAAGATTTAATATCAATCATGCGTTTTGCAATTTAATTGTTTTTTTTGTTTCAGTTACTAACTGGTAATGCAGCCAGTGTCTTGGGGACGCTTCCGACTGATATTGACATGGATCAATTGAGCTACCTTTAGACTGTTTGCAACCGTCTGCAGTTAGCTCAATGGTTTCAATTGTAAATACTAGTTGTAATTTTTCTATTCCTTTGCTTGTAATTTTCGTTCCTAACTTATTAACCGAATTCAAAAAAAGAAGTGGTTTTTAATACGTCTGTATTTTTTGTGTATTACCTAGGGATTTGTATATTACGACGGATGTAACGCGGTGGGCGAAGGTCCGCCTGCGACGCAGCAGGTTGCTGGTTCGATTCCAGCCTCGGAACAAATTTGTGTACGATCTGCAGAAATTTGTTCCGTTGGTCTGATTGTTTTCTATGTATAATAAAAAATATCTATCTATGTTATGTTTTGTATTAAGTAGGTATATCAGTCATCTAGTACCCATAACACAAGCTCTGCTTAGCTTGGAGCTAGAAGATGCTGTGTGGATTGTCCAGCATTATTTATTTATTTCACGTTTATAAAATCAGAAGGAAGAAGGATTCAAAAAGCATATTATGGTATTTCTTACCTCTTCAATCAACTTAAGCCTCGCCTTAATGATTTGATGAATCACCTATCGTGTTCGTATCTACGTGAGGCAATATTTAGACGATTAGACGCAGGTTTGATAACCGAGGGGTAAAGTTAATTTCAATCATGAGTTTTGTAAATTAATATTTCTTCTTTTTTTGGTTTAGCTACATTTGAAACCACTTCAAAATAAAGAGGAGTTTCGACTGAGAGTTCGATTGTATTTTTTACTAGAATTTTTGAACCGAATTCCATAATTATTTTTATTTGAATATGTAGTGCTTTTTATATGGTCCCTTAAAATTTTTATCAAGATTCGACCAGTAGTTTTTGTACTTTGAAGTTTGTTTATCACACTAATATCATTCATGCGAAAGTTTGGATGGATGGATGTTTTTTACCTCCTCACTTAAAAAACCCTATAAACCTCTAAGAAATTAGTTCCCCATTCTAAAACAGACTTGTACAGTCAAGTCCATATGAATCTAGAGTCCTCAGAAGTCGTAAGGAGTCCTAGACAGTCCTCGAAAGTCCATGAAAGTCCGGGACTGTTACAAAAGACGTCTACAGTCCAGATGGTACTTGTACTACCTTATGTTAAATTGGCTTTATATTTCTAAAGTATTTTATATTAAAGACAAGTTGCATGTGATATCCTCTTTTTGCTGCTTCTTTATTTTTATGTGTTTTAAAAACATTTAAAGCGCCGTGGCTTTGCACGCGTTGTTTTTATGAAAAACTTTCAACGTTATTTCTGTCCCATGGGAACTGATTTTTTGGATAATGTCCACAATGTCGAACTAAAAAATTTAGCTCATCGTTCATAATTAGCACGGCCAGAGAGTGGAATGAGCTTCCAGCGTCTGTTTTCCCGCTAGAGTACGATCTCGGAGTCTTCAAATCGAGAGTGAATAAGTTCCTTCTGGGAAAGCGTGCTCCATCTTAGGCCACATCTTCACTTACCTGAGATAGTGGCCAAACGCTCGACCATTTTCAATAAAAAAAAAAAAAAAAAAAAAAAATAATGTAAGTAGCCTTCGTTTTGTTCCAGGCCAATAGAACTACACAACTATTCAAAATTTCTGGCCCATAAGTGGATTAGTTTTGGCGTGCGGAGGTATCAAACATCCATCTATCCATCCAAACTTTCACATTTACCTATATTATTAGATTAATAAACAGACTTCAAATTCTATGAAGCCAAAATGAGAACACCATCAAAATAATCAAAGTCTAAAGTTACACTACGTTTGCTGAGTCGCGGTCTCCACTCAGCCCTCGCTCTATTGCAAATTATGTGCTAAGTGCACAACCGAGATTCGAACCAACTACCTGACGGGGGTAACTAAACTACTCTCTTCTAAATCGATGCAATAAATACGTACTCCCCAGTTCCCATTTATAACGTCTTTTCTTCACCTTTACCTATTTGTAAGGTGGGTAGGATATTGCTTTGCACGCTCAAAGTAGATTTCTATTGGATTTTAAGACACTGCTAAAAAAAGGTAAAATTGGGGAAAATTTTGAGAAAAACGATTGAAAAAATATACGAAAACGATGAAAAAAATACGATGTAAAAAGAGACATTAAACTGCACGTTTGACACATTATTTCATAAAGATCTCAAAAACCCTACGGCCAATCACTTATGTTTTGTAGATATATTACTAACTAGCTGCGCCTCGCAGCGTCGCCCGCGGGGAAATTATTTATTTGTCAAATATCATATTTTTATACATTAGGTATATGCTATTCCCGACGAAGACAAATCCAAAAATACAAAAATCATAAAAATCGGTCCAGCCGTTCTCGAGTTATAAGTGTTGTAACAAACACGACTTTCTTTTATATATATAGATATAAGTTAAGATTATTATTTGGTTCCTCTAAGCCAGTTTTTTCATTATTTGTGTTTTTATTATTACGATAAAGAATAATTCATCAAATTATGCTTTGTCCTGCTCCTATAAACATGCAAAATGGCTGAAACGCGTTCTCTTAAAGGAATTACGTATTTAGTCTACCCAAGGAAACACCTACCCTTTGAAATTGATAACCAAATAAAATACGATTATAGAATAGAAACAAATGAATGCAATTGAGCAAACTCCAGACCTAGACGGTTGCAAACAATATAGAGGTGACTCAGCTAATCCATATCAATACCAGTCGTCGCGTCCCCAAGACACTGGCTACATTACCACGCTGTATGGCGATGCGCTGAGCCAGATACTCACCAGCTCTCGGGTCACGCGTCGCATCGACCAGACGCTCAGATATTATTTGAAAACCCGGAGAGCCTCGGTACCCCAAAGACCTAGTAAATAGATACTTAAAAATAGAAAACTAACCATTTCGTCTATATTCTGTTCTGTATAAAACACAATATAACGTAGCACATTGAATTCCACCCCCAAACCTTCTTACATTACTGTATTTTATTTAAACTCCCTACATGTAGGTATTTTAGTGTAGTTTTATTTCGTTCTCGCGACAGTTGTAAATTGCTTCTACGATCAGATAAATATTTAAATAAAAGGGTATTACAGTATACAGGGTGTCTCAGATAAAGTAACTGAACATGTTTTTGTAGGTACTGTGTGTAGTCATCATCATCCGTCTATGTTAGTCCACACTTGGGCATAGGCCTCCCCTAAAATGAGCGACATAGCGCCCTGTCTTAAATTTTCGTACTGCACTACGTTTGCCGAGTCCATTAGATTCTTAGTCAAATCGAATAGTATTCGTATTTAAATTAAATTAAATCATCCTACTTATTACTTATTATACATTACATTATAAACGCGAAAGTTTGTATGAATGGATTGATGGATGGATGTTTGTTACTCTTTCACGCAAAAACTACTGAAGGGATATAGATGAAATTTGGCACAGAGATAGATTATAGTCTGGAGTAACTCATTTTATCCCGGAATTCCCACGGGAACGGGAATTACCGCGGGTGAAACCGCGAGGCACTGCTAGTTTAAAAAGTCATTTTATCTTTTTTTTAATTCCTTTCGGCTTAGTACACCTGTTACGTAACACCTTTTATATATGTATTCTCGTATCACCCTTTATATTAGAAAATAGGACACTACGAGCTTTTGTGCCATGTTTCGGTTATTTGCGGACAAATCTTCACAAACTCTACCAAAATGGCGGATATTTACGTAGGACATTCAAACGTACATTTAGATTGGATTTAGATAATGTATCCCTTCTCGTAAAACCTATCTAGTTACCTAGTCTATCTATTTCTTCATACTACAAATTGCATCTATTCTTGAAGCATAGAAATTATGTAGCTATAGAGGGATTTTTATTTAAATAAAACTAGCGAACCGCCCCGGCTTCGCACGGTTTTATTATACGTATAAACCTTCCTCTTGAATCACTATCTATTAAAAACACCGTATCAAAATCCGTTGCGAAGTTTTACAAATTTAAGCATACCTAGGGACGTAAGGACATAGGGACAGAGAAAGCGACTTTGTTTTATACTATGTAGTGATAGTGAAGACACGTGGACTTAAGTACTCAAAGCACTTACCAGAATGCCCACACTAAGTATTACACTTTCTTATAGTTAAATTATATTTAAAATTAAATTATTATAACTGTACTTCCTAGTTTCAATATAATCTATATGAACTTTCAGTCGTGTCCAAGAGTCTTGTTAAGTCTAAAGCAAATAAAGCACTTTGAGTTTGAGATTACTGTCAGTCACTTCTTCCCTTTTCAAAAACGCACCCACAGCGATCCCTGTACCCCTCGATAGCCCTGAGAGGCCCTGAGAGGGCCTGAGAGGCCCCTAGAGGTCCTCACAGGCCCCGACATATTGTGTCAAATGAGACACATGTAACATAAGTGCTCTGAAATGAGCACTTACGCCGTTATTGCAAGCCCAAGATTGGTGGGGTATGTTTAAGGGTTGAAACTGCTTGCTTGTGTTTTAGATGATGTAGCAATTTGTTACTTTGCCTCAATATATTTACTGTTGTTTTTACATTGGTAGTAGGTAGTTTTTAGGAGTTAAGTAAGTGTATTATTAGAAGTTAAGCAGGTATTAGGTAACTATTATCACTATCACTACATAATATAAAACAAAGTCGCTTTTTCTGTCCCTATGTCCCTATATCCCTTTGAATGCTTAAATCTTTAAAACTACTTGGATTTTGATGCGTTTTTTTTAAATTGATAGAGTGGTTCAAGAGGACGGTTTATACGTTTAGTGACCGTGCGAAGCCGGGGCGGGTCGCTAGTTAGGAATAAAATAGGTGGTAGGTAATAATTATTATTCATATAAAGTATCAAAATGTAGGTACTCTGTTGGGAGTATCAACAAGTGGAAGGCAGACCGAGGTTCATTGTTCTTTATTACCTACTAGCGACCCGCCCCGGCTTCGCACGGTTGTATTATAAGTACATAAACCTTCCTCTTGAATTTCTCTATATATAAAAAAACCGCATCAAAATCCGTTGCGTAGTTTTAAAGATTTAAGCATTCAAAGGGATATAGGGACATAGGGACAGAAAAAGCGACTTTGTTTTATACTACATAGTGATTAACTGACTGTTACAAGTCACAAAACATTCAAAATTAAAATTTATTACATAAAGTATGTTACTATATGCACATTTACATATTACGTAATAGGTAGGTACAACTTACAATATTATCATTATTAATTATCACTACATAGTATAAAACAAAGTCACTTTTTCTGTCCCTATGTCCCTATATCCCTATGTCCCTTTGAATGCTTAAATCTTTAAAACTACGCAACGGATTTTGACGCGGTTTTTTAAAATAGTGTTTCAAGAGGAAGGTTTATACGTATAATAAAAACGTGCGAAGCCGGGGCGGGTCGCTAGTTGGTAATAAATTAGGTTAGGTATTTAACTATCATAAATTGATTAATGTCATAAACAGATTGGATTATCAGACACTTTTTCAATCTAGTTTTGAAGGATGACAAGGGATTTCGTGCTGGTGATCGTATTTGATATGTCGCAGACGTATTGTATAATCCGCCGTATAACATTACGGCTAGCTGTTTTGAAAAACAGCGCCGTTTTTTAATGCGGCGGTTCAACGATAAGCTGGATTGAATAAGGCTGAATAAAAAAACGCCGTATTGTATTCAGCGCCAAACGTTATTCAATACGGCTAGACATAATGTAATAAAGCGAGAGATTAGCCGCCTCTTTAACTGTTTTAGTTCCGATTCTTAACACTCGTGGCGCTGCCTGACATAACAACAACAATGGCGTTGGGTAAAGAAAGTATGTTGCTAAATTGCGGAGTTACAGAAAATGTGTTAAATATGTCGGTAAAAAATGACTTTAAGAACAATTTTGAGGTGCAATTAAATAATTTATATTCTTCTCAATGAGGAACTGTAAACAAACCATGGACAAAGGAAATTTTATTTATCTATACTTACTTACTTTATTTATGAATTAGCTCTTTTTATTTACAGATATTAAAATTTATAATATCATGTAATTACACATACACAAAATAAAAGCATTCCTTAAACAGTTAATCGAACGCCGCGGCGGCGTTCGATTAACTGTTTAAGGAATGCTTAAAAATTAGAAAAAATTAGAATTAGAAAATATATTTTTTTTTCTCGACAATCACGACTTGCCTTTTTGGTTGAAATAATATTTTTAACCATAATTATATTTTGTACTGATAACTAGTGATCGGATATTCGCACACTTTTTTACCTAAAGTTGGAGTGAAGATAAAACAAGGAGCTGTAAAAAACACCATTTTCAGGAATTTCTAAAATGATGTTTTTCTTATTTATATAATATTAAGGATATTAATACTTTATTAACAACGAAAATTACAAGCAAGGAAAAATTACAACTAGTATTTACAATTGAAACCATTGATATTAAGTAACTATGATAATAATTCTTGATTAGTAAGGAATAACGTAAGAAGAAATCTGTTAGCTTTTTCCGTTTAATAAAATTGATTATCATTTTTAACTTTTTTTTTTGTTATTATGGTCACCCTATACAATTAAGTAGTTTATCAATGCGGCTAAACGTGGGCCGACATATTGAAGAACGTATCGCAATGACAATCCAGCTACTCGTTGAAACGCCGCATTACAAAACGGCGCTGTTTTTCAAAACAGCTAGCCGTAATGTAATACGGCGGATTATACAATACGTCTGCGACAGATATACGGTTGTATAATCAAAGGTTGTTATACCTATCTATATAGGTGCTAAGGTGAGTAGTACATACTAGTTTAAGTAAATAATAATTAATTATAAAGTTGGCAAGTAAAGTTATTCAGTTTAGTACCTAAGTCTAAGACAACGATACCTACTGCAACATGGTTATGTAAGTACATAAGTTTAGTGAAGGAAAAGACAAATGCCTCTCCTGATGCAAGCTTTATATGTGAATTCCTTTCCTCACAAGACTAACTGCTTTCTTGTCTTCGGCTTTCCACATCAAAGACGTAAATAGCCAATTGACGCCAGATCGCGACACGGCTGACACGAGCGACAATAAATCGCTACACGCCATTGTGTCCAAAAAGACGAAGTTGCGACCAAAAAGACGAAGTCGCGACGATAAAGACAAAGTTCTGATCAGTCGCGCCGCTGGACTATTTATGGGTGTATCGTGAACTCATTAGTCAACGCTCTTTACGTACAAACGAAGGAAATAAAAGGGGAAAGCTATCGGTTTAACTATTTCTAATGGAATTTAGAATTACTACAGCACCTTACCCGCTACGCTTGTCGCTTATTCCGCGACAGCAAAACTACGCGCGACTTCAATAATATACCTACAGATTTAAATTTCATGCCTCTGCGGCGGTTTTACGTCAAGTTATATTGGTTATTTTTTAAACAAGAGTGCAATATTGCTTTTTAACCGCTTGATCAATTTTTTTGACCAAGCAAACGAGGGATTGTAAAATTCTTCTTCACTCGCTACGCTCCTGATTCAAAAGTGACTCGCAACGATCGTGATTCGAAAATGGCTGTGCGTTAGCGTGGTAATCAAAAGAGCACGAGGTAAAAATCTTTGCACTCGATTGCAACACGTCCCACCTCAGCGTGGAAAAGCAAAAAATAATAAATTACAATCATAAAATACTTTTATTTCAGTTTAGGTATTAACTACATACTCATTATAATACACGTTGAAGTTACCGAGTCCGAATTTTTATCAATTTATGAAGATAAATTCAGCACCATCGAGGTAGAAGTAAATAGGTTTGATGATGTTTAATTTGAATTCACAAACTACTACATTTACTATTTTAACATCCTTCGCTCACTCGGACATGAAAAAAGAAAACACGCGGTTAAACAGCAACTTTTAAATAGCAAATAAATATTATAAATCCGCTATCGCTTACGCTTCCTCTCCACTTGCCACTGTCGTCGAGGCCTAAACAAGTGAATCAATCAGTCACTTAGAACGTCATGAATCTCTAAACAATAAAACCATGTACAGACCATTAATCGACGCTTATTGTATATTGGTATATTGCTCTATTGGTAGAGTTCTAACAAGCTAGAGGTTTATGTCGTATCTTCATTTTGAAAATACCATGTATTGAGTTATGATGCTTTGAGGTTTTATATATTTCGGCAAGGTTGCATGCGCCTTTATATTGAAACTAGTTTTTCACATATAGATATAGAAGATATAGAAAAGTTAATAGGTTATTTTTATCCCATGGGAACTTAATACGGGATAAAAAGTAGCCGATGTTTTATTCTAGGACTACGTTTGTTAAAATTCAGCCTTTCATCCATCCATCCATTCAAACTTGCGAAAGTTTTAATAATATTAGCAATCCTACATCTAGTTTCCTTGATCTACGGTAGAATAACAAAATGAATATCTGGTGGCTATACCACAGTCATAGTAAAGCGATTAGTTTAGCAGAATAGGGCCAAGCAAGAATATAATCTCTACGCTGACATTTCTTTTATGAGAAATATACATCTAGTTTTCGATAGCAATCCATATTAACCGAAACACGAAAGAATTTGAATTTTCTCGGCAATCGGCGTACCCTTTTAAGCGAACTAAATAAATATCAATCGACATCACACAAACGGAACCCCCTAATGGTTCCGTACCGTAATTTAGGGTTCGCGATGGAATTGCGAACACCGATCTTGGGTCGGTACTAGCTCTTTAGAAAGGATAGGTATTAAGCACACTGAGAGAGTTCAATTATACTAAGGTTTGTTTTGATTATGGGCTCGTCCACCAGTTCAAAGTCGCTCAGCGAGCTATAGTAAGAGCTATGTGAGGAGTTTTTCTGAAAGATAGGATTCGTAATAAATACGACAGATCCGACAGAGAACCAA
Source organism: Eupithecia centaureata (assembly GCA_944547425.1). Classification (NCBI taxonomy): domain Eukaryota; kingdom Metazoa; phylum Arthropoda; class Insecta; order Lepidoptera; family Geometridae; genus Eupithecia; species Eupithecia centaureata. The sequence goes on along the minus strand of OX155702.1, from coordinate 2,606,153 downwards.
AGTTATCGACGACAACTGTTGGGGTAAATGTTTTTTGAGTGGAGACCACTTCTTGTCAAACGTAGTTTAAGACGCCCGGCCAATTGGGATGACGATCTATGTGACGTCATACGGTTTGGACGAGGAATCTCCAATGTCATGGTGAATCAGCCCCTGATGGAAAGTGGCGATACAAGTGTTTCCTCTCAATATACCACCGTCCTAGGATCTCTGATAGATAGACCACCCGTTTACGAGCTGGTATCAAATGCTAGAAAATACCCTTTTCATAGGTATTAGTTAGTTTTATCTAGTAACAAAAGATAGATGGTGCTGTGTCGATTTGTAAATTAGCATATCAATATATTTATTTCATTAGGCTTACAAAATAAGCACTTATAAATAAATAAAATAAAATAAAATAAAATAAAATAAAAAAGCCATTTATTTCTTGCAAAAATACTTAGTAAATTCCTATCTAGTGTTAGTTTTCTTAAAAATATGTTTTGTATAATATAAGTTTATAAGTTAGTAATATTGATTATTTTTCTTTTAATTTCTTGCAAGAACCCCAAGTTGGGTAAAGGCCTCCTCCAAAGATGTCCATTGCTCTCTGTCTTGTTGTGCTGTTTTTTGCCAATTTGGACCAGCGATTTGTTGTATCTCATCTTCCCAGCGTGTTAATGGTCTTCCTCTGCTTCTTTTTCCTTGTGGGCCAAATAAGCACTTAGTCAAGTTAAATTTTAAACTATAGGTACTTACATAACTATCAAATAGCCAGCGTTAATAGTATTAATAATAGATAGCAAATTATTATTAAACATCAAAATCGGTTAGGATACAAAGACATAATCCTTGGTTGATAACTTTCATAGCACATGACACACATGGACGTCTTCAGCCTTTTCGTCACCGCAGAGGATGGGCAGTGAATGTGTTAAAGACCCTTTGGTTTATTTACACGCTAGTATCTGCCAGCGACATCGAACGCGTTTCCATGTGAACGTTTCAAGGCAATTTCTTTACCATAGGCATAAGAATAAATAATAACTACGTAGAAAGGACTCTTCTTTGATCTAGTCCCAAACGCCGCCATTTATATACCTACTTCCACCTTCACTTCGTTATGCCCCTCTGTCGTCCAGGCGTTTTGCCAGGGTTGCTACTGCACTGTACCGCCGCGCCCCGCCGCGGCCGCCGCCGCGCCGTCGTCGCGAGGCGAGGCGAGTGAGAAAAGGTCAACGAACGATGTTCACGTTCCTTTGATTAGGTACCTACCTAATTAGTTAAATAGGATCCTACTAAAACACAATAATATTTAGAAAATATTACTTACATAGGGTATGTATTATCATATAATATGCATTATCTTTCATTGTTACAACCGATCACACAACAATAACTTGACCATGACGTCATATTATAGAGGTAGGTACCTAACCTACACAAATATTAAAATCCGCGTGCGGCGTCGCCGGCTGTGACAGCCCTACTGCACGTTTAACGTGCAGAATCGCGTAGGCTAATATCGTGACCTTGAGCGCGTTCGGAGCGAAGTTTCCCTTCTAGTCTGTTCTTATTCTTACGCCATAGGTATTAATGTATGTGATGAAAAGTAGCCTATATTTTATTCCAGGGCTACAACTACGTCTATTGAGCGAAAGTTTAATGATAGTATGGATTTTTGTAACTCTTTCACACAAAGACTACTGAACGGATCGGTCTGAAATTTTGCATAGTTTTAAGTCGAAACCTGGAATAACGCAAGGTCTACTTTTATACCATAAATTATTCCCTATAGGACCGAAATCAATTCTGTTCTCTGTCACGTTTCCATAGATTATATATTATTTACAATCCTTATTTGTCGCTTTTTATAATTTTATTACTGAAACTCATATACGATAAGTGAAAGAAAGCGAAGTTGCGGAGAAAAAGCAGTTTAAATGAAAGTTAAATCCTTTAATTTAAATGAAAAAAAACTTATATACCTTTTTAAGCCCAAAAAATAAAAGATTTTCTCTAAAAAACTTAATCATGTTAGGGCCAGGGTAATTTACATCGCTGCAATAATAACGAAATTACAGGGCGTTGTGGAAAAAACACGAAAATGAGAATATACGAGACTTTTTCTCGTGGCGTTAGCGAAAGTTGATGAGCTTTGGATTAGAGCAGGAGTTAAAGGGATTTATTTCATAAGATTGTTAAAAAACATTAATTTGATTTAATAAATAAATAACGCTGGACAATCCACACAGCATCATCTAGCCCCAAGCTAAGCAGAGCTTATGTTATGGGTACTAGATGACTGATATAGGTACTTAATACAATACACATAGATATATATATTTATTATAGATAAAAAAGACGCAGCCCCCTGGAACATATTTGAGATAATATTAGAGATCATACAAACATTTGTCCCAAAACGGGAATCGAACCCGATCATATATATTTTTACCTCTTTACTCTCGATCTACAGAAGATGTCATTTACAAACGAGATTTAAAACTTTATGCTCACATTCGTAATAAGCCCTCGACTTTGAGACTTAATGAGTTACGCTCAAGGTGTTTTTTCCTGTAATTCACCGGCCACCTGCCATGCCACCATGTTTTTTATATTTTAAATTTAAACAAAGACCCCCTTATTACAAATCGTGGTTTAACTTAGTCCATGGTTTGAATGATATCCACAGATTAAAACAAAAACTTTGTTAAAAAAGTTCGTTCATTTCGATTCGAAGCTCTGAGTACAGAAACCATGGAGATGGTATAAAAACGAAATAAACGTGTAGGTACCTAAACTTATTAGGAAACAAAAATGGAACCCTTCCATAGAGCTGCCCTATTTTTAATGTTTGTTATGTACATACATTTAGTAAAATAATACAGTATAGGTATGAAGGTAGTTCATGTATTATTTTTTGCGAAATATACAAGGTATAACATATTACCCCTACTAAGCCGAAGGGGGGGGTTTCAGGAACCCATGGTGATCAGTTGTGGGGGGGAGATAATTAAAAATTCCTATTTTCAGTTTCCCATACAAAAAGTTTTCATTTCCTAGTGCCAAAATAAAGTGACAACCCTATTCGCGCAACCTGTACTTACCTACTAACTTTACAGGTATGTAGGTAGGTATTTATCTTCGTAGATTTCAGCTATGGCGGGAGATTACTAGACGAGCTAATAAATTCGTGATAATAATAAGATGCTAGTATGTAAGTTCCTAGGTAGTGTTGAGAAAATCTTAAAATGCTGAGTTAGGAAAGTTGTAAGTGTAGGTACAAGTTACAAACCTCATATTTTCTCGCTTGTCAGCTGTCTAGATGGCTTCTTACGAAGGGATTTATGTATGTTTTGGTAGGTCACTTGTAGGTACACAGTCACAGACAATTCACACACTTCAGCACAAGGTAGGTTTCTTTTTAGGCATTAACATGTCTCACTCACTTTAGCACTAGTTAGGTTAGTTAGTTAGTAAGTTACACATGCATGACGTAGGTATCGATACCTATGCATGTAAGTAAGGTTCGATATGCCTCCCTTCTTCCAAACAACACACATTTTATGGAAGTAAGCACACGCTTCCAACACACGCCTCTTCATCTCTGTGTAAGTAAGGTTCGATATGCCTCCCTTCTTCCAAACAACACACATTTTATGGAAGTAAGCACACGCTTCCAACACACGCCTCTTCATCTCTTCAGCTCTGTGACACTCTCCGATGCATACACCACACCCTTAAGGTATTCTTAAGTCCTAGTTACTTGTTTTTTAGGCACGAAAGATAAAAATTGTAATTATAGCACTACACGGCACCGCGACGAAGGTCACACTAAAATAGTTCATCATTCATTCTTTTGATTTCGTTCGCCGAAAAGATGGATAATTTTTAGGGTTCATTTTCAATTTTAATAAATCCCTAGTTGGCTACTCATGTGTAGGAGGTATTAGGATCACAGTCGTGAAATAATAGGTATGTGGTAGAAAATTGTATGAATACGTAGGTAGGTACTGGTCTTATTTTACATAGGTATTTCACAATGTAGGTACCTACCTGCTACACACACATACACTTTGCGTGAATTCTGATAGTTGGTATACCTAATACAAAATCCCGTAGAAAACGGATTTAAGCTTTTTTTTTTTGATTTTATGATTTTAAACAAACGAACTTCTTTAAATTTTGGTATTAAAAAAACTACGGAACCCGTATTAAAAAATATTTCGGCCCGCTTGGCAAATACAGCACCGCCATGTGGTGTATCCAGTGTTGCCAGATGGAATTTGAAAAAAACAGTAGAAAGTTCAGTAAAAAATCAGTAGATTGGAATAAAAATCAGTAGGTAGAAATTAACGACTGAAAATTCTAGAGGTACCATATGTATTTGTGTTTCGCGAGTATTTTGACTCGCATTTTGGCTGGCGACCTTTTTTTTTTTTTAGGTGCATTCGTAAAAAGGAAGCGATTCTTTGCATTTTTGCAGACAATTGCAGCTAAAAAAAAAAAAAAAAGGTCGCCAAGTGGTTATTTAGTCACGGAGCTATAGGCGCGGGAAAATCAGGTAGATTTCACGAAATTTTAGAAGGCGCTCGGGACATCAGGTAGATTTCACAAAATTTTAGAAGGCGCTCGGGAAAATCAGGTAGATTTCACTAAATTTTAGAAGGCGCTCGGGAAAATCAGGTAGGTGTCACTAAATTTTTGAAATAAATCAGTAGATCGGTAGACGCCTAAAAAAGCAGGTAGATCTACTGCTAAATCGGTAGATCTGGCATCACTGGGTGTATCGCATGTTGATAGATGCCGACAGTCAATGAATGAATGAATGGTTCTCTAACTTGTCTATGATTGGCGGTTGGCTGGTTGCCATGGTTTTGCATAGTGCTACAGCCAATAAAATTTAGTCGCGTTCCTTTGTGGAAATACAAGTGTCAAAGATTAATGTAGGTACAGAACGGAAAGATAAACTACATAATGACGGAAAGAGTCATTTGGTAAAGTTTTTAATTAAGTTAACCGACCCATGCGACTCAGCTCGTCGTATGTCGGATGTCGTAAAAGTCGACCAAGGGGCTTCGCCAAATGAAAGGCAGCATTTTTATTGTGTGAATTACTTATACCGTTTCTTTGATCAGCAATCCCCAGCCAAGTGATTATGGCAATACCCGCCAGATTCACAGCTCTTTTCAGTAGTGGACATCAATGTGTATTCAGTCAGTAGGTTATTATGATTAGATCAACACACAAGAAAGAACAAACAGTTAGAAAAAGACATAACTGTGTTAGCGTAGTTTAGTTCGTATGTTTAACTACACGTAACTCAACCTTCAAATTGAAATGTGATTTTAGCCATGACTTACGACAATTTGCCTCAATGATGCTGTAGGCGTTTTTCTATTTCAAGAATATGAATCTGTCACTCTTTTCTACATCTATTCTGTGACCATACTGAGGTCATCGTCGCAAGTATAAGAAACAGCAGATTTTAGGGTTGTCACTTCGTAAAAAATCAGCTGGCCATGTGAAAACTTTGTTTTAGTTTTTTCAGAGATACCAATCGAAATTAGAAAATTCGTTGAACAAAAGTTGTTCCCCGGGGGGGTAGAAATACCCAGCTTTTCGCTTAGCACATGTATATTGTTACACCATGTATAGTTTATAGTACCGCACAAAAAAAAAACAGTTGGTTTTGTAAGTAATGTTTAATTTTGATTCTACCGTGTTACCATTATATGTGATTTTAGTGTTTTTACACGGTATATTGTTAAAACAAAACAAACATACTGCGCCTCGCAGTACCTATGTTATAAACGCTTCCGACTGGTATTGACATGGATCAATTGAGCTACCTTTAGACTGTTTGCAACCGTCTGCAGTAAGCTCAATGGTTTCAATTGTATATACTAGTTATTTTTTCTATTTTTTGATTGTAATTTTCGTGATTAATAAAGTCTTATAAAGGGTTTGTTTTATTCCAAGCCTAGAACTACGTCCACTTAAAGAATTTTCTGCTCGTTTCTTTGTATTATTTGAAGAAAAATGGCGTAAATTTGGTATAAGTTATATACGTCAAACAAAAAGGTTTGAGGCTTTAGCAATTTCAAATTTCACTGAGGAGAAGAAAAATTAGTCTAGGTAAAAACACACTTTACAAATGTCTCGAACATAAAACGTTTCAACGTTACTAATATTCGCTTAACCGCCAAAACCTTAAAGTTATAAATACACTGTAATTTAAATTTTAAGAAGAGATGTATTTTTTTGTTTTTTTTATTTACCTAGTTTTGTTATACCAGAAACATTACCAGAAATTAATTGTAACTTATTTACTTCGACACGGTTCTATCCTAATCCCATAGCGCGGTTCAACATATATTCTATTTTTAAACCTCAACGTCTATTCTATTTTTAAACTTCTACGTGTATTCTTTTTCTAAGCTTCAACATCTATTCTATTTTTAAACTTCAGTCTTCATAATCTACATCAACTACGTGAGGTCTTTCTCATAAAGTATGCATATTTTAAAGTTGCTGTACACATTTTCCTCTGAGTACAATATTGTCTAATATATAAGTAACTCTCTTTCGCTCAAGATTGCTCTGTCGCCGACAGTGGTATATTGCGGTGTTCCGCATGTTGCGGTAAAGTTGAAATGTAGGCTATTTGTATTTATTAAAACACTAGTGTAAGACCGCGGCATCGCACACGTTTTTATGGAAACGTTTCAAGGCTATTTTTATATCCAATGGAAACTGATTTCTGGGATGAAAAGTACCATGTGTTTTATTGCAGGGTTAGAACTACGTCATTTCAGCCCGATCCTTTAAGTAGTAAGTAATAGTAACAAACATCCAAACATCCATAGTATGGATAACTAGGATGTATCTATCCTACGGGCAGATACATTGTGTCGGTAATGGCCTGCTGGATAATTCAATACGCTTAGTACACACAGTTTGATTACGAAGACGATACGAAACGATTTTAACTTCTATCTCGCTTAAACGTACATAAAAAGAATGAGACAAATATTTATTCAGTGAAAATAGCCCCGTCAAATCTCTCAATAGCATTCCAAAATTAAAATCGAGTTCGGATAATTGGAATGAACCAAAAAACAAGCTTTATTTCTAAGTATAAAAGGTCCAAGGTAGTTGTGCGTCTTTCACTGGCAGTACGTCTGTGAAAGACACGCAAAGTCACGGAAACTAGGCAGTAACGACTAAGCTCAACTCCCGACTTTCCCCGCGACTCAGCCCCAGTTAATCCTAGCCGGGTAATATACGATAACGGGCTTAATTAACTTTAGAATTTGGTTCTACTCTTGTTTTTACTTTGTACTTGTTGTTTTGGGTTGTTTCGTGTTTAGACTCATAGGTGTCGGTAGTAAAATAGGAGAAGACAAGAAGACCAATACAAGTATTTAGTAAATTAGTTATCTAGTACTTATATAACACAAGTTCTGCTAGGTTGGAGCTAGTTGGTGCTTTGTGAGGATCGTCCAGCATTATTCATGTATTTATATTAATACTAGCTGGTGCCCGCGACTTCGTCTGCGCATGATTAGTATTTCGAGTACTCGCGATTTTACTTGCGTAATTCCTTTTCCCGTGGGATTTTCGGGATAAAACATAGCTTATGTGTTATTCCAGCTTATGATCTATCTCTGTGCCAAATTTCTCACTGCATGAACGACGCTTTACGCGTCGTTCAGATGCTGTGAGAAATTTTTGAAAACCCGTATAGCCCAGGGGAACCAAACTGAATTCCGGGATAAAATGTATCCCATGTCCAATCGTCCCGAGTTCCATTCGAATTCATTCACTTCCGTCGTTATGCGTGGTTAAAGAATTTTTCTTTCACCCTCTCTCCCAGGGGAACCTTACCGAATTCCAGGATAAAAAGTATCCCATGTCCTTCCTTGTAGTATGAACTCAAATCGTCCCGAGTTTCATTCCAACTCATTCAGCAGTTTCGGCGTGATGCGCGGTAAGGAATTTTACTTTCATACCCTCTCCCATGAGAACCTTACTGAATTCCGGGATAAAAAGTATCCTATGTCCTTCCTCGTAGTATGACCTATAATCATGCCGAGTTTCATTTAAATCCATCAAGTAGTTTCGGCGTGATGCGCGTTTACGATACAGACAGACAGACAGACAGACAGACAGACAGACAGACATGAATGAAAAAAATTACAGTTTTGGCTTGAGTATCGATAATAGAGTGCCCTCCAAAAAAAATTTTCTTAATATCTTCAATGTACAGAATTGGACCTGTTACAGTTTTATTATAAGTATAGATTTTGACACCATGCTTTCGTTTTCTATTATGTAATTGTACTCGTTCTCTATTATGTTTGTTATTTTTTGAAACAAACAAACCCACTAGAAAAGAGTTCTAAAACTAAAATACAAAAACACTTCAACATAGATTCTGCCCTACAAAACTAGTTACTTTTCAAAGCAATAGATAAAAATTACAAATACAATATACGTGAAAACAGCTGCGTCATTCTCTGGTCATTTCGTTAGCGCTCTAGTAGAGTAATATGAGAAAACTATGAACAATAAACAGGTATTTACTTACGCTTGTGTTAAAATTTTAGTTTTCATTTCTATGTGTAGGTACTGTTGTAATATTATTTTTTTGTGTGTTGTATTGTGTCTATAAATACTTTGCTACTTTCGTACCGATATTTTTTGATGTTTTATTTTTATATCATTGTGCTGTGTGTATGTGAATTAGATAAATTATCGAACTACCTAACAAACGTTCAAGGCACATTTAAATATTTAACTACTACAAGTTCTATTTAAAAGTTCACTAAACATGTCCTTTACTGTGAGAGCTGAGAAATATTAAAAAAAACCGAGAAGAGAATGTGTACTATGCTGACTGGAATGGGTTCGTAAAATTAAACAAAAAAAAAATAATTAAAAAAAATTGTTTTGTGACATTTTTTTATTTTTTCCGAATGTCTTGGTATGATTTACTGAAAATTTATAGAGATGAATTTTCAACGTTTTCAGAAAATTCACCTCTGCGAATGTTCATACTTTAATATTTAAACTATAGCTATTCCTTATAACTCCATGTTCACACAGTAATTAGATTGTGAGTAAAATGCGCAGTCATTCATTTGTTTGAGTTGAATAAAAAAAATATTGTCGATTTTATTACGTTACGTAGCAACCAGAATCAGACAAAAATCAAAATATGTCAAATATCTATATAACCTGTCTTATCGTAGAGGCTACAGTGGGACAGTCCCAATTGAGAAGGAAAAACCTATGCAGACTGTTGCAAACAATCTATAGGTAGCTCGTAATGATGCTTTTTCCTACATACCCAAACCTACCTACGTAATATTTTACTTATAATCTGTGTTGTCAACAGTTTTTTTATCTACTTTTTTTGCACTTTTTGGTATTTTATTCTCATTTTAGAATATTATATTAAAGGATACAATTTTAGCTTTAGCGAAACAGTTTTTTATAACTATTGTTCCTTCTAGGAAAGTGCGCTCTATCTTAGGCCGTATTTTCAGTTATTTAAGTGAGATAATGGCGAAACGCTCTACCAATTTAAACAAAAAATTACCTACTTAAGAAGTCACACCAAACGCTTTATCAAATCATCATAACCAACAGAGACCTACCTACCCTCAGATTGATGCGCGTCATATTTCACCACAATCTACCCGACCGACTGTATGTTTTGTTATCTAAATAGGATGATGTGTGAGCCTCGGGAAATACCCTTTGTGGTATGCCTTTTGCACGCGGATTCATGTGCCATCTTGGTGTGAAATAATTTGGCCTTTTTTGAAAAGCTATAAAACGACTTGTAATTCGATAGAGCAAACATTAGACCATCATTAATGTCAATGATGATGCATTGTCATGACTTCATAGTCATGACAAGAGACATGCATCAAGAGACACAATATTAGTTCCCAGAAAAAAAATTGGGAGCGCCACTTTAAGGAAATAGGAGTTGCCATTTTTGTTTCTCACTCGGATTCTATTAAATATCGTAGTTGATATACGCTACGCTACACGCAACGCTACACGCAACGCTGCACGCTACGCTACACGCAACGCTGCACGCTACGCTACACGCAACGCTACACGCAACGCTACACACAACGCTACACGCAACGCTACACGCAACGCTACACGCAACGCTACACGCAACGCTACACGCAACGCTTCACGCAACGCTACACGCAACGCTACACGCTACGCTACACGCAACGCTACACGCAACGCTACACGCAACGCTACACGCAACGCTACACGCTACGCTACACGCAGCGCTACACGCTACGCTACACGCAACGCTACACGCAACGCTACACGCAACGCTGCACGCTACGCTACACGCTACGCTACACGCAACGCTGCACGCTACGCTACACGCTACGCTACACGCTACGCTACACGCTACGCTACACGCTACGCTACACGCTACGCTACACGCTACGCTACACGCTACGCTACACGCTACGCTACACGCTACGCTACACGCTACGCCGTGCTACGCCATACGCTACGCCATACGCTACGCCATGCTACGCCATACGCTACGCCATACGCTACGCCATACGCTACGCCATACGCTACGCTATACGCTACGCCATACGCTACGCTACACGCTACGCCATGAAACGCTATACGCTACGCTATACGCTACGCTATACGCTACGCTATACGCTACGCTATACGCTACGCTATACGCTACGCCGTACGCTACGCCGTACGCTACGCCATACGCTACGCCATACGCTACGCCATACGCTACGCCATACGCTACGCCATACGCTACGCCATACGCTACGCCATACGCTACGCCATGCTACGCTATACGCTATGCCATACGCTACGCTATACGCTACGCTATACGCTACCCCATGCTACGCTATACGCTACGTTATACATGTATCATGGCGTAGCGTATAGCGTAGCGTAGCTTTCATAAGTTAGAAATAGGTATTAAGGCGGTTTTAAACTTAATTTTGCATAATATTATAACGACATTTAGTCTACCTAACCTAACTGTGGTAGCTATAAAGCGACGATTGTACCCAATGAGGGTCCAGTTCAAGCTGAACCATCTTCAGTTAAGGAGTTAGTGTTAGACAATCAAAATACTAGGAAGACTGTTATATTCAGATAAGTTCCATCAAAAACCAATAAATACGAATCTCAAATGCGCGAAACCACACAACAAGAGGTTGAAGTTAAATAATGCGATAACGCGATGATCCTGTATTAAATAGATTTCCATATCTCCGCTTCGCTTAGATTAGAATTGAAGCTTAAATATAGTTAGATGTATTATCAGCGAAATTAAAAACAGTCGAATTGAAACCTCCGTTTGTTAAAATCGGTCGAAAACAGCAATTTATACTTAAATTAGTTTTTTACATATCTCCGCTTCGCTTGGATTAGAAACGAAGCTTAAAGATATTTACAGATTTATACTCATAAATCAGAAATCAGAAATCAAAATCTTTATTTCTTTAGGCTTACAAAATAAGCACTTAGACAAGTCAAATTTAATACTCCCTATGGGTACATAGTTATCAAAATAATATAAGAAATAAAGTGATAATTGATGTTCAGTTCGCCTCCGTTTTTTGTCCACTAGTGGAAGAGGTACTTATGCCCCTTCTGCCTGATGACGCCAGAAGCACTAACGTGAACTCATCAGGAGTTGTCTGCGGCGAGCTCCAAACTTTGCACATTATGCCATTAAGGTGTCGACGCCTATTACTGTCTCCAAGAGTTTTCGGTTTAGGGATGTTTTGTCCGGCTTTTTGACTTCCGTGTAGCCGATAACCGGTTTATATAGATTATTTTTCATTAATATGAAAACAATATTCAGCAATAAAGTCAAAGTGCTTTATTTCCTTGAGACCTTACAGAACTCTTGGACACGTCACAAAATTCATGTTACAAATAAGTAAAACTACGAAATAAAGTGCTCACTTTGATTTGATAGTTATGTCACTTAACAATGATAACTACAAAAAAAAATACATAAAACCGTTTAATACAGCTCATAGGTAAATATAAAATGTTCAAGTGAAATTATTATAAACAAATTTTTACAGGAGACTGAAACAGAATTAAAAAAAAGGAAGACCGAAAATTAATCCTGCTAATTTAAAAACCGGATAATCATCATTGTTACATCACTAAACACTAGTTAGATGTGCGGAGTGATAAGTAAATTTAGTAGTTCCGGGACTTTGCGTGTGTTGTCTAAGTATTCAAAGATATTTGATATCAGAGGTTTGGTTTCGATTCTCTTCCTTGCATTATTCGCAGTCGATCTCGGAAAGAGTGGATATCAGTTCGACTGTTAGTATTTATTTTTTAGTATTTATGTGGTACCTCAAATCGTTGTCATAATCTTGATATTATTAAAATACTGATCGAATTTAGTCCCATTTTGTGCTCTTTAGTCTTGTTCTCAATGTATATAAAATACCTGTATATCTATAAGTCACCTCATACGTAGTGTAAGTGCCGTGCCTAACAGTTTTCTCTGTAAAACTGTGCCTAGATTTGAGTACATACAGAACATCCCCGTGGTTAAAGCCGGCGTAAATAAGCTCAAATTACAAAAAATTCAACGCCACCAGAAATAAATATTGATTGATTAAAACTCTCGCGGAACTCAAAAAAGTGGAAAAAAATAAAAGAGTTCCAATCAATGAACCATGGTACCACGATATATAATTTGTGATCTAGCAAGCATAAAAGTTTAAATGGTACCTAACCTATGCCATAAACAAACATAGTCTAACCCCTATATTGGTCGTTCCGTTCCGTGCGACAGTCAATTCTGTCCAATCAGGACACTTACACACGTTGATGGCTTAGTGATGCTCAAACTTTTAACTGTAATTGTATCGAGTAAGTGTGATCTTTTTCTACACCCAGTAAAACAGAAGGAATCTTTGGTTTGAAAAAATAAAAACATCTATCAGTTTTTAAAATATGTCAGTGGTTTATATAATTTACTATTCATCATCAGCCGTATATGGTCACTAAGCTTTTGAATTTCCAGTCATGCATTTATTCACCGTCTAAGCTCAAGGCACACATAGTTTAATTAATTTAATTTGTTTAATTTCTCACATGGTTAAAATGTATACTTACTTAAGTATACTTTTCGAAAAGGAAATAACATACATTTAGCCAAAAATCAGTACAAAAACTCTTGGAGTAAGTAAACATCATGCGTTTTGAATCGCGCGATTTGGTACCGAACGCCATTTGTTTGTAAGACAGTTAAATAACAGCCGATTTGAAAAAAAAACTTTAGAGTAACCAATTTAAACAAAATAACGTACAAAAAACATCTGCTACTTGCTTCGGAACGCGTTAATATGCAGCTTTATTTGATACTTTGCAAAGTCTATGAAATAAAGATAAAGTTTGAGAACCACACAAAAAGACATTCAATTGACACAAGGAATCATCGAAGCGCTCGCAATTGTCACTAAAGTGGCCCTTTTACGAGCGATGTCGCGCTAATCGATATCGTCACGATCGTGATTCGTTCCGTTAAATCTCGAACGGTTATTAGCGGTCTAGATTGACCACGTCCAGAATTGGCACCAGATGTCTGTGGTTAAAGTAATCAGTAACCAATAGTGTTAATTTCTGTAGGCTTACAAAATAGATAGTATATAATATATTAAAAACGCATGATGTTTACTTACTCCGAGAGCTTTTGCACTGATTTTTGGCTAATTATATGTTATTTCCTCTTCGAAAAGTGTACCTAAGTAAGTACACATTTTAACCATGTGAAAAATTAAACTAAACTATGTGTGCCATAGACAATTGAAATTTTAAATAAAATTTTATTAATAAAGGTGGTTCATTGATTTTCACTTACTATTTTTTACTTATGGGAGAAGAGAAAAAGAATTGTAAAAAAGTGTGCATGTGTAAAAGCTATTGAATTGAATAAATAAATAAATAATTCCGGACAGTACACACAGCATCATCTAGCCCCAAGCTAAGCATATGAAGATATTGAAAATAGTGTGCGGTGATTTTTGATTTCTCAATCGTCATGCATAGTCATAATTTCTACATAATATACTTACCTGAATCTTTAGTAGAAAAAGGATGTACGAATGATGACGTTTTAAAAAAAATGATATTTTTTGTTATTCTATTGTATTTGGGTAACTATCTCTCCTGGTTCTTTTCATAAATAATGGCCAACTTAAATATTTTCTTTTACATTTCATTACAAAAATAAAATTATTTTCTATAATTTCTTCATGACTATTTCGAAGAGGTCACTTTTGTCAAACACGCTAACCGATATAACTGTGACTGTTATAAACTAACAACTAAAATAACGACAATCTTAACCTATTATTAATCATATAATATCCTATTTAATTGCCGTAATTAATATCATACGTTATTATCCTTAAGTGCCGTGTAGCTATCGACGACGTGGGTTTGTGGTGCTACGTGACGGAAACGTTGTGCTAGTACAAGATTTACTTACTTTCTTACTCATTCTTTATTGCACACAGCCTTGCTAGTATTAGCTTAGTAGTATTATAAATGCTAAAGTTTGTATGGATGTATGTTTGTTCCTTTTTCACGTAAAAACTACTGAATTAAGTTTCCTACCTGGTCAAGAAAAATGTGGGACTGAGGCATATTCGACAATAAAAATATATACACATGCGCCCACGGCTGCACGGTCCTTTCTAGGTAGTCTGCTGATGAATATGATGAACTTATTCGATAGGTCAAAAAAATCAAAGATATTTACGGAAAAGCAAAATTTATGATTTCTTATTTTCAGAAACAGGTCCTGCTGCTAGTTATGAATGGAATAAATAACAAACAGTCTAGGTGATCATGAATTAAAATGGTTTAAGGAAGTGTCAGCACTTTTACTGTTGGCGTATTAAGCCAGGCCTTAACGATAGAGGTCTGTGGGCAGTTAGAAAAAACCCAAATACTTGCCCAAGTATCGCCACCCAATACTTGGGATTCCCGGTAACTATAGATCCATAGTTTAGAAGTGAACGCACTAGTGATGTTCCTACTGTGGCGATATTTATTCGATATATCGGTATTCGGTAATGTTGTCAGTTTTCATTAAGTGAAATAGCAGTCAAAAGAAAAAGTACTAATAAAAATGTTAAAGTTAAAGGAATCGAATCGAAAAACGTATGTTAATATTGAAGTAAATTATTTGTGTTCTTGGAAGGTCAAATCGTGGAGTTTAATATTAACAACTACATTTTTTATGTACCTACGAAATATAATGAAAAGCAAAGTTATGTCTGTGTCTTATTTTGTTACTTTTTCCCACCTTAATTACCTAAGGAATTCAAAAACGCTTGCGTAGTCATTGTTAGAAGCTAGATAATTTTAATTCTAAGAGCCCTACTGAATTAGAAATTTGTAATTAATTAATGAATTATTTTGTGGTGTATTAATAGTAAATTAAAATATCCATTAAGTAGGTATCTCAGTTAGGTAGCACCCATAACACAAGCTCTGCTTATCTTGGGACTAAATTGGGTTGTTTGAACTGTCCAGCATTATCATAAAATATTATCAAAAATTCAACAGATAAATGAAAAAAATCGCGGTCTCCACATTAAAAACATTTTTCACAAATGTCGTCCCATTCACATTGTTTTCAGGGTTCCGTATTTCCTATTGTTTTCCATTTTTCCCCTGGATTGCGATGTAATTGTTTTACTGGCGACGAGCATGCGTCACTGACGTCCCATTTCAATTTGAATGCCAAATTCCTTGTATAATTTTTTTTCAACACCTGCCCGCACTGCGAATACTCAGAACTTGTATGGACATCTTCCGGCTTCAGCAGTTACATATTTAAATTTTTATTCTTTATACCTATTTTATTGATATAAAAACACACGATAAAAGATTTAAAAAAATGTTTATATATAAACAGGCAGAGAATTGAAAGATTAAAAGGCAGACTTGACATTGTGAGCTTCTTCCAACGACCTGGTGGATCTTTTATAATCATTCAAAATGATGCATCACCATAGTCAATAATATGTTCACAACGATCAGTCGTCGGAGTATAAAATACACTTCTTTCTTATCAAACTCCAGAAATGTAACATTCTCTTCAAGCCTTTTAGACTGTTTTTTAGGGGACTAATAATCCTCTTATTCTATAAACAAATAAAAAAGAGCTCTTGGTTTTCCTATTGCCATTTATGGTATTTTTCTATCTTTATCGCAGTGCGTGCGGTCCAGTTTTTGCATATTATTTGGTACAAGAGGCCTGTACGGACAGATTTTTTCACGCTTACATTAAGGGTCTGAATAGGTGAAGTGAATGCTTTTTATTCGTTTAGCAAAGGTTTTCAGTGAATTAAATTAATTTACAACCTTTTTAACATCCTTAGTTTATATATTAATTCTGCTAAACTGAGTTCGGTATGAAGATAACATCGATTCATTCGCATAAGAATAAATAATAACGGGGATAATAAGAACAAATAATAATCTGTTTTTACTTATTCTTATGATCGAGGCCTTATCGTGACGCCTCATTTTTGTATGGAATTAGTGTTTTTTTATTTATTCTATCTTCAAGTTAATTATTTGACTTTATATAGGATCTAAGTTGGTCGGCAGTAGCACTCACACTGAACTTAGGTAAGTAATTATAATGTACCTAACTACTTACCTAGTCATACTTTTATACCTTCGTATTAAACAATTAACTTCAAAAATTTAAGAGAATTAGTGTTGTTCTACGGGCGCACGATATAATAATATGAGATTTGATATAACTGTATCAAATCTCATACTAAATTGAGACGTCTGAATATACCCAGAATCCTGGTAGAAATATTTGTTAATCGTACAAATATTTGACTCAAGACGGGAATCGAACCTGCAACCTCCTGCGTCGCAGGCGGACCTTTACCCGTCCTTTGTCTATAATGAAGTCTATACCTAAATAAAAAAAATATAATTAATGTTTATCGATAAGAAAACTATCGATACTCCCCAACTCTAGTATGTTAATAAGCCCAACGGATTTGCATATAACAAATCTGCTGGGGCTCAATTATTGTCGTCTATTAATTAAAATAAATTAAATAAATACTTTTAAAATATATACAACTTGTGAGGTCTTTCTTTAATTAATAATTTAACGGGATTCTTGTTAAGGAATGGAGGATTTATTGAAATAGGTTATAGATTCAAGTACAATTAAATCAGACTTAGAGGCCTATTGGTATCATGCCTTTTATTCTGAACTAGCGACCCGCCCCGGCTTCGCACGGTTTTATTATACGTATAAACCTTCCTCTTGAATCACTCAATCTATTAAAAAAAAGCGCATCAAAATCCGTTGCGTAGTTTTAAAGATTTAAGCATTCAAAGGGACATAGGGATATAGGGACAGAAAAAGCGACTTTGTTTTATACTATGTAGTGATTACTAGTGATGTAGCGGACTCCATTCCCAGCGGCCAATCAGGTACTATTTTTTCAGCTTTGAAGAGGAAATTTAAATTATTCTAGTTCGATATATTCTATAATTTTTCTTTTTTTAATGCTCAACGATATTAAATTATTTGCTAATTCTGTTTTGGCATTTTGGCCCCAAGATAAGTAGAGCTTATTTTGTGATTGCTAGCTTACCGTGATAACAAATGAAAAGTTGGGTATTTAAGGTTTTTGTTTTTCTAGTGCTTATCCTCACTCAACGAAATTATATAAGTATTTTTTCGCATTTTATTTAAAGTCGTAAAACTAATGACAGTGCTTATATTGACGACCAATGTGGCGCGGTGGGTGAAGGTCCGCCTGCGACGCTGGAGGTTGCGGGTTCGATTCCCGCCTCGGAACAAATTTTAATTTGAGTACGATCTGCAGAAATTTGTTCCGTTGGTCTGGGTGTTTTCTATGTATTATAAACTATATTTATCTGTGTATAAAATGTATTAAATATATCAGTTATCTAGTTCCCATAACACAAGCTTTGAGTAGCTTACTTTGAGGCTAGATGGTGCTGTGTAGATTGTCCAGCATTATTTATTAATATTTATTATATGTTTCAGCGCAGAAGTTGCCAATGTAGTGTACACTTTTATTTATTGGCTAGCTTCTACGATGCGACCGTGTTGCGTAGCTTTAGGTAGGTAGAACCAATCTGATAAGCATCATGGGCATTTTTAAATTGTTTTGTGGGACACATTGGACCAAAAACCGTTTCCAAAAACGATGTCACCGTTATAACCAACTAGCAACCCGCCCCGGCTTCGCAACAGTTTTATTATTCGTATAAACCTTCCTCTTGAATCACTCTATGTATTAAAAAAATCCGCATCAAAATCCGTTGCGTAGTTTTAAAGATTTACGCATACAAAGGGTCATAGGGACAGAGAAAGGGACTTTGTTTTATACTATGTAGTGAAGTTGCTCGTCAGACCTAACCTTTAACCTGTGTGAGTTCGTCAGTCAGTCGGTGGTTCGTCTGTGTTAACCCTTAACTCGTAGTGGATTTATTGGAATTTCTGCAGTGAAAGAAATCAGGGTCTTTGTCAGTGTGTGAGGAATTTAATTTGGCGGACAATAGACTTGCTCTGTGTCGAGGCTTTAGTAGTTTTGTAGAGATGCCCTTAGAACTGGCATTATAGCATTTCTATTGAGATATTGAGAAAAACTGTATAATATACAGCGCCTCGTGGTTTCACCCGCGTAATTCCCGTTCCCGTGGGAATTAGGGGATAAAATATAGCCTATGTGTTATTCCAGACTATAATCTATCTCTTAAAAAAATAAAATATTTGCTCAATATTTTTTGCGTGAAAGAGTAACAAACATCCATTCACACATTCATATTAGTATTGGGTGTACTTCCGAAAAGCGCATACCACCGATCGATCTGAAATTTGGTATAATAACGTATTTTGACCTCCTAATTACGAATATCATAACGAAAATTGGCGCAAAAACACACACACACACACACAGTGGAGAGGGTTTTGAGTTGCTAAAAATGTGGGAGTGACGCCCCACAGTTCCTAATCTCCGCTGTACACACACACACGCACACACACACACACACACACACACACACACACACACACACAGTGGAGAGGGTTTTGAGTTGCTAAAAATGTGGGAGTGACGCCCCACAGTTCCTAATCTCCGCTGTACACACACACACGCACACACACACACAAATGGCTTTTGCGCCAATTTTCGTTATGATATTCGTGATTAGGAGGTCGAAATACGTTATCATACCAAATTTCATATCGATCGGCGGTATGCGCTTTTCGGAAGTTTATCCTTAGTATTATGAAGAATACATTTTCATCCTCAGCACTAATTAATTATACTTTTACAGCTGCAAGTGTTTACTTTTACATTCTCACTAGTTTTTTTTATTTCGCACGAATACAACCAGTGGAAATATAAAAAAACTCAAAACAAATTCTTCGTTTGTATAAAAACATTAAATTTTGATGTCTTGGGTGATTCTCCCGGGCTTCAAAAATACATGTCCGGCTCGAAAAATCATACAAAAAGTATCCCTAGCCCTTTGATTTTTTTTATGATAGTAGATTAGACAAAGATAATAGGGGAGGCCTATTTTAGTTTTTTAATATTCTTATTTTAAATAAGTAAAAATAAATAAAATCCTTGGAAATTATGACTTCCGTGGTGCGTCCGGACCTCATGTTCCGGTGTTAATAAATTTTTATATCATTTCCTAAAAACTCTGGTACTAATTTACATAGGTTCACAATAACCCAGATAGTTACTTGCTTATTTGACGCTATTACTACGCAAAACTAAGCTTTAGTTGACAAGTTACAACGAGATAACTTCGCGTCCGTCGTTTAGCTCTGATTTCCCTGGTGCGCTCTAAATTATTCATAAATACTGTACTTTAATATCTGCATAAATAGTTGTTAGATTGAGAGAAACTATCAGTCACGCCCCATCAGTGGTATGTACAACAAAGGTGTATGTCTCCATGTCACTCTGTTATTTCGGTACGTAATCACTTTCCATGGCTTGGTATCTAGAAATTCTGATTACCATGTTGACTATAAATTTGTTCATACTAATCCTATTGTTATAATAATTGCAATAATTTATGCCTTTTGTGTTCCTAATTTCGACTGCATATTTCAATGTAAAATAAACCAGCAAATCAAGAAAATTTGTAGGATTTTGTAATTATTTTTGATTTCCGTGGTACTGATTTCCGTGGATTTTGCGGGTTCATTAACATCTCAATAATATTTTTTTACAGTTTTTATGATGTTTTTTAGGATAAAAGTTTATAATAAATACAAAATGAATAATTATAATATTTTTAATACAAAGATAAACATTATTAGTGTGATTTTTGTAAAAAGTTACTTGTATTTACATTAATGATTTAAAGGTGTTTTTGTAAAAACTGATTGAAACTACAAACATCAAATAATTGGTCCTTAGTTTTAAGAAGCTTAATAATCTACTTACTACCGAAAACACGTATTTTTATTGACAAACCAACCCATATTTGATTTTGGTGATATAAATTCTGATTTCCGTGGACACCATTATTTTTAAAATTGAATAACTTCGTAACCATAAAGCCAATAAAGTTCCCTTCACTACCAAAAAATTCAAAATTAAATCTTCATTTAGAATATACCATCATTATGTGCAATTTCAACAAAAAAAAATGTGCCACAGAAGTCAGACAAAAAACGAGTTCTCGTAGAATCACCCTCTTGGGAATACTTGGGATACTGTAACAATAAAGCGCAAAATATAACCTATAAATGTGCCGACAAACGTACAGAATTCAACGTAGCATTTATATAGATATATGCGATGCGAATGTACTTATCTTATCTCGAAAATGGGCAAAGCCTGTTCCGTCTCCGGGATAACATCTGCGTAAGGATTGAATCTGCCGCAATTAGAAATAGCCGGAAAAGTATAAAAAGCCGGTTAATCATCTTTATCATAATCATCCTAAACGAAGACGATAAAATCTGCCTAAGGATTAAATCTGCCGCAATAAGAAATAGCCGGAAAAAATATAAAAAGCCGTTTAAACATCTTCATTATCAGTCTAAAATGCTTGATCTACATTATTCTACATCATATCTGGCAGTATTGAAATGAAATGAAATGAGCCCAAAAAGAAAGAGAGTCTGATATTTGTATTTATATAATTGAGAATAAAAACAAACCATTAACATAAAATAGATTGAAGTTTCAGTACATATCTTACTGGCACTTAACTGACTCTTAAACGAGCACAACTAAAGCACAGCTCTCAATAACTGTCTGGCTGATAGTATACTAATAATAAACAAATTATTTTAGATTTAGAATTTACTTGAAAAAATGCTGGGCAACCCTCACAGCATCATGTAGCCCCAAAAGAAGCAGAAATTGTGTTTTGGATACTAGGTGACTGGTTGTCTTAATAGCCGGAAAACATTAAAAAAAGCCGGACCCCGTCCAGCCTAAGCACTAACGGACATTCATTGTTCCTTGTAAGATGCATTATCTTAATTTATTGGAGAGATACGAATATCTTCGAGATCGAAGTCGAAAGATCTTATCTCGAGCAAGGTGTGTGATTAATATCTAATGTTTAGATCATTTGTAGGATACTTTTAGCTTTAAGGTGTAACTACATAGACCAAGTGGAACCTTTAGAAGATTACAGAATGTTTAATAAACAAGTCACTCTAATATTAAAAATGCGAAATTTTGGATGGATTTTAGTTACAAACGCCAAAATTCCTGAATAGATCGGGCTGATTTTTTTAAATAAGCGTTTATCTAGGCTGGGAATATAAAAGAAGCCACTTTACATCAATTTTCTTTAGAGTGAAGCCTCGGGGCGAAGCTAGTAGTAATATAAAAACACCACAATTAAGTTTGTTTAGAAGTTTTTATTACGTCTGTGCTATTTTATTAAAACTACACCGATGTAATGTTTTGACTCAGGTTACTTTTAAAAAGATAAGTTAATAATAATAATAATAAAGAAATAAAACGCTATTTGATTTTCTATTCACTAACATGTTTTAGTTATAACGGTTTGTATGATATTTATATTTTATCAACTTTATATCTATGTATATCTCTATGTTATTCTTTATATTCTACTTGTATATCTTCTTCTCTCTTGTATTTCTTCTTATGTATATCTTTTTCTTATTATTCGACTTGTATATCTGTCCGTTACACTGATTTAAAATGTTCTTTCATTCACTCTTTACAATGCCTAATTGAGCTTTATTGATGCTGTGAATTGTCCAGCCTTATTTATTTATTTAAAGTAAGTTAAACAGATCCCATAATTACGGATATTCTGTGCGAATGAGCATTTAAATATACATGCAGTACCTACAGCAGCTATTTTATCAGCGAAACATTTTTTATTTCAGACTTTAACATCCATATTACTTAAATTACAGAAATTTGACAGACCATATAATAGAAATCAGGCCCTACGCGACTTATTGCACAGGATTAAGTAATTTTACAGATTTTTTGGCTCAATTGGCAATTTTTTTTTCAATTATTTGCAAAAACAACCAAATATTAATATCAATAGGTAAGGTTTGATGGAAGAGAAAACTTTTATTGTGCTCGAATGATCACCTTTGCTGTGTCTTTCTAGTTTTCAATCATTTATTAAGAACTAGGATCAGCCCGCGGCTTCGCACGTGTTTTTTATGGAAACGTCTCATGGCTATTTCTATCCCATGGAAACTGATTTACAAGATGAAAAGTATAGTTGTGTTATTCCAGGGCTAGAACTACGTAATTCCAAATTTCAGCCCAATCCGTTCAGTAGGTTTTCGTGAAAGATGAACAAACATTCATACATGCATACATACTTTCGCATTTATAATTTCAGTAAGGATGTCTAGCCGATGATGCGACGCATCAGCCTAAATCATCCTAAGACGCATGACATCTCAGCATTCAAAGCCCTCTAAATCGTTCCACTTAATCCAGGAGAAGTCTGGCTAAAGTGGGCCCACATAAAACCATAAAATACACACGGCTCTGACAATCGCCGAGCGTAATGTTGGGAATGAGGTACGCGCGTCTATTCCGTATTGCTTTATTGTGATGTGTGACACACGGGGGTGAGGAATCACTAGTGAACTTAAAAGTTAACTTTTAATATTAGGGTTTTTAAAACTTTCGAAGGAAGCGAGACGTTGTAGATATTCTAAAGAACATTTCGTGATAGAGTTCAAATGTGTTCCATTTCTGTTTAGTAGGTAATTTTTGTCTCAATAATATAGTAATTTGGTGTGATTCGTCCCACTTGTGGGCTTTTGCCCAGAAGTAGTAACAGACATAAACACCTTTTTGACAAGCCTTTCCGTTCTAATACTGTAGATTAGTTTAATAATTATGTAGTTTATTTGTGGTCGTAACCAAAGAATACAGAAAAACTAATCAACTTATAATGAAATAAAAAAGGATAAATGAGACATAAAGGAGATAGCTAAAATTAAAATAACGTGAAAATTCAAAATTACAAATTGGTTCAATAAAATAACCGTATTTCATGTATCAATAAGGGGAGCGTGGGGACAAACGGCCCACTTGATAAATCGCACACAACAACGTAAGGTTACAAATTGAACCTTTTGTCAGTGTATTATGGCCGGTAGTCCGATGTGACTACCTTTAGTCATATGATTAGGGATATTGTGTAAATTTCCTAAGTTGTTGACTCACGAAATTGTGAGTTAGTGTTGACAGGTAATATATCAAAATTGTATGTTTATTTGGTGTAAAAACTTGGAACTATTACGACAACAGCAATTTCCTTATTACTTTGGGTTTTAAGTTCCAACTTTTGGAGACGATAATCTACTTGGACATTAATAAGTCAAATGACTTTAAATAATAATGAGTTTATATCACGCACTAATAATTAATTGATATAAGGTTTGATTACAGAATAAAATTTATATCCATAATGGCCATTAAAATATTGTTTTGTGGTTTAACAGTTCCGAAAAGCTTTGTTAACATACAATGCCATTATGCTGAATTCATAAATGATGGTCATTGTGGTAAACCATTCGTAGATGCCTAATAAATCAAAAATAATTAGTTAAATTTAGTGCATTGAATAGTACTCTAAATATTTGATTAAAAGGATTTAGAAATAGCGCAAAAAAGATAGTTATGAAAATTTAAATATTTTTTCGAAACTAAAATAAAGATAAAATAAATAAAACTTATCCTACTGTACGATGTAGCGCAACTGTTAAAAATTAACGTTAATAATATTGATGATTTTACAAAATTACGTTCTAGTTTATACCTAATCTAGCGACTTCGCAATTCACGACTTCATTATTAACGTTAATTTTTAACGCGCCGACCACTTAGTTTATCGCTCCAGTTCACGTTTTCACCTCATCATGGTAGGTGTGTAAAAACTATCAATCATTAATTAAACATCAGCATCAATATAAGATTTGCTATAAAAATAATTTTATTTTCATTTGTATAGCATAAAGGTGTCCCCCACATACCATCATACCAATAGAAACATTATTTAAAGAAAGTTTGCATGGATGTATGGATGTTTATTCCTATTTCACGCAGAAACTACTAAACGGAACGGACTGAAATTTGAATAGACGTTTTTAATAGACTATTCAAATTAGACACCTTTTTTCTGAAGACGTTACATACTTACGTCTCTCGCATCGAGAGTCGGAAATCGAACACACAGCGGGAAACATGGCAAGCAATACGCCATAACAGCCGGTGGTAAAAATAAATTTCAATTCTAAATCTCCTTCAATCCACCCTCATACCTAGATCAATACGATCCAGAAAGTAATCCCAAACAATAAATAACCGTAAGAAATCGTTTACAATCGAATCCTAATAAGCACAATAAGTTCTCGAATTAAATACGCATTACTCGTTTGACGTATCACCCAGCCATTTACGCCAGACCCATTACTCATAAACCTCCTGGAAGAGTAGAAGCTCAATATAAAATGGTCGTTTTTATCCGTCGCCCTTTGATATACGGGAGGGTATTTTATTTAATATCCAGTTATTGATTTATGGGTGCAGTAGTGTCCTATATGGCCCAGTTTCCCCTAAATTGTGTTTAGAAATATGCGAGGCGTTGAATCTATTTTTCATTTTTATTGTGCGTTTTGTATTGAGACAGTCGATTTCCTGGGTGTATTACTTTATTGACCTATAAAAGTTTGAAAAATAGAAAAGTGTTAATTCCACAGACGTAAAGTCAGCAGTAATAAAAATAGTTTCTATTATAATATAACCTGCACTAATCGCATACCTATACAGCCTACCAAACTTCGTTATACTGTATTCAGCATTCGATTAATAGAGAAGAATAATTATACCTACCATGGTTGTCTAACTAACCTTACATACCTTGAATCTTAATATAAGAATTTTTAATATATCTGCCTCGTAAATTACCTGAAACAAATAAGATTATAACATTACTACAAAATAAAATTCTAAACAGGTTTCGCAAAGATAGATAATAAAACCTTCAAAGCCAATAGAAGAAAAATAAATATGATTTCACCCGGGAGACATTAAAAAGTATTGGGTTTTATTTTCATTTTCTACGTGATCGAATCATGGCTTTGATCTTGTTAAATCAATTTTATTGTGAAATGAAAATAAAACTATTGATGCCAATATACCCGGTTTCCCCCTGAGAATCCTACTAATAATGAAAACGAAAAGAACCTCAAGATAGTCAAGTTTTTTCTTTTTTCGATGTTTATTAACTGTGGACCACGAAAAAAGTAAAACACGAGTATAAAATAAATGATTGTTCAACTAATAAAATCTTCTAAGAAATGAAATACCTATTCAACCCGATTGTTCTTATACGAAGTTCCTCTTGGTGGCCACCAAACTCTGTTTTCGTATCTCTTCCTATAATACACAAAATAAAACTACTACAGATGCATTAAAAAAGCTGATGATAGGTTTAACAAACAGAACGTTTGATTTTTGGAAATTCCTTTGTTTAACGTAATCACTACACATACATAGTTCCTATAAAACAAAGTCGCTTTCTCTGTCCCTATGTCCCTTTGAATGCTGAAATCTTTAAAAGTACGAAAGGGATTTTGATACGGATTTTTTAATCGATAGAGTGATTCAAGAGGAAGGTTTATACGTATAATAAAACCGTGCGAGGTCGCTAGTTATATGATAAATTAAGTGGTGGCGCTAGTGTACCTCCTGTTTGCGCCTTAACCACTTGCTTTCGGTTGGGTTACATGACGTATACATAATGTATCTTTTTTGAACATGAAGTGTGCAATATATATTTAGCCGGTTGGACTTATTTTATAGGATGCTAGCAGCGCCTCGCGGTTTCACCCGACTAATTCCCGTTCCCGTGGGAATTCCGGGAGAAAATAGAAGAGAAAATAGAAGATTATAGTCTGGAATAGCCTATGTGCTATTCCAGACTATAATCTATCTCTGTGCCAAATTTCATCCAGATCCGTTCAGAAGTTTTTGCGTGAAAGAGTAACTAAGATCCATCCATCCATCCATACAAACTTTCGCGTTTATAATATACTAGCAAAGTAGCAACCCGCCCCGGTCTCGCACGCTTTTATTATACGTATAAACCTTCCTCTTGAATCACTCTATCTATTAAAAAAACCGCATCAAAATCCGTTGCGTAGTTTCCAAGATTTAAGCATACAAAGGGACATAGGGACAGAGAAAGCGACTTTGTTTGATAGGCGCTCCACATTCACACGAGAACTTCGTGAGAACGCGTGAAACAGGCGAGAAGCGTGAATGTGGAAGCGATTCGCGTATTCGTCTCACGTTCTCGCCTTGTTCTCGGGCTGTTCTCCACTTTTTGTCGGTTTTTTGGCGCGAGACAAAGGAGCGCGAGAACGTGAGAACAGGCGAGAACGTGTATTGACTCCACACTCGCATGTTTCTTAGTAGCGCGGGTCATCGTCATTGAGCGCGAGAACTGTAGCGAGAATTATTTGAGAAGTTTGTGAGAGTGTGTACCCAAAGAAGTTCGCGCTACAGTTCTCGCTGAGATTCTTGTGTGAACGTCTCGTGTGAATGTGGAGCGACCATTATACTATGTAGTGATTAGGATTTCAAGTCTCTCTTTCTCTGAGACGTTCGAGCATTTTCGGCCAGAAATTACAAGTAGCCTAGACCATAAAAGCCCTGATAAAGATCATATAAAAGTCAAGTCAAATAGATTTCATATATTTAACGTCAATCACAATTCTAATACCAGACGGCAGCCAGGTATGTTTGCACCCCTTTTGCACCCCGTTTTGCACCCTTTCGGTCCAATAACACCCCTCATAGGCTCTGATTTGAATTTACCTTTCGTTTCAGTGTTTTTCCCAATATTTTTCCTAGGGGATATGATAGCTGAAGGTTTTCTCCGAATATTTATTTGATAAGTTATCGATGTATGTAAACTAGGGGGTGCGTTCGGCTTTGCTTGTAAATAACCCTGTTTGACTTAGGACTAAGTTATTGTTTGCATGGATAGACTAATTAGTAAACTTATCAGGGCTGTCGCCTGCTCTCGAATATGTAAAGGAACCTACACACCAAAGCCTTATAGCGCAACATATTATTAAAATACTAATCTTTTATTAATTTTAATATATAAAACAACATGGATTTCAATTAAACATAGAATTCAGCTAGATCATCCTGAAAAAATGTCAGCAGATCGTAGATCGAACAAACATATTTTATCCCAACGCGAGAATTGAACTTGCAACCTCCTGCATATGTCATGGTAGATCATCGCCCAATACGCAACACAGGTCGTCAGTAGTGAATATAATGTTGATTCTTAAAGCTCTACGTAGAGTGCCTAGAGGTGGTAAATACATTAGCGCTGCCACTTTTTTATCATATTACATATGAACTTCCAAAAATCACACGTTGAGTTTGTAAACCAATCAAGTTTTTTTTTATAGTAGATAGTTTTTTTGTCTGTTCTAGGAAGAGATAAGTACTTGCTCTTGGTGGCTACAAAACTCTATTTTCGTATCTCTTCCTCAAATACAAACTACAACTAAAACAAAAGAGAAAGATAAAAATAAAATGTAGACAAAATAAAACTACAGCAGATGCATTCATAAAAAGCTTTTGATAGGTTTAAAAAACTGGAATTTTGGAAATTTCTTTTTTAACGTAATTATATGATAAAATAAGTGGTGGTAGTTTAGCTCCTGTTTGCGCATTAAATGAGGTTGTTCAAAATTCGAATAACTACAATAGACGACGTGCCTTCGACAACCCTAGGTACTGTACTGTGTAGTTGTTGCCAACACAAACAGACAGACGTTTGAACTAATAACTATGATATGATCTGATTACTGCACCCTGGGGATTGTAAAGGATCTTACAGACTAGTCTATAACTACTTATAAAAATACTTTAAGTTATGGCTCTATGCATTGGTTTTGGGAAAATACCTTGGGAAAATATTTGTACTATCAAAAATATTTGTTCCGGGACTGATGTATATCCTAAAATCTAACCAGTAATTTGAGTTATTCTTTTAATGCATACTTTATTGACTTTGACTACATTGACAATGTTCTCATATTTGATTTAAAGAATTTGAGGTATTACATAGTTTTTTAAAAAACGTCAAATTATTTAATTTTGTATTTTTTTGTAGAAGAATCTTACTCATAGACTCAGTAAATAATTTCGAGAATTTGATGTATAGAATATTCATACATAATATAATAAAAAAAACAGGATAACTGTCTGTCTGGTCAGCTCGTTTTGATAAAGGTACATCATAAATTTTGCATCCAATGTACATCCCTAGAAAAACATTATTCAATTTTATTCTATAGGTAAAACGTATGCAAAGCCGCTGGATAAAGCTAGCTATGAACAGATGTAATATGTACAAGGACCTTTACACTATTTACTTAGCAACTTAGCTAGAAATAATCCAATTAGCCGTCCACAGCGGACGCTGTTTTTAGTTTATTTTATTAAGAACTTCTGATTGTATTTAAGAGAAACAAGTTTTATTTGTATTGTAATAAATTAATATACTAGACGTGTTCTTGAGTGGAGACCCCGACTCGACAAACGTAGTGTAGGACGCTCTCTGTCCAGGCGGGATGACGAAAGAGTGCTGGCAGATACTGGATGCGTCAAGCTGAAGACAGGAGTCAAAAAGGAAAAGAATCCTACACTACGTTTGTCGAGTTTCCACGCGTTTACCCGGTTTTTGGCTCTTCGGGAGGTAGAATATCGAGATCTAGATCCATACAAGCATTACAGGCCTAAAAAAGATATTAATTGTACCGAGACGGGAATCGAACACACTTCTTACATCTGGCTACTCGCCCAAAGTACCATTGAAGCTGTAATAATGATAATTTTCCACCGAATTATCCTCAAAGACATTAATAACATTAAAACAACTTCATTTTATTATCCGTAAAATCAAATTAATAATTAATTACTCAGACGACCATTATTAATGAAGGAAAATGGACCTTAAGCAATATTAGGATTTATTGTTTGGAGGAGAAATTTCAATTTCATTCTCCGGCTTTTTCAACCGACTTATACATATATACTTATACTGTAGAAAGGAGGAGGTTCTCAATGGAACTGCATATTTTTATACGTATGTACATCCAATTTTTTATTATAATATCACTACATAGTATAAAACAAAGTCGCTTTCTCTGTCCCTATGTAGGTATGCTTCAATCTTTAAAACTACGCAACGGATTTTGATGCAGTTTTTTTTAATAGATAGAGTGATTCAAGAGGAAGGTTAATGCGTATAATAAAATTTTAATTTTAATATACCTTCCTCTTGAATCACTCTATCTATTAAAAAATCCGCTTCAAAATCCATTGCGTAGTTTTAAAGATTTAAGCATACAAAGGGACATAGGGACAGAGAAAGCGACTTTGTTTTATACTATGTAGTGATGATAAATTTTATACATTCAACTTAGGTACCTATCCGACTTTTTTCTTTATGTATATTCCCCAAACCTATGAACCTTGAAATTCCCTTTTGAATTGAAGAAGGGTCTGTAAAGGACATTTCTAATTTGATGTTTAAAAAGACCAAGTTTGTATTAAACAAGATCCTACTTGTACCTACTAACTTAAATTACTTCTGTTAATGAGTTTAAAAGTATAACTTACGGGAGAATTAAATTTATACCAAAGATATGTGTTGTATTATTCTTCTTATAATATATTTGTCTCCACTATAAGGATGCCTGGGTTATTTAGATTTTAAGCTTTTTTAAACTGTATTATACTTTCTATTCTAGTGCAATTAAGTGTTCATTCATTCATTCATTCATTCAATGTATATATTCTTTAGTCCTAAATATTCTGAATGAATTGTCCAGCAGTATTAGTGATTTTTTAGCAAATAAGTTATTAATAAGTTATTTCTAATCACAAACTAAGTAGGTACCATAATCACAAAATGTTTATACTTTTGTTTGCTATATTATCCGAAATAGCTGGTTAAATTTTGGAAAAAATCACTACATAGTATTAAACAAAGTCGCTTTCTCTGTCGCTATGTCCTTATGTCCCTTTGAATGCTTAAATCTTTAAAACTACACAACGGATTTTGATGCGGTTTTTTTTCATAGATAGAGTGATTCAAGAAAAAGTTTTATACGTATAATAAAACCGTGCGAAGCCGGGACGGGTCGCTAGTTTCATACAATTTACTACGATACAGCAACAGTATCTTATCTATGAGTGGTACAATACAATACAAAAATGCTTTATTTTACACCAGAAAAAAAACACACTACCATAATACATTACATAACACTAGTACAATGGAAGGCCTTATCGCTTAGAAGCGATCTCTTCCAGGCAACATTAAGATTTAATGAATAATGTAAAACTAAGAAAGGCAGGGGTGTACAAATTCTAATTTACAATAATGAATGAATAAAATAAATATTAATATATTTTATAATGAATACCTGAATACAAACATGTACCTACTTAATACGAGTGATGTACCTACCGCGTGATCCAATTCACGGGCAAGAGCAAGCTCCTTAATGAGAAGATACAATGGGAGATGAAACTTTGTACGGAACTCAGTTATCACAGGAATCATTAGAACAATTTCCTCCAAGATATTTTACCCATAAGCTTGCTAATCCGAATTTATTGCTTTCATCCCCGGTCCACTCTGAACCTTACACCTTTACAATAGAGGCGATAATTCAGTGGCGCACAAAAGGTCGTATAGCAGAAAATTTACAACTAGCAGGAATAAGTAAAACGTCTTCTAGAAATGAGATATGGGGTCAATCTTTATTCATACGTTAAGTTTCTTAGAATCGATGAGGAGATTGAGTCAAATGTCTTTGCGGATACAGTACAGAATAGATATAATACCTAGGCCTTGACCAAATATATAATACATACACTATATGCAACTTCCATAATGACATAACGCACAAAAACGGCTTGAGTTAGAGTGAGTTAGAAAGGTGTAGTACCTAAACCTTTCTATTAATTGAGATATACATACTTCTTAGGGATAACACTAAAAAATTAACAAAGCCATTTAAATGTTTAATAATAATCAACCCAATTGCAGTAACTTAAGGTTTAGTACTCTACAATTATCTTTCTACCTTATGACGTTTTTGACTGAAAAAAACTCAAAACATTTTTTTGACGTGCGCGGTGTCGTCTAGTGAAATTAAACTTAATCTGCATAACTCTAAAAAGCAAATTTCCTTATGAAAAACCGTGCTTATTATATGTAAATAGAAGCACTGTTTTGTTTGGTTTTTACTTTTGGCGTGCTTATGCGAAGTACCTAGACTTTAAAAATCTAGACTCGCTAATGCCTGGTACCATGTAGCTAAATTGAGCTCAAAATAATAGATGATGTAGATTATAAATCACGATGCTCTGACTATTGTGGAATGTTGGGTATACTTTTCGTATGGCGTTGGGAATAGGTGTGACTCTCGCGAGACGTTGGAAATAATTCCAAAAGAGAGAGTTCTAGAGTTTTAAAATATACCATTACAATATTCCATGTTATTTGTTTATTCGTGCTCAGGTGTCATGGCGGCAAAAATTTCAAAATGGCCGACAGGTTTAAATAGACTTAGAATTTTTTCACTACGTAAGCCTATGGATTCAACAAACTTTTCTTTCACAGAAAAAGCGTACAACTTTTCTACAATCCTTTAAAATATTAGAAGAAGACCGGTAAACGTTCAGTTTCAGCCAAAGCTTTGTAGAAAGGCAGACAATTTGTACAAAACAATACGAATAATTCCACCCAAGTAAGCTGTGCATCTAACCGAGCGTAATATAACGTCGTAATTATTAGCCAATCACAGAACTGAGATGACACAGTTCAATTACGGAGCAGTAGCGCAACTTCATTCTACAATTCCCCTACTTAATATTATAAAATTATCATGTTCAGCTTCATCTAGCCCTAAAGCTGGTAGATCTTATTGTAAATACGGGACTGCGATGAGTTTCTAGTATGGGTTTGAATTGGACTATACATAGGTAAATGGAAAAAGTTGTCGAGACCATGACAGTTAATTGATGAGATGCAGAGAATTGCCGCTTGCTTGTCTAAAAGTTCATATCAAACGAATTGGATCGGTGTCATGCTATGAAAAGTATTTTCATAGTTTGTATGTTTACGTACGTTTGTTACCAATTAATGTCAATGTGAACGGATGTTTGAAATTTATCATAAATTATGAGAATTTATAGCTTAACACACAGGGTACTTTTTATCCCAATAAAGCGTGAAAACCCCCCGTGGGTTAGTTATAAGTAGTAATATACTTAAAGGAAAGTTGCCCTTCTGTTCTTATTGCACTGTGACCATAATTGCAGTTCCTAAACAAAGGGCAGAAGCAAATGGCTCGAAAAATTACGCACTATTGTGTACAGGGGTCTTTATACTGTAAGATGACAGTAGCTTTCAGAGTAAACAGAGATTTACATTGTCAGAGCAGACCTGAACGGAGCAGAGTGATTAGAAGGGATAAAGGTGAGATTTTAGTGAGCATCAGAAAGGATTTTAGAGTTTTTAATATTTATTCTTTGTTAATATGAGATTTCTTATAGTAGAAACTTTTGACAAACGATCATAATTTTTTGAGCCGTGAGTTGCGTAATTTCGTAGTCGGCAGATAACTCATTTTGCGTCGCCGTGTGAATCAAACAGGACTTTTCTATGAAACCAAATACAGGACTTTTCTATGAAACCAAATACAGCCGAAATCATGCGACTGACAACTCAAAAAATTACGCTCGTTGGACTGCAGCCTAAGTCAACATGTCTTAGATGGTGCTATGTTTTTTGTTTGTTTTTTATCAAAATTGAATTTTGTTTGACCACAATCAGGGGGTAATGCGCCTCTACTCGTTGTGGAGTGGAAGGGAGATGGTGGAATCAAGTCGTTAAGTTCAGCCAGAATACTTACAATTAGAAGGAAACAGCTAGCAAAAACAACACCCTTTATAATTTACAAGACGTTCCACAATACAATTATTAATCAAACAAATTCCTTAATAAGATTCTAAGTAGTTATTAGCACAGAAACCATCTGATGCTAAGAAATATATCAGCATTCGGTTCAGATTACAACAAAACTGAAAGCTACCTAGACATCTCGTAATAGAGTCAAATTTCCTTTGTACCAGCTAATTAGACACAGTGTACCAAAACAGATGTTTGTTTTATGTTTTAACAGGGGAAATCAGCGACTCGTGAATTTCTTTGGAGTACTGAAATAATTCTGATAAATTGTGTTTGTTTGTCATTTCGGTGCGAATTGCTGAGGCTGAACAATCATAATAACTTGGTAGTTTTGCTTACTCCAGAAATACTTAATTTAGACTTATTAAGTTAAGTAAACTTAGTAAACGTAGTAAGAAATTTCGAAGTAAGACGTATAATGGTTAATTAAAAAAAAATCCTATTTTTTATTCTAGGTCCTAAACAATCTACACCCTAAACTTCATTTAATTAACTTAAGTAGTTATGGAGATAAGTTATAACAAACATACAGACAGACTTTCACATTTATTTTATGGTAAGATTATGATAGTGGTTGAAATGGCCGACCGACACGACCGTGCAGACTCCTTATAATATTTATAAACTACAAAATACAAGGCTATCTGTCGGAATACGCGGTAAATTTAAGTCTAAATTTCAGTTCCAAATTCCTGACATAATTAGGTTATTCAGTTAAACGTTGACCCAATTCTAGACAGATAGAAAACTAGACCAGACGTGCATACTAAATAGAAGAAGCGCACTAATTTTGAAATTGCTTAGCATGACTTTTCTAATTTGATGATACATGCATTTTTAAGTAAAATTTTAGACAGAATACGGTAGTTCTTCTTGTGTTACGGATCAAAATGAAAACGTATGCAGATGTTTGTTTTTCTTCACGATAGAACTACGGGATTGATCGGGGTGAAATTTTTCACAGGTGTAGTTCAAGGAGAGGTTCAGTAATAAAAGGCTTTTTACTGTGGTAGATGGCGTGCGAAGCCGCTGGCAGAATTTAGTTTTAGAATTGTTTTAATTTTTTTTGTGGTAACATTTAGTACACGTTTAATTGAGAAAAGAATTACTATTTCGAAAGATGACGTTATTCGTATTTCCATGGCGAATTTTAAATTCTTATCTAAAATAATGCTTGAAAAGGAATTAAACCCTCAACAGCTTTTAACTTATTAACGTAGTCTAAATGAATAAACCCCTCTACATCCACTTTACCAATAGGTCTATCGTAAGTTCTCACGAATTAAGTTGTATGATGCAATCTACCCTACAATCTAACAAAGCTACGTATTAGCAACGGACATTCAGCTGTGAAAACATATGTCATCGATCGATCATGAATTCGCCGCATTTTTGAATCAGCCCGTTTGTTCAACGGCTACACAATTTGCTAAATTGTGTCATTCTGTTTAAAGCCTAGGTCAATTCTAGGATAAATACTGAAATAGAAACAGAAGTAAAGCGTTTATTTCTTGAATAAAAGTGCCTCAGACCAGACACGTCAAAAATATCAAATTTAATAAGTAAAACCGGGAAAGGAGCCTGTCAACGTTCGACAATATGGTTGAGTTACATTAAGCCACGGACGTCGAATCACATAAAGTAAACCTACGAGTACCTAATTGCTACCAACGGACTTACAACAAAATACGCCAAATATAATGTTACCTTTGTTTGACTACCAGAACAATTTCATACAAGTGATGAATTGTGAGTGTAGTATATTAAAATAATATGGAGAGTCCGAAATCGTAAAATAAAATTAATTTCAAAATAAAATAATTTCGTAAGAGTTGTCAAAAAGTGTGATTTGGCACCGCTCTTATTTTGTAAAACCTGACCGTTCAGCAAACGGGCTGTTTGAAACTCAAAGACCAGGCAGTAGGTACGTATTGTCGCAGCTGACTGTATCAAGTTATATACAGCTAATAGTCACGATTAGCTCAAATTCTTAGTATAATCCGATTCCTTTGCAATTGCAGACATGATAATAATATCATCACTGATAATCTGTTTATGAATTTTATATGGACATGCCTTAGTCAGCTTTATATTTTTAAACTAAGGTAGGTATATTTTAAGTGCAGCACACTTTCCATACTGAAATACTTTGCGTGAAAGAGGAACAAACATCCATACTGCGTATGTACCGGTACATACATACAGCATCACTACTTATTATCGGTTTAAAGAATTTATTCTCATTAAAAACTGTACAGTTCACTTATAATGAGACTACATAATATAATTAAGTTTATTTAAGGCTAGCGCGCTTAATCTTAAGAATGTTTTACAGTTTGTACTTAACACTCAATATTTAGGTACCTACTTAATATTAAACATTACACAAACACAGAATGCGAGCGTAAATTAAAAAGTAAAACAAAGTCGCTTTGTCTGTCCCTATGACCATTTTTATGCCTAAATCTTTAAAACTATGCAACGGATTTTGATGCGTTTTTTTTTTCAATAGATAGAGTGATTCACGAGGAAGGTTTATACGTATAAAAAAACCGTGCGAAGCCGGGGCGGGTCGCTAGTATTTTATACAATAAGGTTAGGATAAGTTAATACGTCTTAATACAATGCAAAAGGCTTATAGCCAAGGTGCGCAAGAGTTGCGTAGGGGTCGCGACCTCTTCCTTTCGCCGATTGCACAAGTACCTACCTGTCGAGAGGCGTGGCTCTGGTATTTGTTATTGCATTAAGCTTTAACCCTCGCTTTCATAATAATATAACGATAAATCTGAGATGTATTCGTTACCAAGACAGTTCTCAGTTCTTAAGAGCCGTGTTTATCGAACGCTGATTGAAGTAGTCAAACGTTTTTTCGAGAAGTTATCAGGTCGGTTTTGAACGAAGAGGAAATCACGTAAATATCTCCTAGTGGACACCACGACTCAGCAAACGTAGTGTAGGACGCTTGCATTAGAAAGCGTATGCTGAGTCACAGTCTTCGTTCAAGAAAACGTTAACCCCAGCAGTTGTTCTTCGCAAAATATCTATGGTATAATTAATAAAATCTCATAAATATCTTAGTTTATGGATATTATTTTGTATTTTCAAGCCAAAACTAAAAAGAGCGCATAAAATAAAATGCGTGCTATCATTGAATATTTATTACTCCGGCCAGGTGGGATGATGATCTACGAAAGACTGCTGGCAGATGCTGGATAAGTTAAGCTGAAGGCAGGGCGCTATGGCGCTCATTAGGGGAGGCCACGGGGAGTCCTATGTCCAGCAGTGGACTGATACAGGCTGATGATGATGTTAGTAAAATTTGGCGTCTTTAAAAAACTATTTCAATCGACTCGACGAAGCAAAAATGTCAACATCATCCATTAATGTAGTAAAACTCAAAAACTACAGTCAGATCTTGATCAAATTTATATGGGACCAAATGAGAAACACCAGCTCATAAAAGAATCGAAATAGGTTCATCTACAAAATAATTCTGTCGAATTAAGAACCTCCTTTTTAACTCAGTTGAAAAACACATGCTTTGTCGCGGGTCGAGGTGGTTAACTATGTTATCTTTCAAACTTTTTCATGTTATAAAACTGTTTTACTCAGAAATAATCGTAAAACACTTAACTTCAATCCATGCCCCGTTAACATGGCATATTTTTAATTACATACAAATATGTAAACAAGTTTTCATGACAAAGTGACATTTACTTGTGTACAATTCTATCACGCGATAATAAAGCACTAATTTTAGGTGATTAACCTGAATCTAGAAATACCTAGAAAGTTAAATACGTCATGTTAATAGATGGATAGAATGAAAATGCTTTATCACTACATAGATAGTATAAAACAAAGTCGCTTTCTCTGTCACTATGTCTCTTTGTATGCTTAAATCTTTAAAACTACGCAACGGATTTTGATGCGGTTTTTTTATAGATAAAGTGATTCAAGAGGAAAGTTTATACGTTTAATAAAATCCTGTGAAGCCGGGGCGGGTCGCTAGTTTTCCACGAATTGCACACTTAAAAAAATATAAACAATTTACATATTAAAATAATCCAAAATGACTCCAAACAGATTAAATAGCAGTTGAAAAATTAAGCACACAAATCTGCTGATTTTGCGGTCTAAATGCCTCCTTATTGAGGTGGTTGACAAGGTGACAATTGGCCGTTTTCATCGCTCTCTACCAGACAACCTTGGATGGATAGAATCATAATGTCCCTAGACAGAGGTACACGTACGTCAATGTCGTAACTAAAAGTAGAAAATTTAAGTAATTTGAATTACCTACTTCTATTTCAAAACCTGAGTCGTTATCGACAATCGACTTTATGAATCATTAAACTATAGTATTTATTTGATTTATTACCAGCTTTTGGAGTAAATACTTGCTAAAATTCGGCAATACATCTCATCGGTCCCATGGTGTAATGGTTAGCACTCTGGACTTTGAATCCAGCGATCCGAGTTCAAATCTCGGTGGGACCTTTAGTTTTTGTTTTATTTTAATTGTTATCGGTGTTTTGAAACTAAGAACTCGTTGTATTTAAATTACTTACTTATCAGCTGTTTATCGATATTTATTTCATAATTTCCTAGATCAGCATTTTATTATTTAGTCGTCACTGATTAGAAGTAATTACTGATACCCATTAATTTTATGATACTAAAATAAGTAACCCACGATCCATTACAAAAAGCAAAAGAAATGCATAAAACAAAAGCGCATTATGCAAAATTAAGTGATTAGATTTCATCGTTGCCATTCTTTTGTTTTGACTTTGTGAGATTCTATTCTACAATACATCAAGTACAAGATATGTATCCAAGTTTTCAAAACATTTATTGAGGAAAAGCAACCATGATCGTGGTGACGTTTGTCTCGATGCGTGAATCGAACCCGCAACCTGCATCGCGGTTGCGATCCTATCCGAATCCGAATCCTAAAAATCCTTACGTGCTTACTTTATTAGGAGGTAATTATTGAATAGTAACCTATGATAAAATACTCTTTTACAGTTATTTATTGCCAATGCTAAATAAATATAACTATAATAAATTATAAAATATTTCTTACTAGCAACCCGGCCCGGCTTTGCACAGATTTATTATACGTATAAACCTTCCTATTGAATCCCTCTATTAAAAAAACTGCATTAAAATCCATTGCGTTGTTTTAAAGATTTAATTTTATTAGCATTCGTAGGAATAAAGGGACAGAGAAAGCGACTTTGTTTTATACTATGTAATGAAGGCAATCCTAAAATTAGTTTTAACTAGTTTTAAGCCATGTTGTAGCGACCAAACGTTGTTGTTCATACATATTTGGCCTATATTTACCTAAAACCTATTGTAACAACAAGAAACAACTGAATAAATGGTTCTAAATAATTCGACCGCCGCGTCACGCGGGTTCATTTAGTACCGTTTCATTTCGTAATGTTTATGCTCAACGATTTACTTGCAAAAGTCCTCGACATTATATTCAACAAGCGATCGATTATACTATTCGATTGATGCGTCGAATCATTAGGGGCATTAGGAAAGGTTATCTGATTGAGCGCAAGCGCAACTCTAGCGTTTAGGCTGGGTTTACACGTAGAACTAAATAAATAAATAAATAATGCTGGACATACAGCATCATCTTACCCAGAGCTTGCTTGTGTTTTTTTTTTAGTTTTAGGTACTTAAAAACATAATATTTAGGCACAGTAGCATAAGCTATACAAAATACCTGAAGCACCTCATAAAAGTTTTTTTTAATTTATGATTAAGGTAAATTGAATCTGCCATTTAATACAATAGAAAATTAATAAATTTGTATTGTTACATACGTGCGGACTGCGGAGGTACATTGAGTTGTTTTTATATTTTCTCTGTATTACTAAAATTACTTACCAACCACTTTTAAGATACTAGAGCAATTCGTCTATCCTCAGCCTTAAATACTTAGGGTCATTTAAATGTGTTAGAATAATTGTCTATTACATAGCAATACTTGTAGTATAGCTATTTTTTTATCACGCCATTTAATCTCTACAGTCGTGCTCTGATAACAAATCAAAGTCTACGTATAAGTAGATTACGTTTTATGAATTAGAATTAAATGGTTATAGTTTAATTTGTATTTAATAGTTTCTTTAAAGGTTAAATGCGAATTACTGTGAATAGATTGATTAGCTTCTGTATAGTATAGATTGATTATAATTAGTTTCGCACGAGTTTTTCGAATACGTGTTACCTATTCCAGGGCTAGAACTACGTCTATATAAAATTTCAGTCCGATTCGTTCAGTAGTTTATACGTGAACAAATATCCATACGTTCATACAACTTAGGATAATCTCCATCCTACTAGGATGGATAGAAATATGAATCGAACAAAATCATTTGTTCGATTCATATTTCTATAAATACATTGAGTGGTTTTTTCTATTAAAACTTTGAGAGGATTATTTTTAACCACTAATGGACTTCTGAACCTAACAATGTATCGGGAATCGGGATTATTGAACTAACAATACACTTTTCCACACAATGCGTGTCAAAACAAGTGTATTCTGTTCAGTGTTCAGGTTATTTAGCCT
This sequence comes from Eupithecia centaureata, assembly GCA_944547425.1. Taxonomy (NCBI): domain Eukaryota; kingdom Metazoa; phylum Arthropoda; class Insecta; order Lepidoptera; family Geometridae; genus Eupithecia; species Eupithecia centaureata. Next base: position 2,565,916 of record OX155702.1, on the reverse strand, counting down.
CACTAATGCATTTCAGTGTGACATTATTGTTCACTTGAAATTTAATATCGTATGACAAAGCCGCGCGGTTGACGCAAGAAACGTGGATGTGGGATGCGATGATAGTTTTGGATGCGGTAATTTAAATTCAACAATCTATACTAGTTCACAGCTGGACATAGGCTTCCCCTTAGCGCCATAGCGCCCTGTCTTCAGCTTGCCGCATACAGCATCTGACAGCAGCCTTTCGCAGATCGTCATCCCACGTGGCCGGCTTTTTAAAACTAAGGGCTCCCACACAAAACTGCGATTTGGTGCGATGCGATGCGATTTGATGCGATTTGATGCGATGTCACACGAACTTGATTTGCGAATTTCTGCGATGCGAATTTGTGCGGCGAACCGTTTTGTAGGGTAACCATATCTTCAAGTTTAGTCCGCCGTATTGGACGTGTTTTTAGGAAGCGTAAGATGGATCCCAAAAAGATAATTGAACCGATTTAAGCAAAAATGATCCAACCCACACAAACCTCATTTCGAGATAATCGATATTTAAGTTTGTGGCGGTATTTCTCTAGCTTTGTAATACAAAATGTTGTTATTTTAATTTAATTTAATGCTATGTAAACTCAACTTTTTTGCTATAAATAATATAAAGAATAAATTGTAATAGTTTAGTAGATAATTGGGAAAACTTGCGCCTGGATCATTATTACAAAATTAATTTTGTATGGAAAGAGCTATGTAGGGTGCAAAAATTAAAATGCAAAAATGATTCAAAGTGTGTTAAAAATTAGTAATCATTTTTGTGTTTTAAAAGACAAAACAAACAAAATTGGCCCTACTCCTCGTCCAAATCAGAATAAGGTTCATCACATAAACCATCTACATCGTCTATTATTGCAGCTTCCCTTCGGTTTCTTAAATTAATCAATGCAATCATCTGGTATCTAATATTAGATCTGCTGGCCCTGTACTTATTTTATTTTATTTATTTATTTTTCGTTAAAGTACGAAACACACAGAAGCCGGAGGCGTGGCGGAGGCAAAGGCGTGCGAGTTGTATTCTATGGAATCCTATGAAAGCCTACACACACACCGCAGGCCGTGGCGAACGCGGTGCCATAGGAAAAACCGGCACGCCTTCGCCTTCGCCACTCCTCCGGCTTCTGTGTGTTTTGAACTTCATATACTTTATTTCGTTTACGTACTTAGATGAAATAGCAATTTTAAATATTAACTTATCAAATCTTAACTTGTTTTATATCATCATCATCATAATCAACCTATATTAGTCCACTGCTGGACATAGGCCTCCCTTAATGAGCGCCATAGCTCCCTGTCTTCAGCTTGGCATCCAGCATCTGCCAGCAGTCTTTCGCAGATCGTCATCCCACCTGGCCGGAGGGCGTCCTATACTACGTTTGCCAAGTCTCGGTCTCCACTCAAGAACACGTTTACCCCAACGGTTGTCGGTTCTTCGCGAGATATAGCCGGCCCACTGCCACCACTTCAGCTTGCTAATTATTCGAGCTATGTCGATAACTTTGGTTCTCTTTCGGATGTATTCTTTACGAATCCTATCCTTCAGAGAAACTCCGAGCATAGCTCTTTCTATAGCTTTCTGAGCTCTTTGAACTGATGGACCAGCTTAATATTATAGTTTGAATCATTGTAGCAAATTAGAACGGTTATATGTTAGGGTAACAAAAGCAACACAAAAATGATTCAAGTGGCATGAAACACTTATACATTTTAAAAAATGGTCTTCGACATGACAGTTGTGGGTTGGATCATATGGATTTTCCACATTTGTGAACATAGAGGTGTGAGTCTTTGATATGTTAAAATATACCTTATTCTGATTACATTGGTTAAAAAAACTCGAAATTGACTAGGTTGTGGGTTGGATCATTTTTGCATAAATCGGTCCAATTGCACTGCTGTTATTGTTAAATAGATATAAAAGAAAAAGAAGATTCTGGATTCATCCATTTAATACGATTATGAACTCTGAAGGGAGCTATTTTACTCGAAATTACTATGAGTTGAGAACTGAAGCAGTTTTTTTTTACAACACAAAGAAGGCGGCTCAGGCGCCGCGCTCTTTCGCTAAAGTTGTCTCAGAGCGGACTAAAAGGGGGGTCACCAAGTATGACGTAATATGACAGGAATACGCGATGCAAATGAGATCTGACGTTATCGTGCGAGCTCGCAGATATTTACGATGCGATGCGAGCTCGCAGTTTTGTGTTTGAGCCCTAAAAACCAACTTAAAATTCTTTCAAGCAAAAATGGGAAGAAATCGAAAAAATAAAAACCCAACAACTAGAAGGGTTCCGTATCTATTAAATCGTCAAAAATATCATATTTCTTGTATGGGAGACCTCTTTATTTTTTTTTATTTGTTGTTATAGCTTCTTCTTCTTCTTCCTGACCTTATCCCACGCTAAGTGGGGTCGGCACAACATGTATTCTTCTTCCATTCTGCTCTGTTATTCGTCATCTCCGTATTCACACCTTTCTTAAGCATATCCTCTTTCACACAATCCATCCATCTTTTCTTCGGTCTTCCTCTCCCTTTATATCCCTCCACATTCAATTCCATCACTCTTTTCGTTACATGACCTTCCTCTCTCCGCATAACATGCCCATACCACGCTAGCCTATTACTCCTCAACTTTTCCGTCACTGGCGCTACTTTCAAACTTCCTCTGATGTACTCGTTCCTTATCTTATCCATCCTTGTCACTCCACACATCCATCTCAACATTCGCATTTCTGCTGCATGCACAGTTCGTTCATTCTTCCCTTTCGTTGCCCAACATTCAGATCCATACAGTAAGACAGGTCTTATCACGGTCTTGTATATTTTCCCCTTAAGTTTAAGGGGCATTCGCCGATCGCATATAGTGCCTGTGACCTGTCTCCATTTCATCCATCCTGAGCTTATCCTGTTCTTGACGTCTCGGTCTATCTCGCCGTCGTTTTGGATTAATGAACCCAGGTACCGGAAATCGGAGCAGACTGGCAGGGCTACCCCATCTATGGCAATATTGGCAAAACTGGAGGCACCGCCGAAATCAAGAAAAAAGAAAAAACTGTTCAGTTTTTGACCGACTTATTCTCAACCCGACACTCTCCAATTTTTGCTGCCATTTTTCCAGTCTGCTCTGGACCTCAATTGCATTCTCCCCGACGAGAACAATGTCATCGGCGAACAGCATACACCAGGGTGCCTCCTCCTGTATGTCCAATGTTAAGGCATCCATAATCAGGAGGAACAAATAGGGACTTAAAGCCGATCCCTGGTGCAAGCCTACAGCCACATTAAACTCGTCGGTAACACCGGCTTCAGACCGGACGTGCGTACAAGCTCTACTGTACATTGATTGTATTAGCTGCAGGTATTTCCCAGGCACTCTCTTCTCTTTCATTGCCCACCACAGAACCTCACGGGGTACTCTATCGTACGCCTTTTCCAGGTCAACGAACACCATGTGCAAGTTTTTGTGCGCACGTCTGTATTTTTCGCACAATTGGCGAAGTGCGAATATGGCGTCCGTTGTCCCTCGCCCAGGCATAAAGCCGAATTGGTTCTGGGTTATCTCACTCTCCTCTCTCATTCGTCTCGCAATCACTTTCTCCCATACTTTCATACTATGTGACATGAGCTTTATTCCCCGATAGTTGTTACAGTCTTGTACATCACCCTTGTTTTTATAAATGGGCACTAGTAAACTTTTGCACCATTCTTCCGGGATCGCCTCTTCTTGTAACATCTTATTGAAGAATAAAGTCAGCCACTTCCATCCATCTGCTTTTAAAAACTTCCATACTTCAACTGGTATACCATCTGGGCCAGTAGCTTTTCCATTTTTCATGCATTTCACCTCTTTCTTAACTTCTTCCATACTTATTTCTTCCACCACACCTATGTTCATAGGTGGGTTTTCTAACATTCCGCTCCAGTCATTTTCTTCATTCATTAATCTACTGAAATATCCTTTCCAGCGCTCATTTATGTCCTTATCATTCGTCAAAACCTTTCCTTCATCATCTTTTACACATTTAATGTGGATAATATCCCTTGCATTCTTCTCTCTTGCTTTCGAAAGTCTGTAGAGGTCTTTCTGTCCTTGCGGGCTCTCTAAAGATTGGTATAGTTTGTCCTGTACCTTGGCCCTAGAGACAGCTACAGCTTTCTTGGCTTTTCTCTTGCATTCCATGTATTCTATCCTTTTACTCTCTCTAGTAGCAACATCCTGGCCATCCATGCTTTTCCAATCCTTAAATGCATTCTTCTTTTCTTTCAAAATTTTTTGTACCTCTTCACTCCACCACCACGTATCCTTATCAATTCTTCCTTTACCTTTCGTTTCTCCAAATACATCCTTCGCTGCATTTCTTATACACGATGCCATTTCATTCCAACAGTCATTCACTGATTTCCCTTCCATGTCTTTCATTTCCAACATCTTATCTACCACTCGCTTTTGGAATTCCCTTGCATGCTCTTCTTTCGCTAATAAATACCATTTAGTTTTTGGAAGCGGCTTTGGCTTATTTAAAGCAGTTTTGACTTTTATTTTAGTCTCCATTACGAGTAAACGATGTTGACTAACTAGTGGTTCCCCTGGTATAATTTTGCAGTCCTTGACTGAACTTATTTTGCATCTTCTCAGAAGGAAGTAATCGATCTGTGTTCTGTGATCTCCGCTTTTGTACGTGATGAGGTGCTGGTCTTTCTTTTGGAGAAAGGTATTTACTATGGCTAAGTCAAAGGCGGAGGCCGCCTGTAGCAACGATTCTCCCTCCTGATTTCTGCTCCCAGAGCATCAATAGCAATAGCATCAACAGAAATACATGATTTGTCAGAATTTCAACTGTCTAGCTAACGCAGTTCTTGAGATAAAGCCTGGTGACAAACAGACGGACGGACAGACAGTGAAGTCTTTAATAGGTTCCCGTTTTTACCCTTTGGGTACGGATCCCTAAAAAATACAATCGAATTCAGAACCTCCTCCTTTTTAATAGTCGGTAGAAAAGTACCATATCCACCCATACCCTTGCGCGGGTTAGGTACGTAATTGTTGCATAGTGCAGCATAGCTGTCAGTAATCTCGTGCTAACCCACTCCAGTCATTAGTAATTAAATTCATGTTTAACGTTTGCGTACGTGTGCTCGTGCTATGGCACCTTTGTGTGACAATCTCGAAATTATCGTGAATGAGGGTGTGTTTAATTTGAGAATTTTGGAAGTACAGGAAAAATAATAATAGTCTATTGCAAAACGAATCATTATAAATACAGTACAAAACAATTTATCTGACATTTTGAAGTAGGTAGAGCATTCAAAATAAACATGTGTTAGCCCCAGAACTAGCCTAAACTAGACTAAAAAGTCTGTAATATGGACTATACCTAATTGGAAAGACTCTACCTAATTTTTTTATCATATTTATTTTAAAATGGAGTTTTATAATCCAATGACTCTGTCACTTTCGTAAAAGATAAGCTTTTTATAATAAAATTATTGCAAAAACATTAACGCAACATTAACGTACAATAAAAAAAATTCGTATTAGGTTTAAAGTAAAAGCGCCCCCCGTGACTTAACCCGCGTAAAAATTGAAAACCCCATGTTTTATTTAATTCCAGGCTCCAAGAATTACTATTCAAAATTTCAGCTCGAACCATTTGGTAGTTTTGGCTGAAGTAAAAACATCCATACATCCATCCAAACTTTCGGTTTTATAGTATTGTATTAGTGTGATATCAGTTATCTACTGTCCATAACACAAGCTCTGCTTAGCTTGGGGCTAGATGATGTGTGAAATATCCAGTATTACCTAATATTTATTTATATCAGATGGATTTGTAGTTTCTGACCACTTTAGACATAATAATAGTATATAACATAATATATATACTAGCGATCCGCCCCGGCTTCGCACGGTTTTATTATACGTATAAACCTTCCTCTTGAATAGTGACTCACGATTCGGATTTTGATGCGGTTTTTTTTTAATAGATAGAGTGCTATCTATTAAAAAACCGCATCAAAATCCGTTGCGCGATTTTAAAAATTTTTGCAAACATATGGACATAGGGACAGAGAAAGCTACTTTGTTTTATACTATGTAGTGAGTGATGTCACTAGTACTTCCTTACTCTTTTAAACATAGTAAATAATCTTCTTCCAAGAAAAGTCTGATTCTTGTAATACGAGTCACGCCCACACATTCAAGAAAGTGTAACAGATCTACAGATTACGGCGAAACTGGTCAAGGGCGAGTTAGTTTTATTAACGAGGTTCCTTAATTCACGAAATTGTATAGGTACATGGACTCCAGTTCGATTACAAATTTTTAAATTTTATATGTTTAAGGGCGTTTGAACGTTTTTGACGTATGTTTATATACATTAAACGAAACTGCCTAACATGTCGACTTTCTTTTGGTAAACATAAGACTGGTTAAATATAATCATATGTTGGTGAAGTTAGTTCAAGTAAATCAAAATACATACAATACAATACAAATACTTTTTATTGTACACCTCAGTAAAGAAAAACAAAAATAAAAAGACTAACTAATACAAAATAGTCTCACAATGGGCGGCCTTATCGCTAAGAGTGATTTTTTCTTTACATATTTTTTACAAAGAAAGTTATGATATCATGAATAAGAAATTTGGATGTTGTTAAGATCTGTAACGTCTTCACAACAAAACTACTGAACGGGATCGGGCAAATTTTCATTACAACATGCATTTTATATACAAAAGTCCCGTTATGGCCTTTTATCTATAAAAACGTAGCGAGTTTAAAAATGTTTCCTACCTACACTGAAAAATGCACACAATAAAAAAACTAATAACGCAACTGATATTTATTTATTTATTTATTTAATTCGGATAGGCCATAACGGGACTTTTGTATATAAAATGCATGTTGTAATGAAAATTTGCCCGATCCCGTTCAGTAGTTTTGTTGTGAAGACGTTACAGATCTTAACAACATCCAAATTTCTTATTCATGATATCATAATTATCTTTTTTAAAATATGTAAAGAAGAAATCGCTCTTAGCTATAAGGCCGCCCATTGTGAAACTATTTTATATTAGTAGAATTTAAAATAGATACAGAAAGCTAATAATAGGCATTCACTAATAAAATCATATTATACTATATAAGTGTGAACACAACTTTTTTTTATATAAGTATAGATATATATAGATATGTTATTTCACACAACATATATGTACATGCACACAACACTCTAAGCTAGAACTTTCTCAGTCTTTCTAATTCCTACGGAACCCTAAAACGCATGTCTCTTCTGACAAGCATCGCTCAATATGCGCTAGAGCTTTTGCGTAGGACTTTGGAATTTTTATGGCAAATTTGTTTTTTTATTGTTATAAAATGTAGTTGTGAACATGATAAATGTTTAGAAAGTTGGCAAAATAGCTTTATTTCTTTTTGAAAGTTTGTATATTTTACTACCTACCTGTTTATGAAAGACTTTTAGTGCGGCAGTGGATGAAAGTCCGCTAGTGATGCAGAAGTTGGTTTGATTTCCACCTCGAGACATGTTTGTACGATCTGCTGATATCCTGGTTGGTTTGGACAGGGTACAAGGAGCCTGGTAATGTGTATTGAAAGTAAGTATTGGTTTTTAATTTATATATATACTAGCGACCCGCCCCGGCTTCGCACGGTTTTATTATACGTATAAACATTCCTCTTGAATCACTCTACCTATTAAAAAAACCGCATCAAAATCCGTTGCGTGGTTTTAAAGATTTAAGCATTCAAAGGGACATAGGGATATAGGGACATAAGGACAGAAAAAGCGACTTTGTTTTATACTATGTAGTGATATTATGAGTGTTGGAGCTTGGAGGCACCAAAATCGTTTTCATCATCAACAATTTTAGTTCACTGATGGACATTGGCATCCTGCATAGCGCCCTGTCTTCATCTTTTGTCATCCAGCATCTGCCTGCAGTGTTTCGCAGATCGTTATCCCATCTCGCCGGAGAGCGTCCCACCCACCTACTATCGTTTGCCGAGTTGCGTTCTCCACTCAAGAACACGTTTACCCCATCGATTCTTCGTGAGATATGGCTAGCCCACTGCTCTCTTCAGCTTGCTAATTCTTTGAGCTATATCGATAACTTTGGATCTCTGTCGTCAGTATTCGTTATGAATCCTATCCTTCAGAGAAAACTCCTCACATAGCTCTTTCCATAGCTCCCTGAACTGGTGGACGAGCCCTACCGTGAGTGTCCACGTCTCAGCTCCGTAGGTCATTCATTAGCATTACTTAGTATTTGACATACATATACCGTTTTGCTTTTGTATAATATTGCTACTTAACAACGCCATCTATCAGTCACCCGCCAAGACGCATCATTCGCGCCACTAAATTACTCAACGCCCATTGGTCGGATTATGTGTCAATGTCAATACCGTCTCTGATTGGTTAGAGGGATGTTTGGCGCCAACTCGAGTTAGTTTAGTGTGTCAACAGGATGGGTAAATTGTTTGACAATCTTAATAAAGAAAATACTAATAACGTGTATTTCCGGGAAAATATGTCATTTTTGTAAACTATTTGTTTTCTTTCTTTTGTAAAGGAGGAGGTTCGCAATCCTGCTATATTTTTTGTTGTGTGTTTTTTCTAGGACTGATTTTGATGATATGTTGCTAGGTATATTAAAACTGATGATTCTCACGTAGTCATATAAATTTAATCAAGATCTGACAAGTCGTTTTTGAGTAATCATTAATGATACGTATCGACTACATTGATGATGCTCTTGTTTTGTTTCAAAACAAATACGGTTTATAGTTAGTTAAAATTATTATAAAGCCATTTCATCCCGCCAACAAGGTTTTAAATCCGAAACACAGCGATATCCAGATAATAAAACAATGCTGGCCCACTGACAGGCCAGCAGATATTATCTGTCAGCGAAGTTTCAAAGGTCAGATGCATTAACTAACATGGGTGTGACCACGATGTGTTTGGACTTCGGTTAATGTTGACTTAGTGCTTGCGAGTATTTGACTTGGCACAGCACATTTAGTTTATTAATGGTGGCTTCTGTGGCGATGCGAGCGAAGGTACTCCTGTCAGAAATCAGTTATATCTACTTCTTTAGGGTTACAAAATGGACAAGTAAAATTTTAAACTATAAAAATAATTATAAAATTAAATTTGAATGAAGAGAAAAACCAATTCAAATGTATTTTTTCCCCAGTGGAACAAATGATTTGATAGAAGTAAAAAGAAACCACTACCACATTTACAAACCCATTATCGCCTTTTTATATGTATTATGGTTTTTGCGAACGCATCATGCGTCCTACTACCACTACTGTTGCTATTACCTACCTACTGCCGTTTGATCTCGTCAATCTCGGCCGAAATCTCGTCATTCTATACTTCGAGATTGATCTCCAAAAATGAGGTGAGATCTCGAATGATCGGGATCTCGAGAGATCTAGATTACAGTCCCTACCCATAACACAGACCCTGCTTAGCTTGGGGCTAGATGATGATGTGTGAATACCTGACAAAAATGGCTATGCAAATGTACTATGTCTTAAGTCCCTAGTTACAGTACTAATTTACGCAACCGAAAACAATAGTGATTGATTATTTTAAAGTGCACAAGTGAACAAGGCCGCCCTATTGTCTAAGATTTACATATTGTGTTAAATATAAACCTGTTGCGTTATATTATATCGCAATCATCAATTATATTATATCGCATCGCAAGCGCGTGGTAATGTATTAATCGTGTTTTGTATTGTACTGTAAATATAGTATTGTATAGGTTTGTAAATGCATCATCAATACAATAAGGCTCATTTCACATCGGCCAAAAAGTTGGAAAAAGCCACGCTCCGCGCAGTGCAATCATTTCAAGCTTTTTTTAATGATTATTGATAAGATTGAGAACTTAAGTATAAAATAAAATAAATAAATATTTTGTGTGCCTAATAAAGAGATTTTATTTCATTTATTTATTATAAGAGACGAACCTAAAAAGCTTTGGTTTGTCAAACTAACTGGGGTAAAAAACTCGAAATACATATGTATTTCGAGTTTTTTACCCCAGTTAGTTTGACAAACCATGTTATATAACGTCAACATTATATCTTCGGTTACCTATCATTGATGCTTATTTTTTCTGTTTTCGAGCTACATACAAAATTGAGAAGTTTACAGTAAATTAGACTCATTTTGCGCTTATGTAATATATTTTAAATGCCTTTACCTTACCTTACATACCTACAATCAGTAGTAGTTAGTTAGTCAAAAAGTATGAACTTTCAAACACTTGAGTATATCTCTATACTCAAGTGTTTGAAAGTTCATACTTTTTGACTTGAACAAATTGAATCTGACAATTCAATTAAAAGTGTAAGGAATGTAAAAATATAGCAACTTTTTAAAGTTTTATTTAAGTAAAGAGTAACTTAATAATATATCCGCCAGTTCCAATTGAGTAATACGAATATCTACAAAGATTTTATTAAAACGTTTGACCCAGAAACCGTTCCGTTACACATTATCTTGGCGGAATGTCATTTAAAGGCACCCCATTGGATATGGCCACGCGCGCGAAATAAATCATGGCAGTCAAGAATCGAACTTCACATTTGAAAAAAGAACGCCCGGTGATGCGTTCCGAATGCCGCCGGCTTCTGATTTGAGGATCTATACGTGGGTGGAATAAAAGTTCAGGGTTGCCTTATACAAGACTAAATTTAGCTACATTTTTAGCAAAATATTAATAATTTTAAAATTGAAATTTAAGCACATAGGCGCTGTTAGAGAACTCTTGTTTCTATAGAGACACAAGAGTTCTTTAACACAACACATAAGTACTCTAAAAAAAATTATATCTATTGTTTGTAATTAGGTTGCCTGGAAGAAAATTCTTTCAGCAATAAGCGGCCTTATTTCTTTATTCTTTTGTACCGTTTTATTAATTGTTAAGATTTAGACATAAGTTAATTGAAGTATTGTTTTATATTTCAAAAGGTAGGTACATTAAAGTGTTCAATAATTCATTTTTACTCTTTATTGTTGCCCTTTCATCATTATTCCTCTTGATACTTCACACCTAGAAGCTTTTTATATGACGCGCTTACATAACCGGTCCTTTAGAAACTCATACAGTCTTCCGGTGACCACCTCGACGACGCGACGGTATAGCCCGTCCATTATAGGGCAGGTGGTCTGTCTCAAAACTGCCTTTTGTATTCAATAAAATTTTATTTGATGGTCATTTAGATAGGTGCTTATACTTATAAAATACAACTCTTTAGGTAGGCAATAAAATCTACTTCAATTAAGGTTTTGATAAATAGAACTTTAAACAAACAGTTTTTTTATTTTTTTCGTCACACTACTACATATTTTGTTCTTAATGGCTACATCTAGTCAAAACAGTCACAACTGGCAACACACATCAGATTTCCAATAAAATCCTGACCATGTGACGCCCGTTCCAGAATCTGCTACGTTTCCAATTTTCCGCTCATCGCTTTTAAAAATTAAATAGTAATTTATCGATATTCAATACGAAATTTTAGAAGTAAGCTGTTGAAGCAAATTGGCTATTAGATCAAATTGGTCTGTTGTTTTTTTCTATTTATTTTTAAACATGCAATTTTGTATTTGTTTTTTAATGAAGCAAAACAGACCTTTCTTAATTCTTGTAATACCAACGTTGATAGAAAAATAATACAGGGCACTTGCCATTATTCTGAAAGGAACTTAAACTATACGCTATATTTTACTACTATATTTTATATACTATCACATATTTATTATACACTAGCGACCCGCCCCGGCTTCGCACGGTTTTATTATACTTATAAACCTTCCTCCTGACTATCTATAATATTCTATCCTATCTATAAAAAAAAAACACATGAAAATCCGTAGCGTATTTTTAAAGATTTAAGCAAACATAGGAATATTGGGACAGAAAAAGCTTCTTTGTTTAATACTATGAAGTGATTTGTCTGTCTATTCCAACAAAAAATCTATTATTTCACCTAGGAAACGTTCCATAAAACTTCACGTTTACATCATTTCACGTAACATAAATGGAAATTATTGATTGAAATTATTTCATGTGTCTTAAGAGTAGGTATTTCTTGATACTATGATCTATAATAAAAATATATTTTTTAATGTTTTGGACTCAAAACTCTATGTTTTTATAAATAGTCCATTTCAATTAAGAAACCGTTCCCTGAAGACCGCCTGAATTTATTTGGTAAGTATTCAAGCGTGTAATAAAAAATGAATCCTCTTTAGGAAACGGTTTCTATGTGAAATGGAATATGTACTTAAATAAACAAATACTTTTAAAGTCCAAAATATTACAAAATAGGATGTGTAAGGTAATAGTCACGAGCAAAAGCTAGTTATAATTTTATTATAAACGCTTTCCGACTTTTGAGTGCATCATCCATCATTATTCCAACGGCGTTTCGGCATAAATACATTACATACATATACATGCAGTTACATGCAGTTTAATTTGAATAAATTCCAGTGAAAACCGTATGCGAATGAGTAACTCGGACAGCTTAATTGTTTACAGTCAGTGCAACTTTTTAACAAAAAATCACGAATGCAATTTTTTTCGTACTTAAATGAGTATTACCAATGTCTCTTCTAGATGGTGAAAGGATTCGAACAACACTAAATCTTAAGGTGTCGTTAAGAGATAAAACGTTAGTGTTCTTCTAACATAAACTTGGTTCGTAGTTAACCCACTTAGATTCATAATTAATTTGTATAGTAATTTTAACTATTTTTCTATATCTTATAGTATACTTAGTCTAATTTTACCATTTGTTTAGTTATTTAAAAATAACGCGGGAACAAACAATTTCTTTATAATATACAGACACCCACGTGTATTCAGCTCAGACGACCTATCACTGTCCCACTATTAATATCCCACTTTAGGATTAAACCTATAAAGTGGCGATCACATTGGGCCTATTATGGCAACTCGCGCAAAAAAACCCAACCCTAGCGGGGCCTATCATCGACGCTTTTATTTAATTTTTTTGTTTATTAATAAATATATTTTATTAGTAAACATGTATTTCATTATTGTAAACTATAAAACGTACGTAAGTTTGCTGATTATGTATCAATAAATTAGTTTATGAGTTTACGCGTCCTATCAACCAATCCGCGTATCTAGCTTGCATCCTACCAAAAGTTTTATATTACTGAAACAGCTGTTTAAAACTCAGCTGTGTCCAACGCAAACTTGTAACCGTATTCAAAACTTTGAACCGCACCAAAAACAGTGTTGCCAGACTCATTTAGGTTCTTTATGACGCTTATTAGCGCTACAGATGTATGGCTACACTTGTTGCGTACTTGTGCTACTTTTTAAATAAAAACTTTTTAGCGGAGTTGCGATTTGTTTCGCTTTTATCACACTGTGTTCTTTCACGTTCTTTTTACATCAAATAAATTCGGTGCTTTTTGTAATTTTATTAGTGACAGTATATTTGTTTACTTAATTATTACCTGTTTAATATTGTTGTAACCAAATTCTTATAAATTTACCTATCTTAGATAGGATTTTTCGAAAACTATTATTTATTAAATAATTCGCAGTGGTATGTAGACTACTTTTTATTATTATTCAATAAAAATCGAGCCAAATGCACTAGATTATTTTGGATACATGAAAAAAAGTTAAGTTAGTTGATGAAGTTTTTTTTTACCAAATTCGATCTAGTTAACATTTTTTATGTGTAGGTATATATGCTGTTATATGTTGCTATGTTTGATAAAATTATAAAGTCCCTATTTTCTAGACCTTATTTGGAGTTCGATCCAAATGGGAACATACTAATTCAGCTGTGTTCTCGCCTTAAAAACCAATAACATTACAAGGAATAATCCGTTAAAACCACGATTCCCTGACACTAACAGATACTAAAGGTACCCCTATACATAAGCCGAAGTGTACACAACCGAACGAGATAAGGCACGCAACACACTCAAACTTTAATTAATCGCAACATCTCGTATGCAGGGAAAAAACGGTACGTGACCACCCGGCCTAGTGTATGCGGGGCTTTATTTTAGCTATTTTTGACTCTATTTCGTTCAGAATACGGTAAGGAGTATGCTTAAAATGATAGGTATACTTCATAAGTCTAGACAAATGCCTCTTATGGCAAAGGAAACCTAATATACTTTCGGCGTCCGTTATGTTGTGTTGTGATACAGCGGGTGTAGTTTTGCTTCCGAAGATTTTAATCGTATCCACAGTTTTCGGGTTCGATTCCCGTCTCGAGACAAATGTTTGTACAATCTGCAAACATTTTGACGGGTGCTCTGTGTTTCTATGTATAATAAATTCACATATGTATGTATTTTTTTAAGTACCTACCTATAACGTTGTGTTTTCACTTTAGAAGAACCCAATAAATAATATTTATTTTCAAGTTTTTTTGGTTGTAACACTAAGGTATGACTACTGACTGATTGAGATCTAGGTTAAGTTAAAAAGCTTAAAAAACCATCTTTAAAACTATACAACAGATTTTGAAGCGGTTTCTTTAAGGATAGCGTGTTTAAAGAGAAAGGTTTACGTATAATACACAAGTGCGAAGCCGGGGCTGGTCGCTAGTAAACCACAAAGTCTAGCGACATCTTTGCCATCATTTCAGTTTAAAGAACTAAGTTGCAAGTAAACCATAAAGTGTGACTACTAGAATACTTTTCAGGCAGCGCACGCAAAGATATGTTTATTTATGAGAAGTTTGTTGCATTTTCTAAATGCAAAGCGAACTTTCGTATAAATAGTGTTGGAGCTGAAAGTTCACGGAGCACGGAACTATGTGTGAGCTGAATTCCGAAGAGTAGGAGACAACGGTGGGTTTTCTTACATTATTTACAACATACGGTCTAGAATTACTGATGTTTTGATTCATATTCGTATATCGTTATTATTAGACACATTATTAAATTATTGGTAACTAGCGACCCGCCCTGGCTTCGCACGGTTTTATTATCCGTATAAACCTTTCTCTTGAATCCCTCTATCTATTAAAAAAAACCGCATCAAAATCCGTTCCGTAGTTTTAAAGATTTAACCATGCATAGGGACATAGGAACAGAGAAAGCGACTTTGTTTTATATTAAGTAGTGATGATAAAAGAGTATAGCGCTCTTTTGTGATTGTTGTCAAACGAAGGCAGTAAAATATTGTTTAAAAAACGTGATTACTACTTTTTTCAATGGAATTATCAATAACTAAAATTTCTAAATTAATTAATTGGTAAACTATATCAAGCATCTCAATCTAATGACAGCGAACTTAATTAATTTATTGCGAAATGACAGGGTTTTTATGCATTATTTACCCACTAAGACTAAACGGACGAACAATACCTGTAAGCATAATTACAATACATTATATTAATCTTACTATTATAATTAATGTGAATGTTTGTAAGAATCATCATCATCATCATCATCATCATCAGCCAATATTAGTCCACTGCTGGACATAGGCCTCCCCTAATGAGCGCCATAGCGCCCTGTCTTCAGCTTGCCGCAACCAGCATCTGCCAGCAGTCCTTCGCAGATCGTCATCCCACCTGGCCGGAGGGCGTCCTACACTACGTTTGCCGAGTCGCGGTCTCCACTCAAGAACACGAAGTAAGTTTGTAAGAATGCTACAGCTTTATTAACAACGAAAATTACAAGCAAAGGAATAGAAAAATTACAGCTAGTATTTACAATTGAAACCATTGAGCTAACTGCAGACGGTTGCAAACAGTCTAAAGGTAGCTCAATTGATCCATGTCAATACCAGTCGGAAGCGTCCCCAAGACACTGGCTGCATTACCACGCTGTATGGCAATGCTGATGCGCTGAGCCAGATATTCACCAGCTCTCGGGTCACGCGTCGCATCGACCAGACGCTGAATGTTTGTTATAAGTAATCTTCGTAACTAATTAAATTAAATTTGGTATGTAGATTATAGGGTAGTTTAGGACCTAGAATAACACATAGGATATTAAAATTTGGAAGTTTTTAACCTCTAACGGGGTTAAAGAGGATGTTAAAGTTTGTATGGAAAATTAATAATCCTAGGTTTGATTCATTCAAAACTCGGTATAAATAAACTTCAAAATTTAATACGTATTTTTTATTTTTACCTATTTATGGAAAAAATAAAAAAGCAACCCGCACCCACTTTCCATTAAAATCCTCTCTTATGATGTAGTTTATAAACACGCTAGCTCCTGCACTCAAGCGATGTTTGTCAGATTGTCAGCCAGCCGTCTCTTGAACTTGTAGTTTGGGTATTACGGACATCTGAAAGCTGCAGGAAGGGTGGCACCACATTTATCGACTTGAAATCTGTTTAACACAGCTCCCCATGACGTATACAATACGCAAACATAGAATGTAGGTAAGGTGTATGCCAATACCTAATAGCTGAGATCTATCTAGTATTATAATGTATTAAGTATGTAAGTAAGTAGCAGTTATCTAATACATATAACGCAAGCGTTGATTAGCTTGGGTTTGATGATGCTGTGTGAATTGTCCAGTATTATGTATTATTATTTAATTTCGAACATTATATTGTTACGCCTGTAAAGGCATGTTTCGTTAATTTATTTTGAAAAAAATCTAACATCTATCTAAAATCCTGAAACTTGTCTTCACTATACATAGTATAAAACAAAGTCGCTTTCTCTGTCCCTATGTGCCTATGTATGCTTAAATTTATAAAACTACGCAACGGATTTTGATGCGGTTTTTTTAATAGCTAGAGTGAATCAAGAGGAAGGTTTATACGTATAATAAAACCGTGGGAAGCCGGGGCGGGTCGCTAGTTTTAAATAAATGAAATTAATGCAAGGTCTTCCCTAGGTAAAAAAAATGCATCTTTAGTTTATTTTTTTTCCGACTACCTTAAGTAATTCTGCGGATTTGGAGTCGAAAACTATAGTTCGATTTTAATTTTGTACTGTCAATAATTTAAATGAATCCAAGGTAATCCCTAGGTGAAAAAAATGCATTCTTTCTGTATTTTTCTGACTATCTGGTAATCATGCTGATCCCGAGTCGACAACTATAGTTCGACCATATGTCAGACATTGTTTGAAAGTTGTCTCAAAGTTTCATCTAATGCGCAGATGCATTAGCGTTTAATGAGTTTGCAATTTGAATTCCAGGTTTGATTGCTTCTGATCGTACATTCATCATCATAGAAGAAAGAAAGAAGAAAGAAAATTCATTTATTTGGCCCTTAGCCTAGGTACAAATAAATAACACATTCATTAAATAGCCTAGGTATAAATAACACATTCAATAGTCATTAAACAAGAAGAAGAAACACAAAAATAATAAAAATTAGAAGAGTAGGTAAGGCTAGGCTATTTACTTAAGGGGCCAAAAAGGTCCCTGTCTCAGCATAATGCCGCTACAGGCCACAGCTAGTAGCGGCGCTGGTTTTCAGACAGGGCCTGGTGTGGTGGCACAAAGGTGGTAAAAACATATAGGTAATACTTAATAGGTAGGTACAGAAAAATACAAGAGTAGGTGGGTACATAAGTTACAAACAGACAGGAAACACAAGAGAAAAGAGAAACATCAGTACATAATAAAAATTCATCATTAGCCTATGTTAGTCCACGGCTGGACATAGGCCTCCCCTAAATAATGCTATAGTTCCGTCTTTATCCGCATCCAGCATCTACCAGCAGTCTCTCATCGTTACCTATTTTGGCTAGAGAGCGTTCTACACTACGTTTGTCGAGTTGTGGTTTTATTTTTTTACCTAGGCTGTCTCATATAAGAAAGTCATCGTCCAAGACAACCTAGCTTTAACCCACAGATTCTGTCCGAACATGCAAAACAGACGACGATACCTACATTCAAATTTACTTGAGCTAGATGTACATTTGAAAGACTTGGACTACGAGTATATACCTAATAGGTACTAGTGGAAAAAATAGTGCTTTATTCCAGTACAACAAGTTAACCCTAAAAATCTTTTGGACGTAGTTTGTCGATAAAGTGTTAACTCTTATAATTTTACATAACATTTTAGATTTAATTGGTGGTGCCTAGATCGTTTTATTTAAAAAAACGATCTAGGCACCTGGTTAAGTATTTGCTATGTGAATACAAAAAAGCAGATAAAATGGTGGAAATCAAATTATTTTGGATGTTTTTACATACCTATCCTTATTATTATTACAAATGCGGTATGTATGTCTGGATGTTTGTTCCTCTTTCACGCACAATATACTGAACTGATCGGGCTGAAATTTGGAATAAACGTAGTTGTAGCCCTGGAATAACACATAGACTTTTCATCTCCCATGGGATAGAAATAGCCTTGACACGTTTCCATATAAACAAAGCGTGCGAAGCCGCAGGCAGATGCTTGTCATCGCTACATAGTATAAAACAAAGTCGCTTTCTCTGTCCCTATGTCCCTTTGTATGCTTAAATCTTTAAATCAACGCAACGGATTTTGATGAGGTTTTTTTTAATAGATAGTGATTCAAGAGGAAGGTTTATACATATAATAAAACCATGCGAAGCCGCGGGCAGATGCTTGTCATCATAATATATAAGGGTCGTTTCGCTATACAGTTGGAACCGATCGCTAAGCCTGACTGACTATGCTTCCAACATTACCAGTATTACCACACAGTTACCATACAAACATACAATAAAAACAGCATGAGTAATAGCCGCCAGTGACAGTCAGACGGACAGAAACACGGCTGATTAACGAGCGCTGCACAGATTTGAGCTTGATACGGACTACTGTCTCGCGGGTGTATTGCGTTATTGGATGGGAATGGGTATGGTAAGACTGGGATATAATTACATAACTACACCTAACCCACCTAACCCTAACCTACACCTTTTATTATACTTACATATAAAACACCCAGAACCCCTAGAGAGACGCCTCGTGAAGTCTTGTTGGAGACCAATATTGATTAACTTTGGGTCGTTGAGCTACATGAGTAAGGTATGTAGGATTAATTATTGTTTATTCATAAATGAAAGCTGTTTTTTAATTTGGAGTAATCTAGCACAAAATAAGTATTTTTTAAATAAATATTTATCTATCTATTCATCTGTCATTAATTATTTTTAGTAATAAAAATTTACGTTTATTATTGTACGGTATAAAAATAAATGATGTGTCCAACAAGGCCTATGAGATGTACCTACGTTCTCCAGTACAGTATGTTCAAATTAATGTTACATAATTTGTTATACAAAATTTGATTATACTTACTATACTGGAAAATATTTAAGTAATTATACATACCTACTGCTACAGCTACAGCTTGTTGCGCTAAACACTTATTTAAAAGACCTAGGCAACCATAGTAGTGAATAGATCTTCTGATAAAAAGCTTTTCCATAATCAACCTCAATAATTGATTGTTAAAGAATCCTACAGATTGTGTTTTTTCACCGTTTCTTTTTCAGACAAATCTTAGTTATTACCTTAATATTAGTTATTTCTCAAAGTAATTATAAAGACAAAATAGAGCAATAAAAATCACACATTAATAAGCTTCCACTATTATATCCTGTAGTGTAAGTATATTGTGGGTATGGACCCAAAGCCCATACCCACTAAACTACTGCAATAAACTCCAAACCAGTTCAAACTAACTGTACATTTTATGTCACTCACTGAGTATGGGAAAAACATCTGATTTAAATGTTGTATGCGTTATCTTGTCAATGGTTCTTTCTTAGTAATCAGTTAGAGGTTCGTCGGCTCGACAGTTTGAGGCACTCGAGATTTGTTTTGTGTGTCAACAATGTCATATTTGACTGGTAGGTGGTACTTACTTTGAGTTGTTTGTGTGTACGGTGGTAAGTGGTAATGAGGCGCGTTTAGGTAACACGTTTTTATTGCCATTACACAAAGGTAATATACCCAAAGGGTCGGAAAAACGTATTTTAATGATCAAGATGCTATTTGGCGTGCTTTAGAAACATATAAACCTTCAGAGTCTTCAATTACTATGAATTAAAAATGAGACATCTTCAATGTAGTCAAAGACAATAAAATACGCATTATTAAGGAAAACTCAAAAGAGGTCAGATCTTGATCAAATTTATATTAGACTATATGAGAAGCACCAGCTTCATATAAAAGAAATATCATAATCGGTTCAGATCATAGAAAAACGTTCAGAGGTAAAACATACAAGTATAAAAAAATACAAAAATAAACAGTCAAATAGAGAAACTTAAATAAAAAAGCCTTTTAACTTAAAAATAAACGTCAAAAAAGGGGTTTTTGACGTCGATTGAAAATTGAGAAGTCACTAAAATAAATAAAAGTGCTGATATACTAGAACCACATCCGTGTTTAAAAAAAATCTCGATTTAAATTCTAGAAATGAGAAAAGAAGCATAAGTAAAAATAAAACGATCAATCATGAACACTAACACTTCCTCGGTTTCCAAAACTCATAAACCCCCATGTAACAAGTCCTAAAAACGGGAATAAAAATAAAGGTCCACGTCCATTGTTTAGCAACAAGCTAATCGCATTATATGAGCTGCTGAGAGTGGCATTAATCTCCATCGCGACGGCGCAAGGGTAATGGCCATGGGTATTGGTATTTATGTGCAGGACGGGCTATGGCGATGATTCCTTTGGCTCTCTCGAGTGTGCAAAATATGAATACGAAAAGTTTTCGAGAACTTAATAGACTATAACTTCTATCTGTCTTACACGTATAATTTAATTTAAATTCGTTTGAATAGCCCCTGTCAAATATCCTCAAAAATCTTTAAAACCTCACCTCTAAACCATTCGAAAACTATGATTAACATCGTATGAAACTACTTCGTTGAAATAGCCCCTTTCAAATATCCTTACTACCTCATCCTCAAAACCATTCGAAAACTATAATATTCGTATGAAACTATATATTATACGTTGTTAATTGAAAAGTATCTCCTTCGAAATTGAAATTGAATCCTCTCTACAAGTGCTGCATGGTTCTATAACTTTTTTTTTACCGTAAACAAACGCACAAGTCATACTAAGGGCTCAGGAATAGCTGTACACAAGTGTTTGGCTAGAATAGGAACATTTCGCCTGTCGCGGTTTACATTTAAAACGCCTCCGCTACCGCCTATAACTCACGCCTGCAGCTTATATTCAAAATCCCTGGACAAATGATGACATGCAATACGGCACTCCCGCCCCGGTTTAAAATATTAACTCTCTCTTAGTCCTAAATACCGTTATGGGTTGACGAGATAACGGCTACTGCTGAAGAGTTATTGTCCCAACTTCGTTTTGAGTTGTAACTGGATAAAAGTTTTGGAAAAAACTGGTTTTTCATGTTACCTTTAACACTAATATTCGTTATCGTCATTTTATTTTATTTTAAATTCACATATTAAGATTTATTACGGATATAAAGATTTAAAAATTAATAACACAAATTGTCGGGAAGTATGTGACGCGCTAACTAAAGCGCTTACTAAACCAACATGACTTTTTTATTTTCTTACCTAGAAGTTTAATTCTCCAGCAGTTTCCAAATTGATGAATTAAAATAACGTACCTGCAACAAAAAAAAGTAATGAGTAAACAGAATCTAAAAAATAAACAAAAAGCGAATAAAAATCTATTCATTCACCAACGCTACCGCTAAGCAAAAAAAAGCATTCAAATATAGAAACTACTAAATATACAACAAAAAATACTAAATATAACAATATACTAGAAAATATATTATATATCTGATGTTATCAATATAAAATGCATCTTAATATTACGAGATTAATCCCATATTCGGTGTCGGCGGTGAAGCAGAATAGAATAAAAACTCTTTATTATATTTAAACCTACAACATAAAGAAAGAAAATAATACATATGTAGGTACAATACTTTTTATTAAGATTAAGTATAAAGGGCGAAAAGGTTGCCTTCCATTTCGAAAGTCCAAAAATACGCATCATATATACTAAAATAATCCAAAAATAGTTGAGGCTTTTCCAATAAACGCGTTTTAATATCAGCCCGGATCCAAAGTCAACAGGCAGGATTCGAACCCGCTATATTAAAGGAAGTACTCCGTGTTATTAGAGTTTTCGGAAGCTAGACTTTTTAGTTGTTTTGATGGGAGGTCAATATGCCAACGGAAAATGGAAGCCGTATTTTACCTTTCGTTTTTTGTATGACGAGAAAACATGGTTTGATATTTCTTATTTACTAACATGGGGATTTAGAAAACTAGTAACCATAAAACCGGAAAAGTTAATATTATTTAAATGTTTGAGTGAAAAGGTATTTTCTAATTATTCATTATACATTGTTCATTATACATTGTAAGTGATAGATAACTGCCGAGTTGTCATTTCATTTACCATCTGATGAGATTGTATCTTTACGATTGATAAAAATAATTATATTTTTCTGAGACATCTTAGTATTCGTCACATAAGAATGGACATTGAATTTATGAATACTTTATTCCATAAAATCTTTAATATTGCAAGAATTGCAAGACTCGGCAAACGTGGTGTAGGACGCCCATGATATCCAGCCTAGCTGGATCCTCTTGGCCTCCTTCTCAAAATTCGTTTAGAACAATTTTTTAGCTGAATCTAAACTTTATTAACAACGAAAATTACAAGCAAGGAAAAGAAAAATTACAACTAGTATTTACAATTGAAACCATTGAGCTAACTGCAGACGGTTGCAAACAGTCTAAAGGTAGCTCAATTGATCCATGTCAATACCAGTCGGAATTTTTTAGCTGTTCATGCCAATAGCTGTATTATTCGCTGTTTATTAATGAAGATTATAATAAATTAAATGAATCGATGATAACCATTTCAGTACTAAAACACGCAAAACGCTCGCTGACCCAGGGCAAGCAATGCAAGGCAAACCTTAATTACGAAAACCCATCAATCTTCTATATCTTTATGTTTGGGAAACAAAAGCGGACCCATAAAATCACCCAAAATACTCGCAAAGATGTCAAATAATTTGTAACTCAATATCAAGGCAATAAATATCGGTTTATTGCTTCGATGACAGCGTTGCGTAACTTTACGCCGGCACACGATGCTATCTACCAGGTAGGTACTTGCTTTATGTTGTCATTTCTACCGGATTTTGGTTTAGAAACAGGGTTTTAGTGATTTATTTTTGGCGGTTATTGTCTTTGCTAAGGTAAGGGAAGAATGAACGTACTGTAGATGCAGCAGAAATGCGTTGAGATGGATGCGTGGAGTGATAAGGAGGGATAAGATAAGGAACGAGTACATCAGAGGAAGTATGAAAGTATCCAATCAAATTAAAATAATATTCTGCAGTCGGCTTCGTGTTCTTGAGTGGAGACTGCGACCTAGCAAACGTAGTGTTGGACGCCCTCCAGCCAGGTGGGATGACGATCTGCGAAAGACTGCTGGCAGATGCTGGATGCGGCAAGCTGAAGACTGGGCGCTATGGGCTCATTAGGGGAGGCCTTTGTCCAGCTTTGGACTAATATAGAGGTAGGCTGATGATGATGATAACGCGGCTTCGTACGCGTTCTTATTATGGAAACTTTTCAAGGCTATTACTATCCCATGGGAACATGTTTATGGGATGAAAAATAGCCTAGTATATGCCTATAATAATAATTTATTCCTAGGCTAGATAGAACTACGTACTATACATACTAACTATTCGAAAAGCCGATTTCATTCCGACCCTTTCAGTCGTTTTTGCAAGAAAGAGTAAAAAATATACTTAGATACAAACTTTCGCGTTTATCCTAATCACTACATAGTATAAAACAAAGTCGCTTTCTCTGTCCCTATGTCCTTGTGTCCCTTTGAATGCTTAAATCTTTAAAACTTCGCAACGGATTTTAATGGGGTTTTTTTAAATAGATAGAGTGATTCAAGAGGAAGGTTTATATACTTACAATACAACCGTGTGAAGCCGGGGCGGGTCGCTAGTAATATTATAAACGCGAAAGTTTGTAAGTGTGGATGGATGGATATTTGTAACTCTTTTACGAAAAAACTACTGAATAGTCTGGAATAACACATAGGCTATATTTTATCCCGGAATTCCCACGGGAACGGGAATTATGCGGGTAAAACCGAGAGTCCCTACTAGTTTTATTATATTAGTAAGGATGGGGTTTTACCCATAGACTATAATAATTTTTAGTATTTATAGGATTTTAATTTTGCAACTGTACATTTCAATAATTAATTGTGCATTGGGTTGCATTTGAAGCCAACGTTGGTCAATTCACTTCAGTGAACACATCGGTGTAAATGCAGCCGACTGAATAGTGCGCAGTGACCAGTTTAAAACATTTTTAATCAGGTTTATTGGTGCTATTGATTTATTTTTAAATGCATGTTTTTTTATTGATGCTGTAATTTTAGTGCGTAATAAAAGTTCTACGACGATTTAACCTGTTTTCGGAGCCGAGTTAACCGAGAGGTTAAAATCTGTTAATAATTAAGGGTAAGTGCGGGTTATGTGAATGCGATTAGGTGTTGCAATTTTTTCGTAGTTTTTCCTTTATTTTGATAAATATACGAATAGATTGAAAAGGATCATGATATAAATATGTCAGTAGTATGAAATCGCTCTCAGTGATGAGGCCACCTATTTTGTAATTTTAATTCAATATTATAACAAGTTTTTATACGTGAGTACAATAACAGAAATATGAACATAATCTATGATAATATCAACTTTCTAAGCATCACGGTTCTTGTGATAGAGATACAGCCTGGTACAGAAGGATAGCGGAGTCTCAGTAATAGGGTCCCGTTTTACCCTTTGCATACGGAACCCTAAAACAGAAAAAACTCCCGAGAATAAAAAAGCTCTTATACCAATGAGAGTTACGTGAAAAGTTTTCTCTCATCATGTTCCAATAAAGTAGCAAATAAACCAATGATAAAATCGAAATTTCAACAGTTCGTAACACGTAACCTCGATACTAAAACGACACCATAAACCAAAATCACTCTAAATTGGCGCCAAAAACTCCCTTAAATGTACAAAAGCAAATAAACGCGGGAAAACGGTGTGACTGACGCGGCGATAAAGTACAGCTCTTTACGACGGGCCGCATTCACACCGCGCCTTGGTGTAACCAACTGCCCACTTTGTGTGTTTTTACTAAGAGAGAAATACACTGGCCTGGAAAAAAAGTGTCACAAAAGAATCACTAAATCACTAACACTACATAGTTAGTAAACAAAGTCACTTTTTCTGTCCTTATGTATGCTTAAATCTTTAAAACTACGCAACGGATTTTGATGAAGTTTATTTTAATAGATAGAGCGATTCAAGAGGAAGGTTTATACGTATAATAAAACCGTGCGAAGCCGGGGCGGGTCGCTAGTTTTTACTCAGAAAGAAATACACTGGCCTGGAAAACTAAGTGTCACAAAAGGAGCACTAATTAGAACATAAGGTTCATATACATAAATAAAATATAAACGATTTATTTCATTCATTCATTTCATTTTCATAATAGGTACGATAAATTATTCTTTTCCGGCCCAAGGTTGTCTGGAAGAGATTGCTAATCTCTCTTGTATTGCTGTGCGATAAAGTCTATCAGATATTAGATTTCGCTGAAATATTTCTTAGATCTTTGTAACATGCACTTAGATGAAATTCGTAAATTTCGTAACTCTAAACAATTTCTGTAAAATAACTAAGACTTAAATTAACAAACTGTGGAATAAACCGATTCTGTCGGCAATTCGGTATTACGCTTAATTAATTGATAACATTCTCAAATTAATGAACCAGTCTTTTAATAAAGACTGGTTACATTGAAAGCTATGCTATAAACAATATATCACTATTTATGTAGTATAAAACCAAGTCGCTTTCTTTGTCCGTCCCTTTGTTTGCTTAAATCTTTAAAACTACGCAACGGATTTTGATGCGGTTTTTTTTAATAGATAGAGTGATTCAAGAGGAAGGTTTATTTATACGTATAATAAAACCTATACATACATGTATACTAGTATTTGTCCGTCAAAAATAGAAGAAACATTTTGAAATAAGCTTTTTCAAGTTCAAATTTATTTATTTTTCTGTCACATCACAATATAGGCTTAGTTGATAGAAAACATAACGCAAGTTTCGTTCATCGCATCTGTGGTAGTTTCATTTTGTCCATATTAGGAAGAGATACGAAAACACGAGTTTTCTGGCCACCAAGAGCAACTTCGTATCTCTTTCTAAACTAGACCAGTTAAAACTATTACCTACAGATGGATTAAAAAAAGCTTATGATAGTTTAACATACTGAACGTCTGGATTTTGGCAATTCCTTGGTTTAACGTAGGTAATATGATGAAATAAGTGGCGGCTCTACTTAAGCTACTGTTTACGTCTTAAAATCAAGGAATAGAAAATCCTTCGTATATCTCTCAGTGAGGAACAACCCTTTCAAAGAATAGCTCCAGTAATTAAATCTTCTCGGCGGTAATTATACGATACCATCGCACTGGCCTTAGACCTTTAAACCATGGTAATTTCGACGTCACCACAATCAATTCTGTTGGCTTGGCTGTCTGGGGGCGGGTTCGATTCCCGGACTAGCACGGATTGTGCTCATAAACGTAATTACTATGTAGTTGGCACTGGTAGTGTTAACGACGAAAATCTATGCACAAATTTCCATAATAATTTGCGAAGCAAAGGAAAAGCGAAACTTAGCAGTGAACGCATTATGTATAGTAAATCAATATCTTTATTTCTTTAAGCTTACAAAATAAGTAATTAAATTAATAGAAAAATTTAATACTATAGGTCTATAATTATGAAAATAATATAATAAAGTGATAATTGATTTCCCCTTCGCTTCAATCTTTTGTCCATAAGTGGAAGAAGCGAAAAATAAACCACTAGCACGTGTATTACTTATGTGTCTAATACATGTTTGCCTTATAAATACTCATAATATAATAAATAATAATAATAATAAATAAATAATTCCGGACAGTCCACACAGCATCATCTAGCCCCAAGCTAAACAGAGCTTGTGTTATGGGTACTAGATGACTGATATACTTAATACAATATACTACTTAGATAGATATTTTTTATTATACATATTCAACACCCAGAACAACGAAACAAATTTCTGCAGATCGTGCACAAATTTTGTTCCGAGGCGGGAATCGAATAACACAAGCTCTGCTTAGCTTGGGGCTAGAAACTTAGTAAATTGTTGAATATTATTTTCTAATTTATTCCTGTTAAATCATGATATTCATGATAATTATCTAAGATGCGGTGAAACTATTTTGATAATTCTTTTTCATTTGAAAAGTGGTTTTTGAGTTATCCTTAATAATGCTAAAATACGCATTATCACTACATAGTATAGAACAAAATCGCTTTTTCTGTCCCTATGTCCCTATATCCTTGTCCCTTTGAATCCTTAAATCTTTAAAAGTACACAACGGATTTTGATGCGGTTTTTTTTAATAGATAGAGTGATTCAAGAGGAAGGTTTATACGTATAATAAATACGTGCGAAGCCGGAGCGGGTCGCTACTTAAAGATAACTCAAAAACCACGACTTAAATAATTTGAAGACAGAGACATCATTTTTTTTTTAAAACACGCCAGTTTATTTGGTTTATTAGTTTCGTAGCTATATCATCACTACATAGTATAAAATAAAGTCGCTTTTTCTGTCCCTATATCCCTATATCCCTATGTCCCTTTGAATGCTTAAATCTTTAAAGATACGCAACGGATTTTGATTTGGTTTTTTTTAATGGACAGAGTGATTCAAGAGGAAGGTTTATACGTATAATAAAACCGTGCGAAGCCGGGGTGGGTCGCTAGTGACTTATAAAAAACCGTATGGATTGTATTTAGTTTATCAATAATCTCCTTCTCAAACACAAGCTTGGGACTAGATGATGCTAAGTAGATTTCCCCGCAATATTTATTTTATTTATATTTTACCATGGAATAAATTGATTTCACATACACTGCTAGTTTTATCCACAACCCTATCGCTAGCTGAGTACATAACCAGCGATGAATGTCGTACAGATTGCTCCTATCGAGGGTGTAAGGCAAACGCGTGTAAAATTGAACTTAGATTGCTTCCAATGCGTGTTTGCAGGCGGCTGCATTTACACTGTTATGTAACTTATTAGAATTTACACGATTTTTTTGGATATACGTTACATGAGTTTGTTTTTAAGTTTTCGTACTCAAAGGGTAATACGGGACTATATTACTAAGACTCCTGTCTATCTGTCTGTCACCAGGCTGTATATCATGAACCGTGAAAGTAAGACAGTTGAAACTTTCCCACATGAAGTTTTCCTGTAGCTTCTATAATAAAAAATACTAAAAAATAAAATACATGAAAGCCCCTTAAACTTTTAAGGGGGCTTTCATACATCACACATGTTGTGTTAGCAGTTTTTATATACATAATGGTAAACCACTTCGTGGCCGGTTTTTTTTGTTGACATTTGGTTCTTGTGTACTAGATATAGGTAGATAGACGTAATTATTCTAAGTAGATAGACTTAGAGAAATTAGACATATTCTAGGGATAGACTTAGAGGAATTAGGCTTATTCTAAGTAGATAGATAGATAGAACTTCTTTATCATGTAATCTTTGTCAGCTATGAAAATGACGATAAAGAAGCGATCCTATTGGCCGGCTGGAGACATAGCAGAGTAGCTCACCTCTGGTGGAAAATCAGCAAACGTAGAATTTAATTCAACGATCGGTGTGACAGACAGCCATATAACGCGTTTTATTATGTGTAAACGAAAATTTGATGTACCACGGAACCCACGAGAAACCTGTGATTTAACACTAATAGCCAATCATGAGCTTTTTATTGCTTTTCGTTTTGCGCTTGGTGTTGTGGAATTCCAATAAATAAATAATACTTACTGGGAAATACACAAAACATCATTTGGCCCAAGCTAGGCTGATCTTCTGAGTATTATAGCCGATATAGGAAATTAAATAATACATTAAATTATTAATTAATTAATTAAGATAATGAATTAATTACTTATTTACATTAAGTAAATATCTGCATATCGTTTATCCATTTAATTTTGTCCAGAGGCGGGAATCGAACACTAGAAAGAAGTTCTGAGGTAACACACTTAAAAGAAAACAGCCGAGTTAAAAACCTTCGTCTTTTTTAAGTTAAAAACTATATCATCATAATCAGCCAAGCGACTTCCACAGCTGGACATATAGGTTTGATAAGATTTAGATGTACTTTAATTATTGTTTGAATGTCAAAAAAGTACAAAAAATTATTAATTCATTCATTTATCGGCGTCCTTTAAAGATCAATCAATTAACATATTTGAGCAGCCCGCATCCAGAACATAAATAAAGATTTTAATATTTGAGAATTATTATTCCTTGTTTGAATAAGTATAGGTAATACTTAAAAGGTAATAATTATCTAAAATACACGTGTCTTTTATATTCGAGAAGGAAAATACCGTGAGAAAATTCTCGGATTTATCAGCTGTTGCTTA
Organism: Eupithecia centaureata; assembly: GCA_944547425.1. Classification (NCBI taxonomy): domain Eukaryota; kingdom Metazoa; phylum Arthropoda; class Insecta; order Lepidoptera; family Geometridae; genus Eupithecia; species Eupithecia centaureata. Next base: position 2,536,297 of record OX155702.1, on the reverse strand, counting down.
CTTGGAAGTGTAATAATAAATAAATAGTAAATGAACTACTACTTATCTATCTACCTACCTATTTAAAATGATGCGTTGGTACTAATATTTTTCTTATGCAAGTGGGACGATCTTCATTCGACTATACTTTTGTGCTTTTTTATTTTTATAAGAAAACAAAGAACATTACAATCAAGGAATAGACACAATTTAAAGTGCAAATATACAATAATTTAGCAACAGCAGACGGTTACAAACAGTCTAGAGGTAGCTCATCTGATACATGATACATATCAATACCAGTATTATATTTTATCAATATTTCATGGTTTAGTAACAGCCTTTATGAGCGAGGGTAGTTCATATTCGAAATAGAAAAGTTCGTAGAGTTGTTTAACTAACCCTAGATTTAGTATTCGTAAAAATAAAAGTTTCCTTAATTCCGAGTCACAGTACTCTTTAACCGATAAATAAGACAATCACGAACGAAGCAAAATAAGGAAAAATCCTGCCGCACTTTGAAGCAAAAATAAATACTTGGGGTAAAAAAATACACTGAAAAAATACTTAGTCGCTACTTTTCTCATTGAAGACTCAATGGGGTGAAATACACCCTTCTTTCTTTGAATGTCACAATGACTTGGAGTTTTTATTTGAAACATAAAGTAAAGGTCTTTTAAAAGACCTCTTTGACATAGTGAGTGAATAGGAAGAGATGCTGGTTTGATTCAAATAATATTTAATCATTAGACAATCTTTAAAACGAATACAACGATTAAATATATTGAAAACTGTCTTGATTGTCTGTCATTTGTTCAACCCATTATAAGAGGTAATTACTATCTATTACTTTAAACAAACGATTCCAAATTTAAATTCAAAGCTGGAACTTAGCATTTAAACTAGGCATCTTCTCTAATAGAAACAATTCGAAATTCAAAACTTCAAGAATAGCCAACTTATTAAAAGGAACAGTTACAATATTCGCTTTGTACTGATACAGACATCGGCAGAATCAATTAAAAGTTACTGTTGGAGTGTTGCCAACTCGGTGTTACTAAACAATTACACAAAACAAACCAATCTAAGCCCTGTATTTATAGGGAAAAAACACAGAATTGTGTGACAGTTTGCAGAAAACGTATGCCGGACGTTTCGAAAAGATTTTACTTTTTAGAACTAGACGTAACTTCAGAGTGTCTTCTAGAGAGTTACAGATACTATAGCAACACTGCGGGAAATAGTAATAGTCCTCATTAAGGGAAAGCAAATGCAAAGAATAACAATTTAAAAGTAAATAAATACAGCGTGGTAACACAAGCTTTGAGTAGCATATTTGTGGCTAGAAGGTGCTGTGTGGATTTTCCAAAATAAAATAAGAAATTAAAAAAATGTTGGTAGTATTCTGGGACGCTTCTGATTGGTTAGTTGAGCTATCTGTAGACTGTTTGCAACGGTCCGCAGTTAGCTCAATTGTTTCAATTGTATAAACTCACGTAACTCTAAAGTTTTCATTCCTTTATTGTAATTTACTTTGTTACTAAATAAAAAATGCTGGACAGATCCACAGATCATCTAGCGCCAAGCTAAGTAGGGCTTGTGTTATGTGCTTTATATAGATGAATGATAGGTATGACTTCATAGAATACATAACATAGATCGACTTATTAGAACTGGAAATTTGCTAATAATATTTTTTTTTGTATCGGAAAAAAAATCATTGAATTAGAAAAAATCGTATAACAAAAGTTGTTAGTCTTGATGTACCCAAGTCGCCTTTTCGAGGTTAATCATTAAACACCTATAACCCTGTATACATAGAAAACACCCAGAACTCTAAAATAAATTAATACTTGTAGATCGAATAAACATTTGTCTCAAAAGGGGAATCGAACCCACAACCTCTCGTAGGCATCTTTGCCCGCCGCGCCACATCGGTCCTCAAACAGACAACAAATAAAACATAATGAATGAACTGGTATGGAATATGGCACCTAAAATCACTACATCAAAGTCGCTTTTTCTGTCCCTATGTCCCTATATCATTATTTCCCTTTGAATGCTTAAATCTTTAAAACTACGGAACGGATTTTGATGCGGTTTTTTTTAATAGATAGAGTGATTCAAGAGGAAGGTTTATAGGTATAATAAAACCGTGCGAAGCCGGGGCGGGTCGCTAGTATAAAATAAATAAATAACACAGCATCATCTAGCCCCAAGCTAAGCAGAGCTTGTGTTATGGGTACTAGATGACTGATATACTTAATACAATACATTTACATAGATAGATATTTCCATTATACATAGAAAACACCCAGACCAATATCTCGATATTTTACCAGTGAAATGAAATCTATCAATCGAACTTCTGTTTATTTTGTTTTTGGTCAAATATATCAAATATACATATAATATATGCCCGCGGCTTCTCACGCGTTGTACTATGGAATCGTTTCAAGACTATTTATATCCCATAGGAACTGATTATTCCAGGGCTAGAACTACGTCTATTCAAAATTTCAGCCCGATGCGTTCAGTAGTTTTTGCGTGAAAGAGGAACAAACATCCATCCATACAAACTTTCGCGTTTATAATAATTAGATAGTAGTAAGGATATATCCCGCCAATTATGAAGGAATCCGTTGACAGGAAGTCGAAACCGTAACTACCACAGCTCCATTTGAGTCAAAAGATAGCAAAATAAACAACTTAGCTACGAGGTAATAAAGTTCAACAATATTTTGGCGCCAGCATATAAAACGACATTCCAATGGTTAATTTAAATTTGAATGGATGAAATTTTAGGTGCCAGAAATAAATTGGTGGAATATTTTTAAGACTTTTATGACATAACCACATAACAAAATAATTATGACTTTCGCTCGCGATAAACACAAAACATAATTTTGCATAACGTAGGAGTTCGTTTTTTAGGGTTCCGTGCCCAAAAGGTAAACGGAAATCTATTACTAAGATTTCACTGTCTTTCCGTCCGTCTATCTGTCCCAGGCTGTATCTCAAGAATCGTGATAGACAGTTGAAATTAAAAAAAAATATGTATTTCTTTTGCCGGTATGACAATTAAAACAACAAATAAAAAACAGTTTAAAATAAATATTTTAGGGGGCTCCCATACAACAGATATGCTGACTTTTTTGACGTTTTCCTTATAGATAACGGTATGAAATAGAACCCTTCGAGCCCAAGTCCGAATTTCACTTTATGTTTTTCATTTACATTCCAAAATATTTTCTCTAACATTTCCAATAGTCGAAAACTTTCTCTCGAGTTCCAATTTCATCTACGGAACCCAAAACCCATCTTCAGTCATCAAACATCACTCGAACCCTTAGGGCATGTATTCACCTGCAAGCGACCCCCTTACCCCTTAGACCCCCCTTAAAACCCCCGGCCTATTGTGACGGCCAGACGCGTCGACACCCCTAGACGGCATCACTATACCTCTAGATAGTTATGGATAGGTACACGTTCATTTGAGGGGTTCCTGTGGATGCAAATTGTCCACAATTTGGCATGTTTTAAGAAACTATGAACCGACTTTAAATTCATTGAAGCAAAAATAAGAATGTGACATAGCTTCTGCCCCGCAAAAGTAAATTCATCATCATATATTAGCATAAGAATAAATAATAACTGGGTAGAACTCTTCTTTGATCTAGTCCCAAACGCCGCCATTTATATACCTACTTCCCCCTTCACCTCGTTACGCCCCTCTGTCATCCAGGTGGTTTGCCAGGGTGTCTATTCTTATGTTATTAGTATAAATACCAACTGGCCTGAGGGCGTCCTGCACATTTGAAGAGTTGCGGTCTCCACTCGTGAATACGTTTACCCAAGCGAATGTCGGTTCTTTGCGAGATATGGCCGGCCCACTGCTACTTTAGCCTGCTAATTCTTTGAGCTATGTCATAACATTGGTTCTCTGTCGTATGTATTCGTTACGGATCCTATCCTTCAGAGAAACTCCTCACATACTCGTAGCTCTTTCCAAAGCTCGCTGAGCGACTTTGAACTGATGGACCACCATGAGTGTTCAAGTCTCAGCTTCGTGGTCTTGTCATCATAGATCTAAGTATTGAGTTATTTTGCTATAAGACAAATTCAATATTTTTTAAAATAATATTTGTGATGTATTCATTTTAGTTATAGCTTACACTGTTTATTGTGAAAACTTAATAGGTAAACTTTTTTCTTATCTTATCATATATTATTATTTTTATTTTGCTCATGGACATTCATAATGAAATAAAATAGTTGTCAAAGATTTTGCAATGTGGTTTTTGATATCGTTTGTTGCCGTCAACGTTTGTTTTGATCTTTTCTCGCAATATTTTCTTGAATATGTTCATTGATAAGCAGTTTTTAATATTAACTGGTAGGATTTATCTCAATACAAATCATTTAACAAAGTTTTAATGTGGTAGAGACATGTATTGTTGTACCTAGCAATAGCAATGAATGTTACGTTGTCTAGTTAGGGTGAGGCCCCCCTAAACGGTCCTCGTGCCTTTGTTCGCATCCAGACGGAGGGTTCTGTTGTCTGTCTGTCTGTTGACGTCACTTGCAGATTCGCTGACGAATGATTTGATGTATATACCAAATTTTTTGAGATTCTATACAGTCTGATCAGGCTTTACCTTGAAAACAGAGATTTTGTATCATGAGTGGAGTCCAAAATTAATGAGAAAAGATTTATTTAGGCTTATTTTTTTTCGATGGATTTGCATAATTGATAGATTCAGATACCAAGCTGGTTTTTAAGAAAAGACTGTTTACACTAAGACCCTGTATAATTCATGGTTCTTTGAACGTCGAGGGGACGCTTCCGACTGGTATTGATATGGATCAGCTACCTCCGATTTGTCTGCAACAGTCTGTTGTTAGCTCAATTGTTTTCATTGTAGATAATATATCGTTTCTCAGCGTTGATTGTAATTTTCTTTTAAAATTAATCTCTAGGAGTTAAAATTATAAGATAATATAAGTAACTATTTATTGAATGGGTATTTATCGCGTGTGTTTACCTGTTTATATTGTGATGTGTTTACACTACTAACTTTAAACTTTAGGTAAATAATGTAAAAAATCTATCTATTTAAATCAAAATCTCTCTTTAAATTATCTTCAGTTGATTTTATTTAATGATCCAGTTTAATCTGATATTTACATAGAACGTTTAAAAAAACCTATTTCGTTGATGAGTTTTATGTAAACTTTGTCAAAGAAAAACACAGACACGATTGACTCATAATTGCCATTTCTTTTTAGCAAAAGCGTTTTAGTAAAAAGGTTTCTTTACTTCATATTTTGACAGAATTAAATTATATTTCACATGATACATAAAGTTGTTTCTATGATCCAAGATAAACAAATATTTTTACTTATAAATATTATTTTTTGCTTTGTGTTACGTACTAGCAGCGCCTCGCGGCTTCACTCGCATAAAAAAAATATGAAAAGTAGCCTATGTTTTATGTCAGATCTAGAACTTTGGGTATTCAAAATTTCAACGCGATTTGTTCAGTACTTTTCGCGATTATAATATTAGAATGATTTGACACAATTATTAGTATTGCCGAGTTGGACGCGGCGTTAGAATAGACCTCTCAAACTCAACCCTTGAATGTTGTAACGGTTGACTAAGGGACCCAAAGGAAAGGCAACAGCTTCCTTATGTGTATTTTAACCCTCATCTGTTGAGGAGGGTTATTTTCACTCATTATTTTACTCATAAAAATTATACCTATTGGCAAAAATACGTTTTATAGGTAATTTTAAAGAATAACATATCGATATTTTTTTGCAAAATCTAAAAACCGGTTATTAATTTCGATATTATATATTCGATAATATCTCAAAAAGTAATAGTGTCTGATATTGAAAAATATATATTACGGGATGTTCTATGTCCAGCAGTGGACTAATAGGTTGATGATAATTTTATGGAAACACGAGAAACACCAGCATTCAAATTTGATGATTCTTTGTTTTTAAATAAACAAAGAATCATCAAATTCGGTTAATCTAGAAAAAAAAAGTCATAGGCATGCCATATAAAAATACAGTCGAAGTATGAACCTCCCTCTTTTTTGAATAGAATAGAACATTTTATTTTTGAAGTCGTTGACAAAAAAACTTACTTAATTATTTAATAGGTACTAAAAACTTCTTTCCACACTTATTGTTTCCAAGTTAAGGGCGTCACTTGCCCTCAAGGCACTCCCTTAACCCTTAAACTTAACCGATCGAAGCAGATAACCTATCTCCACAATTAACCCGTCAGCGAAACCAGAAGTGGCTGGCAGCTGAAGAGGAAACTTATTGGAACTTTCTAGATCTATTGAAATCGGAGTTTCTATAATCTGTGTTCGATGTTTTCAAACAACTCTCAATTCATATTTGGAATGTTGGTAATTGCCCGCCAATAATTCTAGGAATGGTGGAAAAACAGGTTCCTTTTTCAAATTCGAGTAATTTTACCTATGGTGAAAGGATTAAAAGTGACAAAATAAGCAAGTATGATAAATAAAGCAGGAAAGTTTACACATCGTCATCTAGCCCCAACCTAAGAATAAAATTAAGAAACGTTCTGATGATATTTAAATTATTGGTAGTAAATATTTATCCCGAGAGGGGGGAATTGAACCAGCAACGTTCTGCGTCACAAAAGCTTCGTTCACTGTGCCACAGAGGTCTTACAACTTTGATTTTTATATTCTACGTTAGTTTTATTTGAAACACATCCAATTTCGACCAATTTTCGACTGTCGATGTTTTATTTTAAAAAATAATCGCCAATCCTTAGATTCATGTTAAAAACAATATTATCAAATGACAAAAACAAAAAAGCACTTCTTTGCTGATGAAGAAGACCGGATGTTCCATTATATACGATCCGAACTATGCGACAGAAACTACAGGGTGTTAGTTTTCAACGGAATGTTTCCAATTTGCCAAACTATTTGGTATCGCTTCTAAAGGGTGGGTTCTAAAAAGTTTCGCGTTTAAATTTCGAATTGCTGAAGTGTCTGTTTCATCATGGTCCGGAATGTGATTTATTTTGAATTTCGAAAAACCTTTTCTCATGTGAGTGTCATTTCATAATTTGTCTTTTTGAGAATAATTGAATATTGTTAAACGTTCTAACCCTAAATGCGATGTAAATTTATAGCTTAGATAACGTCTGCCATTCTAAGTGTTGTCCATCGATTTACTTAACAACTAGCTTCCGTCCGCGCCTTCGCACGCGTTCATCCGGAATTACAGGTAGCCTTTATGTTAATCCAGGTCTAGAACTACTTCTATACAAAATTTTATAATTGAATAAAATAAATTAATTAACTGGAAAATCCACACAGCATCATCTAGCCACGATTTAAGCAGAGTTTATAGTATGGGTACTAGATGACTGATACCTACTTAATAAAATACATTACATAGATATTTTTATACATGTAAAATATCCAGAACCCCGAAACAGATATTTAATCATACAAATATTTATCACAAGGCAGGAATCGAACTCAACCTCCTGCGTCGCAGGCGGACCTTCGCCAGCCGTGCCACATTGGTAGTCAAAAAAAAAAATACATCAAATATTTCCTTACGATTTTATCTCTGTATGTGACTTAACCCTACACGTGCCTCGGGATTGAGTATCAATCTTTACAAAGCGGTTCTTCACGAATCCCCAAGGCTCTGCCATTCATATTCTAATGGGGGAAGAGTTCAATAGATATGTTAAAATGAACATTCAGTATTACAAAAGTCGGCGATTGTCTACCGATCAATGATAAACTATCATATCTATTTTTAGAAAAAATCGAGAGAGTAATAAAAATAATATAATAATAATGCTAGACAATTCACACGTCGCCATCTAGCCTTAAGCTAAGCAGAGCTTGTGTTATAGAGGTAGGTAGGGGAGAAGGAGGCACATTAGGACACTTTTTAAAGAATAATAAGAAGAAAGAATAATAGGTCATAGAGTTTTTTGTTTTTAAAATTTTTGTATGTTTTATTCGGTAAAAACTATATTCGTATTTTACCTTTACAAATCAATAATAAAATAAACATGTTTATTGAGTAGATTATGCAAAATTTTCATTTTAGTAAGACACTGACAATGTCCAAAACTGCCCCCCTTGGGGGGTAGTTTAGGACGCTACTGGGTATGATAATATGATAGTAATAAAATCTTTAAAATTAAATATTTGAGTAATTATTTCATTATTATGAAATGCTTTAGTTAAAAACTATAAATTCTTCAATTATCACAATTAAATTCGTACATGACATCAACCAAACTTAGAAACTATGAAAATGCAGTTACTCAAACATGAAATCTTTAAACATGTAGATTATTATGCGTCATTTATTATTAGGATAAATAACACACACAGTTTAAATCTTGAAAAATCTAATCTAAAAGTATCGCAGCAGTTCTGGAAGGGCTTTCATTCATTGGGTGATGGGAGCTTTGTCAGGATGATCCAATATTAATATCAACCACTCATCTTCTTTTCTTTTCTACCATTCAATACCAGCAATTTTATTCATTTCCCAAGCCTCTGTGTATTTTTTAAATCCTTAGTACATTGGTACGCCAACAAACTGGTTTAATTGATATTAAACTATAATTTATCTTTGATGATTTTAAAATACTTATATTTTTCCATCATAACTTCTTCTTTTGTAAATAACTGATTGATGCTATATTTTTCTTATATTTGCTTCGGCGATAAGCAACTTAAAACAAATGAAAACTTTTTATATTACCAATCACACATGTCCTAAAGTGCCCCCTAATATCTAGTCCTAACCTACCCCAAGGGGTCATTAAAAAAACTTTGTGTCACAATTTTTTTTTTTATTACTTTAGAAACGAATACGGTAGGCTCTATCCATGCATGGATACCCAAACTTAATAGAAACTATAAAAAAACATATGATTTATTCTCAAAGTCACCAAATAAACCCTTACGGAGTTCAGATGAATAATTTACTCCAGCCAACGGAAAACCCGACCTGCTAATAAAATCAGTTTTACAGCTGACAGCGTGGTGAATGATATGTCATGGTTTGTAGTAGTAGTGTTGAATACTAAAATGCATTTTCTTCCAAAAATATGTCGATGGTTTTGGAGTAATCTCCAATGTCTAAAGGTGCCCCTGTCCTAAGCTACCTCCTTCTCCCCTACTAAATATATATAGTTATAAGTGATATTTTTATTTTTAAAATTTACATAACACTTTCTAAAATTGTGAAAGTTTGGATGGATGGATGGAAGGATGTTTGTTACTTCTCATGCCAAAAATGCTGAACGGATCGGGCTAATATGAATAGACGCAGTTTTAGGCCTGAAATAAAACATAGGCTACATTTCATAAATTTTCACGCGAGTGAAGCCGCAGGCTCAGTTAGTCTATTATATAGATACCTAAAGTTCTTGGCTAAAGTAAAAAAATATACCTAAAAAAAAGATACCTATTTGGGTCATTCCATTGTGACGGGTGGGACATTCTAACTCCTTTTTGCTCAAACTTCATGTAATTTCTCAGAAACGGCCTTTGCAACCGGCTTAAAAATAACAACAAATTGAAGCTAGATATTTGTTTCAAATGATAATATCAAGGGACAGACTCTAATATCTCATTTAGCGTAGAAAATTAACTTCTTGTAAGCGTGACGGGTGGGACACTCATGACACCCGCCTGTCTGAGTAGGTGGCTTCACATCCCAAAACAAGACAAACCATTAATATTTTGTTTAGCAGTTTTCTCATATCATCATCATCATCATCATCATCAACCTATATTAGTCCACTGCTGGACATAGGCCTCCCCCAATGAGCGCCATTGCGCCCTGTCTTCAGCTTTTTGTTTTCTCATATGTTGTTTCTTAAAGACTAAGGTACTATTTATTGATAAAATTAAATTCATTCAACTAATAATTTTCGAAATAATGCGTCTTACAGTGTGTGACGGGTGGGACATCAATTCGTGACGGGTGGGACGAGTAACATTGAAAAACATAAAAGTTCGTGAATAAAACATAAGAAACTGTTCGAAATGCAATTTATTTAGGGGACATGTATAAATCTAATTGGGGATGGTATAAATTTATTGCTAACACTGTTTTAGAGCAGAGAAAAGCTAAATATGTCACCAGGTTTGTATCTCATGAACCATGATAGTAAGAAAGTTGAATTTTCACAGATTATGTATTTCTGTTGCCGCTATAACAACAAATACTAAAATAACAGAATAAAATTAATATTTTAATACTTAATTATTAATTTAATTCTGTTTTTCTCCCATGAGACAGACATGATTTTTGTAGGAAACCCTTCGCGCGCGAGCCCGACTCACATTTGACCGGGTTTTTTCTATAATTATTAGCTTTTAACTTCTCCTATACTTTCTCTGTCTTTTCGCGGGATTCATGGTCTGAAAAACAATTAATACCAATCCAAAATGAGCTTCAAAATCTTAATCATTATGGCAATCTACATACTACAGGTACATACGTACATTCAAGAAATAACGAACAAAAAGTAAGATTTTTGTCACCAAAGCCCATCATAAACGAAATGAATAAATAAATAAACAAAAATAACACAGATGATACACAAATTCATCCAATTTTTATAAGGTCCCTCATCTCCGTGACGGGTGGGACATCATTTCCATACTTAATATTTCCATGCGTAATTACTTTATCAATATTCTTTTAAGCTGAAACTATAGCCCATCGCATAATTGTTACTTTTGCAAAGCTGGAAAACAATAGGTTTGATATTCCCTAGTCAGGCTAAAAAAATATATGTTTTGCCGTGACGGGTGGGACAGGAGGTATGCATTTAGTTGAACCCCCACAACTTTTTACCAAAAATAATCTCTTGTGATATCTTAACGCTGTTTAAAACTCCACAAATTGCATTTTCTTTCTGGATGAACACTTTTTACAATGGCTAAATAAATGGCGTAAAAAAGTACTGCTAACTTAAGATAAAACTACAGTACAATAGACAACTGCACTACGGTTGACTTCATGAACACTAAAAACTACGAAAATCGTAAAAAAAATATAAAAAATGGCCAGTTACTGTTGAATTAGTTCAATGGCTTTACTATAGTCATATATTCAAGTCTCAACTATGCAATTTATTTTTTTGATCTGGGGTGTCGTCTTCGCTGGAATGACCCTAAAGTTCTTGGCTAATGTAAAAAAATACAAAAATGTTTGTACATAAAAACAACCAGTAGTTTGTATATAAAATCAACCGAAAAACCACTCGATAAACGATAAAGAAATCTTTATTTATCGCGAGAAAAATGTTTGTACATAAAAACAACCAGTAGTTTGTATATAAAATCAACCGAAAAACCACTCGATAAACGATAAAGAAATCTTTATTTATCGCGAGAAAAATTATACATTCAAATAGGGAATACAAAATCGGGTACCTTTTACGATATTTCTTCGAATGTATCTTATCCGGTTCAAATGCCAAACACTCGCACCCCTTTAGGGGTAGAAGAGGGGCGAAGGGGTTAAAGGGGGTGAAAATGAACCCCGGAAGTCTACGGGGAATGGGAACGTTGAATTTTCAATAAAAATAGCTTCGATATTCAGTTGAGTTTTTACGTTTGGATATCTGATATTGGAAAATATGAGTTAATGTATTTCCTCGCTTCTTTAAAGTGTAGATATTTATCAAAGAAACATTTGTAAATCACTGTAGTATTTTATGAAGACCTCTGTGACACAGCGGGGTAGTTTCACCTGCGACGCGGAGGTTGCGTGCGAGTTTGATTCCCGGCAAGGGAGAGATGTTTGTACGCTCTGCAGATATTTAATCTGGATGCTGATTGTTTTTTTAAGTTCTTATAATATAAATTTATCTATGACATCTATGATTCTTTAATCCTTAGTTAGTTTATTTTGTTATCATGTTTTATGAGAAAGTTACGTATTGTAAGTTTTTGATTTATCTGTTTTTTTACTATCGGTGCACAACCTACCCGATTCTTCTTATATCTTTGTCTTCTTATTTCTGTCTATAAGTCTGTACTATGTTTATTTTTTAATTACAAATAGGTAAGCTTTTTTAGCTGTATGATACTTTCTATTTTAATAGGTAGGTACAAAAAAGTGCCCTCGGGCCAGATAAAGATATATTTATTTGTCTAAGAAACGGCACAGGTGGGATGACGATCTGCGAAAGACTGCTAGCAGATGGTGGATGCGGCAAGCCGAAGACAGGGCCAGATGAGGCCATATGCCTCATTGGGTGAGGACTATGTCAGCAGTGGACTACTATAGGTTGATGTTGATGATGATGAAAAGTATTCATTCATTAAATCATTCTATGAAGTATTAAGTACTAGCGACCCGCCCCGGCTTCGCACGGTTTTATTATACGTATTAACCTTCCTCTTGAATCACTCTATCTATTAAAAAAACCGCTTCAAAATCCGTTGCGTAGTTTTAAAGATTCAAGCTTACACAGGGACATAGGGACAGAGAAAGCGATTTGCTTTATAGTATATACTGATATCAGCTATTTATAAAAAAAACTCGTGTTGATATGTCTTAAAGAAAAATTCTTTTAATAGTTAACCCTTCCAACCCGCATCCTCCAGCATCGCAGTAGTAATTAAGCGTCCACTATTCAGAGACAAGTCCAGTTCATCAGGGGTGCACAGACACCCCGGGGGTTACTTTGACATAGGGTTCCGATACGGGGTACAATCTAATTTTCTACAAAAAGGGGATGTAGTGAACCTGTGTGATACACACGGATTTTAAAAGGGCAAGTATTTCATTCGATGGTTTCGTTATTGAAATTTAAAATTCACTTGTCGAGGTTAACAAGAAATATAAGCAAAATCAACAAAACATTATTACAACTAATATTTACACTTACCTATACTAAAATTCCTAAAAATCTGACCCGTCACCAGAAGGCAGAGTACCCAGAATGCTGGCAGCATTGCCACGTTGAATGGCAATGCTAATTCGTTTTTTATTTAAGTACTTATGTACCTATTTTAATTTTGATAATAAATATTTTAATTTTGATTTTGTAATGAGACGCCACATTTTGGCAGTATACATTGACTCTATAAATAATATTTAACACCTATGTAAAACATGTATATCGAAATAAATATGCTTACCTAACTTTATTTAACGTTCCTCTCAATCCCGGAGCGATCCGGTACCCCTCGGACCTAGGGTCTCGACTCAGAGGGGGCAAATGCATGGGCAAATTCGTATACGTATTTGACCCTCTAGACGCAGGTCTCCATATTTGTACCTCTTGATATCCTCACCCATATGTGCCGACTAGCAGCGCCTCACTTTTATACCCGCGGTAATTCCCGTTCCCGTGGGAATTCCGGGATAAAATATAGCCTATGTGTTATTCCAGACTATAATCTATCTCTATGCCAAATTTCATCCATATCCGTTCAGTATTTTTTGCGTGAAAGAGTAACAAACAACATCCCTCCATCCATTCATACTTACAAACTTTCGCGTTTTTAATATTAGAAGGATAGATCAGCCAGCAGCCCACTAAGTTCACTAACTCTCTCACCCGTGTGTCCCACCCAAAAATCCATAGATGATACGCGACGAACCGTACGCTCACTGAAAGGAACCTTTAGTTGCTTTTAGAAAAACCACTCCCAACCCTACTTCAATGTGTGAAAATTTCTATTGGAAGAATAATTTCTATTTGCTAAGGGCCTTTGTCGATTGCTTGAATGGGACACTTAAGGATTGGACTCTAGCTGGTTGGACACTGCAGCATTCTATACTCTAATTTAAAATCATAGATATTTTTTGTAAAATATGACATTTGTGACATAAAACTTTACAAAAACTGATAAAATTAACAGACACCAGCAGGGCAACAACTAAAAACCAAAACAAAAACTTTAATAACACATAATTGCTCAAGCACAGCATAAAAGATGCAAATTCGATTTCGGGAACAAATGAGAGACCAATGGAATGATGAGTGACAGTTGTCAAAACGACGAATTGTTTGGAGCTCCTGTAGCTTGATCTGATGATACCAGTGCCGCAGTGTCGTAAAATATGTTCCACCAAGTTTCCTTTGCTTTTATAACTCTTTGTTTGAATAAATATTAGTAGACGTAGTTCTAGCCCTGAAAAAACACATATGTTTCATCCCATTAATCAGTTCCCATAGAATAAAAATAACCTTGAGATGTTTCCATAGAAATAACACATGCACAAAATAATCTAAAGAATTTCTGTTTAAAACCTATCAACACTTAGTTCCAGGCTGATCTCCAATCTCACTCAAGTGAGGCTTAACCCTTGAGGGTCGAAGTGTCGAAAGGTATTTTCGGTGACTTGACATGATTGGTATTTTTACCGTGAATAGCCTAGTTAGGAGCGAGTTAAGTGACGCGTGAAGTTGATTCTGCCGCTTGTTGGGACATTTCAAGGTATATTCAGGCTTTTGACGGAAAGGGAGAGGTTTTTTGGGTATATTCTAGGCTTTAGTTAGGGTGTGAACAGTATTGAATAGAAACGGAGTGGTTCTCAAATTTTTGGAATATTTTTTTATATAGTTCAGTGAACATTGTCCACTGGTTACTCGAAGCACTATCTCCTTATTTGTGTCATCATAGAGAATAGATCCTAGCATGAACAGTTTGTAAAATGGTTTCTCATCACTACATAGTATAAAACAAAGTCGCTTTCTCTGTCCCTATGTCCCTTTAACGATTAAATCTTTATAACTACGCGACGGATTTTGATGCGGTTTTTTTCAATAGATAGAGTGATTCAAGAGGAAGGTTTATACGTATAATAAAACCATGCAAAGCAGGGGCGGGTCGCTAGTAATGTATATATTGAGCATTCAAAGTGATTTTTCTATTCACTCTCATAAAATTTTTTTCTACATCTTCTCTACGGTTTCTCTCTTGCGTCAACATATGTAGTTGTTTAGAAATCAGAAATCAATAACTTTATTTCTTTAGGCTTACAAAATAAACACTCAGACAATTAATTTGCAACTATACATAATTATCAAAATAATATAAGAAATTAAGTGTTAATTGATTTTATCTTCGCTTTAATCTCTGTTCTAGGTGGCTATTGTTGGCTTTATAGTTAAGTACCATCAAAAAGTGCTATACAACACGATTCTAAACAGTTCCCCTGAACAGAAACACTTCGTGAAAAGAACAGTGGAACAAGGCACGTAGGAGTTTTCACATCACAATGCCCGCACAGAAAGTTCCGAACACGTTACAAAGTCGAGCTAATAGCCAATGACGATAGTTTCAATCTGAGGAGGTTCATTTCACTTAGAACTGTTTTAAAATCTATTCGAATTCGTTTTACTTTTAAAAATCGAACAGATAAGTAGTTAAGGGTTATTTTGCTCGATGTAGCTTTCGTATTACAATGACCGTGATAGGCCTATTGTGATCACCACATTATGTGTTTACCCTTGAAGATGCGACGTTCATAATTCGTCTCTTACTCAGCTGCTAGGAACTGTAGGATTTTCTTCTGGGTTTATTAGCTCTTTTGGGTTTAGTAGATGCTTTCCCGGAAGAATACTATGTCCAGCTACTATGGACTAATATCGGTAGACGATAATGATGATGCATTTGGAAAAAATGGAATATATTGATCATATAATATCTGTGCTGAAGTAATTCGTGTCAACAGTTGAATAATTTCATAGCGATATTGCCTCGGTTTTTTGAGATGAATTAATTAACCGCTCTCAGCATGACATGGTACTTACTCATCGATTGCACTGTATTTAATAGTTTTGGGACTAAAATGACACATAATTAACTGCTGGACACAGGCCTCCCCTAATGAGCACCATAGCACCTGTCTTCATCTTGCCGCATCCTGCATCTGCCAGCCGTCTTTAGCAGATCGTCAATTCGTCATCCCACCTGGAGACCTACACTACGTTTTTTTGACGTTTACCCCAACCGTTGTCGGTTTTTCGCGAGATATGGCCCAAAAACATGGCTCGATAATAGGATATTTTGTAAACTGAAATTTTGGTTCTTCCGTCTGAAAAGGTTGCCGACCTCTGTACCCTAGTACAGAGGTACGAATTAGTGGAACATCTCCATGCCGTATGCGACGTATTCTGTGAGCGGGACAGCTGCAACCGTGCAGTTCAGAACTCGGACACGACGTGAAAAACTATCGCTTGAGAAGGTTTTGTTGGACCGAGAAGGCGATGACAGAAGTGCCTTGCACTAACTATAACTTGGTGTTGGTAATGGTGTAGTTCTTTTATGGTAAAGACGAGAGCCCTAGAAAGAAATTTCTTCTTTCTAGTTTGTTCATTTCCTGAAAATATATTTTTAGAAATAGAAAGGGTTTCTACGTGCCAGTCATTTGTAAGAATATATAGATAGGTTTAAGAGATCTAAATACTTTATTGAACAATTAAATAAAAAATAATGACCACTCAAATTTTGCTATATGTATAAAGAGTTGGCAAAATATCAGCGGACAAAATACAGCTTCCAATTCGAATAACTAAAAAACAACGCCTTCCTTTTAATAAACTTGGTCAACAACTAGTCAGCGGGAACTCTAAAACGCAATGTATAAAATGGTCAAGCGCGAGTAACACCTGGACAGTGAAGGTTCTTCATCGTCATCTTAACTATCAATACCTACATGCGGGGCAGCGAGGGAAAGTCTGCCTGCGACATAAAACGTTGCGGGCTTGATTCCCGCCTCTGGACAAATTTTGTCCCGAGGAATCGGGCCCGCAACAACAAGCATTCAATGTTTACAACCATTATTTTTTGGACGATTTTCAATATTTGTCCAATTTTCTGAGTGGTTTCAAGATACTTGTAGATATATTCTAATTTATTAACAACAAATTTTTTAAACTTAAGAATTATCCAGAATTATTGGTAAATTACGTAAATTGTGGCAACTGTAGGTTTCTGTAGGTTGTCTATCCATCATCGCAAATTCTTAAAGTCCAGAAAAAAAAATTTGCAATACAGTCAAATCAAAAATGAAAAATCATTCCGTTTCCTCATAATTCTATTGAACCCTAAAACCAACCCGGCCAATGTTGCAAGCCTGCTAGTCAGCAATTTACCAGATTTTAATAACAATTAAAAATTCAAATGATCAGATTCGTACAAACAGACATTGTTGGCTAAGTTTTGTCAACAGACAGAGTTGGGGGTGTATGCTAACTTTGTGACACAGGGACGGATAACACGGATATAACACACGGGATTTTAGAGGTTATTATTTATAGAATATGATATGTTATGTATCATCACTACATAGTATAAAAAAGTAGATTTCTCTGTCCATAGGGATGCTTAAATCTTTAAAACTATGCAACGGATTTGATGCGGTTTTTTTAATAGATAGAGTGATTCAAGAGGAAGGGTTATGCGTATAATAAAACAGTGCGAAGCCGGGGCGGGTCGCTAGTATATCATAAATTTAGAATAGCGGTCTAGGTTTAATAACCGATTACTCAAACTTAAAACGTGGATATCGTCAGAGTCAACTAAGGGAACCTACTAGAGAATAGGCAGTAGCTTCCTAGTATGCATTTTTAACCAACTTAAATAAGGAAGTTCTCAATTTGACTGAATATTATGTTTTGTCTGATAAGTAACTGTTTTCTGGATTTTTATAGTATCCTTGATAATTCATATTTTTGGTTATAAATCAGAACTTTATTTTTTTAGACTTCCAAAAAAAGCAAATACAAGTAAAATTTTAAGCTAAATAAAATTTTTACTTTTAACACCTCAAATTCGGTCAACAATCTGCCTGCAAAGCGTGGTGATTATGTCTAAATTCCCCTTCTTGGAGGGGGCATGCTCAGACAGAAGTAAAATGAGTTTACTAGGTCTTAAAAACTTTAATTTTACATGAAAAACTTTCAAGCTGATGTTCGCAGTTCATAAAATAGTTTGTCTCAAACGAGCGTATACGATCGCTATTTCAGTGTTCATAAAGTTTTGTATTCTAAACAATGTTGCCAATGATACTCTATGTACAGTGAATTTTCTACATCCATTGTTGCATGCAGAATGGCAACACATCGTAAATTCAACGAATTTCATACGAAGTGCGACGAAATAAAGTTGGAATTGGAATGCATTGACTTTGGTGATTATGGCGTCGACAAAATAGGTTGATAACGCCTTTTAAAATGATATACTGGACAATCCACACAGCATCATCTAACCCCAAGCTAAGCAGAGCTTGTGTTATGGGTAATAGATGAATGATATGCTAGATATAAAAAATTACGTAGGTATATATATATTTTTAATTTTACATAGGAAACACCCAGAACTCCCGAACAAATTAATAAATGACAAGATGATGCTGTGTGGATTGTCCAGAATTATTTATTTATTTACCTATAGCATACTAGCGACCCGCACCGGCTTCGCACAGATGTTAAACATATAAACCTTCCTCTTGAATTAAAAAAAACCGTATCAAAATGCGTTGCGTAGTTTTAGATAAGATAAAATAAGATAAGAAAAAGTTATTTTGGAATGAATTTAGAACAATATAAAAAAAATAAACTTTTTTTATATTGTTCTAAAGATCTAAACATACGTAGGGACAGACAGACAGACGGTCAAAGGGAAGCGACTCTGTTTTGTACTATGTAGTGAAAACTCTAAGTCAGATTATTCGAAAAGTTTCTGCGACAATTACTTCCAAAGTTGAAATTCTTAGCATCAATGTGTCTCAAGTCGTTTGAGCAACAAATTTAAGGATTTCGGAAATTTTGGATGATCCGTAAGGGTTCAGCCGATGCCCTTAAAGTTAAGTTTTAATTCTGCACGAGCCCCCAAGAGTTCTGTATTAATTAAGTTTTCTGTTCTATTCAATGGAATCCGGGAATTTTAATTGCTTTACTAGAAACTTTAGATTCTGGTTGTTGAATGGTGTTTAGTACACAGTACAGTAGATTTTATAATGATTTTAAAATTTTATTTCGAATTTGTTTATATTTATTTGATTTGTTTAATGCATCTGTAGTAGTTTTATTGTCTATTTTAGGAGGAAATGTAAACACTTAAATTAGACTAGTTACACAATTTATTCTGTCTATTTTAGGAGGAAATTTAAACACTTACGAAGTATAATTTCCTGTAAATTACACTTCGTAAGTGCTTACATTTCCTCCTAAAATAGACAGAATAAAACTCCTACAGATGCATTCAACCAAAGCTTATGATAGGAACCTACCTATAACAAACTGAATGTTTGATTTTGGAAATTACTTTGTTAAACGTAATAATATCTTACTATTAGATATAATAAATGGGAAAGTATGTTTGAATGTTTGATAGAATTATAAGTAATCTCCGTAACTACTTATGTTTTTGAATGAAATTTGGTATGTAGATAGTTAAGGACATAGAATAACACATAGGATATATAACACATATAAATAATTTAACACGTAATATTTTTTATTTTTACGAAACTACCCCTAGGAAGCGTGCAATAAATTTCTGAAATTTTACAAATAAATTTCCTTGTGGGCAAAGCCGCGGGACGCAGCTAGTGATGTTAATATGTCGTGATGCTAGCGTACCTCTAATTAGCCCTTTCATCATCATCATCACCAACCTATATTAGTTCACAGCTGGACATAGGCCTCCCCTAATGAGCGCCTTAATTAAGAGTGATACATACTGATAAACCTACTTAAACATTACGTCGACATGTTTGAAAACAACTTAGGAACTTTCACAAATAAAAAATTGTTTAAAGAAAATATTTTCTCAGAGAGATAACATTATATACCCGGCAGTCTTTCATACTAATGGCAATAAAGTCGGATTAGTGCTCGTGCCAAGTGCACTACTCGTGCCCTCGTGCACTACAGGAGTGCATTGGATAAGAATCCAATTCTTATTTAATATCTCGAGCAACATATGGTTGCGAAAAATATGGTTTAGGATCTTCGAATAAGTGCAAGTAATTTCCCGCGGGTTTAAATTTCTTCACAGAAGGTTTAGGATCTTCGAATAAGTGCAAGTAATTTCCCGCGGGTTTAAATTTCTTCACAGAAGATAATCGAAACATTAAGACAAAACTATAGCAAACCAAACTAAAATCAAAATCGTCATAGTTACCCTTATCTCTTACTAGCGACCCGCCCCGGCTTCGCACGGTTTTATTATACGTATAAACCTTCCTATTGAATCACTATCTATTAAAAACCGCATCAATATCCGTTGCGTAGTTTTAAAGATTTAAGCATACATAGGGACATATCCCTATGTATGCTTAAATCTGTAATAGGACATAGGGACAGAGAAAGCGACTTTGTTTTATAACTATGTATTGATTATACCCTCCGTGTCAAAATGGGTTAAGTTAAAATCTCGTGTTTTAATGGAATCGGTAAAATTCCAACATTCCAATGACACAACAATAAAACTAAAATAGAACAGTTCGGTTGTCGGTCAGTTATTTGTGAATTGTGTGTGACACGCTTTGATTCAGTTAAATCTTTTTATAGTTTTTGAACGTTAGTGAGTTTTTGAAACGTTGTTAAAGTTTAGTGTTTTTATTACGGTTCTGAAACCTACAGGACCCGCTTATGCTTTTCCGTCTGTCAGTACGTCAGCTTGCTATATTTCATGAAGAGGTACACAGTTGAAAATGTTGAAATTAACTTATATTTTTCTTACCGCTATAAAGCCAAATAATAAAATAAATTTTCAAATGGAAGGGGCTTAAAGAATTCAAAAACCTGAAATTATATTAGCGACACTGTTTTTATAACTATTGCGAGTAGGTATATCATTTTCTCACAATTTCATGATCTATTGTACTTTGTTACGTGGTAATGCAGCCAGTGTATTGGGGACGCTTCCGACTGGTATTGACATGGATCAATTGAGCTACCTTTAGACTGTTTGCAACCGTCTGCAGTTAGCTCAATAGTTTCAATTGTAAATACTAGTTGTAATTTTTCTATTCCTTTGCTTGTAATTTTCGTTGTTAATAAAGACTTTGTTACATTAAAGATATATTTTACAAAATATTGAAGTAACTACGTCAATATATTTAATACTAGTGAGCTATGTGATCTAATTATGTTATCCTAATAAATAACTTTAAATTGACGAAATAGTACGTCAATTACAAAAACTTACATCAAATACTATATAGAATTAACCCGTTTAACACTATCATGTGTACTATACGTCCACAGCTGGACATAGACCTCCTCTAATAAGCACCACAGCATGCAGCAAGCACTCTGTCTGTCTTACGACCCAATACCTAGTGGTCCCAAACGACGGAAGACTCTAAAAAATCACTACCAAAATAAACACCCGAATATCTCGGTAAGTTGGCAGCAAAAGCTAATAAGTACCAAAACAAGTATTATCAGATAAATCCCAGAAACAACCCACTGACTCACTTTCAAAATGTTTGAAAGCATAAGCCTCGGCTTACATACAAACTGTACGTAACGTCTGTATGTAACGCCCAAAAATACAAACGGTCCGTTGAGCAAACAAGTTCCAAAGCCGTCGGCGATACGGGAACGGACTTGTTGGCGAGCGAAGCGAGTTACGAATATTAGCGGAAACACTGAACAGTAATTTAATTTGATTTGAGTGTTCCTATATTTCAGAAAAGTTACATGCGCCATGATCGCGAAATGTCATGGTAAATAATCCGTTTTAAATGACTTTACTGTTAAATTACATGATACTTTTTAAATTTTGGTTAAATGGTAAGTTTCCATTTGTTATCGAGAAATAGGTTCCTTATAACAAAATAAATGCAGTCTTTGGTCCGTAACAGGCAACAGGCATTTAGCGGATTTTTTCTAGAGTTCATATTTGTGTGTGTGGATTGCGGCGTGTAGTCATTTTCTGGTTCTACCATGACGCGTTGTCGATAAAATAAATAAGGCTGGACAATCCACATAGTAGGTATCACCTATCCCCAAGTTAAATAGGGCTTGGGATATACTTAATACAATACATACAGTGGTGGTCATATAATTAAGAACGCTGATATAAGGCGAAGATTTTTTAAAACTAAGACCCAAAACTAATTGCATTCAATTATTTTTATTTCTCTCGGTATCATAAAACTTTTACATAATACCACTGTATTCATTGGTACACAATGATTAGCTAAAAATAAATAGACAAACTTTTAATACTACTTGTAAACATAGTATTCCTATGTACTGGCTGGTCACGTAATTAAGAACGCTCAATATTTTATACCTTTTTTCAAATTTTAATAGATAACACTCAGTGGTTTGGTAACTGTTTGTATAATTTTGGAGCCATTTAGTACTGTAAACGATTAAAAGTGATTTCTTCTTATAAAAACAATGGGAAAAACTAAAAGTTGTGACAAATCTACAAGAGAAGTAATAATAAAACTTCGCCGGAAGAATTGGTCTTATAAAAAGATAGCCGACCATCTGCAATGTTCAAAAACGATGGTTTTCCATACTGTAAAGCATTTTGCTACGTATTAAACTACTTCAAAATGTTCCACGTGTACCTAAACAGAGAAAAACAACTCCTCGAGATGACCGAAACATCGTTCGTATTGCTAAACAAAATCCTTTTAAAGGGTCCAATGAGATGAGAAAAGAATATTTTGGTGAAAACAACCCTTCAGCAATCTCAGCACACACTATTCGAAGACGTATGGTAGAAGAAAAATTGCACGGTAGGATAGCAAGAAAGGTACCCATGTTGAAACTTTGTCACAGGCAAGCCCGTCTTGCATTTGCGAGAAAGTATGAAAACTGGAATTTGAGACAGTGGAAAAACTTACTTTTTTCTGACGAGACGAAAATAAAAAGAGTATGTTCTGATAGGAAACGATATGTACGACGTCCCCCGAATACAGCATTTGACCCTAAGTACACGAAAGTTACCTTAAAGCACGGTGCAGCGGTGGTGGAAATGTAAAAATTTGGGGGTGCTTTTCTGGACATGGTGTTGGACCTGTAAAAATGATAGAAGGTAACATGGATCAGTTCCAGTACAAAAATATACTGGAAGAAACAATGGTACCTTATGCTGAAGACGTTCTACCGTTTACTTGGACATTCCAGCATGACAATGATCCAAAACACACCGCGCGAACCGTAAAGGAATTTCTTACATAGCAATCAGTTTCAGTCTTAGACTGGCCAGCTAACAGCCCAGATCTTAACCCAATAGAGAATCTGTATTTCGAAGTAAAGAAAAAGGTTTCAAATACAGTGTGGGAATTTAAGAGAGCTGTACGACGTTTTTAGAAGAATGGAACTCTATTTCTCTTGCCAAATGTCAAAAACTAATAGAGTCAATGCCTCGCCGGTGTAAAGCAGTAATCAAAAGCCGAGGATATGATATTCACTATTAATTTTAGTGAATAATTTATGAAATTGCTTTTTAAAGTTTCTTCGCTACATATTGTTCAGATTTTTTTAATGTAAGTGTCAAACAAAATAATTACGGAGCACTTTAATAAGTCGTTCTTAATTATTTGTCCAGCTTCAGTACTATTTGAATGTGATACTTTGGTATAATAAATAATATGTAAAAAAAATAGTTAGCGATTTTATTCTTCATTCTTAAGCAACGTTGCTCTATTAATGTGGCTATTTAATAAGATAACTAGTTGCTTCTTAGAAGGTAAACATCTCTGTGTATACCACGATTTAAATAAATAACTTCTATAATTTCCAATCGTTCTTAATTATATGACCACCACTGTATATAGTTAGATATTTTTATATGCACAGAAAACACCGAAACGACGACGACTTGAAGTAACTTTGCTGGTCGATAACTTGAAAAGGATTTGGTTTAGGGTGTTAACGTGTGTTTTGTGTATAATTAAAATAACTATCTATTAAGTGAGAGGTGTGTGCGTGAGCGCAAAGAACTAGACCTCGAAACCGTGTCCGACAAGTTTTTGGGTTTTAAATTATAAATACAAGAGTT
Source organism: Eupithecia centaureata (assembly GCA_944547425.1). Taxonomy (NCBI): domain Eukaryota; kingdom Metazoa; phylum Arthropoda; class Insecta; order Lepidoptera; family Geometridae; genus Eupithecia; species Eupithecia centaureata. Next base: position 2,512,262 of record OX155702.1, on the reverse strand, counting down.
TCTGTTCTCCCGGAGCCCTCCAAGGAAAGCCTGAGGATAGAAGAACCAGAATCAGGTACCTGCTGTTTGATCCTACTGTTTCTCGAACTGTTATTGGTGCTGAAAGTTGAAAATCTCTCGTTTGCTTTTCAAAATCCTCACACACACACTAGAACGTTTGTACACACGCAGACTGGATTTTGAAACAGCAGCCAATAACAAGGAGGATTCTGAATCGAAATACCTTCAACTATTTTGATTATTTTTGGCCGAGCACTCCCGAGTACAATCACAACATAAACAACGGCTGACTGTGATTGGTGACATTGACGCACCCGGCGAATGACATCTGACAGTTACACTCGAGTCATTCATTCATTCAGTCATTGAGGGCTGCCAGTACTTTATATATAAATAGAGCATCACGCCATCTATGATCGAGTAGCGGTACTTGCCTAAATCATCGAAGATAAAATTAGGCTGCAGAATTAGTACCTAGGCAGTGCTTGTGACCACTTCGTCTACCTAGGCTCCTACTAACTCCCCTAAGAGAGATTAGCATGGCGAAATGCGCTGCTTGCGGAAGATTTATGTCGAAGGTGGGCGCTACGTGCTCGCAGTGTAGAAGCAACAGCCACCTCGAATGTGTCGGGCTACCCTTGGGAGCCCAAGTATCAGGCTCATGGCGTTGTGGAGACTGCCAGAGTAGGGTGCCGAAGGGAAGGGATCCCGCGACGCCTGTGCGCACATCGCAGGACAACTACACTGTCCGTGACTCCGGAACAACTGCGTCGAGAGATGAAGATACAATACCGTTGAGTGATGCCACGAACCAAATCACCGCAGAACCTAACACTGACCTCCGCACGTTGAAGGAGGATTTCTCGCTAGAATTTCGTGCGCTCAGAGAGGAACTCGCCGGTGGGATAAAATCGTTAACCAACGGGTTTCATACACTGACCGCTGAGGTCAGGGAGCTTCGGACGGAGATGGCGGACTATCGAGCATCTTTGGCTGGTATCACAGAGCGCGTCGACAAGATGGAGAAGCGCCTCGATGATCTTGAGCGTCGGAGTGAGCGGCCTCCTTCTCAGGTTATCCACCTCCAGACCAAATTGTCATTGCTGGAGCAGGAGCTCAATGAGCGGGACCAGGAGGCTCTCTTGGCGGATCTGGAGGTCGGGCACCTGCCCGAAGAGAAAGGAGAGAGCGTGGCGCATGCAGTGACCGTGCTGGCCGCAAAGCTGGGCGTAGCCCTCGAGCCGCGAGATGTGGTGTTTGCTGAGCGCGTCGGAGTGGCACAGGGTGCTGGAGCGGGGAGTGAGGCGCCGCGTGCGCGCCGCGTCGTGGTGCGGCTGGCGAGGCGCGACCTGCGCGACCAGCTGCTCCAGGGAGCGCGAGTGCGGCGCACGCTCACCGCCGCCGATGCTGGTATCACTGCCGGGGTGAAGTGCCGCATCTTCCTTAACGAACGGCTCACTCGTGTCAATAGGCAACTGTTCCATCGGGTGCGTGAGGAGTGCCGTAGGCTTCAATGGCGGTACTCCTGGACGAAGCGGGGACGGATCTACGCCAGGGAGGCTGATGGGAAACCAGCCTTCCCAATCAAAACTGCTGCAGACATCGAACGGGTTTTTGGGTTGCCATCAGTTGGTTCATAGCTCCCTGAAAAACATGTTTAGTTTTGATTTCACTTTTGTATGTTTATTTAAATTAGATAGCTTACTTTTAATTTCATTTTGGTCGAACATCCATAGCGTGACTCTAAGCTCCTATCATAACATTTACTTATATCTTTTTTATTTCATTTTTGTATTTTGCAACAGGTCTGATACGTCTTCTGTGGGTATAGATAGATCTCATACATTCATACATTCATATTTTATTATATATTTTATTTATTTCATTATCACACGACAGTCATTTCTAATCTCTTTCACAATAATTTATACAACTTTTTATATCTATTTACGTATGAATGTAAGTCCTTTTCCTTATATAAGCATTATATTTATCACACCGCATATACCGCGAAAAATTTATCAAAATGTACATCAATTATACAGCCAGATATATTTGCAAACATATAAAACTCTTTGATAAGTTCTTCAAAGTTGGTCTTTTCAATGCGGGATCTTTAAACACAGGGCAGGACGAGTTTTGTGTGGCGGTGGACGAGCTAAAGCCGGATATCTTAGCCATAAATGAAACCTGGCTAGGAGAGGGGGAAGAAGACAAGGCCCCACGGGTACCTGGGTACCGTTTGCGCTTCTGCCCGAGACCGGCTCATATAAGAGGAGGTCGTGGTGGAGGTGTAGGGTTCTACATCAGGAAAGGTATTGTTGCTCGTTCCTGTCCCCACCCCTCCTCACCATCAGTGGAGCAGATGTGGATCAGAGTAAAAGTGAAGGGACAAGAACTCATAGTGGGTACTGCATATAGACCGCCTTGGCAGGACCCTAGCCAGGTACTAGAATCCCTCACGGAATCGGTCACTTCTTTCTCTGGGTATGATAATCTGGTATTGGTCGGCGACTTAAATTTGGACATTTTAACCCCTAACTCATGGAAAACTAAGCTTCTTTTGGAGTTTCTTCACAGCCTTAATCTCAGACAAACAGTCTCACAGCCTACGCATTTCACTAGTCACAGTGCCACCCTCATAGACATTATATGCACTGATGCCCGAGTCCGTAACACCATTGTCAAATATTCCCCTGACCTCGGACACCATGCTATGTTGCTGGTGGAGTTAAATATAAAAAAAGAAAAACCTACTCCACGAACAGTATGCTACAGGCCAATTAAGAATATCATATTGGATCATTTTGCCACTGACCTCAATAGCATAAAATGGAAATGTTTCAAGGAAACAACTGATGTTAATATACTGGTCTCAGGCTTCACTGACATTATTTTAAAATTATTTGACTTGCATGCACCTCAAAAAACTATTAATTTTAAAGATCCCCCTCAGCCCTGGCTTACTGACACAGTTAAATCTATGATGAGAATTAGAGACAGCTACCATAAAAAATTTAGGATCACTAAATCAGATACTCATAAGAAATGTTACAAAGAGATGAAACTTTTGGTCATTGCAGCTATTAACAGTGAGAAAAAGGCATATTTCAATGAACATATTAATAATAATGTAAAGAACCCTAAGAAACTTTGGAAAAATTTAAAACACACCATAATACCTAATAAACAAGCATCAGAGCTCCCACCAATATTTGATAACCCAGACCAAATTAACTCACACTTTCTAAATGTTCCTGGTGAAAAGCAGGTGTCTATTTCTCAGTTGTCATTCTATGAACATCACAGACATTCTTCTGGACAGGTATTTTCTCTAAGCCCAGTAAGTGAGGATATTGTGATGACAGTTATTCGAGGCTTAAAATCTAATGCAATGGGAGTTGATGGGATCTCTATTGAAATGATATTTATGACCCTTCCTGAATCTTTAGAGGCAATCACATCAATCATCAATAGCTCAATACTAAGTGGGACATTTCCTGAACAGTGGAAGGTAGCCTTGGTTAAGCCCTTACAGAAAAATAACAACCCCACGTCATGCAATGATCTGAGGCCTATTAGTCTACTACCCTGCCTTTCCAAGGTCCTAGAAAAGGTAGTTAGTCTGCAACTAACTAAATTCCTAGAAGACAATAAAATACTGCCTAAAGTTCAGTCAGGTTTCCGTAAAGGCCATAGTACCTCAACAGCCCTGCTTGATGTGGTAGATAACCTGCTTACTAGCCAGGACTGTGGCATGATCAGCATACTTGTGCTCTTGGACTTTTCCCGCGCATTCGACTCCATAAATACTTCACTACTTATCTCCAAGCTCGCATACTATGGTTTTGATGCGAAAACTGTAAAATGGTTCCATAGTTACTTGCAAAACAGATACCAGTTTGTCCAACTTTCCAACGGGACTAGGCCCTGTTCTTCATTACAACCTGTACTCCAAGGTGTCCCTCAGGGCTCTATACTAGGACCAATACTATTTATTTTATATAGTTCTGACATTATTAAATCTATAAGCCACTGTAACTTTCATCTATATGCTGATGATCTGCAGCTGTACATATCAACCCACCCCTCTAACCTCGACAACGCTGTTGATAAGCTAAACTCTGATTTGAGACATATTTGTAATTGGTCTAGGGATAATTCTTTAGTGATAAACCCTAAGAAATCCAAGTATATGTTTGTAGGGACAAGACAGAAATTGCAAAACCTTCAAAATTATATGGGAAAAATTTATGTTGATGGTATAATGGTAGAGCGAGTATCAGAGGCAAGAAATCTGGGTTTAGTCATGGATAGTACATTACATTTCGAAAAACATATATCTGAGAGTGTACGAAACTGTTTCTATCGTCTGAGGCTCCTATATAAAATCCGCCCATATTTAAGTGAATCAGTACGAATAACTCTATGTGAATCACTAGTCCTTTCAAAACTAAACTACTGTGACACTGTTTATGGGCCCTGTCTACTAAATAGAACTTCTAAACTAATTTATAAATCATATTCTTAATTCTATTTATTCATGCTTACTATTACTCAATGTAGAAAACTATAAATCTATAATAAACTATTAAATAACTATTAATCATTATTGTTGAATTATTCCTAATATGGCCCCCTTCTATTTATTTGAATGTAATTTGATCGTTATGTACTAATTATAATATTGATGGTTCTTACCTTTTGTATAAGTTCCTTGCTTCGCACACACTGCCACGGAGAGAGATAGGGACTGGCTGTGTGTGAAGATAGAATATTTTCGAAGTCACTATGGCTCTGATTATGTCTTGTGGGTCCACGGTCCATCCACTGCCCGCACAGCTCAACCTCGATCTTCTTTTTTTCTTCTTTTGGTTGCTTTTTCGTCTTTTGTGTTTCATATTCTCTGTCAGCTAGGATTAGTATGTGGCTGTCTCCAGGTATCATAATTTATATACATATGTATAATATTAATCTCACGACAAACACGTACGTATCAGGCCAGTTTGTAGATTTGTAAATGTAATAAAGACAGCACTTCGTAATTTATTGCGAACACATTTTGTCGCATTTGGTCGCCCGACATTAATTTATGTCAGTTTTGACGTTTGGCGTCACGCACGTGTGTCCACAGAGTGTCTTTGATAAGGTTGCCATAGACACAGATTTAAATTTATAAGTTTTTTTATTTTTTCTTTGGCCGGCTATGTTAATAAATAATAAATAATGAAATGTATAAATAAATAATAGTCGTGTTCTTTCTGTAGTATCCCTTTATAGTTTGTGTTCTTTCTCGTTTGTTGTAGATTTATGAATTTTTATTATGTATACTGATGTTTATCTTTTCTCTTGTGTTTCCTGTCTTGACTTATGTACCCACCTACTCTTGTGTTTTTCTGTACCTTCCGTATTATACTTAATTATGTTTTTACCACCTTTGTGCCACCACACCAGGCCCTGTCTGAAAACCAGCGCCGCTACTAGCTATGGCCTGTAGCGGCATTATGCTGAGACAGGGACCTTTTTGGCCCCTTATGTAAATAGCCTTAATTACTTTTCTTATTTTTGTGTTTCTTCTTCTTGTTTATTGTATGTGTTATTTATAAGTATTTAATATGGGCCAAATAAATGTATTTTCTTTCTTTCTTCTTTCTTTAAGTATTTCAGTATTCTAGTATCAATAACAGAAGCTCTGCTTAGTTTGGGGCTAGATGATGCTGTGTGGATTATGCACTCTACTGTTGTTATACATATTTATAGCGAGTCTGCCACGTTGTTTGTATGAAAACGTTTTAAGGCTATTTCTTTCGGCTATTTTGATCATTTCAATAGTTTGTTTGAAAGAGTAACCACCATACATCTATACATCCAATCATACGAATATTCGCGTGTATAATATTAGTAAGTATTTACCAATCCGCTGCTTTCCCCCACCACAACCTCACCATTATCAAAAGCTGAGCGTTCCCGACGTCATTCATCTCATTTAAATACGAGTTTGCGACACCTAATGCGCAGATCTCGGCGCATTTTTCAGGGCGCGCGATTCTGCTGAGTTATAGCATGAAATGGTGACCTTAAGGGGCAAACAAGAGGTACAGTAGCGCCACCACTTATTATATCATTATTATTACATTTAACAACTAGGGACCCGCCCCAGCTTCGCACGGTTTTATTATACGTATAAACCTTGCTCTTGAATCACTCTAGCTATTAATAAAAACCGCATCAAAATCTGTTGCGTAGTTTTAAAGATAAGGGACAGAGAAAGCGACTTTGTTTTATACTATGTAGTGAAGGATTTCGAGAAAATCGAAGAAGAGCGTTTTCTTATACTTTTCATACGTTTTTTTAATGCATGTACTACTCTGTCAAGAAAGTACCGGGAAAAGATCAATAATACACAAAATGTTTGTTATTCATCCAAATTTATTTTATCACCTTCAAAGTATGCTCCTTCAGAAACGATACACTTACGCCAACAAATTATCCAATCATCAAAACATTTTTTAAACGCTGTTTCAGGAATTGAGTTCAGTTCTCGCCGCGAATTCTCCTTTATGTCTTGTACCGATTGAAAAAGGGTGCCACGAAGTGGTAATTTGAGTTTAGGAAAAAGAAAGAAGTCGGCCGAAGCCATATCTGGTGAATATGGTGGTTGCTCGATGGTATTTGTTGAGTGTTTGGTCAAAAATTCGGTCACAATGATGGCCTTGTGCGAAGGCGCATTATCGTGGTGCAAAATCCAAGAATTTTCATTCCACAAATCTGGCCTTTTTCGTCGAATTTGCTCTCTTAAACGCCGCATAACGCTCAAATAATATTCTTTATTTACCGTTTGACCTTCCGGCAAGAATTCCGAGTGCACAACACCGCGAGAGTCAAAGAAAACAGTCAACATGACTTTGACTTTTGATCGACTTTGGCGTGGTTTTTTCGGTTTCGGTTCAGTTGGAAGGCGCCACTCCGAAGCTTGTTGACTAGTTTGCATGTCAAACTCATAAACCCACGTCTCGTCACCAGTAATAATGCGTTTCATGAATGTTGGGTCGGAATTGACTCGTTCTAGCATGTCCTCAGCGACTCTCATGCGATTGAGTTTTTGGAGAAAATTCAGGTCTTTTGGGACTAGTCGAGCGGCAACATGTTTCATACCCAAGTGATTATTTAAAATGGTACGGATCGACTCGTGAGATACAGAAAGTTCGGCGGCTATCTCTCGCAAAGTTGAATGAGGATTTTCAGTCACTGTTTCCTTCACTTTTGCGATGTTAACTTCAATTGCAGACGTTGATGGCCTACCAGAGCGAGGCAAATCTTCCACCACATCTCGACCGCTTTTGAACGCTTTGTACCACTCATAAGCACGTGTTTTTGATAAAGTCGATTCACCGAAAGCCTTCTGTAACATTTTCAGCGACTCCGAACACGAAATTCCATTGGCGATGCAAAACTTAAGACAAACTCTTTATTCGATGTTTTTGTCCATTGTGAAATTCGCAATACACACTAGATATGATGTAACTAAAAACAGCACTGTATTTAATATAAATAACAGATGCAACTCAAACTCCGCGCCAAAATGGCAAACAGTTGTGCCAACCTAACAACAACAAAAAAAACAAAAATTTGAATTTGGAACCATAAACAAATCATCTATTCCCGATACTTTTTTGACTGAATGTAGATGTCTTAGTTTGACTATTTTGTGGTCACCAAACTCTGTTTTCGTATCTCCCTATAATAGACGAAATAAAACAACAACGTATGCATTAAAAAAAACTTATGATAGGTATAACAAAGTGAACGTTTGATTACTATGATTATAATGTTTCATAGTTTTAAAGATCTAAGCATACCTAGGGACAGACAGACAGCTCGACAGAGAACGGAAAGCGACACACGACTGTCACAGCTTAATTTATCAAATGTTATGCAGAGCAAAAGCCTGCTTTCTCTGCATTTACTAACGCTTAGATAAGTCCTTAAAAGTGTAATTAAGAATTACTAACTAGATATTTCTAGTTTTACCAATTAGTATCTGCATAAACATCTTCAAATGAGTCAACTTTGAACCATCAATAAATAAAGAGAATAGAAAATTTAAAAAAAAAATCTTAACTGGGCGTGATTCACTATGACATAGGAGATTCATCGCCCAAACCAGCGTCATCACAATGTGTTCTAAATACGGCTTTATCCGAATCCACGCCGCTTTCTTGTCGTATATAACACGGGTGCATTTTCCATAGTGAATAAAGCCCCTGTTCTAGAGTCAAATCAAACGAGTACATCCAAGGTCAGTCACGAAGGTGACTCCTATCCTCTGCTATCCTCGAGTCTCTATCCTAGACGGTCGTAAATTGTCGCAAACAAATATTAATTGTCAACCTTACACCACCTATCACATGGGACCCAGCACGTTTCGTCGAAGTATCATCGTAAATTCGAGGTAAGGAATAACTTGTAGTACTGTTCTAGGTAATTTTCACTTACCTTTGTTCGTTATTTTGCCATATATAATAAGCTAAGTTTTGTGGTGGACAATTTTGACATAACTTGGATTACAGATTTATGTAGATTTTTATGACAATATTTTAATATTTATTTCATTAGTTATTAAAATCTGATCATATTATCTAATTGAAATATTCTTAAAAGTAAAACCACCACTGAGATTGATCTAAAAGAAAAGACTTAGAAATACTGCCATTGAAATATTATGCAATGCAATGCATCTCCGCTGAATAAGGGCTTGAACTGACTGCTCAAATAGAACAACCTGATGCGGTAGTGTAGTAAGTAGTGGACAAAAGCGAGTTCGTTTTACCTAAAGCCAGTTCAATTTTGACACATATCCATCACCACTTACACTATAAGAGAACGTCCAAATTCAATTCCCAACCAAAATCCTCCTAAAACAGAGTCCATTTCACAAGAACCAAAGTTTTGAAGTGACCAACACCACTGGCGACCGATCAGCCGATATATTTGTACGGCCGGACATTCCTTTTCAATGCAATACAATAGATTTTGGGGTCTGACGGTGTTGGTTCGTGTAAATGTTGCTATTGAGTCGTTCCGAGAACAGGTAACCTGGGGGAATACAGTGCTGTTGGGGTTAACCGAGGAGATAAGATAAGAAAAACTGTTATTAATCAAGAACGATGGAAAGGAACAACAATATTTGATAAACTACGAGATTGGAAATGTCATTTGAATAGTCTTAACCTGATAATTCAGTTCTCTGCTAGTACAGTTCAAATTATTGCTGCATTGAGGCTAAAAACCCTTAATATCTTCGTGAATGTCTGAGGAAGCGCCACCCCATAAGCCCACCAAAAGATGGAAGATAATTTAGTCTTCCAGATGGCCTTAAAGAGATTGAAGTGAATAAAAATCAATGTGATTACTTTATTTCCTAGTTTAATTTAAGTAATATAAATTTAATTGACTGACGTTTCCAAGAGTACTGTTAGGGCCGGATAACCAATAATTTTGAGTTTGAGTCTTTGATCACTAATTCACCTGCTAGTAATGACACTAAAAGAGACTTTATTTCATACAAAGATAGGACTAGTACGGACGGAGTAAAGATTATGTTGTTGATAATGATGATAAGGACAGAAGTTGAAAGCGACAGCGACACGAACTGGCAACACTGACCCCGTCGTCCCTTTGACATGGTAACACTCCCATTCATTTTGATCTACGCATTTTATGCGGGGTAGGATTCCATTGATTTTGAATATACGAACTGAATAAAATGAAAATAAAGGAGGTGTTAAAGGATTTAGGGTTTTGTTTTAGGAAATCTTTATGGATGTATGGAAATTGTTTTTGATTGATAGTTTTTGATATCATCATCATCAGCCTGTTAGTTCGCTCCAACTCATTATAATATAACACAAGCTCAGATTTCTTTCAAGCTAGATGATGCTGTGTGGATTGTCTAACATAATTTATTACCTGTTTGGTTTAAAATTTTGTCGCATTGAACCTACGACACTTATTTGGTACAGCGCCCCGCGGTTTCACCAGCGTAATTCCCGTTCCCGTGGGAATTCTTTCTTCATCTTTATCCATCTATCCATCCATACTTACACACTTTCGCGTTTATAATATTAGTAGATAGGATTTGTTATAATTTGTAAAGATACTATGAACACGAGTGCTTTTAAATGTATCTTAGGAAGAACCCAACATTTCGAGCAAAAGGCAAGAAATTTCAGATAACCTCACCCTATAATAATATCTGTAGAAAATTACCCTCAAAAGTTAAGAACAAATGAAAAAGTGTACTTTCGTCCAACATTGCCTACTTTTAAAGGTAAAGTTGAGAAGTCTAAATTACTGCCGTGGGTTAGGAAACCGAGGTATTACGAGGCACATTTTGGGTACTTTTCGGGTATTTATGTAGTCACTTTTAGCGGACATTTTTTTATAACTGTTCACAAATAATTAAACTCGACCAAGGTGCTCCAGCTGATCGATTCAGATGTAGGTATTTGTTAGTCAATCACTCTTTTCACTGCCGCTGATGGGCTGCTTTTTATAACGTATAAAAATTAATTAAAGCAATAAGCGGCTACAATGGTATGAGTCTAACATAAATATTATGAATGAAGTATCTGACTTGAGCGGCCGAGCTTAGGAAGTTGAATTACATATAACCATTATGAAATGTACATTTCAAAATAAGCAGTTGGATCTAATAAAAATCCTATCAATTTCAAAAAACTTAGTGAAGTGTCCGCTGTTTGAAAATGTCCACTAGATATCAGTTAGACACCTAATAATTCCTCCTAATAATTAATCTGCCGACAAACTGCTACACAGTTTGGCAGAAACGTTGTAAGGCATTAGGCAATGTACTGTTTTTTTCAAAAATAAATAAAATAACTAATAAATGTTTTACTAATTTAAGAATTAAAACAATCAAGTATTTACAATTTAAACAGTTTAGCTAACTGCAGATTGTTGCAAACAGTATATTGTTAGCTCAACTGATGACTTTTTTACATTGCAATAGTCCGCTATCTATCATCATCCGCTCAATGTTCGTACCTTCAAATATAAAAAAAACTTCCAACTCTGTAATTTGGCAAAAGTTGTATAACATTTGCTCAAAGGCCCTTAGAAGTACCTTTGAAATGCGAATCCCAACCCTCAGCCCTTTTATTAATAATGTACAGTAATTTAGGTTTTTACGGATCATGGCTTTAAGATGATGATCTAAGATAACATTTCTACCCCTGAAAATTAACTTTGGCAGCTGTGCGATTACGCTAAAACCGCCCATCCAAATTGATATTCTTGCGCCATTTCAATGGCAATCGCGCGCTTCCTTTCCATACAATTTGAAATTACGAAGGCCATTAAAAGGGCTTTCTTATGTCAGTTTTGAAAAAAAACTGACTTATGAAACAAAACTGACATATGAAATCCCTTTTAATGGCTTTCGTAATTTGAAATTGTATGAAAAGGACGCGCGCGATGGCCATTGAAATGGCTCAATAATATCAATTTGGATGGGCGGTTTTAGCGTAATAGCACAGCTGGTTGATTAAAAATGAATTTAATCTGTTAATTTCATCCTTGATTGGAAAGATCTTCGATGTCTTTCTGTATGTTTTCTTTGTTTATTTTCTCTACTATAAAATAACTGGCGACCCGCCCCGGCTTAACACGGTTTTATTATACGTAAAACACCAACCAACACACCAACGTAAGCCTCACTCTATCTATTAAAAAACCGCATCAAAATCAGATGCGTAGTTTTAAAGATTTAAGCATTCAAAGGGATATAGGGATAGAAAAAGCGACATTGTTTTATACTATGTAGTGATTATATTAACAGATTGCTCATAGCAATAAGGCCACCCTTTAAACTTCCTCTACACACACCTCTACGGGAAATAATAGAGACAGAATGTCTTACTATCTGTCAGATGTCTGGTAAATTCCTTTGTATGGTATAATTAGAAGAGACTTATTAAGAGATTTCTATCATCATCAGCCTATATTAGTCCACTGCTGGACATAGGCCTCCCCTAATGAGCGCCATAGCGCCCTGTCTTCAGCTTGCCGCATCCAGCATCTGCCAGCAGTCCTTCGCAGATCGTCATCCCACCTGGCCGGAGGGCGTCCTACACTACGTTTGCCGAGTCGCGGTCTCCACTCAAGAACACGTTTACCCCAACGGTTGTCGGTTCTTCGCGCGATATATAAGAGATTTCTATGTATCTATCTTATTCTGTAGGTAAATTTGCACCAGCTTGTAAATTCATATGTATTCCTGAGTGAATCATGAATTCTTTTTACAACTCTGATTTGTTCTTCAGTGTTTTATTCAAAATCAGAATGGGTCTCCATTTCTCGACCATGAAAATAAAATGCGTTTTCACGAATGCATTTGAGTTAACCTGCTATTGGCAGACAAATGGTGACACAGCACTGTTTAGTTTTTTTATTTTCTGTGGCCAGTTGGATTATCTATGAAAGTTTGTACAGAATTCGTTTCGTTAATTTTTAATTATAATAATACACAGTTTCGTTTCAAAATTACTCTACCAGTTTATAATAGAAAAATTAGTCTTCGGACTTTATAACCATCAACCTACTTGAAAAAGGAAAATATTATTTTAACAAAACCATAGTCCTCAAATGTTCAGTATTTACTTGCTTTTCACTTTGGATAATAAGGTCTTTAAAATACTATTATAATTATATGCAAAGACGAGAACAGAGTTTAACTATAGAGAGAGTAAAAACCTCCTTTGCCACCCAAAAGTCCGAAACCAAGCTCCTAGCGCAAAATTGGGAACCGGTTATACATACCAGTATAGGAACGCAACTACAAAAAATCTTATAAGTTGTAAACAATAGGATAGAAACTGTCATTTGATCTAATAAGTATGATCCAAGCATAACAAACTCTATTTCGCTATCATTTTCAAGACCACTTTTTATCAATGCTTCGATGCTGCAAAAACTAATTCTAGATCATTAAATTTGCTGATTTTGTAAGTCAAACGGAGAAATCATCATCATCATCATCATCATCATCATCAGCCTATATTAGTCCACTGCTGGACATAGGCCAGGTCAAACGGAGAAATGGCTTAATTTATTTACATAAAATAAAAACATTAACGCACCTGTCGAAATGCGTCATCGAGCAAAGTTTATCATGAATTAATTTGTAAGTGACTGCAAGTTTTGAAACGTCGGGATCGTCAAAATGGGATTTAAATACCTTATGGAATAGTGACCAGTTCTTCTGGAATTTATTTTTCCTTTTTGTTTGATAAAACAAGACTAAGGTATTCATTCATATGGGCCTTAGAATTAGTTTTGACCATTTGACTTGTCTTATGTTGCCTGAAATTAATGATAATATTATTATTATAATAAAAAAAAACAAAAAATTACGTGTACTAACTACTCTACGTTGGTAACTACAAGTGGCAGCACTTCATCGCTAAAACGCTTTTAACTCATAATGCTCTCGGCTAAACTCATAACGCTAAGAGAGGTGCTCTAACAATGCTCGGGACAGCGTAATTTACAAGTTATTCAAATACGCCAACTATTCAGACGAGAGCTGCGATTTTTGGGGACACACTGGCTGGAAAATTCACGGTATAACATAATATCAAATTCTTGAACAACATGCATTCGAGTCAAGTTTTTGTGTCTTTTGTAGTAGAAATTTGTTCTATACCAATTATGATGATTTTTTTTAAATTAAATGTAAATCAAGATCTTATTATGTTGTTTTTGGGTTTTCCTTAGTAATACGTATAGATACGTCATTCTCAAATTAGTGAGATATGGAGTTTGAAGAAATATTCGGTGTTAATTTGTATTATTTTACAGTTATACTACAAAATCACACTCCGAAATCTTGTGAAAACTGATTTAAATTCTTGAAAGAAAGAAAGAAAGAAAAAATATTTATTGTCTTAGAACTACTAACTACACAAAAACAAAACAGACTTAAGATACTAAATAAAAATAAAACTAAGACAAAGGAGTAAATTCAGCTTTTGCTGCATGCATATGCAAGCAAAGCATGCAGCGCTGTTTTTAAATTTACCCCTTTCGGTTGGCTGGTCACCGAAAGGTTTAAGTCAGTGCGGATGAAACATTAAAAAAAAATATATATATTTGCTATAAGTAATCAGCTATAAATAATCAGATATAGGTACACTGTATTATTTTTTAAATTTCCTGCTTAAATTTCATGTGTGTTCATAGTATGGTGTGAATGTGAGTCATACTAACCTTTTATTAAAGAGCGGAACGCTCTATACATATAATGTTTATTTTTTATAAAAAAAATAATACTAAATTCTCAAACCGTGTGTAGTTACCCTCTCAAAACCACAGTATCCCAGAACCCAGGTGTTTTCGCCAAAGTATGAGTTCAGATAGCAATTTATACATTGCCTGTCCTCAGCTTTCTCAGTAACGAGACGTCGGTATAAACCAGTAATGTAAAGCGAACTGTTTGAAGGAATTTACATGCAAAATGGTAGCCAGTCGAAAGCTGTAGGCGCGTTTGAATCGGGTTAGTAACTAGAGAGAAACTAGTAGAGCTAATCTATCTTTATTTCTTGGTAATTTTAAATCATACTATTATAATAAATGTGAAAGTCTGTGTGAATGTTTGTTATAAGTAATCTCCGTAACTACTTAAGTTATTAAAATTAAATTTGGTATAATGATAGTTTAGGATAATTTCCGTGCGGGCGAAGCCGCGGGGCGCAGCTAGTTTCAAATATTTGCCTTTCTAGATGTTCCGAACTTCACCTTCTTAAAAATGGTTTTGAGTGATTTGTCAATAACAGTATGGTTCTATGGAAACGTTTTACTTTGAATCATCCTGTGACATAGCTCAGATAGTAGCTATGACAGTGGTAGGAATGGTAGAAATGTGGATGAGTTCATCCTCTGCGTCAGTAACATACATATTTTTTTGTCTGCTGCATGTCTGACTCATGCAATATTATATATCCGCCACCGTGAAAACCCTAGTGGGATACAAGTAAAGAAAAATTTTGACAGCAAAAAATATGAGGAAAACGAAATTGCGGTCTGGATATTTAAACCAAATAAGTAAACTTATAAATTATTCATTTATACATTCTCCTAGGATGCGGCTTTACGCATTTCGGTCCTACCTGGTATCATTCATGTACTCATGGTAATAAATAGGTACGTTGTGCTTTTCAGATCAATCTAGTGGTGACTGACCCAGTGTAAACACGTCCCTAAGTTATGCAGATTTGTAGGATATCCCATGGAAATGAGACTGGATAACTTACAGCATTAGCAGATATTTAGACTAGTGGCAGTCACCGACAGAAATCACTAAAAAGTTTAACTCAAACTTCCAAAGAATTCAGATTTTTTTTATATTTTTATCTTCAGGAACTAATGTAATTTGTCTCTAGTATTTGTCTCTAGTATTTGTGTGTTACGTTTTAATTATCTTCATGAAGTTCGCTTCATCTCTCACAATCGCACAAGGTCTATTTTCCCTTGCTCTCGCACAGTGACAAATGGAACCAAAACCCAAGCAAAGAGCCAGTAATACCAGACCAACCAACAAACAATTATGACACTTGATTGCTCCGTGGACACCTTTGTGCTTTTGTGCATATCATGTGTGCAGGGCACATGAGAATTTACAGACCTGATTGACGTGGTTGTTGCTGAAATTTTGTTCGCTTTATGTAAAAACTTAACAAAAAAACATGTTTCTACCTATTTCTAGCTACGTCGTTTCTATGATAACTTCAAAAGGTAATTTTATTTCTATTACATAAAGTTATAGATTTTGTAATTTTTAATTCAAATTCGTCCGCTTAAAGTATCCGCTAATTCTCCATACAAAAGATTAAAAAAACGCAAATTAACCCTCGAAATTAATCATCGTCATCATCAGCATATTTCCGTTGTAATTTTTGCTATTTTTCATACAAACGGCGGGGTCATCAATCCCCCTATCTCTACATTAAACGGAACTTAGAGGAGACAAAAAAACGGCTGACTAATGCCCAGCAATCAGTCTCCAAGATAAAAAGCCTTTCAAGAAACCCGTGACTTGGCGTAATTAGTTTATTGGGGCATACTGGTACCTTTTTGTTGTCACAATATAATGTCGAACAGAAGGTACCTTTTAAAAGATTCAGTGACGTGTACATTGTATGTACACTATGTCCGAATGAAGGCTGAGTTATTATACAGGTTAGATTAATTCATGACACGTAAATGTGTGTTTTTTTCTTAATTAACTAATGATCATTGACAATTATTTTCATTTTTTTTATGATCCACATTGAATTTTTTTTAATCTCACAAGAAAAGTATTTTTATCTTGCTTTTGTTGTTTTTTTTGTTGTTTCGATACACAATTTAAACACTAATGTTTTCAAATCTTTTTTTCTAAGGCCATACTAGACCTAATTTATTACAATCTTTTCTAGTCTTGAAGAGACCCAGGTTATACGAAATAATAGAATCAGGCAGTCATAGGAAAATTAATTGTTCTCAATAGTCAAAGGCTACATTCATGTAAAATAATCACTATTTTCACCACGCAGTTTCGCTAGCATCACAATAAATCTAAAACACATCCGGCACAGAAGTACACGGCGTTACTAACATGCAGTTGAGCTAGGTTTTATGACCCTGTTAGAACGTTAGATACATACAATTAAATAAATAATTCTGGACTGGACATTTACACAGCATCATCTAGCTCAGAAGTAAGCATAGCTTATAAATAATAATAAATAAATAATTCCGGACAGTCACCACAGCATCATCTAGCTCCAAGCTAAGCAGAGCTTGTGTTATGGGTACTAGATGACTGATATACTTAATACAATATATTACATAGATAGATATTTTTTATTATATATAGTAAACACCCAGACCAACGGAACAAATTTCTGCAGATCGTGCACAAATATGTTCCGAGGCGGGAATTGAACCTGCAACCTCCTGCATCGCAGGCGGACCTTCTCCCACTGCGCCACATCGGTCGTCAATTATTTACTGTGATATTTTGAGGATTATGCTGATAATAGGTTTTTTTTCGTGAAATCCTACTAATATTATAAACGCGAAAGTTTGTAAGTATGGATGGATGGATGGATGTTTGTTACTCTCTCACGCAAAAACTACGCAACGGATCTGGATGAAATTGAGCTCAGAGATAGATTATAGTAGAGCGAGTAGATATCTAACATAACTTATCTAGTTTTAAGATTTTCTTGTGTATATTGTTTTTTTGTGCATTAAAGAATTGGATAACATCGAACGATTTTTGCAGGGCCACAACTTTTTTGCGTGAAGGAGTAACAAACATCCGTACACCATACCATACTAACTTTTGCATTTATAATACCAATTATAGTAAGAAAGGATGGATATCAGATGTGTGGCTCTGCTTAGCTTGGGGCTAGATGATACTGTGCGGATAAAAATGACAGCTCTACTCATTCTTTGTGTCTTGTCTTTCTCTGTTATTGTTGCAACACAAGAGTGGTTTTACTGGAATGCCAGGTATCGTGCATTTGATATGTCATCGATATTTACAAATTGGGAAGGAAACGGAAACACTACGCGGAAAAGGGATTCCTTTCTCAGGTGCCTCAGTTAATTTAGCAAGATAAATACCTGAAAGAAAAATAATTTACGTAACCAAATTATTCTTTACATAAAAATTTTCGAGGAAATTTTAATAAACACATTGTGCATGTTTTAGATAAACTCGATGCATTTTTTTGTAATAAAACTCAAATTGTAGATAAACAAACTGTTGGCGTCGACTTGAGATAAGTAAGTATACCTACCTAGGTAGTTATTATTCTTACTAATGTTAATAAAAGTTATACTAGTATCCATAACACAAGCTCTGCTTAGCTTGGAGCTAGGTGATGCAAGCTCCATATCCATAATACAAGCTCTGTTGAACTTGGGGGATAGGTGATACTAGTATCAATAACACAAGCTCTGCTTATCTTGGGGCTATGACGATGTTAGTAACACAAGCTACAGAGCTTGTGTTATGGAACTATAATCGTCTCACCCCAAGCTAAACAGAACTAGCACAGGCTTAAGGGTGACAAATCTAAATCGAGCTGTGCTGTGCTGTACTGCGCTGTGCTATGTTTGGTCAACTCGCTCGTCTAATGTTTTAATGAGGATACAAACTAACCATGCTGTGCTGCGCTGTGCGAGGCTACGCTGTTTCTATTGACCAAACATAGCACAGCGCAGTACAGCACAAGCACAGCTCGATTTAGATTTGTCACCCTAACATGGGGCTATAAATGCTGTGTGGATTGTCGCCATATTATTATTATACGATACAGCATTGCCATTCAGCGTGGTAATGCAGCCAGTGTCTTGGGGACGCTTTTGACTGTTATTGACATGAATGAGCTACCTTTAGACTGTTAGCAATCATCTACAGTTAGCTCAATAGTTTCATTAGTATACACTTGTTTTAATTTTTTCTATTCCTTGATAGTAATTTCCGTTGTTAATAAAGATGTAATTTGATTTACTATACCTATATTGGGAAGGCCCAATATTTGATAACCCACCAACATATTGTCAATAAGCTCCTAATAAGTCAGGTGTCCGCCTTAATCAAAGAAACTTCTTACAATCCCAAGATACGGAATCCAATAACCACAACGATACCTCAACTTTCGAAAGAACCCAGGGGCCGTAATTGCAAGACTTCGTTAATTAATAAAGGCCCAAGTTCCTCCCTGGTGAATGGAATAAAGGTTAAGGTACACTTGCTTAGAAAATTTTGGGGTATTGATAGTTCGGTGCTATGGTGCAGCATATCTATGCTAAATATATCCAAGATATAGTTAGTACAACCGTAGGACATTTTGGTATATTTATGGGATATTTAATATGGCATATTTATGTGTTACCATGAAATTATCTCAACATATTTCCTTTATTTTCTAATAAATAACCAACGTCTGAAATGTTGAATAAGTAGAGGTAGTTTTAAACCTGGAATAAAATAGGCTCCTTCCAGGGCTACAGCTACATTTTAAAGATAAAATTACATTTACTTGACTAAGAAACGGCACAGACAAAATAAGAAGGAACTTTACTCATAATTTCTCATAAGTTTCTAATTTTACTTACTTATGTTTACTCTAAGTTTCAGAAAAATCTATCAGCAATTTTAGTCCACACATGGAAGATGAATCCTCTGTTATGCCCACACCTTAACATCACAAGGACTGCCAAACGCCAGCTTTTGTTCAAACTAGTTTGGATCAAACATAGCTATACCGACATATGCATGGTTAAGTAAGATAAAGATTTCTGGTTACCTACACCTTTACGCAATCGCAACATATAATTCATATCACATGTCTGGTCGAAAAGTCTTCTGACTAGGTTCAAAGACGAACGAAAGAAAGTCGAAAGACTCCTGGTTACCTACACGTTTACGCATTCGCATCATATATTAAGTCATGTCATGTGTCTGGTCGAAAAGTCTTCTGACTAGGTTCAATTCACATCGGGATGCAATGCGTGTCTCGAGGAGATCCATACGCCCTCTTCGAGCTTTTCTCCAACTGCTTATAATAATAAGTCCACTGCTAGACATAGGCCTCCCCCAATGACCACCAACTGACTGTATCATTTAGGAGTAATGGCTTCAATCCCCACGCTGGGCATGCGGTTTGGGGATCGCTATTTGATGGTGGGGTTGTTCTAGAGGGGTGCTGCTGCCCACCTCCCGGTATATCCCTTAGTCGCCTCATACGACACCCACGGGAAGGATTGGGGTGGTGCAATTCTAAGCCGGCAAAACACGGCAACCGATACTAGTCTTATAATATGTTTGTGGATAAGTTTAAATTATTTTTCACTGAAATTGCTTTCTTTGCCGCTGCCGGACGCTTCCATCTCGGTGTGAATTAAGCCTTACTCAATGGGAACATAGATATTATGGCATGAAATAATGGATTTCAAATTTTTTACGTTTTCGTCTGGTGTTCGTCTCTGGACACGATTAATTCAAAAACTACCCAATGGTTTCAAGCGGTTTTTACCAATTGACAGAGTGATTCGCGAGGAAGATCTATCTGTGTAATTAATTACGTTATGTAGATTGGCTGAAACATTACGATGATTGCTGAAGATGTCGGCAAAATAGCGTGCACTGAAATCAACAGAGTTGCATGAAATCAAAATTACGGAATCATTCTTATCATAATACTCGTACTGCTGGATAAAATCCACGAAATATCATTATAGCCAAAAGCTAGGCAGAGTTTGTGTTATGTGTGTTAGAAAACTGATATACTTTATACATTATCCTTACCTAGGTACTACTTAATATTATAAACGCGAAAGTTTGTATAGATCTATAGATGGATTTTTGTTCCTTTTTCACGCAAGAACTACTGAACAGATCAGAAATTTTTAAGAGTAGTACGTAGTTCTAACCATGGAATAACACATAAGCTACTTTTCATCCCACAAATCGGATCCCATGGGACAGTAATAGGTTTGAGACGTTACCATAGAAACAACGCGTAGGAAGCGTAGGGTATATACTAGTACTACATGTTTATTTTTAATTGTGAAATGTAGTCAAAAAGTCATCTAGCTACACCCTTACCCAGCACCTAATGACAGGAGTCAAAAACTTTTGAGTAATTAAACGTGGCCAAGGTCCTCGAAGCATTGCTTCCCCGTCAACTCGCCCTGTAATTCCCCAGTTTTTCCCCAAACTCGGGGTAATTATACCCCTCGTAATAAAACTTTACAGCCATCAGCCTTGGTCGGGTAATTCATTTGTTAATACTTTTTTTTTCGGTTAATCCGAAATAATGGAAGCTTTGTCGTGTTTTATGGAAAAGGTTCAGTAGAGTTTCCAAGTTATTTGAACAGTTTTAGTTCAAGTTTTGTGAGAATGCTGTAAGGCAGTTTTGCAAGTTCTTTACCTAGACTTAGAAAACAAGTGATGGTGGGGTACGTGGGGTACCGATCGTTGAAAACCACTCGTTCGCTCGCTCTCGTTCGTTTGGCTACACCTAAAAGTAGAGCATTAGTTTTTGGTTCTACACTATGGAACGAAACTTATGCTACACCTATAGATATGGATCGTTACTATAGTCAAAATCTTTCATTGGCTCTCTCATGCAATTAATATAATTGAGTGCCTTGTCTCCGGCAGCAGAGAACGC
This sequence comes from Eupithecia centaureata, assembly GCA_944547425.1. Lineage (NCBI taxonomy): Eukaryota > Metazoa > Arthropoda > Insecta > Lepidoptera > Geometridae > Eupithecia > Eupithecia centaureata. Next base: position 2,491,008 of record OX155702.1, on the reverse strand, counting down.
ACCACCACTCATGATAGACTGATGGAACGCATGGGCCATCTGTGATCACTGACACTGACTACATTGTAGTAGGAACACATCTCTCTTACCTCCATCCTCAGGAATATTGAGCAGCTTCTTGGCCCCAGGACTGGGTCCTCTGATAGAGCAGAGAACGCACCACCACGCACTCATGATCCACTGATGGAAATCACGGGCCATCTGTGATCACTGACACTGACTACATTGTAGTAGGAACACTTCTCTCTTACCTCCATCCTCAGGGATATTGAGCAGCTTCTTGGCCCCAGGACTGGGTCCTCTGATAGAGCAGAGAACACACTACCACACACTCATGACGGACTGATGGAACTCACGGGCCATCTGTGATCACTGACACTGACTACATTGTAGTAGGAACACATCTCTCTTACCTCCATCCTCAGGAATATTGAGCAGCTTCTTGGCCCCAGGACTAGGTCCCCTGACAGCTGACAGCGCCCTCTGCAACGTCTCGCTCATCTGCTTCCCGCCGCTGGGCGCCGCCAGCAGAGCGCAGCAGAGAACGCACCACCACACACTCATGACGGACTGATGGAACTCACGAGCCATCTGTGATCACTTGCACTGACACTGACTACATTTTTAGGAACACATCTGGAACAAAAGAGATGTAGTTTAATACACTGACGGCTGATGGCGATCGATAAGGTAATATTGGACAATTCACACAGCAAGCATGATCTAGCCCCAAGCTAATCAGAGCTTGTGTTATAGGTACTAGATGACTGATATCACTATCACTATAACTACATACTATAAAACAAAGTCGTCCCTATATCCCTATGTATGTTTAATTAAATCTTTAAAACTACGCAACGGATTTTGATGCAGTTTTTTTTTAAGATATAGAGTGTTTCAAGAGGAAGGTTTATACGTATAATAACACCGCGCGAAGCCGCGGCGGGTCGCTAGTTAATTATAATACAAAATATCTAACTTTAATTGTCCATAATATTATCTAAACATTAAACTTTTTCCTAAAAAGTTTAAATTCTATTCCTTAAATTATTTTGGTAGCATCAAAAAAAAATATGCTCAGGTCAAAAAAACAATAAACCTACAAAATACTTAGTAGGTAACTAAATTTTCCATATACTACTAAACTATAAAAAATCATCGCTTAATAATACATTATCAGAGGAACGCAATCACAACAAATGTCAGACGGCAGTGAATAGGTTTAATTAGTTCATGATTTATCCATTAATCTATTTTCCAAGATTTTTATACCATGAGAAAAGATAAGAGAAATCTTAAAGCGATAACGGTGACGAATAGCCATGCATTTATTTAATTTAATCTCTAAAATTCCTTCTTTGTTTCCGTTTTACTTAAAAATCGCCTCAATTACATAATAACTGATATGGATCAAGTTTTTATACCATAATTAAAGCTTCCTCATTCTTGTCTATGGAATAGAACCCTATCTTAATTGTTCATAAATCATAGACTAAAGTCACTAAAGTGTTTTGGGTTCCCGCAAGCCCTATTTAAGGGCGAAAGGTCATTGAAATAATAGGTACCTAGTAGATTACGACACATAAATACAAACAGACAGTTATATCCATTTTACTGTTTATTTATCTAGGAATGCTTTAAAATATTAACAATAGCCATTAATATCTCAAATGCCTGAGGTGAGTAGTGATGATACGAGGTCCACCAGGTGAAGTAAAAGTCGGAAATAAACTGCTATAGTTCGTGAAAGAGTTAAGCATAAAAGAAAAAGCCGGATTAAAAAAAGCAGACAGCATTTTAGATGCGAAACCAGAGTTTGGTGGCCATCACTTCGCATATCTGCCTAAACTATACAATATAAAATCACTAATATTTAAATATGTTAGCGTCTAATATTAGATGGACGGTTGAATTACTTTTTATCAACAAAGACCTTCGTTTGACCACAATCTCACCTGATAGTAAGTGACGACGTGGCCGATGTATCACGAAAGTCTAGAAGACACGAACAGAATGCGAAAGTTTGGATGGATGGTTGAATGTTTGTAACCTCTTCAAGCCAAAACTACTATCAAGCTGAGATTTTGAATAGACGTCCAGCCCTGGAATAACACATAGGCTACTATAAATAATAGTCCTCATTTTATACGACCACCTTGAGTTTATTGGCATTCATCGGTACACAAAAGGAAGAGAATCATCAATCTGACACTAACTGGAGAACATATCGAGTAACATACAAAAAAAACATATGCCCGAATTGGGAACAGCCTTCTTTTGTTTTCAATCGGTTGAAAAGACGGATAATTCCAAAAACCGGAGCAGTCCCCTGCCTTAACAAAAAGCCTAAAGACGGATAGCTTTCCTATACAAGCAGCTACATAGAGACATCCATAAAGTACTGCCATAAACGTCTATTTTTCCTAATTACTGGACCCAGATTAATTCTAACGGTCTTAAGAAAACAGCAGAATTTATGAATATTGAAATGCCCCGATATTTCTTTATTGCTTCTTAATTGAGTATCTTGTTGCTTTGGGTAACGAGGATAATTTTTCTTTTTAATTGATTGGCGAATTTGTTTGATGGAATATAGGAGCTATTCATTATAATCATCATCATTATCGAGTCATCAATATCTTAGAATGACACGTCAAATAGTGAGAAGAGATACTTTTTAAACTTCAGAATGATTATAATCATTATATATCTATATATATATAATCATAAGGTATTTATCGGATTGTTTACTTATTAATAATTATTACACAGTACTACTACTACTTGACACATTTTTAATTAATCAGGACGTTTCAACAGCCGAGAAAAATAAGTAAACAATGCTATAAATACGCGTGAATATTTATAAATAGTTATTTTATTATTTAATAGTCTAAGATACTTAAAATTTGGGAATGTATACCTCTCTATACATCAGCCAAACTCGATGTAGAATCGAGTTTGGCTAGTGTATACCTAAAACGACACGTAGGGGTGGATTTAGAAATAAATAATTTTCATAACAAAAAATTAAAAACAAATGCTACGGGTATAAAGTTGCTAGGTACGGCTAATTTATTATATTACAAGAAAAACGCGTTGTTTTTATGGAAACGTCTCAAGTTTATGTATATCCCATTTAAACTGATTTATGAGATAAAAAAAAGCTTATGTGTATTCCCTGGCTAGAACTACATCTATTCAACTCATCCGTTCAGTAGTTTTTGCGTGAAACATGAAGTAACATACAAACATCCATACAAACTTTCGCTTTTATAATATTAGTATTAATTATGAGTATGATACAACGTTGCTTCGCTAAAGGATTTATTTATTAGGGTGGAAACGTTAGATTAGCAATTTTATTGAGTTGGCGTGTGCACTTCATTTGGCAGCTTTCATGTTAACCATTTTGTTTCTCGAGACGGAATTATGTGATGAAAATTAATTTAATAATTAACTATGTGGAACGCGATATAAGTTCCCAAATATTTTTGGATTTTTGTTAGATATTTCTGCTTTTTACGGAGTACTCAAAATTGTTTTTTTATTATTATAGTGCGTATTCGCAATGAATTGAAATTTGTCACATTAGATACTAAATCAACCAATTGTTTCTAGACATTCCACGGGACTTTAGGTACTTTCACTTTTCGGAACTACGAAATTTTTATTACTTACCTACGTAACAAAACAAAAAAGTGATAAAAAAATCTAGTATAGATATTATTTAGAAGGATTTTGCCATTTTAAAGATCTATTGAAATTAAAATTATTGAAAACCTTTATGCTAAGCCTGGTTTTAAGCTAGATTATCAAAAATAATACAAATCTACCAAATTTAACACATAATTCGTAAGCAATTAATCAAAAACTCCTTGTCATGACCTCAAAAGAGAGTTCCCTAAGCTTTTCTACAATCTCAAGAATTATACAAAAGTTTTAAGTTCGAACTTCGTCAAACTTCTACACGTTGGAATCTTACGGCTTACGTTTCTTTTAAAAGAATCTTTCTTTTTAAACTTGCTTCGTAGGTTTAAAAGTCTCAATAACTTCACACCAAAGTTTTATGATTCGATGTTTGTTTGAATGTTTACATTTATTTCAACCCGAAAAATAATAATAAACAGGCTACTTATAGGTTTCTGCGTCGCTTCTTAACTTCAATAGAATTTATATCGAAGCGAATTAAAATACCTATCATTTTATTCCCTTTTTTTTGATGGACTGAATTATTCAATCTTTTTGTTTTAAGTATTCACGCCAAAACTATGAACAAATACAAAACATCTTAAAAATTATGGTTTCATTAATTTGTTACCGCCTAAAAATACACCTAAAAACACCCAAATTCTTGTCGTTCTATAGTGACAAAAACCAATGAACACTAACATTTTCCAAAAGTATCTGAACAATTTATAAAACTTAACGTTTCAATCATTTAATGTATTTTTGTCACTTCGGCAGTTTAATGTATAGTAAAGTAACTTAAAATGTTGAAATAATTTTTTTTTTTATTTATATATTTTAAACATATAGGTATAAGTTATTTTATATCTAATGGCTTAACTAAAAACCGTGATTCAGTTTGTCTGCAATCCTCTTAGAGCAGTGTTGATAATTATGATTCTACTGTTAACCAAAACTGCATTTGACACCTACTTTGAACCGGTTTCTAGAGTAGGTAGAGACGATAAGTTTATCAGTGAAGTAAAGTTACAACAACATGAGTCATGAATCAGGGAAGACCTTGTGTCAGTCAACGCAGATAAGTATTTATGTCAATATAGATAGATATAAATTTTTATTAGTTATTATAGGTATATTCGCGTCTCGTGTCCTATCATTTTGGAGTAAACAACTAAATCACTCGCATTTCGTGTCTTTTTTAAAGTGACGTATCCTTATTGTTTATATTTTTATATCATTTTTGCTTCCAAACTAAGAAATTAAAACATAACTTAATTTCAGAGTAAGTACTTATGTAATAATTGGCTTTCCTATCACAAAGGTACTAAGAGCGATCTCTACCAGACTACTAATATAGATAGCTAAATAATTCTTTATTTATATACCTACCTGATATCTAAATCGTAAACCTATGTATTTCTAAATCAGTTAAAATGTGACTTATGTTCTTGGTTTCAAAAGCTTTATTATTGTAACTAAGTATATAAAATTAAATGAAATAAACTTTAATAATCATGACAAATATGCGAGATATCCCATTAAATATAAAATTATACGTGAAACTACATTTTTCGTACTCTCGTCCGATTATATCAGTTATTTTGAAAAGTATCAAATGTGCAGATGATTAAACATATGAATCAGATAACCTCAAAACTATTTTGTTACCTTTCCATGCGCAGGAGTATCAATCCAAAGAGAGCAATCCAATCACAAGGTTTCATTCACCATTCAAAAATAGAACACAAGCTCTAACCACTCGCACACAAGAATGAACTTGTTTCACACTTTCCACATACACTTAACACATCGCGTAGATCATAAATATCAATTAAAATAGTCTAAAACACGACTAAATAATTTAAAACAACAAAATAAACACAGAACGCATCAACTCGCCCGCGAAACGAAATGAAACTAACCTAAAAATCACTAAACGTTCGAAACATAAAAATTTGAACGATCCGTTCAAAGGAACTTGGGTTCGGAAACTAAAAACATCCAGACATCACCGTTCAATTACTCTGAACCTTATTGCAATGAGGTAGAGTTCAAATTATTTCAAAATGCACTTATCTTTGTATTCATTTTGTACCTGCCCTGTCCATTTTTTCTGTTGGCATGTATGTGTGGGAAGATCCTACTTACCTTGCAGGTACTTGTGACCTTATCGTAGGGATTTAAGGTTGATTTTATAGTGAGGGGTGGAAAAGTATTGGCAAATAGCTCGTGGTCAATGATTGCAAGCGCCCTCCTTTGATGCAGTTTTTGAGAATTTGTCTATGGTTGAAAGATTAATAGTTTATTTTCGTGATGGATGTAATGTAGAAGAAAGTTTATAAAAAGCAACTACGAAGTCTAGTTAATAGTCTAGATCTTCAAGGGTTATAAATGACTAATATATGTACTTATATTAAATGTCTGATAGTTAATATTTGAAGTGGAGAGAATCAATAAAAAGCTAATTGTTTCGTATTGTTTAAATTTATACTCCTTTATATTATCTTCTCCTATCTATAAGCCATTGTACCTATTGTAAGCCTAAATAAATAATTATATCAATTTATATATAAGTTATTAAGGTACGTTTTGTCTAACAATCACAAGAGGCGCAATTACGGGGTTACGATACAGTTGACGCTTTTGCTCCTCTTGGAGTCGAAACCGAGATCGAGGAGTTAAGTTAAGACGATCCAAGTTTTCAAAAACTCAAAAATCTTGAGCATTAGGTTGTGGCAACGTGTCACCTGAGTGCAGATATCATGATCGTGCTATCAGCACATCGAGAGCTGATGACGAATATCTGTTGACTCTACCAGGTGAGAATCACGTAGCTGAAAATATAATTAGTACCTATGCATTAACTTTTAGTTAGGGAGTTCCTGAATCATATTGTAATATTTATAATAATGCTGGAGGATCCATTTAGCATCGTCTTAGACACAAGCTAATCAGAGCTTTGAGAGCTTATGTTATGGGTAATTATTATTATTATTCATTTATTTCAGATTATAAATCCATACATACATTTATTTATTTATTTATTTATTATAAGTACTTACACTATTATTACAGAGCCCCTAATTCAATAGTGTAAAACATGAAAACTATAAAATATAATCAGACATATAATGATAATAATAAATCAAAACAAAATGTCACGATAAATTTAAGATTAATTAATGTAAAATCTATAAAAGAAAAAAAAGATGGAGCCCATCACTCTGCATCCACCTGTTTTGAATGGGGCAGTCTGCCCGTGCTACAATCATCTAATAATATAAATAATACATAATAATGACGTACTACTGATACTAGATGACTGACATAGGTGTTTAATATAATATACCTTCATTATACATAGAGATGGATATTTTTTATTATACATAGAAAACACCCAGAACCTCGGTGCTAATATTTGACGATCGTAAAAACACTTTGTCTCTAGGCGGGAATCGATCCCGCACACCTACGACTTAGGCGAACATTTGCCCGTCATATTGAGTCCGGTAAGAGTACCAATTTGTAAATATTTATTTTTAGCCTACGTACACCATTAAAAACAAACTTTCCCTTCAAATGTGGTTAGAAAACCAGGGGTTTACGATTACAAAAACCGAAACCATCAAAACTATCCCGGTGTTCATTCCACATCCGGTAACTCAGTTTCGATAACACGAACTGAAAACAGGCTGTAAGCAGTTTATGTGTTAACGAGACGGGAACGTTACGTGAGAAATAATATTTATTTTTATATCTATACTGCCTTTGACTTAGACTCTTGTCGACAACAATAGTAGCTTAACAAAGTCTCATGTGCACGTAATATTGTTCGAGTAGGTGTGTACTAGTTTTTGAAATCTAAGTGTTCAGTAAGTATCCATTTATTTACTTAAAATTAATTGCACTTAAATACAAAGGGTAGGCTTAATATAAATGAATAGTGTTGTGGCATTTTCTACCTTCCAACATAAAATAAATGTTTTAAAACCATTTTATCATTGTTAATTGTGAATTAATATAATCTTCAATCTGACTAGGAATTCTTTGGATTACCTACCATTACACGAAAAATGACTTCAAGAACCGAAGAAATACTTTCCACTTACTTTATAGTGTTATGTAGATGAGTATATTTTTTACTAAGCTATTATCCCTTCCCTTTCCTGTCCCGGCACAAAATCTACACAGAAAACTAACACTAACACCAAAACTAGCTGCACGTTCAAAATTGCAATATCGCGCCCCAGGTAGATTAGTTGATAGTCTATTAAACTTAGCCGGTGACCTAGCGCTACATTGTTCAGAGAGGTGGCGCTAGTGTGCACTCTACATAATAAGGCTTTTGTTGTATAATTGTGTTTTACGATTAATGTGAGGACTTTATTGGCGCAGCGGGAGGAAGAGAGAAGTTGCAGGTTCTATTTCGCCGTGGGAAATGTTTGTACGATTACCGATATTTAGTCTAATTTTAGACAATTACCCCTGAATTTAGACAAAAATATCTCCTCTTACACCCAAAAAATACAAAACGGATCGGGCTGAAATTTTGAATGAACGTAGTTATAGGCCTGGAATAACGTATTTCCCATCATCCCATAAATCAGTTCCCATGGGATAGAAAAAGCCTTGAGAAGTTTCCATAGAAACAAAGCGTGCGAAGCCGCGAGCATATGCCAGTTATTGTTATTGATAAAATCTAAGGAAGAGTTTGCGAAATTCTCTATTAACTATTTTGACTAGTACTTCATTTGTCGCTTTCTCTGTCCCTATGTCCCTATTTACCTATGTCCCTTTGTATGCTTAAATCTTTAAAACTACGCAACGGATTCTGATGCGGTTTTTTTAAGATAGAGTGATTCAAGAGGAATTGAAGAAAGTGATTCAAGTTCACGGTTTTATTATATATATAAAACCGTGAGAAGCCGGGGCGGGTTTCTAGTTTAAAATATATTTACCCTAAAAACGCTATACAATACCTATATAAAAGTACGGAACCCTCCACCCGGAAGCGGAAGTGATGGTCCGAGGGAGATTAGTTAAATGGGAATACCGTGTATTGGTTTATGCTAATATTTTAGGTGCTACTTAGCTGAGTAAACAGTTCCTTACATTAACAAGTTAATACTTATTCAAATATATTAGGTGCTTGTCTAAGTGCTTATTTTCTAAGTCAAAGAAATAAAGGAAAAAATCGGAAAACTCAAAAGAAATCAAATCATGGTCAATATCACGTATTTAGACTTTAGTTGGCTTTGTTATTGGTCATCATTTGCGGCAAATTGTGTTTGATTCATGAAAACACTCGGTATAATTAGAAATAACGTGAAAATTTTAGGCCATTTTTATCAATGTGTGAGTGAACACGGATAATGTTGTACGCCCGCTTACTTGAACTTGTGAGTGTGACGGCGGCGACGGAATCGCCATCTCTGTGCTATCTAAAGAATCATCTAATAATACCATAGTCTACCGTTCTCAAAGGGTTTTTCCATCGTCCAAGTATTTATTCCCTTCTATTTTTGTTGCATGTCAAATAAGATCTAGGAAGCCTACGTGCCGTTCCCATGACAACAATAAATGACACTATGTAAACAGATAAAATGTTTGCTTATAGATACCAGTTTAGAGAGTTTTACGCTGGGGCCACACTACCTTACCGTCTACCGGGCTGTTACCGCAATAATTATGACATTAAATTACCGTTTAAATTACTGCATGAACTGGTGTGGTTACACTAGAGTTTACCTAGATATGTCAATAAATAAGGCGGTAAAAATATCACGTGAGTCGCCGCGCCGGTTAGCTCATATTGCACACTGGACAAACGGTAGTGGCCACAAACGCATTAATTACTGCGGTAATCTTCTTTGATGTGCGAAACAAGACCGCCGCCGGAGCTATTGCCTACCGCCATTTGCCATATTGATTGGCATTGTAAAATTATGGCCATAAATCGTGGTTACACCTAGGTGTTGTATAACTTATGGCAATAATTATCGGCATATCACGATAGTGTGGCCCCAGCATTAGACGTGTCAGAGTGTATGCAAAGCATTTCGCTCATTCATCAGCGACGACCGATGTGGCGCAGTGGGCGAAGGTCCGCCTGCGACCGGTTGCGGGTTCAATTCCCGTGTCGGAAAAAAATTGTGTACAATCTGCAGAAATTTGTTCCGTTGGTCTGGGTGTTTTCTATGTATTTAGAAAAAAAATATCTATCTATGTAATGTATTGTATTAAGTTTATCAGTCAACTAGTACCCATAATACAAGCTTTGCTCAACTTGGGGCTAGATGATGCTGTGTGGACTGTCCGGAATTATATATTTTTTTTTATTTTATTGGACTAATCGTCACTTTTTACAGGAGCCAAAACAAAATTTTGAACATGATTTTTTTTGAAAAAATGTTTTTCTTTCATTCATCACATTCATCATTGTTTTCGTAATTTTTTGCTCTATTTTAAAATAATGGTCGCTGTTATATCTATCACCCAACTTGATAAAAACTACAAAAGCCCTTTTTGCATTCAAATTTTGAAGCAAAGTTAAGATAATAATCCCAATAAAAAGAAATAAATATTGAAATGAAATGTTTTCAAAAGAAGATATACTTTATGAGAAATAAAACATTTTCTAAATTTTTTGAAATGTGGCCGTTTTGCATTCAATGAGCGATTTGTAAAAATGCCTGAACATTAGCTGGCGTAAAGAGCTAAAATAAAATAAAAATCAGTTGGTGTTGATAGTACATAATTGTTTCATTTTATTTTTGTCATACCGTTAGAAACGAGGTCAGGACCCTTTGTGGGATGTACGCAGAACAGTCTACCAAAGTTTTATATTACAATAAAATAGACTTAGGAAGGCTTACAATAAGTAATTTATGACAAACATGAATTTGTTTGTACTAGGTCTATGACATTGTTCAAAACATAAAGAATAAAAATGATAAAAATCAAAAATTTTGGTAGTGTTGAAGGGATTCGAGCCCGTACTAACGGGATGTATCAAAATTTTGTGGATATTTTATCATCAAAAAGCAAAAAGTAAATCAAATTTTCAGTGGTTTCGAACCCAGGTACGACTATACATCGTCGCACCCACCCGACTGTTCGAACCGCTAGTCCAACGTGACTTATTGAAATACGGTGAAAATTTGTATTACTTTTAATCTATTATAAGTGGTCGTAAAATCGGAGCTAAAATACCTAAGTACACAAAGAACAGAGTCAAAAAAAGTGGAGACTTCCTTACGCCAACAATTTTATTGTAATTTTATTATAATATTGGAACAACTTTCACAGTGAGTACATTTAAAATTAATGATTGTTATTGTGAACTCATTCATGATTTAACGAAATTAATAAATAGTGTGAAAAGTATTTTTTTTACCTATAATTTGTAAGATATTCCTTAGCTTATAAGCTAGTTTGTAAATAACATTACCCTCTGCGCCTTTTTACTTAAATTGTTCAAAACGATAAAAGAAAATTACCTCCAATTTTTTTTAAAATGTAAATAGAGCCTGTTTTTATTCTTAAAAAAAACAAGAGTCGAAAATTAGTTCGTTAACTAGTGGTTTTATTGAATTAATTTTAGATGTAATTTAGTTATGTCCCGAAAACGGAACTATTGGTCCGAAAAATATTTAGTCCTAAGGCGTCTCCAATTATCTCTGTTATTTTTCGAACAGTAGTTATTTTAGTTCCACTGAATTTATAGGGTTTGCCTGTGTGAGTGACTCGTAGCGGCCGATCACTCACACAGGCAAGATCTTTTTTTGTGTGAGTGACTCGTAGCGGCCGATCACTCACACAGGCAAAATCTTTTTTGCTCTTCCCAAATACAAGCTCCATAGATGCTTTCAACACTTGAAAAATTGCTTGGTACATAAAAAACAACATCCCATTTGCGGCAAATATATTACAATTAAACAATTATGCACAATTTAATAAGAAAATAGTGAAAAACTTCAACATAGAAAATCAGCGCCATCTTATAGCGGAGCTATGCTTAGTCCTGGACCAGAAACAACCTTAACGAAATAAAGTTATTGATTTACTACTTACTAAGTTAGCAACGAAAGGCGCTATACACGACACGATGTTTCGAAATTACTAGTGTTCAGCGATTTATGGAATAAGGGATTGTTGTGTAACACAAATATGTTCATAATATCATGCACCTATTTATTTGATCAGTTAATTCTGAAGCTAACCATTCAAGCAATATTAAAATGATTTATGATGGTATGTGAATTGTTCAGCATTATGATATTTTTTATTATTTACTAGCTGCGCACCGTGGCATCGCCCACATGGAAATTTATTTGCCAAATACTTAAGTTAATGTTATATTTTATTACTGTATCTTACGATATTTTAATAGGTACTTATTATCCTATTCCCGACGAAGATAAAACCAAACAAATGAAAATCAAAAAATTGGTCCAGCAGTTCTCAAGTTATAGACGGTGTAAGAAAAGGAAATCGTTAGTTACACCGGTTATGTATGTATGTATATACATTTTCATTCAGAGCTCAAAAAAAACCTTCCATGGTTTAACCATACCCCATATAAACTCACATAGGTATAGGTAGATAACATACCCTCCCTACTACCTCAGTTTTTCGCCAATCCCCCCTACTTCACTACCCCCACCATCGAATTCAGCAGTCAAATCCATGGAAGCACTCACGATGTTTGCAATGTGCTCGAAAAAGCTATACTTTCGTACTACTTGAGTCGGACGCAGTTACACCGATCGTCTTGAATGCTTGCGGGATATTGAGCTATTTTTAGGCATTTTATTTTATACTAGCGACCCGCCCCGGCTTCGCACGGTTTTATTATACGTATAAACCTTCCTCTTGAATCATTCTATGTATTAAAAAAAACCGCACAAAAATCCATTGCGTAGTTTTAAAGATTTAAGCATACAAAGGGATATACTAACAGAGAAAGCGACTTTGTTTTATACTATGTAGTGATTATGTGAGATCAATTGCCAGAAGAGGCAGCTGGTAAGATCCATCGAGTGGCTTTTTCTGGAATTTAAAAAGATAATTTCAAAAAATCAATGTAGGGAAATCATTCTCTGGTTTGCTTTTTTTTAAATTTTTATTTGATACGCCACTGCCAATTCATAAATTAACCGAACCTGTCCATCCAAAAGATGCTTGGAAGAGATCGCTGTTAGCGATTAGGCTGCCGATTATGCCACTTAAGATGTAATTAGATTAAGCTGCTCAGTAACATTTTTTGAAGGCGCAATAGAGAAATTATCTATCTACTTAACTATCTTAATTGTCTCTTCCCGTCCCGAATTTAGGGCTCACACACAAAACTGCGAGCTCGCATCGCATCGCAAATATCTCCGAGCTCGCACGATAACGTCAGATCTCATTTGCATCGCGCATTCCTGTCATATTACGTCATACTTGGTGACCCCCATTTTAGTCCGCTCTGAGACAACTTTAGCGAAAGATGCGCGGCGCCTGAGCCGCCTTCTTCGTGTTGTAAAAAAAAAACTGCTTCAGTTCTCAACTCATAGTAATTTCGAGTAAAATAGTTCCCTTCAGTGTTCATAATCGTATTAAATGGATGAATCCAGAATCTTCTTTTTCTTTTATATCTATTTAACAATAACAGCAGTGCAATTGGACCGATTTATGCAAAAATGATCCAACCCACAACCTAGTCAATTTCGAGTTTTTTTAACCTATGTAATCAGTATAAGGTATATTTTAACATATCAAAGACTCACACCTCTATGTTCACAATTGTTATTTATTTATTTATTTATTCATGCCACTTGAATCATTTTTGTGTTGCTTTGGTTACCCTAACATATAACCGTTCTATTTTGCTACAATGATTCAAACTATAATATTAAGCTGGTCCATCAGTTCAAAGAGCTCAGAAAGCTATAGAAAGTGCTATGCTCGGAGTTTCTCTGAAGGATAGAATTCGTAAAGAATACATCCGAAAGAGAACCAAAGTTATCGACATAGCTCAAATAATTAGCAAGCTGAAGTGGTGGCAGTGGGCCAGCTATATCTCGCGAAGAACCGACAACCGTTGGGGTAAACGTGTTCTTGAGTGGAGACCGAGACTTGGCAAACGTAGTATAGGACGCCCTCCGGCCAGGTGGGATGACGATCTGCGAAAGACTGCTGGCAGATGCTGGATGCGTCAAGCTGTAGACAGGGAGCTATGGCGCTCATTAAGGGAGGCCTATGTCCAGCAGTGGACTAATATAGGTTGATTATGATGATGATGATATAAAACAAGTTAAGATTTGACAAGTTAATATTTGAAATTGCTATTTCATCTAAGTACGTAAACGAAATAAAGTATATAAAGTTCAAAACACACAGAAGCCGGAGGAGTGGCGGAGGCGAAGGCGTGCCGGTTTTTCCTATGGCACCGCGTTCGCCACGGCCTGCGGTGTGTGTGTAGGCTTTCATAGGATTCCATAGAATACAACTCGCACGCCTTTGCCTCCGCCACGCCTCCGGCTTCTGTGTGTTTCGTACTTTAACGAAAAATAAATAAGTAAAATAAAATAAGTACAGGGCCAGCAGATCTAATATTAGATACCAGATGATTGCATTGATTAATTTAAGAAACCGAAGGGAAGCTGCAATAATAGACGATGTAGATGGTTTATGTGATGAACCTTATTCTGATTTGGACGAGGAGTAGGGCCAATTTTGTTTGTTTTGTCTTTTAAAACACAAAAATGATTACTAATTTTTAACACACTTTGAATCATTTTTGCATTTTAATTTTTGCACCCTACATAGCTCTTTCCATACAAAATTAATTTTGTAATAATGATCCAGGCGCAAGTTTTCGTACACAGTAAGTCCCGTTTTTATCAAGAAATCTGCTAATTACAAAACGAATCTTCCGAAAAAAGCTATTTCACCGGGCGCATCCAACGTAATTTGGAAGAGACTTTTTTACCGGAGCATCTAACCTGTAATTTGGAAGAGGTTATTCCACCAAAACTTACTCCGCCCATCTATCTATCGAGCCGTCCGAGATCAACTAGTGCAAATAACACAAACCATCAACATGACGCTGCCGAAAAATAAAACATGGGGATGTTGTAAACTGGAAGATGAAAATGTTGATCACGTAACTTGCTCAACATGTAAAAAAAGTTTTCACTTAGCATGCATAGCCTCGTCGAGTGTGGCTCCAAAACATGATTGGACATGCCCATTATGCCGTAAGAGACCTAGCGGAGGCAATAAAGACAACACTCCTGTACGTGTGATGGAAAGCCCCTCGACGAGAGCAAACAAAAGAATAGCACTACAATCGCCCAAACAAGACATCGCCGAGCCGGGACTGACCCGTGACGACGTTAGAACTGTGGTCCAGGACGTATTTAACTCCCAAATGGAAAGCATGATGGTACGGTTTGGTGAACAAATCAGATCCACAGTTACGGCTGCTTTAGAACCGATTACGAAAGACATACAGAACCTACAGCTATCCATGGTCCAAATCAATGAACAATACGAAGAGGTTATCAAAAGTCATTTACAAATAAAAGGTGCAATCCATGAATTACAAGCCGATAACACATTTCTACGTTCCGAGAACAAAACAATATCAACAAGGCTCCTACATCTAGAGAATCTTAAAAAAGACATGAATATAAATACACAATCATATGAGAAAACAGAAAGCCAGCCCAGTGTTACCAACAGAATGGCAAAAACATTTGAGGATACTATTATTGAACTGCGTGAGCGCTCACTTCGTGAAAAAAACTTAATCATTAGTGGTATACCCGAAGTTCAAAACAAAAACCGAGAGGAGAGGAGTAAGTACGATCTGGACGAAGCGACAAGAATCTTAAAATCTGTATATCATGATTGCCCAGTACCTATAAACACTATACGCCTTGGAAAATACACCAACAACATAACTCGAAAACTCAAGATCTGGCTCGATTCTAGAGAAGCAGCGAAAACTGTATTGAAAAATAGAAAAAATATCACAGGGAACTACAACATATTTTCAGACCAAACACCAACGCAAAGAAATGTCATATTTGAATTGAAAAAAGAATTAATGCAACGACAAGAAAATGGGGAAACAGACCTCATCATAAAATATATAAAAGGAGCACCAAAAATCATTAAGAATCAAT
The DNA here is from genome assembly GCA_944547425.1 of Eupithecia centaureata. Taxonomy (NCBI): domain Eukaryota; kingdom Metazoa; phylum Arthropoda; class Insecta; order Lepidoptera; family Geometridae; genus Eupithecia; species Eupithecia centaureata. The sequence goes on along the minus strand of OX155702.1, from coordinate 2,475,142 downwards.
CAAAAAATTTACATTCAGACAGCAGTCACAAAACACCATAATAGCACAAACAGAAAAAGAAGATATAAGCTACTCTATTGCCGACACATATGATAAAATTACAAAAAATGGAAACTCTATTAATTTACTTTATGCCAATGCCAGAAGTATAATGGCACCTGGTAAATTGGATGAACTCAAATGCATACTTAAAGCAATACCTATAAACACGCACATTGTACTATTAACAGAAACATGGATCAAATCCGAAAGTGATGCCTTACGCCTACAAATAACAAATTATACTCATTACTATAACTACAGAACTGACGCTAGAGGAGGAGGAGTGTCTATTTTTGTACATAATGACCTCTCACATCACCTAATCGAAGAAGAGTATACAGGAGGAAATAACTATCTTTGGATACACATAAATAAACAAAATTTGGACATAGGTGTAGTATACAAGCCCGGAGATACCAATGATAAAGAGTTTATAGAAACTTACGGATCACAACTACACAGGAGAAAAAGAGCTATAGTCTTTGGCGATTTTAACCTAGACCTACTCTGCAAGAACACGAGCATAAGGTCATATAAAGAACTACTTCACGAAACAGGTTTCTCTATCCTTAACAAAATTGACAAAAGTTTCTGTACACGTGAAAAAACTACAAAGAAATCAATATTAGACCACATTTGCTCCAACATCAGAGGTAGCAGATTCCATATGACTATCATAAATTCAGCAATGTCTGACCACAAGCAACTTTTTCTAGAAATAAATAAAAGAGAAAAAATCAAGAAACAATGCATACAATATGATGCTATAAACTACGACAAACTACGTAAGTCACTAAAATCCAAACAACAAACAAAGATAGAAAGTTACCCCGTGTTGGAACAGTGGCTAACAGATTCCATGAAAATCAGCACAACAACAAAGACTAAAATACTTAACCGGCCCCAAGAAGACTGGATTAACAAAGAAATCATAGATGGGATCAATGCTAGAAATATAATATACCAGAAACTTAAAAAAGACGATTCAAATGAAGACCTGCAGGAACAACTCTCAAAAGAAAGGCGGCGCGTCACAACTAATATAAAATTAACTAAAAGCAAATACTATCTAAATTCTTTTCAAAAATGTAAAAAACAACCTAAGAAAATGTGGAATCTAATTAATGAAATCTCAACAAACAAAATAAGAAATAGTTCTGCTCCTTCAAAGATTATGGATCAAGCAGGGAATCTACTGACCGATGCCTGTGACATTTGTGAATGTTTTAATGATTTCTTCTCCACAATAGGCTCAAAATTAACAAACAAGATACCTATCACACACAACGCTATTCCAACAAACACTATACCAATTAATATAGAACACCATCAGTTTACAAACTTCAAACCATGCAATGAAGATGAAATTTCAAAAATAATAGACAGTTTAGATACAAATGTCAGTAAAGGGCTTGACAATATAACCGCCAAAGTCATAAAATCAACAAAACAAATAATATTAGAAAATCTAACAAACTGCGTTAACATATGTCTCGAAAATGGCTGTTTCCCTGACTGTTTAAAAATAGCAAAAGTGACCCCTATCCATAAAGCTGGCGACAAACAAGACCCAAACAATTTTAGGCCAATTTCCGTTCTTCCAATAGTTTCAAAAATATATGAAAAGGTAATTTACTCACAGCTTAACAAATTTTTAACATCTATCAACTTTATTTATAAATACCAATATGGCTTTAGATCAAAATCAAACACCCTTTCAGCAACAATAGACCTTACAACAAAGATTAAAACCAATATTGATAAAAAGAACATAGCTCTTGGAATACTCATAGATTTAAAAAAAGCATTTGATACTGTGAGTCATCATTTACTTCTGAAAAAGCTCAATGATATTGGAATCTCAGGGGCAGCGTTTAAATTATTTGAATCCTATCTAACAAATAGAAAGCAAATTGTGAAAATAGGAGAACACCAGAGTGGCCCCAGGATAATCACATGCGGTGTGCCGCAGGGATCTATCCTGGGACCGCTCTTGTTCCTTATTTATATAAATAGTATGCATGAAGCTGGTCTAAGCGGGCAGATAATGTTGTATGCTGATGACACATGTCTATTTTACTTTGGTGATTCAATTAGCAACATAATTAACGAAGCTCAGGCGGATCTGAACCTTATAAGCAAATGGTTTCAAGATAATCTACTCACAGTCAATGCTTCTAAGACATCCTACATGATTTTTAGGGCTAAAAACAAAATTATAGACAATTACACACCATTAACACTCAATAGCCAAACCCTCAAAACATGTGATACGGAAAAATACTTAGGGCTAATCCTAGATAAACACTTAACGTGGAAGCCACATATAGACAAACTAAGATCAAAAATATCTTCTTTGATGGGCATGCTTCGACCAGTTGTCAAATGCTTTCCAAAAAATGTTAGACAATTAATTTATAACTCACTCATAAAATCAAACTTGGAATACCTTATCGAGGTTTGGGGAACAGCTGCCAAAACCAATCTAAAAGATCTTCAAATAGCACAAAACAAAATTGTAAAGATGCTTTTCAACTATGACTTTCTGACAAGAACACATACACTCTACAAGGAAACCAAATTGATGAGCCTTAGACAAATATATTCATATAACACATGCTGTCTTATACAAAAGATTATCCAGAAAGATATACATTCAGACCTATCCTTTAGAAGAAAAAGCGAAACACACAAATATAATCTGAGATCTTCAAAAAATTTTATACTACCCCATCCCAGAACTAACTATGGAAAGAAAAACATAACATTTGAAGGAGCAAAACTCTATAATAAACTACCAAAATACATTAAAGAATCCACTAACTTACTTGTTTTCAAAAAAAGACTGAAGAAATATATATATGAAAAAATTAGTGTAGAGTAACTTATAATTTTATTTAACTTATAATTTTATTTTATTTTATTTAGTTCTTAACCTGTAAAAATGTCAACCATGAAAATAACATACTCTGTACATTAGGTACTAGTTAAGAAAAAATAATGTTTCTCTTTAAGTGAATGTGTACATGTTCTTTGAGAAATAAATGTCTTTAACCACAAGTTTTCCCAATTATCTACTAAACTATTACAATTTATTCTTTATATTATTTATAGCAAAAAAGTTGAGTTTACATAGCATTAAATTAAATTAAAATAACAACATTTTGTATTACAAAGCTAGAGAAATACCGCCACAAACTTAAATATCGATTATCTCGAAATGAGGTTTGTGTGGGTTGGATCATTTTTGCTTAAATCGGTTCAATTATCTTTTTGGGATCCATCTTACGCTTCCTAAAAACACGTCCAATACGGCGGACTAAACTTGAAGATATGGTTACCCTACAAAACGGTTCGCCGCACAAATTCGCATCGCAGAAATTCGCAAATCAAGTTCGTGTGACATCGCATCAAATCGCATCAAATCGCATCGCATCGCACCAAATCGCAGTTTTGTGTGGGAGCCCTTACTCAGAATTGTGATAAAATTATGACATGAAGTTCAACGAAAAAAATAACTTAACAGAATAAAATTAATCACCCAAAAGTGATTACAGATTTAGTAATTATACCTATTTGCTTTAAGTACAATCTTTGCCAAAGTTTTGTTATAATTTTATCACAATAATAGATATGGATAAAAGCTACCATGTATGTTGAAATTTAGCAATGCCACCATGACAGGATGCAGCTTTTTAACTCTTTTACAACAGAATAATTAAGTACACTCAGTTACGAAAGTCGCTAAAACGAATTGATTTCAATATCACCTGAACAGTGTTTTCCTAAAACAAAGAAGGTTAAACAAATGTCAAGGATATGAATTTATTTAAAGCAAAAATGAGAACATCTAGAATGTACTCGAAGTCAGTAAAATATTAATTATACATACTAACTAAAAACAAATATAAAAAGCCTCCTCCTTTTTGGAAATCGTTTGTAAGATAGAAATTCGTTTAACTTTTTGTTACAAAAATTGCTAACCACTTCCATTATTAGCAATTCCATTAATTAGCTAAACACACAAGTCTTTTCGGACTTTAGTTTTGGAGTTAAATTGGTCCGAGATTTTTATAGCCGAATGTACCTATCCTAATTATACAGAGGACTCTATTTCAAAGGCAATAAGTCTCAAATTATCATAAATCTGTCGCCAAGTCTAATAAGGCGAGGTGTCTTGTTGCGTTTTAATGAATAATCGATTTGGTTTGCTAAATAGCTTTGTTGGATTTGAGGAATTTTATAGAGTAGCAGGTTCAAGTGCCTCGTGTTTTTTTAATTTACAGTACACATTTGTCCACTGCTGAACTATCATCCCACAAAAACATGCAGTTTTCGTCAAAAATACCAGGCTAAGGCGTTGATCGCAGTCGAAGTGTTAAGTTATCATTACTTACTGATGTTTTAGCTGAGCGATGACGCGGTCTGATACATCATACTTGATGCTAGTACATTTACTTCACTATCCAATAGCATACAAAGTTACACATATTCATAAAAACAAAAATGGTCACGTGACTCTTCCTTGTGGTAACCCCAACATGTGTGGCCGCTAGGGAATGGCGGTATTGGCCGTTTTGAAATACCGGTAATTTTTCGGTATTCATATTTTTAAAACCGGGATCCCGGTATTTCGGTATTTTTTCGGTATTATACTATAAATATTAAAATAGTAGAAAAAAATATTTTCTTCTGTGTGTTTTATGGTTTTAGACTGAATAAGTATATCTAAATTGTAATAAAAAAGGGTTCTTAAAAAAAGCAATACTTTTTAAATCAACTTGAACTTTAATTGGGTATTTTAGGTACTTAGATACTTTTATACAGTCTTTCTTTAACTTAAACATACATAACAATCAAATATTTATTACAACAAAAAACAACTACAAACTTAATTAAATATTTATAACTCGAAAGTTTTCACACACCAATGAAAAAAAAAAATCACGATGAAATCAAACAGGTAATAAAAATTTTAGTACTCTAAACATTCCTAAAAACACATTAATAAAGATTCGAAATAAGTTAATCTACATTTAGAACTCCAAAGATTTTTTTGACATAATTACCTATTTAAATTAACCACTATACCGACGAACTGCCAGACATCAGTCAAGTCAAGACGAAATCGTGTTAGCTTTGAGGCAGCTTAAAAATGGAAAAGCCCCCGGTGAGGACGGTATTATTTCAGAGCTTCTGAAGGCAGGTGGAGCCTTCGTTATACAGGAGCTACAACACCTCTTCAATGCCGTCCTCCACAGTGGGAGAAGTCCTAAGGCGTGGAGCGAGAGATTGGTGGTGCTCTTTTTATATTTCTCTTACTTCATGGTTGGTTGGATGGAACTGAAAATAAAAAAAGGTATTTTAGAAAGTCTATCTCTAATAATCTCTATTCTATTTTATATTGAAGACTTTTAAATAGGAAAGTTATACACAAGACCACAAGATAAGCAATAAATTTTAAATAAAGAAAGAATCATCAAAGGCGTTTCACCTAGAGAAAAATTCGGAAGGTACATACAAAAAAATTAAAATAAATACAGTAGAATTGAGATCCACCTACATTTCGGTCGGTCATCGGTTGAAAAACCTTTCTGTTTTAAATTCACTCATATTATGCCTATTGACATCCATCAGTAATTCAGTATAATAGTTATTTATTTGCTCGAGACAATAAGACGTGCATTATGAAACTTCCGATACGGTAAATTGTTTGAGAAATTAATAAATGAAATGATATGAAATATTACTTACCGTTTATCCTTTCGGTGATTGTTTTTCGTCTCCTAAACCAAACCAACAACTGTTATTGAACTTCTTGTCACGACAAAATGCTACGATACACTGATTACCATTTGAACCTTGTGCTCGTGCGTAGTAACAATAACAATTGATAGATAACGCCTACCGAGCGAGAACGCACTATGCAATTTGCAATTGAAAAGTGCCTGACAAAGAAAGACGCACGGGTCTGACGGTTTTTTTCCAAGAAATTACAGATACCTTGGGGGTCAAAGGTGGAATTCCCCAAAGGGTTAGGTTAGGTGAGTTACAGGAGAAGATCTTCTCTGTACCGGGTCGGCCCATCTGGCCCACATACCCGGGGTCTTTCGACCAACAGTTGATGTCGGAAAGTTCTATATAGGCTAGATGTTACAGAAACCAACGCTTGCGCGATCTAGGAATAATGGTCACGTGATCTACTTTTTGCACTCAGAATTTTTGTTATATCATTTTTAGTTCAGCTCACATCATGATATATGTCGCTGCAGATACAATACTTTTTTTGCACTTGCACGTACATTCGTCGTTAATCTCGCCAGTCAGTTTTGAGCTTTCTGTGTGCAGAAATAATTTCCCTGAGGCTATGCTCGCTATTAGCTAGGTGTCCGTCTAATCGTCCGTCTATCTGCTTACTCGTACACATTGACTAATTAACAGTTTAAATATCAATTTATACATATTTTAAAACTTTTGTAAAATTAAAGATTTAAATCAAAAAACAGTCTAACACTATCCTGATGAAGCGAAAACGTAGACTGTCCATCAATTTTACAATCATTATAAATTTAAAATAAGTTGTTTGTGAAATCCAGAGCCGCCTTATGGGATTTTTCATTTATTTTTACGTTTAATTCAAAATACCGAATTACCGGTATTAGCAATTTCAATACCGGTATTCCGAAGTACCTTAAATAACTCGGTATTACCGGTTTTTCGGTAATACCGAATACCGGTGTCCATTCCCTAGTGGCCGCCCTCGCAATAACAGTACCAACCCGTATCACGGTCAATTTTCACTTTATACCGTGTCGACACGTCGGAACTAAAAGGGGTAAGTCAAAAATAACAAAAATAAAAAACGAAAATAACAAGCATTATTATTTTATTGTTATTGCATATGGTGTGTACTTTTGGGCTGATATGAAGGCGAATTTAAGTTCCGCCGATGCCAACTTGTAGAAATGAAAATTACCTCTACTATGTATAAAAAAAGTTGCTTCAAGACAGCTGTCCCTATATATGCTAAGATGTTTAAAACTGAGCATCGGATTTTGATGCGGTATTTTTATTAGCTAGAGTGATTCAAGAGGAAGATTTATATGTACATATTGTATGTACGTACATAATATAATATTTCATGATGATACACCTGTGCAAAGCTGGGTCGAGTCGCTAGTTATTTATAAGATGATATGAAACACTACATATACACATAAATAAAGATTATTAAAACACAATATTAACAGATAAACTACACGGAAAGACTACTTAAATCGATCGAATATCTTTTAAAGTTCCCAAATCGATATAATGTCGCTATATTATTAGATTTCAAATGTAAACAAAATACTTTTATGTACCATATAACTACTTTAAAAAACAACATCTGATTAATGAATAAATTTTAGTTTCAAGAATGATTGAACCAAAGCCATCGACATAACTTAAAGAGTTATCTTGCCAATTCTTTAAGTTATGTCGATGGCTATGGTGGTGTAGGGCGTCCTACACTAAGTTTGCCGAGTCGCGGTCTCCACTCAAGAACACATTTACCCCAATATAACAAGATAAACTCCGACATAATTCCTTAAATCTATCTCAATCCAAACAACCTTTACGTCACGTAATACGTAAACACGTAAACGCTCACATTCACGTGAAAACGTAGATTTATTCAACAAAAGCGGGTTCATTTCCCCACCTCTTGTTAGTAGGATTACTAACTCCGATGTCAATTAGGGCCGGTTTAGTGGTGTATAGTTTACGGATTTGTTACGTTTAGGATTTAGTTCCGGATAATTTAGTTACGGATCTTGTTACAGTGAGAATTAGTTTGGATACTTTGAGGAGTTTTTCGGGTACTGGATTGTCCAGTGGGAATTATTTTACTGATTCATAAAGTTTGAGATTTTTTTTGGGGCTTGTCAACCGTACTCTAAAACAGAGAATTGTCCTCTATATCATGCAGGCGTACTCTATAATCTATAACACCAATAGAGTACGCCAAAATACTTTTTTGATCGATGTTTACTATATTGTCATGTTTAAATAATGCATAACCATTTTCATAACATGAATAGGTATGAAGTGATGAGATTAGACGAACCGGGCTTCGTGAAATTGATTAAAAATACTATAATTGCTACTATAATTTACTCCTGATCTATGCAAATATAAAGTAACAATTTTTAGAGTCGTAATCATGAAAAGTTGCTATGTGCTGCAAAAAGTAACAAAAAATACATTTACAAAAAAAACATTACTCTTATATAAAAATGCGTACTCTTAATTTACCTCGTTTATAATCAGAAATACTCTATTCTTGTAATAAAAGTTGGCAACTCTGCGTCTGCGTCACTCTGTATAGTATGTAACTATAAGCAAACTAGTAACTACCCGCGGCTTCGCACGCTTTGTTTCTATGGAAACGTCTCAATGCTATTTCTATCCCATAGGAACGGATTTGTGGGATGAAAAGTAGCATAAACAATTTCATAGAAACGTTGCTTGCGAAGCCGCGGGGATAAAGTAGTTTATAATACAAATAAACTAAAAAAAAACCTTGTCATTTTTAGCTTATACAAAAAATTGTTCCAAGGCGGGAATCGAACCCAACCTCCTGAAGTTTGTCTCTACATTTCACCCGTAATACGACTTAACCGTATTTCTTAGTACATCACTACTCATGTTAGCAGAGCTAATAACTTTCCTATGTAAACTGATACTTCACGCGAATCTCGACCTTATCTTCATAGGTTATACATGCTTACGATATGTATAACTTAGCTAGCAAATTAACTTCGGTATATTCTATTTGTGTGGTTTACGCGATAATACTTTGTTAAAGGTAGAGATAAAAGTATAGCTATATTGTAATGAGAATAAAGCAAAACAAAAAACTAACGACAACTAATAAAAATGGCCAAGTGAGAATCGGATTCGCGCGAAGGGTTCCTTACCACATCTATACAAACGGCAAAATATCATCTGTTGTATTGAGAGCGCCGTGAAATATTTACCTATTTAATTGTTTTTTTTAATGGCAACAGAAATGCTTCATCTGTGAAAATTTCAACTGTCTATATGTCTATCTAACACGGTTCATGAGATAAAGCCTGATGACAGACGAACAGACAGCGGAGTCTTACTAATAAGGTTCCGTTTTACTCTTTGGGTACGGAGCCCTAAAAACGAGTATTTAATTTTCATTTACAAAATCAATTTCCTAAAAATCTAAGCCGTCACCAGAAGGCAGAGTGTCCAGCAGGGCTAACATGCGCGCCATTGAAGTCGTCGCGCGCGCGACGACTATTTTGACGTCGTTGGTAGACATAATACTCGTTGTCGAGTAATCCTTCTCGCGTAGAGAAAGCAACCCAGACGAACATACGTTTAGTTCATTCAATTGTCTATGGTTTTTGTGAACTGCATCCCAAGAAATAAACTAACCTTTTTAGTTTCACCTTCATTTTGGTAGTTTGAACATTTTTACTGGTAGTTTTTTTTTTTTTAGTCCATCTATTGGACAAGCGAAAGCCCTAAAACCATACTGCCTAATTTTCACTGGTAGAATGGTGGTAAACAGTTGAAAAGGCAAGAAGAAGAAAAAAAGAAGGAGAAGCTTTTCCAACATTTGCGCGCGATTTTCTTGTGTATGTTTGTTTGTGTATTAAAGACTTAAGAATGATATTATAAATAATATTTGCCTTAAGTTCTGTTTTGGTAGGCACGGAGTGCAAGATGACATCGCACAAAACGTAAGTACCTAAAACTAAAATATTTGTTCAGTTTAGTCGCCACAATATAGGTATCTTTTCTATAATGCACTTGCTTGACCCATAAGCTCATGCATGATCTATCTTCTCTTACAACAACTTAGACCAAGGTTTGCCCGTTCTGCCACTGAAGTTGTTAAATAATAATATCTGTATCATTTAGTATCAAACTAAAATGTTTCTTTGTTTCAGATGGTCACCAAGCTAACATTGAACAACTGAAATATAATTTTATTAAAGTACACAAATATATCTCACCATAAATGTGTTTTATTTTTAACTCTTTAATTAACAGAATATAAACCGTAGCGTGCACTTGTTCTCGTAGTTACAGGCGAGCACACCTTTATTAGAATACTTACTTAAAATTTTGTAATATTAGGTATAAGTACAAAGGTTTTTGTATATTCCATACTTACCCCAATAGGAAGAAGTTTCGAAATCTGTTGTCGGAAAACTATTCGGCTGCCAACCGAGAAATAAAATAAAGCGAATAGCCGTTGAAATTATGAATCTGACAAATCCAGACAATCGCAAACACATCTTATTTTTGAGTAAATTTTCTTTCTATTTTTCGTATTTTTTGTTACTATACAACGCTAATGAATAATTAGTTCTTGATACGGGACCGCCATGAGCAACAAAACTCGAAGAAAAATATCAAGAAAATCTTCTCGTGAGTTCTCGTCCTCAAATTGAAAGACGAGAGTTTTCTCGCGTTATGCTGTCAAAAGTTGAGAAAATTTGGGCGCGCATCTTAGCGTTTGACGAGAAAGGTTACCACAGATAATATAACCTTAGTTTCCCTATATAGTTTGTGATATAAACATTCACCAAATCATTCACGTGACGTGACATGACGACTATTTGGTGTCGCATGCTAACATCATCGGTCGACAAATCGAGATAGCGCCATTTTTGTCGAGAAAAAAGACGAGAAAAGCTTCTCGTGGGCGCGCATGCTAGCCCTGCAGGTCCCGAATTTCACTAAATGGCTTTACCATTTCAATAGTATCGTGTCAAACTGACAGTGTTCAACTCTTTTTGGTATTCTACTAGCTCAAATTTTTTGAGGTTCATTCAGCTGTGACGATTACGTTTAGGACTACCAATTTGACATTCTAAATTATGAAAGTCTCTTCAAGCTCAAAAAATAGTAAAATACCAAATGCAAAAACGTCATTTTACCCATGTCGATAGTTTGAAGCTATTGAGACCTTTGTTTAGTAATTAGTGGAATTCGGCCCCAGAATGTTGGCAACATAGACAGTGATATGAAAATGTTTTGATTTACTTTAATTTTATTAAACCTAGGTTAAGCTTAAGAGTGCTATAATATTTTACTCTTGAGAATATCTAAGTAAATCTTCAGACACCTTTTTACTAAAAAAGTAAAATCAAATACCTCTAAGGTTATTTAAGAAAAAGATTTTCACTCGGCTGAGTAAATTAAGAACCCATTTTAAAAATTGAATTCACTTACGAAATTAAAAATTGAATGTCAATTATTAAGGTGCGGTCTCTTAGTGATTCTCCGAGTCTTTTTAGATACATTATTCAACAAATTGAATTATATTCGACTTTAAAGATATTTAGGAATCTTTAAATGTCTTGCGAATAAGTTAATGGCCCGATGAAAAGCATTAACCTAAAGAGGTTACAAACTAAGAGAGAAAAGGGTGTACGAACAGATAAAAATTAACTGTTGCTAAATAATTTCAATTGACGTCGAAAATGATTAGATTCTTATTCTCTCGTTTTTTTTAATCAGTGTTACGTGAGAACTTTTTCTTTGAGATCCGATTTTGATGATTGTTTCTGTTTAAAATAAGTTTGAACAAGATGTGACCCGTACTTTTTGTGTTTTCTTTATTAAGTAACTAGCTATCCGCCCCGGCTTCGCACGTTTTTATTATACATATAAACCTTCCTCTTGAATCACTCTATCTATTAAAAAAACCGCATCTAAATGCGTTGCGTAGTTATACAGATTTAAGCATTCAAAGGGACATAGGGATATAGGGACAGAAAAAGCTACTTTGTTTTATACTATGTAGTATAATAGGTATTTTAATGACTTCATTTTCTCATTTTTCGTAATTGAATTTGACATCGCATCGGTCTAAAGATTTTTAAAACACACCGATTTCATGCACTCTACGCATGAATCTGACGTAGACTAAAATCGCATTATTGTACGCCTTTCATCGCATAAAAGATTAAAAACTAAAGGTGCAGTCACCAACTCCTAAATAAACAAGTCATAACTTATTACAAGTGAAAAACAAATAAAAGTCCAATTAATGCAAGACCGAGTGAACGGGTCACTTTGAAAAAGGAACGGGTTTTTAAAAAAGGAACATTCGAATTTGCATAGCTCTGTCGGCCATTGAATTTGCCGGCGAAATTATTTAACTGTCAGTGTCAAGTTGGATGCGAAATGTCAGACGAGAATTTTGCCGACAAGGCGAAACTAGCTTATTCTTATAATGTAAGAAAAATCAGTTGTATTTTTTATATTTTTTTTGGATTAATCCAAGCATATAGTAAATCAGATGCAATATTATGATGACAGTGAGCCCTTGGATTGGGTAAAAAAATGCTGGCACATAATAGATTTCTGTATCTACAAGGCTACCTCGTCATGTCATTTTTTTAACAATGGTACAACCAATATGATCTTACATTAAAAAAAATCCGAACTACCCAAATCATTCGCTCTAAACATTGCCAAATCGCTCACTCTTTCTTACTTTCCAGGATACGCGACTAAATGTCGCGACTGACTTTCCCCAAGTGTAACTGACAAGATGTTTATTCTTTTTCTTTGTCAGATGCGCAAGCGGCTGATGAAAACCAATTTAATGAAAAAGATTGATAAAATTGCTTATTGTTTCTAGAAATGTTTTTAATTTGATTTTGAATACATTGAAAGTTGATGTTTTCTTTCATGCTTGGCGGCATGATCTTTAAGACAACGTCAGTTTGAAAAGCGAATTTTAAGAAACATTACCTTATTCCTTCTTCAGCAATTGGAGGAAAAATAAAATTGCATAAATTCTTTGTAAACTATTAAGTAACTGTCAAAAGAACTGTTAACAAAAAGAAAATGAATAAGAAGGCTATAAATAAATAAATAATTGATTACATCAATGACGTTAATGCTTCGCCAGATGTCGCTCAGTTCCACGCCGACAATAGTATGTGGGATCGCCAGATAGTAGGTCTGCGGGATTTTGAGTGTCCAGGACAAGGAATCGGCCGACTGATATAGGTTTGAGGAGGTTATGAATCAGTCTTTGCCCCAGGAGCGGAAAAGCACATACCTTTGATTCTGTGAGCTCCAGATCCAGTACAAGTACCACTCGCGGCGCGCACACGGTATAATCACGGCACAGATGGGAATTTAGGGGTTCCCAGAGGAGCGGATGATCGAGGTGATCTTTTGCTGTTTATCGTTCGAGTAACGACCAACGACTGTTTGAGTGAGCCATCTTGTATGACCCATGCGGATGTTCTCGCTCACTCTTGAGCGGTATTCTATGTGCTGGAGAGGGATGGGGAGTAAAGGGAATAGACACCCAAAAAACGTTTGCTTCTATGCAGAAAGTTAACTAGTTACAATAAGTTGAATATGCGCGCAACCATTCCCCCGGGCTAGAAGGAACCCCTTCTAAACAACAAAGAATACTATTTGGCAATAATACCGCTACAAGACTAAGACGCATGCGATGGACGCTAGAGATGCGGTTGATACTAAGGACGCGGTTGATACTAAGGACGCGGTTGATACTAAGGACGCGGTTGATACTAAGGACGCGGTTGATACGAAAGACGCGGTTGATACTAAGGACGTGGTTGATACGAAAGACGCGGTTGATACTAAAGATGCGGATGCTACTAAAGAATGCGATTACTACAAAGATGTGGGTGCTGCTAAATATGCGGGTTAAGCGAATAAAACTAAGACGCGGCGTTATCTATTGGTAAAAGTTATTGAGTAGGAAGCGGACAGAGACGAACAACTGGACGTAGATATGACCCAGTTGCTGTGCGAACACGAACTATACGTGTGACACCATTTGAGCCCGGAAAGACTTCGTCCACAATGCCTAGAGGCCAGTGAAGTGGAGGAGAATTCTCGGTCAAAAGGATCACAACGGTTCCTACGGTTATAGGGTCCGTAGGCGTGTTCCACTTGCGGCGCGATTGCAACGTATGGAGATAGTCAGTCCTCCATCGTTTCCAAAAGGATTGAACTAGTTGATCTAACAGGTTATGTCTAGTCAGTGTTTTGATATTCTCGTCAATTGCCAATGCAGGCAAGTATTTGAGAGGCGTAAGAGTTAAAAAATGCGCAGGAGTCAAAGCGAGAGGTTCTGCAGGATCGCTAGAGAGCGTTCGACAAAGCGGGCGGGTGTTCATTACAGACTCTACTTGAGCGAGGACAGTGCTCAGCTCTTCGAATGACAAAATCTGTTCGCCTATGACGCGATAGAGATGCGTTTTTAATGTTTTGACATTAGCTTCCCAGTTTCCGCCGAAATGACTTGCGGCTGGGGTGTTAAGCGACCATTCGATGCGGTTTTCAGCTAAGACGTGACTGAATTCTGTATTGTGGTGAGCGGATTTCAGAAACTCATGGAGTTCCGAGAGAACGCGTTTAGCGCCAATATAGTTGGTTCCATTATCGGAGTAAATTCGACCCACGGGACCGCGGCGTGACAAGAACCGTTTAAAGGCTCCCATGAAGCATGCAGTGGTCAGATCACCTGCTAATTCTATATGTACGGCGCGGGTTGTCATGCAGACGAATAGGCAGACATAGGCTTTGGTTGCTCGGATACCACGACCACGAGTAAGTGTTACTCTAAATGGACCGCAGTAGTCAGTACCTGTGTGCACGAATGCCTTCGCTGACTCTACAACACGGCAGGAGCGATGATCAGCCATTTCCGGAAATAAAGCTTTAGGACGAAGTCGAAAGCATGGGAGACATTTATGTATTCTATATCGAATGATATTGCGTGCTGCAAGTATCCAGTATCGTTGGCGTAAAAGTGACATGAGCAGGTCCGGGCCTGCATGGCAGTTTACCTTGTGGTAATGATCGATTAATAAATCTAATATGTGGGCTTTGCGGGGTAACAAAATAGGATGCTTTTGAGAAAAGTCTAAGTTAGAATTCGATAAACGACCTCCAACTCTGATAATACCATCCTTTATAAAGGGTTTGAGGCATTGATTTGCACGGTTACATGATCTTCCTGCATTCAAATTTGCGAATTCGACAGCGAAATGGAATTTTTGAAGTTCGCGAAGTACTAGTGACTCCGAGAATTCAAGATCCGATGCGGTTATGCGCCCACGCGAGGGTATCAACTTAGCGAATCTACTAATGTAAACTACACAACGAAGTAGCTTCGACCATGAAGAAAAGCGGTTTGACAACGATATAAAAAGCGGTTCTTGAGGCGGTTCAGCGACCAACAGCGTGTGTTTCCTTTCTTCAGGAACCTCCGATATAGTCGAGGGGTTAAATGCCACAATGGGCCAATGCGAGACGTCTAAATGGGCCCAAGGAGGACCATGAAACCACAGTGGGTGTTCAATGATTTGCGAAGGCGTAAGGCCACGAGACAAACTATCAGCGGGGTTTTCAATGCCAGGCACATGATACAAATTTTGCGGTGATAAGTCATTTTGAATTTTGGTTATTCGATTGGCAACAAATGTTTGCCAACGATGCGGATGCGATGCGGAAGAGTGTACCTAACAAAGTGCGACAAAATGCGGATAATGCAAAAATATTTCTAATAGCGATGCGGGTTTGACAAGCTGCGGGTGAAACAATAATCTACGTGAGGCGTGCTAAGACGAAGATAGACTAGGTACATGTGCGACGTCTACTTCCTCCAGCTCCCAGAACTTGTGGACGGCAGAGTCCAAAGTGGGTGAGGTACAACAGTACGAGAGCGATTTGTAGCTACCTACTTGAGTAGGAACGTTACCAATGACAACATAGCCAAGGACAGTCTCCAAGGCGAGCGGAGAATGAAGCGAAGTGCTTCCTTGAACCTTACGATGTAGTAGTAGGTGAGGGAAAATCGAAGCGCCTATTAGCATTTGAATTGAGCCCGGCACGGAGTAGGTATCATCTGCCAGAGGCAGATTTTTGAAGTTACTCAAGTCGGAAACTTCGACCGAAACCGCGGGCAAACGCTCTGTTATTTTGTCTACTACTAACGATTCCATATCGTAATGAACGCGGCGATCCAAGCGGGAGAAAAATCTAAGCGTTACTGAACCTTGAATTGTCTTACTAGAACCTCCTATTCCCTGTACGACAGAAGTAGGGTTCTGTTTTAGGTTTAATCCTAAGCGGTTGCAGCAATCAGAAGTAATAAAATTACTTTGGGATGCGCTATCTAACAAAGCGCGCACGGTAACTTCGTTGCCATGAGAATCTATGACAATAACGCGAGCGGTAGGTAGCACCACTGTGCTGTGAACAAAGTCATTATCAGCTGATAACGCGCACAGTGCGATATTGTCATGATGCGAAGAACGAGCGGGGAGCGCGCACGTCTCATTCGAGGCGGGCAGCTGCGCCGACGTGAGCGGTGGCGGCGGCGGCGGCGGCGCGGGCGCCGTGGTTAGCGCGGCGTTACTATTTTGCGGTTTATTACCAAAGCACAACAATGTATGATGCTTTGAGTTGCACTTCTTACAACGAGAATTGGAAGCGCAATTCGCGATGCGATGTCTATCACTGAGACAATTTAGACACAAACGCTTGGTTTTTACAAACGCAAAACGTTCGCGTTCGTCTAACTTATGAAAAGCCTGACATTTATATATAATATCATGCTGCTTATCACACAATGAGCATAATGATGAGCCTGACTCAGCACTGGCTGTCGTGTTGACATATGTTTGCGTAGAACCATGGGGCTTACGCTTAGAAGGTTGTGCGGGCGAAGTTCGCTGTAATATCTTCAAGTGATTTCTCAAAAAAGCCGTCAAACTATCGAATGTTAGAATTTTCGAGCCAAGTTGATCGAAATCGAACGAACGCGCAGTTTCAACATCCAATTTCTTAAGCGCCATGTATAAAAACACGAAGTCGGCGAGGTTATCTATACCTAGATTTTTTAATGCAGCGATTGAAGTTGAAAACTTGTCAAGAAATAATTCCAGACTAGAAGCGGAACTCGATGACACTGGTTTTAGATCGAATATTTCATCTAGATAGGATACTGCCATGAGGCGTTTGTCTTCATACTTATCTTTGAGCCAATCGAAAATAAGTGAGTAGTTTTCAGCCACCAAATTTATGCCTGCACAGGCTGACCGGGCGCGGCCCGTGAGTTGACCTAGAAGGTAGTATAATTTCTCTGAATCGGTCAGAGAAGCGTTGTTGTGAACCGAATTTTGAAAACTAGCATAGAATAGAGGCCAATCCTTTAAATCACCATCAAAGTTAGGGATTTCTATGGGCGGCAGCCTAGGTGACCTATGAGGTGTTGCAGCAGTTGCAACTGCTGTAGAGGGTTTGACATCCGTGTCGACGGACTGCAGCTTTCTAGCAGCGCGACGTACACAACCTAACAGGTCCTCAAACGATGATAGAACCTGGAAGTTGATTGCGGTCTCGGGATTGAGTTTCAGTTCTATTTCTGTTATTTTATCAACTAACTTCTCGAAGTCGCAATGTAACATGTCAACAACCTCATAATCACAAAGAAATGATTCCTTGTCGGTAGGAATACCAGAACTCAAGTTCTTCGCTCGATCTCTTATAGCTTGCATTCGAGCGAATATTCGGTCTCTCTTAGCGAACAGTAGTTTTAGCTGCGCTTGTGCGGTAGATTCTACAGAAGGCGGCGGCATTTTGAATGGATTGGAAAATCAAAGTTCTTATAAACACGAATATATGTATATGTAGCGGTAAGTAAAGCGATATAGCAGAAATGCGTAACTAACTATACAGTGTAGGTAATTTACCAGCAGCTAATTTGCTTACAAGTTCAAGCGTAGGGCTATAATGAATAAAATTAACGAGTCGGTGCGTTACTGAAAGTTACTAACTACGGTGTATTTAAAGTAAATGTCTAATTGATGCGAAACACTACATAAAATAAGCGGATAATATTCTAAGCGGGAGTGCGTAGGTGACGTAACGTACGTACCTAACTACAGAAAATGACGAATGCGAAATACGAAAGGCAAAGTTTAGGTTAAGCGGGGTTGACTATAGTATTATAACTAAATAGGTTTAGTGCGATTCCTATTTGAAGTTATAATTTATGCGCGATGCGATGCGATGGGGTGCGATGCGATGTGAAAGTAGCAATTATTTTACAATAATTGCCTGCGTAAAAGTAAACTACAAAATGGCGGTCTATGCCGTGCGCCGTGTGAAGCGAAAACGAAACAAGATTGCGGCGCAGATTCAACTATTTAGCGAGATATACAAGCGAGTAGGTATATCGCGGCTCGAAAGGACCAGAAAATGGGATCGCCAGATAGTAGGTCTGCGGGATTTTGAGTGTCCAGGACAAGGAATCGGCCGACTGATATAGGTTTGAGGAGGTTATGAATCAGTCTTTGCCCCAGGAGCGGAAAAGCACATACCTTTGATTCTGTGAGCTCCAGATCCAGTACAAGTACCACTCGCGGCGCGCACACGGTATAATCACGGCACAGATGGGAATTTAGGGGTTCCCAGAGGAGCGGATGATCGAGGTGATCTTTTGCTGTTTATCGTTCGAGTAACGACCAACGACTGTTTGAGTGAGCCATCTTGTATGACCCATGCGGATGTTCTCGCTCACTCTTGAGCGGTATTCTATGTGCTGGAGAGGGATGGGGAGTAAAGGGAATAGACACCCAAAAAACGTTTGCTTCTATGCAGAAAGTTAACTAGTTACAATAAGTTGAATATGCGCGCAACCAGTATGTAATTATTTTTAAACAAACATGTATTTCTATTTAGATGTCACGTCACACTAGGTTATTGAGCATGTCCCTTATAGTAATTTAATTAATTTGTTGTATGTATTAGTTTAAAGTATTAGTATTAATTTGTTATTTGTGTATTAGTATTAATTTGTTTTAATTTTTTATTGTACCGCCATCCATCATTATTCTTCTCACGTTTTTGGTTGCCTGGAAGAAATCGCTTTAAGCGATAAGGCCGCCAATTCCATTGCTTATCTCAGTTAGAATATTTAAATAAGTATTTCCTGTTTTATAAGTGATGCAATAAAAGTATTATCTATCTATCTATTAGACATAAAAGTTATGCACGTGCTGTGGTTTATTTTTCGGTTCTTCCACTAGTGGACAAAAAAATTAAGCGAAGAGAAAATCAATTAACTCCTTATTTCTTAGATTATTTGATTTTTACTGATAGCGTAAATAGTTCTAAATTTGACTTGTCTAAGCGCTTTTTTTGTAAGCCTAAAGAAATAAAGTTATAGGTTTCTGATAGTTAAAAAATGAATAAGAAGGCCTTTCTGTATAAACAAAAACAGTAACAAAAGGTAAACGAAGTCCTAATTCAAAGTAATATTAAATAAAGTATCTACCTACCTACTTATATCTGGTAAATAGCACATGAAATCTGATACTTTTTTAAGATCTTCTCCTTAAAAGCCAGAACTTAAATTACAAGACAAACTCCTCAAAACTCTTTAAAAATGACCTCACCCATAAAAGTTTGACACATTTTATGAATAACCCTGTTTCATTTTCAACAAATGCCATGCTAAATTACACCCTAAAGCTGTATGTTTTCGTTGCAAATTGTTTAAATTCCTACATAACGTCAATTAACATAAAAATATGCCCCCTGGGGTAAAACAAACCTTGTAACATAACTTTTATTGTACAGCCAAACAAATTACTTACATAAACGTTCGTGTATTTATATTGAGAAATCGCTTTGAGAGGGCGTTTTGCAGGTCATTCACGCTTGTCCTTTGAAACATTGCTTTTGGATCCTTCAACTTTAGGATTGAATCATTAGGTGGTCAAGACAGCTGTAGTTTCTAAAATTAATGAAAAAGCTACCTTTAGACTGTTTGCAACCGTCTGCAGTTAGCTCAATGGTTTCAATTGTAAATACTAGTTGTAATTTTTCTATTCCTTTGCTTGTAATTTTCGTTGTTAATGAAAAATAGACTATAATTTTATGGAAGCATTAATAAATATTTCTTAATTGCACCATCAAAATATAAACAACTATAACTTAATACTTATAAAATAGAGTGGCATAATTGCTGAACTATGCTGTATCGCTAATCGATCGCGCTAATAATCGCGATCTCTACCAGACAACCTTTGGATGGACAGAATTAAAGTTTTATTCCACACCTAGAACTACGTCTATTCAAAATTAAAGCCCGAATTGTTTAGTATTTATGGTGTGAAGAGCTTAAAGAAGTCTATCCAAACTTCTGCATTTATCAGGAATGTGATTGAGTATTTATTTATTTATATATGTCGCAGATCGCTGCATTTCTAGACCTCATTTCTATTTTGTACTTGCGAGCCTTCCTTGTGATACCATGCATTTCATAGTCAAGAGTAATGATAACTTCTTGGTTATGTATTCGGTGTCTTTGCTCTATCGGCGGCCTGTCCATAGAATCTGTGATTCACCGACAAGTAACTGTTGATGGACAAAATGTCATGAAAAAGAAAATGAATTACTTTGGCTGCAATATGACAGTGAACATTTTCCAAATTATTATTCTGAGGAATCCGGTTTTATGGAGGTGATTATGAAATGATCCTCTTTTCCCTCTAATTACGATATATATTTACAAAAATTTAGGAAAACTTACAACTATGTTTAGAAATGTAGGTAAAAATAAGAGCATGCCTGGATAGACCAGAGCATAATATATCCGCTGATGGCTAATTAAATGTTTCCACAGACAGTAAGTTAACTAAACAGGTTAACTATTTAAAACACTTTAACAAGACTTATTAACAATAATAATTATTATAAAACAAAGTCGCTTTTTCTGTCCCATGTCCCTATATCCTTATGTCCCTTTGAATGCTTAAATCTTTAAAACTACGCAACGGATTTTGATGCGGTTTTTTTTTAAGATAGAGTGATTCAAGAGGAAGGTTTATACGTATAATACCGTGCGAAGACGGGGCGGGTCGCTAGTTAACAATAACTAAAAAAGAAAAAACAGAAAAATTGTGCCTATTTCCAACAAGAAAATTCTCACACTACTACGAAAAAATTATCATTAAGTAAGCGTATATCAGCCATCTAGAACCCATAAGAAGCACTGCTTAGCTTGGGGCTAGTTGATGTGAATTGACATTTATTAATAAGCTAAGTTAATAATAAATAGGCAATACAATTTGCGGATGCTGTCTATATAATCTATATCTGATGCTTAATCAATCTGTTAACTAAATCCTTATCGATCTACAATACGATTAAGACAACTTAATTCCCGCAACGTCAAGATAAAACCTCTGTTGGAAATATCTGGATCGCCGCCAAAATAGGATGAACCTCATCTATACTCAAGAGGACATTTGGACCCAGAAATAACTCAAGTTTTAAGATCAATTTATGTCATTTGATATTTTTACCAAAATAAAAATAAACTGCAATTACATGCAAAATAACGGATAACCCAAAAAGTACTGCTGAAATCTTCATCAAATTATAAATATAAATAACTAGCGACCCGCCCCGGCTTCGCACGGTTATTATACGTATAAACGTTCCTCTTGAATCACTCTTTCGATTAAAAAAAACCGCATCAAAATCCGTTGCGTAGTTTTAAAGCTTTAAGCATTCAAAGGGACATAGGGACAGAAAAAGCGACTTTGTTTTATACTATGTAGTGATGTGACTATTCTTTTTTTTATTTGAAAGCTGATGTTTTTTATATTAATTTGATTAAGATCGGATAAGTAGTTTTTGAATTTTTCTTAATAATGCTTATTTTTTAATATAAAAATGTTCTCATTTTTAATTTAAAAAAAAAATGCTGGACAATCCACACACAATCTGTTGGCAGATGCTGGATGCTGCAAGCTAAAGACAGGGCGCTATGGCGCTCATTAGGGGAGACCTATGTCCAGCTGTGGACTAAATATAGGCTGATGATGAATCCACACACTAAAGTCTGTTTAATGTTTTAAAACACACCACATTATTGCAATTTAATAAGGTTGTTACAAGCTTTTTAAATTTAAAACCGGAGATATAAGTAAATACTGCAAATTAAGCTCAATTCCTTCGATTTTATCAGCATTGAATCTTGCAAATGGACGTCGTCAACTTTCGCCTTTACGATAATGAAAGAATTTCACAATAAGTACCAACTACTGAAGATTATGAAAATACTGTCGTAAACTCTTTTAAGTTTGAATCTAAAACTTTATTTAAGTATACGTAAGTTCGCTAACATACGGAGAATTTTAAGCGTAAAAGTACTCGCAAATACCTACTAAACACCCATTTCATTTCATAAAAGCACTTATTTGATTACCGCATAAGATGTGTTTTTACGGCGAATTTTATGTGCGCATAAAAATATTTCGTAGCCAGTTCGGGAAATGCGCGCAAGTCGTAAAATTCAGATTTTGCGAGCATCGGAACGGATGCAAATTATTTTCACCGTATCCATTGATACTAAGTATAAATGGTTTTAATTTAATAATAACTGCTATAAAATTATCTGTTTTATTAATAGCAGTTATATAATGATCAGCTGTATAGTTAGTCATTAAAGTCATTAAAAACGAACGCTAATAAAAGCAACAATAAATATGACAAAAGTAAATTTATACTTTCACGAAACATATAGGTACGCATACATCAACTAATAAAAACTCAAAGATACAAGTCATTTTCGATGCATTATCCTCAAAGCCAATTAATTTGCCACACAAACCATACGAGGAAATAATTTAAAAAATCGTCGATCTAAAGTTGACTTTCCAAAGTCACCACCCGTTATGAGATGATGAGTTTTTGTATCACCCTCGTACACACATCGTATTAAAGTATGTTTTTTGATTTAATAAAAAAGAAATTACAATCAAAGAAACAAAATCGTATCTATAATTGAAACCTATGAGCTAACTATAGATTGTTGCAAATAGTCTAGCTAGAGGTATCTCAAATAATCCATTTCAATACGAGTCGGAAGTGTCCCTAAATGCAGACAGCCTCGTCTGCATTGCCTCGCTGAATAGCATTACTGATGCGCTGCACCAGATGCTCTCCAGCTCTCGGGTCACGCGTCGCTCTCATAAAGTTTTATATACCTACTAGCTTAGAAAAAATCTGATTCTTCTAGAACTATAAAACCCGGGCAGCGACACGTCAATACCTTAAATACACTCCCCATCAGATTATTTAACCGCAATTTACACCTGCTGCCATCTTTGACTACGCCATTAGAATATAAAGCAGGCCAAGAAAATTGGTGACAAAATTATACGGCGGAACGACGGAGGATGGACCTCTGCCAAATAACTTTGCGGGTATTCGATCAGGACAAAGCTTACTGGATGGTTGATTGTTTGTGTCGTAACTCGTAGCACTAATGTGGGCATTGGAGTACGGTAAGGCAAAATGGATCATCGTTTTACATTACATTGTACAATGTTAGAAATTAGAATATAGTAAACTTGTATCTACCCACGGATTAGCATGCATTTTATCCACCAATTCAGCTAGGTTTAGGCGTAAAAAAGTAAACTTTTTTGATTCTACAAGAGTTTTAAATCAAAATCAGCGCTGGCTAGGTTTCTTACAGGACCTTATTCAGTAGTATGCTGTAAAACACTTACGTAAATGTGTCCCTAAAGTATGTCTTGGTTTTAACTGTTATGTATTGTCACTATTCTTCTACACATAGTCTTAAACAAAGTTGCTTTCTCTGTCCCTATATCGCTATATCCCTATGTATGCTTAAATCTTTAAAACTTCGAAACGGATTTTGAAGCGTTTTTTTTAAATAGATATTTAATAGATTTTTATAATTCAAGAGGAAAGTTAATACGTATAATAAAACCCTGCGAAGGCGGGGCGTGTCGCTAGTTATAAATAAATATTAGTAGGTTTATCTATAATATTTTGCTTATAAACGCACGGCGTGACGGAGATAACTAGTGAGACATGTTGGTACATAAACTAGACACCGTTCGGACAGACTTTTTGATCTAAGTCTCAAGTCTTGTGTCTTCGATCTCAATGTTTCGAAGGAGGAAAACGGATCACCTGTAACCCAAAACGTAGCGGGTTTAATCGCGCCGCGGGACAAATGAATGATCTGCAGTTTTATATACCCGGTCTGGATTAACTAACTATTTAAGGGTTAACTGTAGGTGTAGGCAAGTTGAGTTTACTGTGTAAGATTAGAATTTAGGCCGTTACGATTCAATAGTATTTTTACGCATCAACTAGAACCAATTCCGACTTAGTATAAGCCCCACTTCTACGTGCATACGACATAATGTAAACAGTAATTTGCGTGCGCTCTGTGCCAAATGCACTTGGCCGCACGCCAATTCGGCTACGCGATTTAGGCTGGGCATGAAAGGGTTAAGGGCAGCTAGATCAGTGAGAGATTTTAGAGTGGTTAGAGTACAGATATTGCCATTGTATTCCACGTTATCAATCTAAAAATGGGCCAAAAAGTCTTAAAAATTTCTGTTATTTATGAAATGTTTCAATAGCTATGTTCGGGTCAGGCCTAGTGAATAAATCACATCACCTAATCTTATCATAAATGCTAGTTAGGATGTTTGTTATCTCTTCATATTAAAACTACTGAACGGTTTAAAGATCTTCCTTATATTCATCGGCCACATCATCACTTACCACGAGGTGAGATTGTGGTCGAACAAAGATCTTTAATTGTATAAAAACTATACTCCGCGAACGCGTTAGATTATTCTGTAATTTTGATAAACCCAGATATCAAAAGACTAACTGGTTCAGCTGTTTTCCACCAACATGCACGGCCCGACAGACAAACCTAATAACTGGCGAATTAAGAATTTTGCTTGTGAGCATGCCACTTTTTCCACAAGGCAGACGAATATGAAATTAATTTAGCCGGTTATTCAAAAGCCCGAATTTTTATGAGAAACTCGAAATGAATGCGTTATGAGTAAAATAATGTTAAATTATGAACGTGGTTCAGACAACCGAGGATTTGATAGAGAAAGACCTTTTTTTTTGTTTCTATCTTCTCTGTCATTTTTGGCCAAATACGACAGTTACCTTATTTTGCCATGATTATTGTGAG
This sequence comes from Eupithecia centaureata, assembly GCA_944547425.1. Lineage (NCBI taxonomy): Eukaryota > Metazoa > Arthropoda > Insecta > Lepidoptera > Geometridae > Eupithecia > Eupithecia centaureata. The sequence continues at coordinate 2,450,013 of OX155702.1, read as the reverse complement.
CGCAAAAATATATTTCGACAATATCACTTTCACTTTTTGTTCACTTTAATCTTTGTTATGGTTATTTAAAGAAGTGAACAAGAAACCATTGCCTTGTTAGGTTGTTAGTTTTCGAGTTGGAGTAAAACCTGTCCGAAGCTTTTTTATCATCTTGAATACTCTCGATAATCTGATTTTTGTATAGCTAACAGCTATTAACTACTACTTGAACCTTTTTACTATGAATAGTTTTTATTGTTTAATTTATTAAAGCTTTCGATGGTTTCACTGTCAGAGGTAGCAAAAAAATTCCATTGAAAACTACCAACTGAAAACGCACCACGAGATCTTTTTTCAGATACCGCAAGGTTAATAGTTCTCTGACGATGCTTTATTTGATATCAAATCTTACTGAATATCAAAAAGATTTCGGACTAGATGTCCAAGAAAGGAAAAAGAAATAATGTTACCGTAAATGTAATTAATAATAAACGTTCTGACTTATTTGATCGAGAGTAAACCATACCTCCGATGACTTTGATGAATCACCTACAGAGACCTCTTGTATCTCTCAACAGTCTATAAAAGACCTTATATCTTTTACGTAGGGCTTACAATCTTTTACATTTTCAACTACATTACATAAACCACAGAATACAATGTAATTTCAAGACTTTATAGGAGCGAAATTCACCTCTATTTTGTTAAAAATAGAGTTACACGCTTTATGCATTTGAGTAAAGATATTTTCATGTAGCTGGTGCGAGGTACATTAATTTGTATTTATTTATTCATTTATGGCTTAGATATTTATCTTCAATGATAGAAAGTACATGTTTTTTGTATTAATAAATCTTTTATGTTATGAATAAGCGGGTTAACGAAGAAACTAGATTTTATAATGCTAGACAGTCCACTCAGCACCATCTAGCCCCAAAGTAAGCTACTCAAAGCTTGTGTTATGAGTACTAACTAGATAACTGATATAATTAATACATTATAAACATAGATAGATATTTTTATTATACATAGGAAACACCCAGACCAGAAACCGGAACAAATTTCAGCAGATCATACACATTTTTTTTCCAAGGCGGGAATCGAACCCGCTGCCTCTTGCGTCGCAGGGGCGCCACTGTGTTGGACATCAACGTTTCATAATGAAATCGCCAAACTATACTATAGTTTTGTAGGTGCCTACCTAACCTATAAGTCATCACTACATAGTATAAAACAAAGTCGCTTTTTCTGTCCCTATGTCCCTATATCCTTATGTCCCTTTGAACGCTTAAATCTTTAAAACTACGCAACGGATTTTGATGCGGTTTTTTTAATAGATTGAGTGATTCAAGAGGAGGGTTTATACGTATAAAAAAAACGTGCGAAGGCTTCGCACATTTTATAATATGTATTATGAAGAATGTAGGTAGAGTACATACCTAGAGAGCCAGAGAGTTGTGTAGGTATAGTGGAGCGAATCCTGATTTGCTATTCAATAGTATGTGTTTGATTCAGAATTCCAGGAACCACTATTATTTTTTTATCTTGAAAATTTGACCTGATTTCGCGTTTTATTTATTTATTTATCTAAAGTATATAAGGACACACGCAAAACACACAACAAACACCTAAAAACACGAATATAAAACTTAGAAAGAGTAAAATAGTATAAATAAAATTTTACAATATAGCTTTTCCTATGAACAACGTCAACTTCTTTTTTTTGCTCTGGTTTGACCGTGGGTTTGATTAAATTCTTTATGCCAATGTCCATTTCAGATTGAGCATTTATGGTTAGAAATTTGAATGAAGGTCCGCCAAACCAGACGTAGAGCCATAATCAAGAAGTTGAAGTTGAATGAAGGTCTTGCTTCCAAAGATTCAAATCATCAAGCAGCAAGAACCATGTATACCAAACTGTTATCCCAATGGGCAGATAAGCAATAAAAATCTGCTCAAAATATTTATTTACAAAACTGAACATAATGTAGAGTTTTAAACGTTTTCCCTAGCTAACGAGACTATCCATTACCTTAACTAAAACTTTAAAATATTAACTTAAACTGAAAGTTTATTATTTTGTTGAGAATCCCCTTGTTACTCACAAAGCGGTTGGTTGGCTAAGTTTAAGTTAAGTTTAAGTTTAACTGCGAACTTTGGCCTCGACTTGAAACTATGCACCTGCACTTAACTTGATGCACTGTAGGTGATAACACCGGTTTAAGTGGCGCCGCTGCCAAAAAACGGGTTATCTGCAATGGCTTTGGACCAAAACAGTTATTTTTATTTATGTGTAACTTGTGTTCGAAATACCCAACCAAAAGCGAAGCTAAATAATTTTAAGTAAGTACGTAGACTTCTAGAGTCTTGAAAATAGCTTGAAATGGAATTATATTAATTTGAAACCTAAATTATGTAGCATTTGGCACAAGCGACCGACAGGATTCGATCAAACTTCAGCATAATGGTAAGTTTCTCGAATTAAGGTTGAGATTCAAACTGTCTTTAAGTGTTAGCAATCAGATCAATAAGCCACTCCTTTCATGATTTTTAAGAAATCACCATTAAGTATTTGTTAATAGATAGATAATTTCTTTATTGCCTAACAAAACATTTTAAAGAGCAAGAGCTTAAACTAATTATATCTAAAGTGGCACAATCAGCGACCTTATCGCTATAGGCGATTGTTTCACCGGATTTTCAGCATCACCGTATCGTGCCTTATCTGTCTGATCAAAAGAAGTGCTGATAATATCCGACAGAGGCGCCACTTTCACAGCAACTGTATCTTAAGGTTGTTTCTGGTCCAGGACTAAGCATAGCTCCGCTATAAGATGGCGCTGATTTTCTATGTTGAAGTTTTTCACTATTTTCTTATTAAATTGTGCATAATTGTTTAATTGTAATATATTTGCCGCAAATGGGATGTTGTTTTTTATGTACCAAGCAATTTTTCAAGTGTTGAAAGCATCTATGGAGCTTGTATTTGGGAAGAGCAAAAAAGATTTTGCCTGTGTGAGTGATCAGCCGCTACGAGTCACTCACACAAAAAAAGATCTTGCCCGTGTGAGTGATCGGCCGCTACGAGTCACTCACACAGGCAAACCCTATAAATTCAGTGGAACTAAAATAACTACTGTTCGAAAAATAACAGAGATAATTGGAGACGCCTTAGGACTAAATATTTTTCGGACCAATAGTTCCGTTTTCGGGACATAACTAAATTACATATAAAATTAATTCAATAAAACCACTAGTTAACGAACTAATTTTCGACTCTTGTTTTTTTTAAGAATAAAAACAGGCTCTATTTACATTTAAAAAAAAATTGGAGGTAATTTTCTTTTATCGTTTTGAACAATTTAAGTAAAAAGGCGCAGAGGGTAATGTTATTTACAAACTAGCTTATAAGCTAAGGAATATCTTACAAATTATAGGTAAAAAAAATACTTTTCACACTATTTATTAATTTCGTTAAATCATTGGAATTGACAAATAATTTGAATGAGTTCACAATAACAATCATTAATTTTAAATGTACTCACTGTGAAAGTTGTTCCAATATTATAATAAAATTACAATAAAATTGTTGGCGTAAGGAAGTCTCCACTTTTTTTGACTCTGTTCTTTGTGTACTTAGGAATTTTAGCTCCGATTTTACGACCACTTATAATAGATTAAAAGTAATACAAATTTTCACCGTATTTCAATAAGTCACGTTGGACTAGCGGTTCGAACAGTCGGGTGGGTGCGACGATGTATAGTCGTACCTGGGTTCGAAACCACTGAAAATTTGATTTACTTTTTGCTTTTTGATGATAAAATATCCACAAAATTTTGATACATCCCGTTAGTACGGGCTCGAATCCCTTCAACACTACCAAAATTTTTGATTTTTAACATTTTTATTCTTTATGTTTTGAACAATGTCATAGACCTAGTACAAACAAATTCATGTTTGTCATAAATTACTTATTGTAAGCCTTCCTAAGTCTATTTTATTGTAATATAAAACTTTGGTAGACTGTTCTGCGTACATCCCACAAAGGGTCCTGACCTCGTTTCTAACGGTATGACAAAAATAAAATGAAACAATTATGTACTATCAACACCAACTGATTTTTATTTTATTTTAGCTCTTTACGCCAGCTAATGTTCAGGCATTTTTACAAATCGCTCATTGAATGCAAAACGGCCACATTTCAAAAAATTTAGAAAATGTTTTATTTCTCATAAAGTATATCTTCTTTTGAAAACATTTCATTTCAATATTTATTTCTTTTTATTGGGATTATTATCTTAACTTTGCTTCAAAATTTGAATGCAAAAAGGGCTTTTGTAGTTTTTATCAAGTTGGGTGATAGATATAACAGCGACCATTATTTTAAAATAGAGCAAAAAATTACGAAAACAATGATGATGAATGTGATGAATGAAAGAAAAACATTTTTTCAAAAAAATCATGTTCAAAATTTTGTTTTGGCTCCTGTAAAAAGTGACGATTAGTCCAATAAAATAAAAAAAAATATATAATTCCGGACAGTCCACACAGCATCATCTAGCCCCAAGTTGAGCAAAGCTTGTATTATGGGTACTAGTTGACTGATAAACTTAATACAATACATTACATAGATAGATATTTTTTTTCTAAATACATAGAAAACACCCAGACCAACGGAACAAATTTCTGCAGATTGTACACAATTTTTTTCCGACACGGGAATTGAACCCGCAACCGGTCGCAGGCGGACCTTCGCCCACTGCGCCACATCGGTCGTCGCTGATGAATGAGCGAAATGCTTTGCATACACTCTGACACGTCTAATGCTGGGGCCACACTATCGTGATATGCCGATAATTATTGCCATAAGTTATACAACACCTAGGTGTAACCACGATTTATGGCCATAATTTTACAATGCCAATCAATATGGCAAATGGCGGTAGGCAATAGCTCCGGCGGCGGTCTTGTTTCGCACATCAAAGAAGATTACCGCAGTAATTAATGCGTTTGTGGCCACTACCGTTTGTCCAGTGTGCAATATGAGCTCACCGGCGCGGCGACGCACGTGATATTTTTACCGCCTTATTTATTGACATATCTAGGTAAACTCTAGTGTAACCACACCAGTTCATGCAGTAATTTAAACGGTAATTTAATGTCATAATTATTGCGGTAACAGCCCGGTAGACGGTAAGGTAGTGTGGCCCCAGCGTAAAACTCTCTAAACTGGTATCTATAAGCAAACATTTTATCTGTTTACATAGTGTCATTTATTGTTGTCATGGGAACGGCACGTAGGCTTCCTAGATCTTATTTGACATGCAACAAAAATAGAAGGGAATAAATACTTGGACGATGGAAAAACCCTTTGAGAACGGTAGACTATGGTATTATTAGATGATTCTTTAGATAGCACAGAGATGGCGATTCCGTCGCCGCCGTCACACTCACAAGTTCAAGTAAGCGGGCGTACAACATGATCCGTGTTCACTCACACATTGATAAAAATGGCCTAAAATTTTCACGTTATTTCTAATTATACCGAGTGTTTTCATGAATCAAACACAATTTGCCGCAAATAATGACCAATAACAAAGCCAAAAACAGTTATTTATTTGTTAAATTATGTCCACATCGCTCATATTTGGGAAAATACAAACGTATGGAACTCGGATCACCTTAAGCCGACGTGTTTGAGTTTCAGTCAGATTTTCTGTTATAAGTGGTTCTTCTGCTTTGAGCCTTTTAAAGTTTTATTAATTCTAATGGCCGGGAAAGAGTTTTTAAGTCTGGCTTGTTTATCGTATCGTATTTCATTATCATATATAGATTACAAAAAGTGCCTTTATGTGACAATTTCATGAAAAGCACACACGTTTTCGATCCGCTAACAAAAAAATACGATCAAATTGTGTCATTGTAAGGTACAAACGTTTGTCCCAAGACGGATATCGAACCCTTATCCTCCTGTGTCGCAGGCGGACCTTCAACCGCCGTGCCACATCGGTCAAATTTAGACTCCAGAAATAGATGAAAAAACAATGTTTTTAAAAGTTTGATCAATTTAAATCTTAAAATATTAATGTTCGTTAATTTTTATTATTTACATTTTAATTTTATATTGTTTGAATTGATAATAACTTAACAAGATTTGTTTCGAACGATTATTTTTATTTCGTATTTTACTTGTTTGATAGAACTTGTACAAAGTTACGCCCATACTGCTATTTTATAAGTGAAAGTAATTCTATCTATAGTTGGTCTATTATTTTCTTCGCGATTATAAGATTGACAGTATCAATTGATTTACCTTTAGACTATTTGCAACCGTCTGCAGTTAGCTCAATGGTTTCAATTGTAAATACTACTTGTAATTTTTCTATTCCTTGCTCGTATTTTTTGTTGTTAATAAAGATAAACAGTATGAGATTAACAGTATGAGTGATACATTCACATCAGATATACTTCTGAACTGACCACCAGATATGGTCTCGTATTCATAAAATCTTACCTTCCTAATATTTAAACGTGAATTCTCAAGCATATATCCAAAATACCCATTTATTACCATAACCGAACTGGTCGAGTCCCTTCTGAATATTTATCAAAGGACGGACGGACGGACACAGCTGGCGATTGTAATGTGACATTTTGTGTATGATCCGTTTTATATTTGCTTTTATATTAGGAATAAGTTTCGGGTGTTTGTTGACAGATGGCGCAAATCTTGATATGATGGGAGTTTAGAACTCAGACGGTTTTTGTTCGCAGGTTTTTGGAAATATTTGGAACGAGACAATGTCATCATCATCAGCCTATATTAGTCCACGGCTGGTCATAGGCCTCCCCTAATGAGCGCCATAGCGCCCTGTCTTCAGCTTGACGCATAAGAGACAATTTAAGTTGCGTAAAATGTCCAAATCAAAGTTATTTTTTTATTCAAATATCTAAATTGCATTAAATTTTTAGGTTCTTATTTAAAACACTTTCTACATTGTCCAAATCCTGGTACTTATCAGACGTTTTGTCCAGCAGTGGGCTTGTATAGACAACCAACTGTGAAAACCTTTGGTTTTGGTTGGCAGATAGATATGTCTCGAGGTTATCACTCCATTTGTAGGTACTTAGTGCTAAAAATAAATATTTATTAAGAACGAAAATTACAAGCAAGGAATAGAAAAATTACAACTAGTATTTACAATTGAAACCATTGAGCTAACTGCAGACGGTTGCAAATAAATTAATTAATAACGCTGGACAACTCACAAATAAGTAAAAGTCAATGAAGTCATTGAATATTTACCATGATTTGATTTCTTTTGAATTTTCCGATATTTCAGCACAGTTTCAAGCGCCATGATCATGAAAGAACTGACGTCACTGCGAGTGAGTTTAGTTTTTCAATGACTTTACTGTTAAAAAACATTACAATTTTAAAACTTATAATAGTCAATAAAGTTTTAAATAAATATAGTCTAGTTGATGTGATTTGATTCTAGTAAAGTTAACATCGATGGATAAACCCCTATTTAGTTTATACTATCTTTTGCAGCTACGAATCACCTTAACTCCGTTTTAGACTACAAGTCTACAACCCAGTTCTGGAAAGCTATGTTGTAAAACTGCATAGTTTGTAGAGAGACAAATACACGTGCTTATTCAAAACAATTTACATCCCCCAACTAGAAACAGAATTACGCTCAAGAAACGGAAACACTCCTATAGTAATTGAATTCCAGTGTTTATGCTAACTAATGCGAGTTTAGTGCGTTACTAATAAAGATATAAACTGAGGTTTAGTACGGAAGGGTGTATAAGACACTTTAGTTGACTAAGCCAAAATTTATTTAAATTTTCAATAATGATATGAGTTAAATCCCTACCAAAGTGTTAAACGAAAGTTATCGTCTGTATCTTTTGGCAACGGTAGGTCTGATAGTATTTGCCATGGGTATTGGCTAACTTTTATTCAGGACAAACGCATTACTGTATGCTATTTAACTTATTCTTGTTTATTAATAAGTATTTTATTATATTTTAGTTTTTAAAAAGTCGTCAATTATGTTGTTTCCTCTTATTTTTAATTAAATATGTCTGTGGAAACATCTATTAAGCCGTCTGCAAATATGCAGACGGCTTAAAAGATGTTTTGGTTTATCCAGAAAAGTTCTATATTTTTTTATCCAGACATGGTCTATATTTTTATCTATATTTTCTAAACCTAGCCGTATAAAAAAAATCTATGTTGTACTTTGAACTCCAGTTTAGAATACAACACTAATCAAATCTTGGGCTAAGCTCTTTTACTATTAACATTTTTGTAGGATCTGCAGGTTAATGTTGACATTTCATTTCGGATTTGAATTAATATCGGGGATTACAATGACAAGGAGCGAATGATGATCACTGATGATTATCAACGAATTGAAACTATTTTGGATGGGAATTAGTTTATAACAAAGGAGACTGTAGTACTAGCAAATATAATAGGAGATTTGGGAGTACTTGGGAGCACTGATGATAAAAGATAGCATTCATAGTCGCTCAACGAGCTATGGAAAGAGCCATGCACGGAGTTTTTCTGAAGGATAGAAACCAAAGTTATCGACATAGCTCAAAGAATGAGCAAGCTGAAGTGGCAGTGGGCCGGCCATATCTCGCGAAGAGCCGACAACCGTTGGGGTAAACGTGTTCTTGAGTGGAAACCGCGACTCGACAAACGTAGTGTTGGACTGCCTCCACCCAGGTGGGATGACGATCTGCGAAAGACTGCAACCTGTCTTGTATCTCTTGTCTGCTATGGCGCTTATTAGGGGAGGCCTATGTCCAGCAGTGGACTAATATAGGCTAATGACGATGATAATTCATCTGGGCATGCATCTACTAAGCCTAGAAGAGCTAAGAGATATCACACTGAAGAAAATTATACAATTCCCAGCAGCTGCATGGATAAATGGCTAATTTTTAACGCCACAGTTTTGGGGGATAACATGATACAATAAAATCTAAAAATACCATGGCCGAAAAAAAATCAATTTATGAAGTAATAATAATATTAATTTAAAAAGTACCTAGTAAGTATTTATGAAAATAAAAAACTTATATAAAAGTTCCTATTAGTTTTCGATGTTGACATTTAGTTCGTTCCACTCTTGCCAGATCCTTGGTTTAACTAAGTAATCTTTATTAAAACAAAAATTACAATCAAGGAATAGCCTGTTAACTTGATCAAAATGCAGCCAATGATTAGCAAAAATATCGTAGAGTAGGTACATCTAAATGACTATTGACTATTAAAGCACTTTGACTATTGACTAATGGACTGACAGCGCCTGATAAGCCGTCGTTAAGCCACTAAGCCACTACGGTCGACGTACGTAAAGGTTCCGGTCCACTATACCGATATCTATCCTTAGTCTGTCGGACATCGTAGCCAGCAAAACACGAGTTCAATTAGTCTCCCTTAAACTTTGTCTCACGTGTACGTACTAGACAAATTACGTGGAACTTGCAGGTACGTACTAGATCTGGGCGGCTGAAACTGGTTTGGAATTTGGGAGTGATCTGATTATTACAGTAGATAAGGTTTTCAAATATTTATCCCTACTAATATTATATAGGGGGAGGCCTATGTGGATTAGTCCACTGCTGGACAGGCCTCCCCCAATGAGCCCCATAGCGCATCATCTTCAGCTTCACTGGACTCATATAGGTTCAACCTATATTAGTCCATTGCTGGACATAGGCCTCCCCCAATGAGCGCTATAGCGCCCTGTCTTCAGCTTGACGCATCCAGCATCTGCCAGCAGTCTTTTGCAGATCGTCATCCCACCTGGCCGGAGGGCGTCCTACGCTACGTTTACCGAGTCGCGGTCTCCGACTCCGACGATGATGATGATGATGACGATGAAAGTTACATTATATTTTCTGAGGTTCATATCTAAAAATCAAAAATGGCTCTCATAGATATTTGACGACTTTATTTTCATGTTCAGAATTATCTTCTTTGAGCTAATGTATAGAAGAGGAATCTGATTGTGACATTTTTCTCGTAACATTTATAAGACACAAATTACAGGCGATGTGACATAATTATGCAGGGAAAGGTTGTCTATATTTGAAGATGCGAGAATAATTACCTACTATTCAGAATATTCTTTGTTTTTTTAGCTTAGCGACTTTAGAATACCATGTTTTATTAACTAGAGAGCACCTAAGAATTATGTCTCATTTAAAAAAAGTAGGCTTCGGTACGATATCGAGATCGGTACAATATATCATACTATCCCTTAGATATTTATTAATAATACGTACATAATATTCTCCTTTGATACGCGTAAAAAGATCTATTTTGCAAACACACTAAGGAATGATTCATCACCAGCCTATAATAGTCCACTGCTGGACATAGGCCTCTCCTAATGAGCGCCATATATGGCATCATTATGTGGGGGTTATTGCCCATAATCCCCACGCTGGGCATGCGGGTTGGGGATCGCAGTTCGGTGTAGTTGTTCTGCAGAAGGCGCTGCTGCCCGCCCCCCGGTGTGTTTCCCTTAGTCGCCTCTTACGACACCCACGGGAAGAGTTGGGGTGGTGAAATTCTATGCCGGCACCACACGGCATAGAATTTGAAGGCAAGGAATGATTATAAACGTGTAAAGTAATAAACCAACCACATCTATCGGTTGTGTAACGCATAGAGGATTCGATCCCGGTCTTTATTTTCAATCCCGGGATTTCGGGATTGGTGAAACGCGATCCCGGGATCCCGGGATAATCCCGGGATCGTAGACGAAGTAAGAATATCAAAGTAATATATGAAAATCAGCTTCTATTTACTTTAAAAACAAAGTAATAATTAATTAAAATCACGAAAACTTACTTATTCAGTTAATTAAGGTGCAGAGGGGCAATTATGGCAGGGGGCTTATTATGGCTCATGGTCATATTTTTGGTTCTATAGCTTTTACTCAAGAGAGACCTATATGTTCGGGTAGAGCAACAACCGGTTAATTCAATCACCTATAGATGGAATTGCTACCGCGTTAACTGATCGATATACAGCATCATTTTGTCAGTCGACATTTTGAGTGCGCATGACACCTGTGACAAGGTCTTAAAATTTTACAGAATTTAGTGGTTTTCGCGGGTTTTTTGATGATTTGACAAGCCAATTATACTTGTTTTAAACTGAAATTCTTTTAATGTAATTGTTTCATTCCTAATCTTTGTTTTTCATAAGTTATTGAGCCTGCAATAATTGGCCCACAAAATTGTGATCGGAGGTTATTTTTTCGGAGTTGGCTGCCCAAATTGGCGGACCGTTTTTATGTGAAGTTGTAAAAAACCAGTGATATCCACAGCATTGAAGTAAATGTCGATAAAAAAATTCAAGCTCGTGGCAACTGAGAAAAATACTGACGCTTCAGTAAATATAATGAAGTATGCTTTTACAACCTATCTAAATAAGTAAATTAATGAATAAAAACTGGTTGCTTTACTTAACATGAAATCAACAATCCTTTCCTTCTTACTTTCAAAAACTAATATAATTAATATCGACTTCTTTTACCGAGTTCGTTTCAGAGCCTCAACACTAGCATGTATGGGAGATTAAAAAGTGGTGCCCGAATTACCCCGCGTGAATTTCAAATCTTTTTTTCTTGAAACGGAACCCTCTTAGGAGTTTAGAAGACTCAAATTCTGATGTACTGACTTGTCCAGTTTGTAAAGCTTCTAGTTTTACTATTATAGCATTATTGGATCAAATAATATTACCACCTGCCAGAAAAGCCCCCCTGGGGGGCAATTCGGGCATTTTCCTGTTTTTTGTCTCATTAGTTATAGTTCAACATTAATTTCAGCGTTTTCTTATTTATGAACACTATTAAGAAGAAGGCAGATAAAGATTGGTTAGCACCAATTTGCCAGAATTCACAAAACGATCACGGAGAATACAACGATAGTTTAAAATTTTGACTGATTTTTTTCGTACAGTATTGCCTCTCTGCACCTTATACTAAAATTAAAAACAACACTTTTTTTAATGTCTACTTTTCTACGGTAGATACGTACAAAATACTAATTTAATTAACCACATAATAGTTACGTTATCAGCAGTGATCGGATATTCGGGCACTTATTTACCTTAACTTTGAGCGACGACACAACATGAGCTGTTAAAACCAAACAACTCTAAAACTTTTTTAGGGAATTCATATAAATTCGCTGGCATTTTATTTATAGGTCAATCAAATATAAAACACACTTTTTCTGACGCGTTTTTCACTTAAATCGATATATCCGGAGAAGAAAAGATTTAGGATTTAGGAAATTTTAAAAAAAATCGAATATTATGGCTTTTGTAAGGAAAAACAACCGAAATAAGGCACATTTCCATCCTCAAAATCGATTGTATAGCTACGATTCGACAACACACATCAACTATAAAAGGCAATTTACGTGGTTCTTTCCCAGTTCGCCTGCTTTTTAATATGAACACGATATAAAAAAAAACAGGGAGGCCTATGTCCAGCCGTGGACTAATATAGGTTGATGATGAATGAAATGCGCAATAGAATAAAAGTGTCTTTTATTTTGTTTTTAAATAAGATTCCGGCGAAAAAACATCATCATTTTAGAAATTTATGGAAGTTTAGAATTCGTGGTAATTCATCAGGATTCCTGAAAAAGTTGGTTTAGAAGCTCCTTTTTGTGTCTTTGCCCCAAATTTATGTAAATAAGCACCCGAATATCCAATCGCTAGCTATCAGTCAGTAAAAACTAAGTTTAATGATCATTAAACGTATTGTTTTAACTAAAAAGCACATCGTGATTGTCGACAAAAAACAATTTTAGATCAATTTTTACCAAGATGCGACCGTGGACGCGATTGATAACTTGTTTAAGAAGTGCTTTTTTGTGAACAGGTACATGGTATTTTGAATAGTATTATTTGTTAATAAAAAGCTTATTCTGATAACAAAATGCAGGAATAATAATTCCTGTTTTTATTACTCATAATTTAAAAATAAAACTAAACTGATGTCAACCGACATGATCAGATTTTTGTTATTTATAATGGTGCCGATAAGGAATTGGTATAATTTTAAGTTAATAATATTGTTTAGTGTTTCTTGAATTAACGCGCTTCATTTTTTAATTTTTAAACAATTATTAAAGTTTTTTTCTCAATCCCGAAAATTCCGGGATTTGGAAAAAATAATCCCGAAATTTTCGGGATCGAAAATAGGCCGGGATCCCGGGATCCCGAATCCCGGGATCCCGGAATCGAATCCTCTAGTAACGCACCTATATTCTATCGGCCGACATTCCAAAAATAAAAGTCGTTTCCCGGAATAAAGGGAAGCATCGACTATGGTCCGCGATTTGATGATGAATTATGCATTTAGATTATTGTATCTGAAATTCGCCCTAATCGAGATTGAAGAATTTTTTGTCAGCGTCCCTGCGACACAGAAGGGTACGGGTTCTATTCCCGCCTTGAAAGAAATGTTTGTACAATCTGCAATTTATTTTCCATGGTTTTGGGCGTTTTCTATATTCTTAATATATATTTAGTTTATATAAAATTATATTTTATATAAACTATATAATAAAAGTTATATTTAGATATGTCTGCAATGTATTGTATTAAGTATATCAGTCATCCACCTAGTTCACATAACAAAAGGCTTGTTTAGCTATGATGACAATTGATTGATTAGATCATGTCAACAACAATATATACTATTTTCCAAAGATAAAAACACAAATTGACAGCGTAACTAGGTCCCACTTTCTAGAATCTTTATCGAAATTCTTCTTTGTTTAGTTTAGCTCAAGTCATATCAGGTAAGAACAATTTACAACTATTCAAAGAAAACACCACAAATTGGGTAGCCTAAATTAGCTTGAAGAACATCACCAGATCCTTACCTCGACCTGACGAGCGAGTGCTCGTCGAATGCTCAATGCTGCAGTGGACAATCACCTTTACATGCGTTCTTTACGAGCACACAAATATTTTCTAACTGCGAATTAGGTTAATCTGTGTTTGTTTGATTTGGCTGGTTAGTTTTTATATGTATTTGATTTGGACGTTGGTTAAATTATTTCAGCTGGTTAAATATTTACTGGCGAATAAATTACGAGCGAATACCATTAGGTATTTCAGTTAATTATCGCTACATTAGATAAAATTAGCTATGAATGAATGAATTCATAGCTAATCGCAATTAGGATGAAAATCGCATGAAAATTTTTAATTTATACATAAATACGTATATAATAATGGTATTTTTAAATAATAATTAATTATACGTGGATTATTTTTCCAACTTACGTAACTAACTTAGGTCGTCTAGTTGCATATAACTAGGCGTCTAGAAGCGTTTAGCCCCATGAATTCATGTACTACCTAGAACAAAGAAAAATTAACAGTTAGTCCAAAATTTGACAGAAATGGGCGGAAAGTCTCGCGGGGAAATCTATACTTATAATAAAACTGTAACAGGTCCAATTCTGTACATTGAAGATATTTTGAAAATTTTTTTTGGAGGGCACTCTATTATCGATACTCAAGCCAAAACTGCAATTTTTTTCATTCATGTCTGTCTGTCTGTCTGTCTGTCTGTCTGTATCGTAAACGCGCATCACGCCGAAACTACTTGATGGATTGAAATGAAACTCGGCATGATTATAGGTCATACTACGAGAAAGGACATAGGATACTTTTTATCCCGGAATTCAGTAAGGTTCTCATGGGAGAGGGTATGAAAGTAAAATTCCTTTACCGCGCATCACGCCGAAACTGCTGAATGAGTTGGAATGAAACTCGGGACGATTTGAGTTCATAGTACAAGGAAGGACATGGGATACTTTTTATCCCGGAATTCGGTAAGGTTCCCCTGGGAGAGAGGGTGAAAGAGAAATTCTTTAACCACGCATCACGACGGAAATGAATGAATTCGAATGGAACTCGGGACTATTGGACATGGGATACATTTTACCCCGGAATTCAGTTTGGTGCCCCTGGACTATACGGGTTTTTTTTAAAATTTCTCACAGCATCACTGAACGACGCGTGTGTACGCGTCGTTCAGATGCTGTGAGAAATTTTTGAAAACCCGTATAGCCCAGGGGAACTAAACTGAATTGAACTGATAAACGCGTAAGTTTGTAAGTATGAATGGATAGATTGATAGATGGATGGATGTTTGTTACTCTTTCACGTAAAAGCTGCTGAACGGATCTGGATGAAATTTAGCACAGAGATAGATTATAAGCTGGAATAACACATAGGCTTTATTTTATCCCGAAAATCCCACGAGAAAGGGAAATACGCAAGTAAAATAGCGAGTACTCGAAATACTAATCATGCGCAGACGAAGTCGCGGGCACCAGCTAGTAAGTAATATATCACAAGAAAAATCATTTAAATATTGTGTGCAGATGCAGTACAGAGAAACATGATTATTAATACATATTATTTTCCTTTCCTATCTTACAATTAAGATACCTAACTAAATTTAAATTAATTAATTATCTGGCTCAGCGCATCAGCATTGCCATACAGCGTGGTAATGCAGCCAGTGTCTTGGGGACGCTTCCGACTGGTATTGACATGGATCAATTGAGCTACCTTGGGACTGTTTGCAACCGTCTGCAGTTAGCTCAATGGTTTCAATTGTAAATACTAGTTGTAATTTTTCTATTCCTTTGCTTGTAATTTTCGTTGTTAATAAATTTTATTAATTGAGACCTGGTGAGTATCTAGCGCAGTGCATCACCGTTGCTATATACAGCGTTACAAAATTCAAGTCTGCAGTAAGCTGAAAAAAAAATTGGTTTCTTTTCTTTCTATTCCTTCATTCGACTTGTCTAAGTGCTTATTTTGTAAGTCTAAAAAAATATATTAATAATATTGATTTACTTGAGTTACCTAATTCTAATTTTCTTTGTTAATAGATGCTGTTGATGTAATGACATTGCAATCATTTTGCGCAGTAGATGCATCAGAGGCAGGTAGGAAACTCCTCTCAGTAGAATCTTATTATTAGAACGAAATCGATAACTAAAGCGAACTCGATTATCATAAAATCCTTGTGATAGGTTGGGTCACAGCTCATAATAATTAGCAACTGGGTTACCATAACCACTTTCATAGTAATATTATAAACTTGTATGATTGTATGGATGTATAGACGTATGGATGTTTGTTCCTCTTTCACTGGGCTGAAACTTGAATGTACGTAGTTCTAGCCCTGGAATAACACATGAGCTACTTTTCATCACATAAATTAGTTCCCACAGGAAAGAAATAGCCTTGAAACGTTTCCATAGAAATAACGCGTGTAAAGCCGCGAGCAGATATATTGAATTATACACTACTACTTTGTTATCGAATTTTTAAAAAGATCGTACACTGGTGCCCCAACTATTGCACCTTTTTGGATAGCTAAAAACATGTAGATGTTTTTTAAATAATCTGCACAAAATAATGTAGGTACATGTTTTTGAGAAAACGTCGATTAAAAAAATACTTTGCCAAATTTTTACATTAAATTCAGATTTAAAGGGCCTACCGCTCTAGCGTTTACCATATTTCTTAGACTTTCAAAGGTTATTCTTATTTAGTGAGTTATTTTTTACCAAAAAACACCGAAAAACCTACAAAAAAAGACGCTTTTTAAAAAATATCATAAATCTTCGACTTCAAGGTGACACTTTCACTAAAAATATTAAAAATTCAAATATCTCGAAGGGGCTTAACTTTAGACCAGGGTACCTCAGAGTCAAATTGGTTTCTACTGAACCCTGCTATCACGTCCTGAAAGGATCGGGTCTACTTACAAGTAACCCTGTATATGAAATTAATATACAATTTTGTTTATTAAGAGATTAGAGATTATGGTTCAGGATAAGATAAGATCAGATATGAACTTTTTTAGAAAATATATTATGGTTTGGAATACTTAATCGTTTACTTTGTAGACAACCTTTTCCATCATAAAATTTTGGAAAAAGTTTGATACTTTTTGTCGTCGAAACGAATGAACAACTTGAGCTCACGTAGTTCTAGGCCTGACTTAACATTTTAAACGTTTTTAATCCGAGAAAAGGGTGTGTAAGCCCGCTGAAAGAAGCTGTGATATACTTAAAAGACCGAAGAGTAATTAAAAAAAAAATATCAGACATAACTTTTTTTTTTAATTGTTTGATTGTAATAATCGTTGTCAACAAAGATTTATTTCAAGTTTATTCTTCGCAACCTCCAGCGTCACAGGCGGACCTTCGCCAACCACGCCACATCGGTCGTCAGAGAAATGTATCCTATAAATTATTGTCAGGTCAAGCTGTCTTCCAAAGGCTGTGGCAAGACGTCATGCGCACGCTTCAGGACGCATTTTGTAGTGACGTGCATTTAAATTATCGATTATTGTGAAGGTAGACAAAGGACCTGGCCGTCTCGTGTCCTGTACAATGCACGGTTAAATGAATTTTAGGGGTGTGATTTTATCGATAGCATAAAAGTTATAATTTGCGTTTTTGTATTTAATTATAATAAAAAATTCTGTTTATTGTATAAGTATACTATTTACTTTGTTTTTCTGAATAAATGTGTGTTTTATGAGACTAAAATCAATGTAGGAAGATACTCGAATGGTTTCGTGTGAAGCATGATGCTGGCAATCAAATTTGTATAGTAATTTAAATAAATAATTTGATTATAATTATCAAAAGTACTTGATTAATGTAAGGGGACATAAAATTGCTAAATTATATATGATAGCTCAAGTAAGAAGTGAATGTAACATTAACCCAATTTCTCAAGTTAGATTATGAGACAAAAACAGTGTGACATTTTGCTATCGAAAGAGACAAATTGTTGGAATTTGTCAAGAGTACAAATTATGATCACCCGTCGACGAAAGCTTTTATATCTTTTATCGATAAAGTGACACCATTACCCCTACCCTAAAGAGAAGCAAAATAAGAAAAGCCGCAACAGGTTTAGTTTTGTTCTATTTTTAACCGAGCTTAAGCTCTTTATTCAAACTGCTGTTTTGAAAATGGAACGATTTATCTAGCATTTATATTTATTTCATTTGAGGTTCTTGTGAAATAAGGTTTCATTTTTGCGTAGAATAAGGTTCATTTTTTCCACTGAGTCCACTGTTGAAAATGCCTCCAATCATTCGTTCATGTGAAACTGGCAAAACCCCCCTTGCCAAAAAACGGGAGTTTTGCCACTTGCCAGGCTTGGCAGATGTTTTTGAGATCGTTTTTTTTATTTCATACATAGAAGGAAGCTACAGCCCTTCTGACTTCAAGAAGGAAGGCTTCATAGAAGGAAGTTTCCCTTAGTCGGTTCGTACTGTATCCACGGGCTGAGTTGAAGGGGTCGATTCTTACGCCGCGTTCGTCACGGGAAATACTAGGTACTTTATTCCACACCAAATAAACAAAGCATTAAAAACAAAGACAGGTAATGTACTATGGGCGGTATTATCGCTAATAGTGATCGCTTCCAGGCAACCCTAAGATGGAGAAAAAGTGATCAAAGAAAAAAAAATTACATTCCTTAAGTAGGAAAAAAGGGAACGATATTATTATTTTTTAAATATACGTATGAGGTTTATGTGACAGTCCAAAGTCACTATTCCACGCGGTAGAAGTCGAGGACACAAAATAAATAAATAAATAAGACAAGTTCTGTTCTGCATGTGGTAATGCAACCAGTGTATTGGGGACGCTTCCGACTGGTATTGACATGGATCAATTGAGCTACCTTTAGACTGTTTGCAACCGTCTGTAGTTAACACCGTGGATTCAAATTAAAAAAAAATGTATAGGGATGTTACTAAGTAGTTTTAATTTTTCCTATTCCTCGATTGTAATTTTCGTTGTTAATAAAGTTCGGCTTAGCTAAATGATGCAGTGTGAATTATCCAGCATAGGTGCATACATTACTAGCCTATTTCCAATCAATGTAACTAATGCGCCTATACTAATCAGCATTAATTATCATTGTATGAAGTCTTCAATTAAGCCCGGGTTAAATTACGAAGCCCAATTAGTATTTTAGTGTGGCTGCAATCATCCAAACTGCTGACCGAGTGGGCTACTATGAAACTCATCACTACATAGTATAAAACAAAGTCGCTCTCTCTGTCCCTATATCCCTATGCCCGTATGTATGCTTAAATCTTTAAAACTACGCAACGGATTTTGGTTTTTTTAATGGATAGAGTGATTCAAGAGGAAGGTTTATACGTATAATAAAACCTGCGAAGCCGGGGCGCTAGTTCATTTTAAATACTTACTATCTATTTACTATTTACTTCTATAGTTAACGAAAGTTAATAATAAGTTTCAGTTAACGTCGTAATAGCAAAGAGCCTCATAATATCTCAAGAGACTCGCTAGGAAGTTGGATCAAGGGCCAGATCCAAAAAGCGGATCTCCTGGATTCGGCGCGTATCATCAGGAAGTTCCTCTGTCTGCAACCCTAGTCACCGGCTGCTGGAGCCTAGCTTCGCGGCCGGTGATCCACCGTTTTACAGTAAGTAGATTAGTTTTATAATATTTTTTATTAAGTAAAATAAAAAGAAATATTTTTATCAAGAATGGAAATAAATAAAATGTCTTTTATGTAGCGTCAGTTATTTATTTCTAACACAACTTGCAAACCCAGAAGCTCTCGCGAGTACAAAACAGTTTCACAGTAGTCCCACCACACCCATGATTAGTCTCGACTCTAGTCTATTAATATTTCATTCGCCAGTGGGAATTTAACCACCCAATAATAGTTTATTCAACTCGGTGGTTATTATAACACTATTGGACTAGTGGGAGTCTATTAGGATAGAGTTGCGGATTCGAGACACTACGTAAAAAACAAAAATAAGAATGCCCAAGTAAAAGGTCAGTTCTAACCTACGCAGGATTCGCTACGAGGGCGGTAGCGAGATTGAATGCCATATTTTTAATTAACGAATATTACAATCAAGGAATAGAAAAAGATTAAACCTTGTTATACAATTGAAACTATTGAGCTTACTGCAGACGTTTATAGTCTAAAGGTAGTTCAATTGATCCATGTCAATACCAGTCGTCGCGTCCCCAAGACACTGGCTGCATTACCACGCTGTATGACAATGCTGATGCGCTGAGCCAGATACTCACCAGCTAGAGGTCACGCGTCGCATAGACCAGACGCTCGTGTCATGCCATATACATACTAAGTAGAGTATCATTTGTTTTAAAAATAACAAAAACTTATTACAGCTAGTATTTACAAATTAGCATTGCCACGTTGATTGGCAATGCTAATTTGCTGGAAAGGTGCCAGCAAGAGTATATTAAATAGTATTAGAATTGGCACGAGGAAACTAAAATCACCGGTGATATATGATACATGATATTCACAGTCAAAAGTTGATCAATTATTTTGTAATCATGATTATTAAAACCGAATCAAAATATGTATCCAAAAACATCAAGGAGTGAAAGAACAGAAGCAATAAAACAATTAATAAACAAGCTTAATTATTCTAATAAAATACAAAGAGGAAACAACGAAATCAATTTCAAACGAAATCAAGGACTGAACAAACTTTTTAAGGGTTCAGAAATTTTACTGTTTTACAATTTTTTTACCAGTTAACCCGACAGACTTTATTCAGTCTTAGATAAGAAAATCACAGCTTCTTGAGACGCTTCTGACTGGAATTCATATGGATCAATTGGGCTACCTCTAGACTTTGCGAAAGTCGTTTGTCTTTAGTTAGCTCAATTGTTTCAATTGTTTACCCTATTTTAAATTGCTTCTATTCCTTAATTGCAATTTTCATAATAAAATACTTTTATGCCTAAAGGTAGGTACAGGCATCCTCATTCATCATGTCAGTATGAAATCATGTGAATATTGGAAGAATTGTCGAGCTGATCATCGGCTGCACGTGCAAAAAAAAATATTTGTAAGAACTTATTTGCATTTGCAGATTTGACAATGATTTAAAGATACTTGGTAATCGTTTAGTTCTAGTCATTGATATTAATAAATTAAAAAATATATCTACTGCATAAGAGTGGGGTTATGCAGTTTACATGATTTCAATCGCGTGAAAAACAATGTAAAACAAATTCTCACGTAACTTATTTACATTAACCCTACAGTGGTCGCGCGGATTACATGTGTAATCCACCCCAACAAAATCTGAAATTTCTCCTAAACCCTTAGCGTCAACGGTTAGCGCTTCCAGGTACTTTCAATTAAATACTTGAAGAATGTGTTCAGTGCTGCGTGGGCGTCGGTCAGGTCTCGGTTGTGTCACAAGGGATCTGCAAAGTTTGTGGATTACACCTGTATGCCGCGCGACCACTCAAGTAAGTTTTTTTTACATGCCTTAGCCTTTTTATAAGCTTATTATTGCAATTTATCGTTGTAATATTTTATGTTTATTGAATTTTTTTATTCTGAATGTTTGTAAACCATTTTTTTTAAGGTCAACCATGAATAGAAGAAAAGCTGCTCAGATAGAGATGGCTCACTGAATCAGATCAGAACAACGTTTATGACAACAGGTCAAGTTCTGATGACTAAGTGTCTCATATTGAAGTGCAGGACATCTATCCTGAATTGGAGCAAGATGACGAGACATTCCAGCTGAGGCACCTGAGGAGGAAAATTCAGAATCTGACGACTTTGGGCCGCCTCAGCAGAGACGGCGTACTGACTTTTACGCCGGCTGTGTCGATAATACGGTTTGGACCAAAACTGCTTCTTTGAACAGAGGCGGAACTCGAAGGATAGGATTCGTAATGAATACTTCCGACAGAAAACCAAAGTTATCGACATAGCTCACAGAATTAGCAAGCTGAAGTGGCAGTGAGCGGCCATAATGCGGCTCGCGAAGAATAGACAACCGTTAGGGAAGACGTGTTTTTGAGTGAAGACTGCGACTTGGCAAACGTAGTGTAGGACGCCCTCCGGCCAGGTGGGATGACGATCTGCAAAATACTGCTGGCAGATGCTGGACGCGTCAAGCTGAAGAAAGGTCGCTATGGCGCTCATTAGGCGAGGCCTATGTCCAGCAGTGGACTAATATGGGCTGATGATGATGATGAGAACTCGAAGTCACAATGTATTCTTTGTTGTTCCTGGTCCTAAAGGAATTGCTCGACAGAAGACTTCTGTTCTTGTGTGCATGTCATTTTTTCTGGACTATAATATTGTCGATCTCCTGGTTTCCTTCTAGACCTGTCTTTGGCGTAGATGGCTTCCATTAGCTCGTCGAATATTGGAAAAAAACATTACCAAGAAGTCTAACATTGAAAATAAAAGACTTTCTTGGTATTCCAACGGAAAACCAGCCAGCACTTTCGGGACCAACTTGAAATAGTTCCATCGGCCGTTTGCCACGACTGTGGAAGAAAGGGCAATAAAAGCACACGAAAAGTGTGTAATGCCTAAAAAATGTTCATTTTTGGTGATAATTCCACATTTGTATGTCTGTCTTGTGTCGAAAACACGAATTCGAGTTAGATTTTATTCATAAATTTTCTTGTGATCTCAATCTGAGCAAAAAGTGTGATTTTTAGTGCCAAATAAGAGGTATATTTGTTTTATTTGATTATTCTTAACACTGAGGTTGTGATTTAATTTAGTTTATTATTACTTGAAAATAATGTATTAAGTATAAGAATAAGAATGAAATAAAAAAGATTTATAGCTCACAAGACTTTTAATTTCAATTTATATTTGGCATGCACATGTAATCCGCGCGACCATTCGTGTTAGGATTAGGAGCGCGACAACTGTAGGGTTAAGTACATTTTAAATTGATTCCTTGTTAAAGGAGTGAACCCCAAACCCTTAATTTACTTAATCAACAAGAAAAGGTTTTTGTTTCACGAATAAACTTTTATCTTCACTAACAAATAAATCACTTCGCGGCGCCAGAATGGCTACTGTAATTAAAATCTTCATAGAGTTTACAATTTATTAGAATTGAATTCGTAAGAATACAGTAAATTATAGAAGAATATTTTTAATATTTGTTCTCAAGTCGATTCTGATATTTGAACAGAATTGTGAAACCAATCATTGAGGTTTTATATGAATTTAGCGCAAAAGGAATGGAAATGGAACTGAATTTTCTGAGTCTACATTATTGTACCAACACGTTTTTTTATTAGTTTTGTGTCTTTTTGATACTTTGTTAGCAGAAATATATATACTTAATATACGTATAATAAAAATTACTCAACAGAAACAAAACAAAACGGAATAAATCATAGAAGTTTAGAATTTTTATGAAATACATTATTGATTATGATTATTTATGATTGATAATTTTAAATATTTTTCAAACGAAATCAAAAACTTTCCACTGTTTTTTTAAGTGTCATCATAACTTTTTGTTTTCAAAACCACTTTGTGTCGTGTTGTATGGTCCTATATAAATTTGATTAAGACCAGTAGTTTTTGAGTAATCCGTAATAAATTCGAAGTCGGTTGTAAGTTTTTGTAAAAAAAAGATCCAATTTTTAAATATAAATTCTATTCTAAACGTTCTTAGCTCTATGAAGCGAAACATTGAACATCAGAAGTATTCGGAAGGGTTTATTTCTATAATTATTTAGGGCAGACCGTTTCGCGCCTTTCGTATCAATTTAACTAACTTTTATTAGCGGCTTTTGGAGATATTTTACATTAATTCCATTGCGAGTATTACTTTGGGATAACCATTATTATAATTCTTGGTAATGCAATTACCATAGCATTAATTCTATCATGGATGCTTCTAGACGTTTTATTTCAGATATTTCCACTATTGTCTTTTACTTTCAAATTTCTATAACTACCATCTTGTATAATACTGTAGAAGAACGCTGCAGGTTGACATTAACACCGTATTTGTGCTGCATAAGAGGGTTGTTTGGGCAATCTATAATAAGTGTGCAAGAGAATCCCTTGGTGATAAATTCAAAGAAGTAAACATACTGACGTAAATATATTTATGAAAACTATTATTAAGGTACCGTTTATTTGAAAATAAAGAGTTAACAAAGAAAACAATAAAAAAGATTGAAAACTAGTTGCACATTTCCAAGAATAGGTTCTATAAAGTCTAAAGTACTTTGCGTTTGAGTTTATTCTAAAGCCAAAATTTTGTGTAGGTATCATTATCATCCATAGGTTTTGACCTACGACATAGATAGATAATTTATTAACAAAACAAAAATACATGTTTTGGTTAGTAGTATTTTAAATCCTATATTAGATTTATCTAGATACTAGGGTTCTCTAAAACTAGGTATGCTTAAAACGTAACACGCAAAGTAGGCATTTATTTCGTTCGCATTCAAACACAGCGGTGGCACCACCACCCAAATACCACATACCTAAATAGGTCGCTTAGAATTTATTAAGGGTCTATAAAGTGTTAATTAATTTGGCCAAAAACAATGAGTTTTCCTTATCACAATCCGGAAATAGATTCAAAGTGAATAAGCTGATTTCCAAGAAATGCATCTTGACTTAATAAGTTTACTTTGGTGACTGGACGTGGTTAAACTTTAAAGAAATTCCGTTAAAATCATAAAAAGTAAAGGAATTTAAAACGGGAGAGTCAAAGTCATGAGTCAGTTGATGGTGTGTCATTGTGGTGAGGACATTGACAGGTTCAAATAAGAATAATTTAAGAATAGTTCTTTTAATAATGTGATACACGCTGTGCCCGCGACTACATCCGCGTGGAAAAGTGACTGAGCAGTCACATAAACTTTACATATTTCAATATAAACTTTTATTCCAGTTTTTTATTTAAGGGTCAAAGTATTAGAAACTTTGAGTGTGATATCTATTTCAATCAAAACAAGAGCCTAAAATTAAGTTATATGCTTCAAACTTCAGAAATGACGAAACTTCCATTCAAACTTTCATCTCCGATTTCAAACCCTTCTTACATCCTTTTTTTCGCTAATGCGAATGCTAGAGCCTGAGTAATACTACTTTCTAATGAAAGTAAAATACTACTTTCCAATGAAAGTAGTATGTCCTTTCTTTTAGACAAAAATTTCATTTAAATCGGTTCAGTAGTTTAGCCGTGAAAGCGTAGCAGACAGACAGAGTTCCGCATTTATATATATACTAGTGCCCGCCCCGGCTTCGCACCGTTTTATTATACGTAAAAACCTTCCTCTTTGATCAATCTATCTATTAAAAAAACCGCATCAAAATCCGTTGCGTAGTTTTAAAGATTTAAGCATTATGTACATAGGGACAGAGAAAGCGACTTTGTTTTATACTATGTAGTGATATTAATAATATATTAAAGTAGGCATGAATCATGAGTTAACCGTCTCTTTCATCACATCGTAACTATACGTCAAGTCATTGTAAGTTAGATTCAAACTCAGCAGAAGTAATGGGGGGTCCTATTCTGTGATCCGCCACATGCGTCGACACACTTGCGCCTTCCATCTTCCAAGGACATCCACGAGTGCTGTGCGGCGGCAGATCTGGCTGAGGATCTCAAGAGGCGCAAGTATGCATGTCCCTTCTAAACATAAGTGTAAACTTAGAGCGAGTCACCTTGACTTTGAAAGGTTAAGTTCAAGTACTTTATTTTAAATATTTTCAGTGGCTGATAAACGTACGAACTTTAAGATCGCGTTCGAAGTTAGTGACAATAATACCTACCTACTTGTTAACCTTTTTTTATTTAAATATTTATTATTATTTTAACAGTTTATTTATTTTTTCTCGTTAAAAATATATTTATTTTTATATTTGTAAGGAAACACAGCACGTACTTACAAGCAGTTTATTCAGGTAATATTTATAAATTCAAGGATAGCTACGTGGTTCAGATTCAGACCAACAAGGTAAAATATACGTCCGTCGCCGACGGTTGCTCAAGACAAACTGCGCGCTCGGTCGAGCGCTGTCCTTTTTATGCCCGACCGACCGCGTTAAGCTACCGGAAATCTGAGCTACGTTTCTACTACATTCTTCCAAATTAAATTAAATACAGAATACAAATTTTTTAATAATTACATTAAAATTTATGGAACCTAACACTCGGCCTTCCTGACAACGTGTATGTCCTCATACACGTATCAAGTGAACACCAAACCTAACACTCGGAAATAAAAATCAATAAAATCAAAACAATTTTAACTAATATGTAATACAAATTAAATGAAGACTATCTTTTGAAAATTAACTAATGAAAATTAGCACTTGCTTCTACAGACTTCTAAACTGTATCTCGCAACTATTAACATCTAGATACATCTTGCTTATACAGACTTCTAAACAATATCTCTCAACTATTAACATCTAGATACATCTAGCTTCTACAGACTTCTAAACAATATCTCTCAACTATTAACATCTAGATACATCTTGCTTATACAGACTTCTAAACAATATCTCTCTACTATTAACATCTCGGTAAACGTAGCGTAGGACGCCCTCCGGCCAGGTGGGATGACGATCTGCGAAAGACTGCTGGCAGATGCTGGATGCGTCAAGCTGAAGACAGGGCGCAATGGCGCTCATTGGGGGAGGCCTATGTCCAGCAGTGGACTAATATAGGTTGATGATGATGATGATGATGATTAACATCTAGATACATCTTGCTTATACAGACTTCTAAACTATATCTCTCAACTATTAACATCTAGATACATCTAGCTTCTACAGACTTCTAAACAATATCTCTCAACTATTAACATCTAGATACATCTAGCTTCTACAGACTTCTAAACAATATCTCGCAACTATTAACATCTAGATACATCTTGCTTATACAGACTTCTAAACAATATCTCTCAACTATTAACATCTAGATACATCTTGCTTATACAGACTTCTAAACAATATCTCTCAACTATTAACATCTAGATACATCTAGCTTCTACAGACTTCTAAACAATATCTCTCAACTATTAACATCTAGATACATCTAGCTTCTACAGACTTCTAAACAATATCTCTCAACTATTAACATCTAGATACATCTAGCTTCTACAGACTTCTAAACAATATCTCTCAACTATTAACATCTAGATACATCTAGCTTCTACAGACTTCTAAACAATATCTCTCAACTATTAACATCTAGATACATCTAGCTTCTACAGACTTCTAAACAATATCTCTCAACTATTAACATCTAGATACATCTTCATCATCGCTTAACTTGTATCACACGTAATATCTCATATTATTATTTATAAACACATACATTTTCTCTATGAATTTCAGAAATAACGTGAACCCATCAATTCTCACGTTTTCTAAAATCATTAAGTCTATATAACTGTGATCACATGAACCCATCAATTCTCATGTGACCCATCTAAAATCATTAGGTAAGTCTATATTCCTGGTGATCACATGAACCCATCAATTCTCATGTGGCCCATCAGGAATACAAACAAACTGGCTTGCAAAGCAACATGAACC
The DNA here is from genome assembly GCA_944547425.1 of Eupithecia centaureata. Classification (NCBI taxonomy): domain Eukaryota; kingdom Metazoa; phylum Arthropoda; class Insecta; order Lepidoptera; family Geometridae; genus Eupithecia; species Eupithecia centaureata. Next base: position 2,422,540 of record OX155702.1, on the reverse strand, counting down.
CATCCTTTCTCATGTATACTTAGCAAACCGCTTCCAAAAATAAATTATAATTATTAACTGTGATCACATGAACCCATCAATTCTCATGTGACCCATCTAAAATCATTAAGTCTATATTCCTGGTGATCACATGAACCCATCAATTCTCATGTGGCCCATCAGGAATACAAACAAACTGGCTTGCAAAGCAACATGAACCCATCCTTTCTCATGTATACTTAGCAAACCGCTTCAGTACGTGAACCATTCCATTCTCACGTCATTAAGTTACTATCGAAAATTTTTATCAACAACGAAAATCACAATCAAGGAAAAGAAAAGAAAAAAAAAATTACATCTATTATATACAATTGAAACCATTGAGCCAACTGCAGACGGCTGCAAACAGTCTAAAGGTAGCTCACTTGATCCATGTCAATACCAGTCGGAAGCGTTCCCGCTCTCTCGCCCGCTCCGCTGTTGCGACTGCACCTGGACCCGGTCGCGAAGACGGCCTCGGCTGCGAGGACGGCTTCGGCTGCATGGACGGCTCTGGCTGCTATGAGGGCTTCGGCTGCGAAGACGTCTTTGGCTGCGAAGACGGCTTTGGCTGCGAAGACGGCTTCGGCTCCATGGACGGCTCTGGCTGCTATGAGGGCTTCGGCTGCGAAGACGTCTTCGGCTGTGAAGACGGCTTTGGCTGCGAAGACGGCTTCGGCTGCGAAGACGGCTTCGGCTGCGTGGACGGCTCTGGTCGCGAAGACGGCTTCGGCTGCGTAGACGTCTTCGGCTGTCAAGCCGGCTTCGGCTGCGAACACGGCTTGTTGCTGCGTCGACTGCTGCGCCGCGAGCTGCTCGACCTCGTAGTATCTCTCACGCCTTCAGCACTACGCAGTGCTTGTGACGGTAGCATCTGGAGGCGTCGTTAGCCTCCATTATCGAGAGGCATTATCTAAAACTCAGACAAATACGCATTAATTTCTAAAAGAAAAACTTTTACAAAATTGCAATTATCTCCTAAACGGAAAGAGATACGGCAAAAATAACCAAATTTTGGGCCCCCTATGATACCCCACTGACAATACAACCAATTTTTCTAAGTCACTTTTAATGACGTCATCAACACGTGTTGCTGAAATTATTGCCCTAAATACAAAAACAAGGCGTGTACTTACCACTTCTGATTTGTAAGGAAACACAGCACGTACTTACAAGCAGTTTATTCAGGTAATATTTATAAATTCAAGGATAGCTACGTGGTTCAGATTCAGACCAACAAGGTAAAATATACGTCCGTCGCCGACGGTTGCTCAAGACAAACTGCGCGCTCGGTCGAGCGCTGTCCTTTTTATGCCCGACCGACCGCGTTAAGCTACCGGAAATCTGAGCTACGTTTCTACTACATTCTTCCAAATTAAATTAAATACAGAATACAATTTTTTTAATAATTACATTAAAATTTATGGAACCTAACATATTGTTACACATTTGCTCACGATAACGACGATTGTCAAGTATTCAGTGTATTAACGCAATGTATGACGATATAATTTTTGTCTATTCGACCCTAGACTGAAATCATGCAGTCTATTTAGAGTCTAAACAGTCACTTCCCCGGGACAGTTGGACTGATCCCATAAAAGCCAGGGAACTAGGTTCCTCTCTGGTATACAGCGTGCTCCGGGATAAGCTTCACACATGAATATTTAAGCGAAGCGTTATTGTGGACTGAGTTACACTGTGTGATATTTTAACCCTGTATATCTAGTAAGTTTACTTAAACTTAAGTTTAATAGAAGCGTTTTACCTGAAATAAAACGCATATTAAAATACTTACCTTACTGGAAGCTTTAATAAGCTTTTAACGAGAAAGCACATCCGTTTCCGTCGAATTTGACTACTTTTTACTGATTTTTCGGTAGTATATCCGGTCCACTGGCGACACCTAGGCGTTTCGCGCCATTTTTAGTTTGCGTAAAATGGACAGCGCCATGTTTTATCATTGGTTAAGTTACACCAGGCAGAATTAAAAGCAAAGCTTCCAGTAAGGTAAGTATTTTAATATGCGTTTTATTTCAGGTAAAACGCTTCTATTAAATCACTTGACCGTTACTGGAAGCTTTAATAAGCTTTTAACGAGATCTGTTTGTTTTCGCCTGGTGTCGCCAAATGTAGAGTTTGAGAGAATAACGCCAATGTGATGAGATAAAATTAAACAAAAGAATGTGTAACAAGTCTTTTGAAAGAATACTGATACAGTAATGTTCTCTTGAGTTTTGTTCTATAATTCTGACACTCTTGATTTTAGTAGGTAACCAAGAACTAATTTATTAAAATTTATAATATAGCCACTTTGAACTTGAACTTAGCCGTTTTAACAGCTAAAATATTCAAATTGCCACCAAAGTAAAGTAATAATTAGTAAATATTGTATCAATCGTTTTCAACAATATTGGAGTAACATTATCAGGTAGATATATGTTATTTCTCGCCTACAAATCCTTTAAAAAACATTGGCGAACAGCCAATTCCCTCGTCTAAAGATACAGTGATCGTTTGTTATCTGAAACTGCTCCAACATCTGTTTATCTAAAGAGGTTTTATCCCAGACAATAGGTACGTTACGCCAGCTTAGCCACTTTTAGTGTAATATTAAAATCGTTTATAGACTTTCAGTCTAGTTTTATGATTAAATAAGTATAGTTCATTCATAATAGTGGATTAATTTATAACATAATCTTTTATAATGTTTGAAAGAAGTCAACCACTGTCAGTGTTGGAACCGTCAAAAAATAAATAATACCTACTATCGTACACAATGACAAGATCAAGGTATGTCTAGTAACGTTAAGACGTGTAAACTTTTACGTGTACAGATCAACAGTTATATCGTGGCGTGACGATCTTATTAAAATATTGATTAGTAGGTATTTTGTGTCAATTGTTCAACCATTCTACACGTACACTTCAAAAACATGAGAACGATGTTCTTGACTTTCGGTGGTGACAGACATATTCCCCAGTTGAGGATCTACTAATCAGGTATCCCCAGTCACTAAGTGATTTAGACGAAACACTTTAGGGATTAGAAATGGTAACGGAAATTCCCATGCTAGTGATCGATACATACCAGATTTTAAACACGCTATGAAACATCCAAGGGATACTAAACGCGTCATGAAACATAATCTTTCAGATCTCGTGTAACATTATTACAAAGAACATGCGCAGCCTTTCAGGCAAATAAATGGATTAGATAGAAGTATCTAGGGTCCCCATTTTATAAACACTATTTAGTGTTCATATATGCTAGCAGTTGTTGTCACTCGGGGTAAACGATAACGATATAGGTGACCTCCCCGATCATTAGGATTGCCAGGGATATCGTGTATGCTGAGATGTATTGAATGTCGAGCACATTCGATAGGTTATCTCTATGGTACAACTCTATGCTTCTGCAGTATGATTATAAGCCCATACAGTAAGATGAAGGCTGTGAAATGTGATGTATTTCATGTCTGGCTAGCACACACACAATAACTTGTATATATAATAGATTTATTTTGATTGCAGTGCAGGTGAAACTCTTATCGTTACCAGGTGCAAGAAACGGTCAGGCTGGAGTCGCATAATATAGCAGAAAAATCCTTTGTATGTGCGCCTCTAACAGGCATGCACAATGACAAACTATTAATTTCTGCAGGGTACATATATATTTTGGACTGTTCCCGGCCTTCAAAATACATCTTTCTGCGGTTTGAGGACCGAGGTACCTAAGTGCTAAGACCAAGATTAAGTGCTCGCGAAGCACATCTAAACTTTGATGCAATGTATTACAGCAAATCGTCGAGACAGGATACTCGTATTTCGGTCATTAATTACATGCCTACTCGTTTAGTGCCTCGAGATTGAAAATGGGACTGCCTGATCAGTTAGATTTAACTATAAACATTCGGGATATCGAACGTGGTGATACCAGAGAGCTGCTATTGTCTGTATACCTACCAGAGCAACCTTCCTATCTGACCTCATTGAAATGTCTAGAGTTATTGTTAACTTTTGTTAATTCTAGTGTCCAGAAGCACGTCTCCAGGAGCATTTGAGCGTCCTATATGTATATATATATTGTTACCTTTTTGTTTAAGTGTCAAGAAACATTGGACCTTCCTGCATATTGTATTTATATATGCGATAGATAAGGAAATTGTAAACGTTTATGCCTTAATAAACGAAATATAAAATAAATAAATAATTAATCACATTTGTTCAATGCAGTATCCAGGAGCATTATATATTGTTACCTTTTTGTTTAAGTTTCAAGTGTCAAGAAACATTGGAGCTTCCTGCATATTGTATTTATCTATGCGATAGACAAGGAAATTGTAAACGTTTATGCCTTAATAAACGAAATATAAAATAAGTAAATAATTGTTCATATTTGTTAAATGCAGTATCCAGGAGCATTAGAGCGCCCTGCACCATATTTATGACTGTGCTGCGAACCTTGTTGGTAAAAGGGAACTCATGTTTTTGAGCCTTGTCATATGTTATAGTAATTGTATACTAACCACTTCTGGGCTGACCTCTGTGAGATGTTATTATGGTATCCACCTCGCGAATGGTGTTTTTGTAGGCATTTCACCTGAGTCCAGGAGCATTGGAGTGTCCTGTACTATATCTATGACTGGGCCAGGAGCCCTGGTGGTAAAATAAAACTCTTGAATTTGAGCGCTGGTCCTTGTTATTATAGTTATATATTGGCCACTTCTGGGCTGACCTCTTTGAGAGAGGTTATTATGGTATCCACCCCGCGAGGGTGTCTTTATGTAGGCATTTCACCTAGGTCCAGGAGCATTGGAGCACCCTGTACCATATTTAAGACCGGGCCAGGAGCCTCGGTGGTTGGTCCTTGTTATTATAGTTATATATTGGCCACTTCTGGGCTGACCTCGTTGAGAGAGGTTATTATAGTATCCACCCCGCGAGGGTGTCTTTATGTAGGTATTTCACCTAGGTCCTGGAGCATTGGAGCGTCCTGTACCTTATTTAAGACCGGGCCAGGAGCCTCGCTGGTTGGTCCTTGTTATTATAGTTATAAATTGGCCACTTCTGGGCTGACCTCTTTTAAAGAGGTTATTATGGTATCCACCCCGCGAGGGTGTCTTTATGTAGGCATTTCACCTAGGTCCAGGAGCATTGGAGCATCCTGTACCATATTTAAGACCGGGCCAGGAGCCTCGGTGGTTGGTCCTTATTATAGTTATATATTGGCCACTTCTGGGCTGACCTCGTTGAGAGAGGTTATTATAGTATCCACCCCACGAGGGTGTCTTTATGTAGGTATTTCACCTAGGTCCAGGAGCATTGGAGCGTCTTGTACCATATTTAAGACCGGGCCAGGAGCCTCGGTGGTAATACTCGTGATAGTTATTATATATTGGCCACTTCTGGGCTGACCTTTTTGAGACCTCTTTGAGAGAGGTTATAACGGTATCCACCCCGCGAGGGTGTTTGTGTAGGCATTTCACCCAAGTTCAAGAGCATAATGAGCGTCCTGTATCATATTTATGACCGGGCCGGAAATGTCAGTGCAGTGGTAAAAGGAAACTCGTGAATTTGAGCGCTGTCCTAGTAATTATAGATGTTGTATATTGGTCACAGCCGAGCTGACCTCTGAAAGGTAATTACAGCATCCACCCCGCGAGGGTGTGTCTGTGTAGGCAGTTCATGTCGATAAATAAACATGTTACTTCGAAATGGCCCAATAAATTAATATCTTATTTATAGGGAAATATAATTCTGCCTTTGACCTTGAAAGGAACCTGGAGGTCCACACGATGGACCTAGTGATTCACACTAGCTCTACCCCCGCGAGGGGCAGCTAAGTCCTTAATTAAGTTTTGCCAGAACAGGGTTAAAAGATTCACTTATTACTATACAGCCTTTTAAAACAAAATACAAGATCAATCAATCAATCAACAAGATCACTTTAATTTCTTTAGGCTACAAGTACAGGTTACGAACAAGTCAAATCTCAAACTAAAATTATTATTAAAAAACTCGCAGGTAGTTATGTAGAACGCGCGCGACTAGAGTCGCGCACATCCTGAAGTCCCTCTTTCGTTAAGGGATGAAATTAAATGTTGTTCTTCCAACACTAGTTAACTCCTTTTTCTTAAATGAATTCAACAAAGTTTTAAAAGGTATAATATTTACCAAAAATTTCTATTTTACTGTCAAAGTTAGATTACATTACTATTGAAGTTCTCTTTATGCTAATTGATTGAATGATCAATAGGAGCCGTGAATGGTTGAGTTGAGACTCAAAAATAAAACTTTTGAGGGTAGGTATTCGTTTAACTAAAAAGGTCTAGTGCTTGCTAGTTATTATTTCTTGGGTCGTTTCTTGCGAACATAGAAGATGTCTTCGAAAAACAGTTGCGTGTTTTCGGAACCGGCGGTGTTGGTCTTCTAATTTGTTCGAAATAATGGCCTTGCCAAGACATTGATTGTCAGTGAAGTTAAACATGTTTGTACAAGCGTCGACGCTTACAAAGTGAAGTTATCGAGGCCTTACCTTCATGGCAAGCTAAAAACGACTCAATTAGTCAGGCAGGGCATCAGTTATAATAACTTTGGAGCTTACCCGTATCCGCGATGAGTAGGTATGCTTACAAATGGGATCGAAGCTCACGGCGCGTTCACGGCGGCGGCGGCGGCGGTAGCGCCGGTTCCGGTTCTTTAATAAAAATAGGCTGTAATTTTAAAATACATTATTTGTTATTCAAAATATTTTTACAAAAATGTTTCTTCCAAAACTTACCAAAAATACCGGACCCAATCCGGTAGAAATAAAAGATCATTTTAAAATGTGATATCTTATATGACAGAACCAACACAATGAAGTAAATTATCTAAATAAATTGACTTCGAGACCGGAACCGAAAGAACCGAATAAACCGAACACAACCAGTAAATTATTAAAAATAAATGATCAAGTACTTTCTATAAAATACGAGATCCGAACGGAAAAACCGTTAAATTTTTACCGTTAGTTACCTACCTTAGGTAAGGTAAAAAATTATGAGCACAATATGCTTTCCTGAATCAACGTTCTTTGGCCTTTGTCCTGCAGTGGGACAGTAATGGCTAAAATTGAAAGCAGGCCCTATTTCTTATAAAAAATAACACAAATATTATAACAAAGAGATTTTTACAACACGTTCGATAAAAATTCTCAAAATGATTTCAAGTGCGAGAAAATAAGTAAATTTAAAAAACTTACAGGTTTTTCTGCGATTCACTTTACGATATAACCTTATAATAATCACTATAGGTAGTGCAACTTTAACAGAGCCAGAGCAGAACTGCTGCGTACACAAGTTGCTTCGACGGAATACGAAACGCCAATGATAAAACATGGCGCTGTCCATTTTACGCAAACTAAAAATGGCGCGAAACGCCTAGGTGTCGCCAGTGGACCGGATATACTACCGAAAAATCAGTAAAAAGTAGTCAAATTCGACGGAAACGGATGTGCTTTCTCGTTAAAAGCTTATTAAAGCTTCCAGTAACGGTCAAGTGATTTAATGAAACTTACATTTAAACTTACATTTTTAAGTTTAATTAAACTTAAGTTTACTTAAACTTAAGTTTACTTAAACTTAAGTTTACTTAAACTTAAGTTTAATTAACCTACATAAGTAGATAGGTAGTTAGTTTCTGGGATGTTTCAGGAGTTTCATGTCTTTCTAGGATCATTCAGTTTTGTTTTGCAGGTGTTTTGTCATGAATACAAAAATGTAATATACGATAACAATTTTTGGAATGAGCTACCTTTAGACTGTTTGCAACCGTCTGCAGTTAGCTCAATGGTTTCAATTGTAAATACTAGTTGTAATTTTTCTATTCCTTGCTTGTAATTTTCGTTGTTAATAAAGATGGTAAATTTTTGGATAAAACGTTCCTAAAAAGATTGTAAGTTTCAAGGAGATTTCAGGAGTTTCATGTCTTACTAAGAAGTCGTTCATTTCTTAATGTTTTTCGTGAGGATCAAAATGTAATTTTTTGTATACAATTAATTTTTTTTATATTTATTACACCAACTCACTTATACAGACTGGTTTTTTGAGACGACAGTGATGGCCAAGTCTGAAAACACGAGAGTAAGAGAAAAGTCGTAAAAGGAGTCATGCCCTCGACTTAGGTAGATACTTAAATAATAAATGCATATTATTTGAGTTTCCTTTTTTAAACCTTTTACATTCGAAGGAAATTGACACGAACGATTTAAAAAAAGACACCCTGTATAATTAAACCAATGGATTCTCTAGCTGATAAGGATCAATCTTTGCAAAGAATTGTACGTATTATGACTAGAAAAGTAAGGAAAAAACATATTTTTACATTCTAAAAAGCTTATCAAAATTTTACCTAACTAGATCTAAAATACAAACACAAATAATTAAGTACCAACTACAACGATGCTATCAAACTCTGTACCTTATTATTATCTTTCAAGAGCACATTTTGAAAGACAACAACAAAGCTTTTGTGTCAAAGACAACCCAGGATGGGGTCGTCTATTATCTATGGTGTAATTAGAATGGATAGAAAATAATTATGATAAACAAAGGGAGTTGGAGCTTATGAGAAATAATTGGTTTGGTAACTATGTAACTAGCAGTAACCCGCGACTTCGTCCGCGTACAATTACATTTACTACCCAAATTTTGTTGCCTTAATGGGCAATTTTTTATATTCTTTTTCTTACATCATGTATTTATGATGTTAATTTTTATTAATAACGAAAATTACAAAAGCAAGGAATAGAAAAATACAACTAGTATTTACTATTGAAACCATTGAGCTAACTGCAGACGGTTGCAAACAGTCTAAAGGTAGCTCAATTGATCCATGTCAATACCAGTCGTCGCGTCCCCAAGACACTGGCTGCATTACCACGCTGTATCGCAATGTTGATGCGCTGAGCCAGATATTCACCAGCTCTCGGGTCACGCGTCGCATCGACCAGATGCTCAGATAATTTAAACCCGGAGAGCCTCGGTACCCTACGGACCTAGGGTCTCGAATCCAAGGGGAGCAAATGCGTAGGTTCTGTTAATGATATTATGTCCAGCAGTGGACTAATATGCGGTGATGATGATAATATGCCCACGGCTTTGCACGCTTTGTTTCTATGGCAACGTCTCAAGGCTAGTTCTATCCCATGGGAACTTTTTGATGATTTGTGGGATAAAAAGTAGCCTATGTGTTATTCCAGGGCTAGAACTATGTCTATTCCAAATTTAAGCCCGATTCGTTCAGTTGGTTTTGCGTGAAAGAGGAACAAACATCCATACATTCTTACCTACATCAAAACGATAGCAGGTTGTGTAACATATTTCTTCTTGAAAAGGGTTGTGGTTAGCTCGGGGTTGTGTGGTAGGTGTAACTGGTTGAACCCCGAACTGCCCTTTGTTAGTGGTATGGTAGGTGGTCAAGGAAAGTCACTGGTATGGTTTGGTATGGACTGTATTCACTTGACACACAATTATATATATAAACTAAACTATTGTAGTTATGGTAAGAATGGTTGTAATGGTGGTATTGAACCCGCGACGATGGCGGTCGATCGCGAACTGAGTATATTTGGGTAATCGAGAGCAAATACGCATTCAATGCAAGCGCAGCTGAAATGCATATTTGCTGCGATGGTCGGTTTACCCGAACACTTCTCTTTGTGTGGGAACAAAGAGGCATAGCACATTTATATACACTTCTATACCTACCTATTTTATATGATTACAAAATTTATTTCAAGCAACGTAAGAAAGTACTTTATTAACAACGAAAATTACAAGCAAAGGAATAGAAAAATTACAACTAGTATTTACAATTGAAACCATTGAGCTAACTGCAGACGGTTGCAAACAGTCTAAAGGTAGCTCAACGTAAGAAAAGTACATAAAATAAACAATTACTCAAACTGGACTCTTGGCACTTCAGAAAATTCAATTAAAAATACAATTTAAACATAAGTTTATGAAAAATATAAGAAAACCTATAAAACAAGTCACGTAGACGCAAGTCGATCTTATAGCTAAAGATCGAAGTCTTCCAGACAACCCTTTTCGTTCAAAGGGCATGTTACACTACGGTGTGACTGGCAGTGCGGGAGACAGATACCTCTTTGCATATTCGCGTTGACAAACACGCTTTTACCAAAATGCCCGAATGCTAAATCGGCCTAGATTCGTGAGAGCTTACATTTGGATATCATACTTAAGCAGGTTATACAAAACCAGCCTAATATTATGTATGTATCCTATATACCTTCATCACTACATAGTATAAAACAAAGTCGCTTTCTCTGTCCCTATATCCCTATGTATGCTTAAATCTTTAAAACTACGCAACGGATTTGAAGGCGTTTTTTTATAGAGTGATTCAAGAGGAAGGTTTATACGTATAGTATTTTTTTAATTTTAAGGCGTTTTTTTTAATAGATAGAGTGATTCAAGAGGAAGGTTTATACGTATGTATAATAATTTATTAAGTAGTATAAGGGTAATAATATACTGTGGCGCGGCGGATGAAGATTAAAGAATCGCCTGCGACGCAGGGGGAAACGAGTTCGATTCCCGCTTCTAAACAAATGTGTGTATTCTCTGCAGATATACCTAAGTAAAAAAGAACCATAAACTATGTAGTGAATTGTAGTGTATAAAGTACTAATAAAATATCCAATTGGAACAATAAGCCTTTATAATTGCGCTTTTACTGGATAAAGAGAAACTATTTTTTGTAGTTTGAAGAGAGAGAATCTTTGTTTTACAAACTCTATTTTATTTTTAACTAGCGACCCGCCCCAGCTTGGCTCGGTTTTATTGTACGTATAAACCTTCCTCTTGAATCACTCTATCTATTAAAAAACGCATCAAAATCCATTGCGTAGTTTTAAAGATTTAAGCAGTCAAAGGGACATAGGGAAACAGGGACTGAAAAAGCGACTTTGTTTTATACTGTGTAGTGATAGTGATGGTTTTGAGTGATTTGTCGGACACTTTTACAATGGGATATTGTATTTGTCTCATTCTTTAGATGTACGAGTAAGCGAGATAAAACCCAAAGTGTATCGCTCTAAGTCTAACGAAAACTTTTTTCGTAATCAAACTGGTATTGAACATAATCCCGGCATACATTTTACCTTGCCATACAAATTACGCTTTCTGCAAACAAGTTTTTTTCTACATTTAACCCAAAAAACCCTCAAATTAAACATGGACTTATTGATGAGTGAACTTTAACAATAGAACCCTTATAGAAACCCTGTATTGAATATCATATTTTTATGACAACCCCTACCAAGGCCCTTCTGAACATTGTTTACCTTAAGGGTTATACTAACCACAGTATTTTAGATTCTATTTCTATAGAAAAATAGTTGATTCTCCTATGCTAGAACTTCTAACAATACTTTTAATTTTTATTGTTACTGTACTATCAGATTTAAACCCTGTCTAGTTAAAAATATGGTTGGATTTCGTTTTGCGTTTTTGGATGAATTTTAGGGGATTTTAGTAATTTTCTATATTAGTATTTCGTATTATTCTATAATTTGGGCTTTCAATGCGGATGCGGTTTCACAAAACAAACAGATTTGGTTTGATTGACAGGCCAATAACATTTATAATACAATAGGAAATTGATGTATAGAAAAGTACCTACGGAACCCTAAAACAGCCTATGGCAGTTTTATCTACATACATATCGAAGCTTTTTCAGAAAATAAATCCGGAAATTGAATCAATTACATTTGGATTTAAAGTCGATTTCGCGAAAATAAAAAGTAGCGTCGCGTCCCCATGACACTGGCTGCATTACCACGCTGTATGACAATGCTGATGCGCTGCGCCAGATACTCACCAGCTCTCGGGTCACGCGTCGCATCAACCAGACGCTCAGATATAGTTTTTAAATCGCAAACAGGACCTAGGAAGAGATACGTTAACAGAGTTAGGTGGCCACCAAAGGCAATTTCGTATCTCTTCCTAAACTAGACATATTGAAACTACTACAGATGTAGATATTAAAAAAATGCTAATGATAGGTTTAACAAACTGTACGTGTGAATTTTGGATATTCCTTTGTTTAACGGAATTATATCATAAAATAAGTGGGGGCTCCACTTTAGTTTCTGTTTGTGCCTTAAACCTTCGGTACCTTGCGGCCCTAGAGTCTCGACTACCTATCTATTTACATGTACATATTACACATATGCTTGTATGTTTGTATAGGTAGGTATATCTAGTGAAATCCCAAAAGCAGTCGGCTGGCTGTGGAATGATGACATACTCGCAATGCGTGGGCTATGATCAGGGCTCTGCCTTGGTGAGGAGAGGCGCTATAAGCAGAGCGTATAGCGATTTTACAGACGATTTAATCTTACAGAGTCGTGAGTATGTAAAATCGGCTCTATGGTCGCCGTTAGTATAACTTTTTTAAATATTACAGATTCACAAAATAAGTCATAATATATAATTCCTTGCCATCAGGAATTATATTTTATATTATTACTTATTTTCACTACAAACTTTTACAAACGTTTCACGTTTATAACATAACTAGCGACCCGCCCCGGCTTTGCACGGTTTTATTATACGTATAAACTTTGCTCTTGAATCACTCTATCTATTAAAAAAAAACCGCATCGAAATCCGTTGCGGAGTTTTTAAGATTTAAGCATTCAAAGGGATATAGGGACATAAGGACAGAAAAAGCGACTTTGTTTTATACTATGTAGATTTGTATGTAAATTTTGATTATAAACGTGAAAGTTTGTATGGAATTATAGAAGTATGGATGTTTGTTCCTCTTTCACGCAAATAATACTGAACGAATCGGACTGAAATTTTGAATAGACGTAGTCCTTCCTAGCCCTCCTGGAATAATACATTGGTCACTTCTCATTCCATAAATCAGTTCCCATTTGATAGTAATATAAAATCTTTATTAACAACGAAAATTACAAGCAAAGGAATAGAAAAATTACAACTAGTATTTACAATTGAAACCATTGAGCTAACTGCAGACGGTTGCAAACAGTCTAAAGGTAGCTCATTTGATAGTTATAGCCTTGATACATTCTAAAGATAAAACGCGTACGAAGCCCCGAGCAGATGCTAGTAAGTAGGGTTGCCAACTTTTATTAAAAGATATAGAGTAGGTATTTCTGATTTCAGAGGATGTAAATAAAGAGATTTTGGCGTACTCTATTAGTGTTATAGAGTACGCCTACATGATATTGAGTACAATACTCTGATATAGCTGTACAATACTCTATTTTAGAGTACAGTTGGCAACCCTACAAGTAAGGGATAATTTTGTATTCATTAGAGGAATTAACCACGTCTCGCTTCGCTCGCCACCATAATCTCAACCTTCGCTATGTACATTCCTAAGCAAGGCACGCGTCTACAGCCCGTGCCGATTTGCAAGTGGAGTGTGACAACCCTAACGCAGGTTGTGTATAACCTGCAATATTCCGTTTGTGGCAACCATAAAGAAAAACTGTGAGCCTAGTGAGAAACCAGACGAAAGTCTTTGTGTACCTATGTTATTTGACGGAGTGACGGACAGTCCCCTCTGCAGAGGACGCCTTAGCGACGACGAAAAGGCTGCCCACGTAGTCCTGGAATGCAAGGGAGTAATAACACAACGAACAGAAATCCTCAACTTCCCGAGGTCACTCCGCAAAGCCTGTGAAGATCCCAGGAAGATTCTGCGCTCCTGGACGGAGTTAGGCTAGCAAAACATACGCATAATGGAACAAATTGAGTCTAAATGCGGAAACTAGAGTACTAAAACCTTAATAAAAAACCTATGTTATTTATAACATACTAGTAGCCTGGTCGGTGTGTTTCATACGCTTAGTTTCTATGGAAACGTCTCAAGGCTATTTTATTCCATGGGAACTGATTTATGGAATAAAAAGTAGCCTATGTGTTATTCCAGAGCTAGAATCACGCTAACTCAAAATTTCAGTCCGATCCGTTGAGTAGTTTTTGCTAGTATGGGGAAAAAACATCCGTAAATCCATACAAACTTTCACTTCACGTTTATAATATTAGTGAGTACTTATTTTATTTACTTGTTGAATAAAACGAAAAGTGAATTCTGACTTACCACCAGGCACTTTTTTAACAGTCATTTTCCTCTTTTTGTAGTGCCCATTTTAAAGTTCAATTACCTGAAAAATACGAAATAAATACATTATTACAAAACACTTCTTGGTAGGTATTTGAAATTTCGCAAGCTTGATAATAGTTTTATAAGATTGCTTTCAGTCATCTAGTACCAATAACACAAGCTTAGCTTGGGCCTAGATGATGTTGTGTGGATTGGCCAGCATTTTTATTACATTATTTTTACTTTTTTTACACTTTAAAAAGAGTGGCCAATAGTTTTTAGTGAACTTATTATATTAGGCGCGGTGGGCGAAGGTCCGCCTGCGACGCAGAAGGTTGCGGGTTCGATTCCCGCCTCGGAACAAATTTGTGTACGATCTGCGGAAATTTGTTCCGTTGGTCTGGGTTTCTATGTAGGTATAATAAAAAATAACTATCTATGTAATGTATTGCATTGTTGTAATTTTTCTATTCCTTGCTTGTAATTTTCGTTGTTAATAAAGTATTCACCAATAAAATGTATTACATTAAGTATATCAGTCATCTAGTACCCATAACACAAGCTCTGCTTAGCTTGGGGCTAGATGATGCTGTGTGGACTGTCCGGAATTATTTATTTACTCATTTATTTTATCCTAATTGAAATATATCTAATTTATTGATTCGGCATAATTTAATAAGCATTGTTGGCGGTTGAAACAAAGAGTTCTTAATAGACCCTTACCTACCATCAAGAAACAATGCAGAGTTTTACTATTACACATGGTTATTTCATCGTAAAGGTTTTAAAGGAAGATTTACGGAATAAATATGTGAAACCCGTTAATATTATACAATAGTCAGTTTAGAATTATAACATCTATAAAAAAAAAAAAAAACTGCCAATTTGTCAACTCATATTTTCTTGCATTTTTTCAGAAAGAATTTTTCTACCGTCTTTGGGGAGCTTTGGAGCTCTGGGGCCCGTGGTTCACCACCTCGGGCGCGTCAGGTATTGTTTTCCAGGCCGGGGATAGCTCAGAAAAGGTGAATTCTCTCTTTGTAGTTTGTTTACGTTGGTTTTGACAGAAGCTAACCCTTTTCAATTTTTCTGTCTACAGTAAGGAGCTTCGTTGTCGCGGAGCCCGGCGCAGCCGGGCGACGACGCTTGCGCGAACTGTCATCTGTATAGTTTATTTACATTTGTAAGAATTTTATTTAGATTCGTAAGTTTAATTTTTTGTGATGACACAATGCACTCAACCGAGAAATACATTTAGGAATGTGACGGCGATCCATTCCATCGTGTCTACCCAGCCTCTTGTAGAGTGCACGCAATGTCCCCAAGCTCGCTTTTTCAAGGGACAGAGAGGCCTCAAAATTCACCAAAAACGAGTCCATAAGGATCCAATAATCCTGCTGTCTGCTCCGGTTGCAGGAGCGGTAGATATTTCTATTCGAAATTCGGATCACACGAGTGATTCCCCACCTTTTTGGAAAGTTCTGAGTGAGTACAAAGCTACTACCCCTATTTTTTAACGCATTCCTCGAGGTGCCCGCATCTCTGTCGCTTCCTCTCTCTCGGAGGCTATTAGGAACGCTGTTTTAAAAAACACTAAGCAAGCTTGGGAGCATCTCTTATTTTTTCCTTACAAAATATTACATGTAAAGAAAGATATTTTGAATAAAAGTTCAATCACTGTTAGGATAAAAGAAAATTGTGTTAGGTACACTGCACGTGCAGGGCATCCTATTGATTTTGATGATCAGGACTCACACAAAAATTCAAAATCATATACATCACTGGCAGAGTCTACTATCTACAGACTTGTAGAAAGTAAACTCAATGATGGTGATATTAAAGGAGCCTCACGTTTAATGTTTTCAAATGACACGATGGCGCCAAATAACGATGAGACTCTCATTTCTCTTGAGAGTAAGCATCCACCCGCAGGGCCCAATCTCCAACTCCCCGATCCACCACAAGAGAGTGATGACGCTGTAGGCACGACCAGCCAGGATGTGCTCAAAGCCGTCTTCTCTTTCCAGAGTGGCTCTGCCGGTGGCCTGGATGCTGTGTCTCCACAGCATCTAAAAGATCTACTATCTGGTGGGTCTGGCCATGCAGGTGAAGTCCTTCTGGAAGACTTGACGTCTTTGATCAACCTGATGTTGTCAGGCCGAGTCAACAGCGAGATCACGGAACTCTTGTATGGTGCAAACCTTTGTGCACTCAAAAAGAAGGATGGCGGTATAAGACCCATAGCCGTGGGCACTACCTACCGCCGCCTTGCGGCTAAAGTCTGCTGTCGGAAAGAAGCCGACTATTTAGGCGACTATTTCCGACCGATTCAGCTAGGCTTTGGTTCGCGAGGCGGCTGTGAGGCCGCAGTACATTCCCTTCGTACATTTTTGGATCAAAATTATGGGGAGGTAGTTCTGAAGGTAGACGTCAAAAATGCCTTCAATTCCGTAGATAGGGGCGCCCTGCTAAACGAAATTAAAAATAAAATTCCTGAAATTTACCCTTTTCTCTGGCAGTGCTATGGTTCACCCTCAAAATTAATTTACCGGAATAACATTATTTCGTCTGCCGTTGGCTGTCAGCAGGGCGACCCTCTTGGTCCGGCCATATTCAGCCTTGCCATTCATCCAATAATTCAACGTCTTCAATCCAAGCTCAATGTTTGGTATTTGGATGACGGAACTTTTAGGTGGAGAAGTGGACACCGTTTTTAATGATTTAAAAATCATCACTGATGAATTTCGTCAAATAGGTTTAGAATTGAATTTTTCAAAGTGCGAGCTTTTTATTTCGGACTCTTGTGTAGACAAAAATAACATCATTGCAAAATTTAACAGTTTGGCCCCTAACATTACAGTTATAGATAAATGTTCACTTCGTCTCCTAGGTTCACCAATTCTTGATGAGTCTTTTCGGCCATTTGTAGATGAGAAAATTCAAAATTTCAACAAAACTTCAGACAGACTTCTCAAAATTAACAGCCATATGGCTTTTACTATTATTCGGTTTTGCCTGTTTGTACCTAAATTTACGTATTCTTTAAGATGTAGTCACCTGTGGAAACACAGCGAGCTATTGGAAAGCTTAGACAACATAATAAAGAATACTTTATCATCGGTTTTGAATATTGATTTGGATGACAAGGCGTGGTCGCAGGCCTCCCTGCCTGTCAAATTGGGAGGCTTAGGTATTCGCAAAATTTCCAGTGTAGCCCTACCAGCGTTCCTATCTTCCGTCTACAGCACTAGTTCTTTAGTTGAAAAAATTTTAAACACGTCTGATTTGGTCCGATCACAAATTTCTTTCAAAATTTCATATTTAGACGAAGCTAGAACGGCTTGGCATAGTGCTTGCCCCGATGCTGCTCCTCCAAAATCTCTTTCGTCCCAACGGCAATGGGACGGGCCTTTGTGTGAGTTGACACGGAATTGTTTGTTACAAACGTGCTCCAGCTCGGCAGATCGTGCCCGTCTCCTAGCCGTTTCTAAATGGGAGTCAGGACATTGGCTGCAAGCACTTCCTTCTTATAACACTGGCACTTTATTGGATCCCGCTACTTTCCGTATCGCAACATGTATTCGGTTGGGTGCAAGGTGTTGAGCGCCTCATCAATGCCAGTGCGGTACTGCAGTCGAACAGCTTGGTCATCACGGATTATCGTGTACTAGGGCCGCTGGTCGGATATCTCGTCATGCCAGCCTTAATGACATCATCCGGCGGGCCTTTGTCAGCGCTAACGTACCAGCTATTCTCGAACCGAATGGTCTGTTCCGTGACGATGGCAAGAGGCCCGACGGTATGACACTAGTCCCATGGGAGTTGGGGAGGCCCATTGTGTGGGACGCTACATGCGTCGACACACTTGCACCTTCCCATCTTTCAAGGACATCCACTAGGGCTGGTGCGGCGGCAGATCTGGCCGAGGATCTCAAGAGGCGCAAATATGCAGGTCTCGACAGAACCTACGCATTTGCTCCCCTTGGATTCGAGACCCTAGGTCCGTGGGGTACCGAGGCTCTCCGGGTTTTTAAAAAATTATCTGAGCGTCTGGTCGATGCGACGCGTGACCCGAGAGCTGGTGAATATCTGGCTCAGCGCATCAGCATTGCCATACAGCGTGGTAATGCAGCCAGTGTCTTGGGGACGCTTCCGACTGGTATTGACATGGATCAATTGAGCTACCTTTAGACTGTTTGCAACCGTCTGCAGTTAGCCCAATGGTTTCAATTGTAAATACTAGTTGTAATTTTTCTATTCCTTTGCTTGTAATTTTCGTTGTTAATAAACATCTATTTACTTTAAAAGAACATAATACCAATTAGAAAACACACAAGTAATCTTATCTTCTCATTAAAAACATTCAACAAGTGCCAAAGTAAAAATAACACACAGCCTCGCCTTTAAAAGTTAATCAATGGTTTCTCATTATAGAAACCAGAATCAATTATGCAAAGAAATAAAATATGTAAGTACAGGAATAAAACCGCAGATTAGTTAGTAGTTAGCTGCCAAGTCGTGTACGGTCGCAAGAATGCACTTTTTATTTATTGGTGGAGATTTTAGGGTTCCGTACGATTTTTGTTGTTTAAAGAAACGCCTGAACAAGGTATGGTAATGATCTTGATGACCGCTGTAGGCACCCCGCAGGTCTTCCTGCGAAGCGGAGGGTTGTGGGTTCGATTTTTTTCTCGGGACGAATGTTTGTAAGCTGTAGATATTTGTTTTGTACGTTATGAATTATAGCGCTCATAAGGGGGCCTATGTCTAGTAGTGGGCTGATGATGGTGATGCTGATATAATGAATTAAGATCACTACAACATAGTATACAGGGTGTCCCATAATGAGTGGATAACCTGAAAGGTGCTTATGCGCCAAGTCAAGACCAATCAGAAACGTTTTTTATTTTTTTTCTAACTTGACCCGTTCGGAAAATATTTAATATTTTGTAAATTTGGAAAAATTTGTACCTTTGTTCACATTTTTGGACTTTGTGCCTACAATTTTAAGAATTGTTTAATTTTTATTTTTGGAATATACTAAAGAAAAACAGCTTTCTTGAACACTTTTTGAAATATTTTGGTAACTAGGACCAGTAATTTTCAAGGCAGGTTTAAAGTAGAAAATTTTAATTTTTCATATTATTATGCAAAGTTTGAGCTGCTGTGGTTAAAAAAAAAGATAAGGAAACTTAAGATGCCAGGTACTTTAAAACATTTCCATTTCAAGAGCATCCTAAAATGATAATAAACGTTGAAATTTTGTAGGGTAAAAAACTAAGATATTGCTACTTTTGTGCCAAAAGGGGCCAATGCTACTAAAAATAATATTGAACCAACACATCAAAAAAAATATCTTTTTCGCCTTACTCTTTCTAAAATGGTTACTTTGCTTCTTTAAAAATAGTAAGGGAAATCAATTTTGCTGCATCATGCTGGATAATTGGAAATATTTTGATAAATAATAAACAGTAATCTAGCCGAAAGTAAAGAGAGTTTGTGTTATGAGTACGAATTTGGTGGTATGAATTTGGAAAGAAGATTCCAACTCCATTCAAACTACAGAATGACGGGTGTCCGGTACACTTGCCGTTCAGGAACGGCGTTATTTAGATTCATATAACTTAATTTCATTTCATTTATTATAACTTAATATAACTTCGACGTCGAGTCCAAAACGATGCGGAAAAAATTAACGACCGCAACTGCGAAAGTTAGCTAAAAATCCTTTATTAAAAAGATGCAGAGCCTGCATCAGAGTTTAAGGACATCAATTTGAACATTTCATCATCATCATCACCATCATCAGTCCATATTAGTCCACTGTTGGACATAAGTCTCCCCTAATGAGCGCCATAGCGCCCTGTCTTCAGCTTGACGTATTCAGCATCTGCCAGCAGGTCGTCATTTTTCGCAAATCGTCATCCTACCTGGCCGGAGGTCGTTCTACACTACGTTTGCGAAGTCGCGGTCTCCACTGAAGAACACGTTTACCCCAATGGTTGTCGGTTCTTCATGAGATATGGCCGGCCCACTGCCACTTCAGCTTGCTAATTCTTTGAGCTATGTCGATAACTTTGGTTCTCTGTCGGATGGATATTCATTACGAATCCTATCCTTCAAAGAACCTCCTCACATAGCTCTTTCCATAGCTCGCTGAGCGACTTAGAACTGGTGGAGCAGCCCTACCGTGAGTGTCCACGTCTCAGCTCCGTAGGTCATCAGGGGTAGAACGCACTGATTGAAAACTTTCGTTTTCAAACATTGCTGTGTGGATGATGAGATTTCACTCACTGTTTTTAAGTAGCAAGGTAACCGTTTAAGAACGAAAATGCCGAAAAAGATTTTTTTTGATGTGTTGGTTCAATATTATTTTTAGTAGCATTGGCCCCTTTTGGCACAAAAGTAGCAATATCTCAGTTTTTTACCCTACAAATTTTCAACGTTTATTATCATTTTAGGATGCTCTTGAAATGGACATGTTTTGAAAGTACCTGGCATCTTAGGTTTCCTTATCTTTTTTTTTAACCACAGCAGCTCAAACTTTGCATAATAATATGAAAAATTAAAATTTTCTACTTTAAACCTGCCTTGAAAATTACTGGTCCTAGTTACCAAAATATTTCAAAAAGTGTTCAAGAAAGCTGTTTTTCTTTAGTATATTCCAAAAATAAAAATTAAACAATTCTTAAAATTGTAGGCACAAAGTCCAAAAATGTGAACAAAGGTACAAATTTTTCCAAATTTACAAAATATTAAATATTTTCCGAACGGGTCAAGTTAGAAAAAAATAAAAAATGTTTCTGATTGGCCTTGACTTGGCGCATAAGCACCTTTCAGGTTATCCACTCATTATGGGACACCCTGTATAACAAAGTCGCTTTTTCTGTCCCTATGTCCCTATATCACAAGGCACCCCTGACGCGCACCATAAAAGCACTTAATCTAGTAGCGGCGGCGACCATTGACGTTTTCCACTGTTCACAGAGCGAGTTCGCAAGGGCTTTACTTTACAATTTGTGCTATTGTTAATATTTATTTTTTAATACTTGTGATATAAATTTATTGATTTTTAAGTTATGTACCTATTTTAAATATTGACTAGAATTATTTTTACTTAAGGATATGACCGAATTATTTCTATTTTATTTTGCTTTTTGACATTTAATTTTGTATTGTATATATAATATTTAATAATTGTAATTCGATAATTTCTTTTGATACCTATTTAATTATTTGCTTATTGTGTTTATGATTTTTTTAATGTTTTTGACTACTCTATTGAATTAGGTAATACCTGTAAGAATAGATGTAATGTTTTGAAATAAATAAATAAATAAATAAATAAATAAATAAATATCCCTATGTCCCTTTGAATGCTTAAATCTTTAAAACTACGCACCGGTTTTGATGCGGTTTTTTTAATAGATAGAGTGATTCAAGAGGAAGGTTTATATGTATAATAAAACCGTGCGAAGCCGGGGCGGGTCGCTAGTCAGTTATAAAGCACATTCATTCTTAGTTAAGGTGAATCGCTTGTTGGTATGTTCATACATTTACCCAGTAAGGACACGGCTGATTTACTTCTGGTTTAGGTATTCTTAATATTATACAATTTCAATTTTTAAATTCAAGTATAAAGTACTAAAAACTAAAAGTCAAACTAATATAATGTAAACAATAAAGATAACTTCAAAAACCTGCATAAATTTAAAGTGTTTTATTAACAGATTAATATTTATTTATAACTTGTCATATATCGTCTAAATATACGAGTACCTACGTCACAATTTATAATTAATTACCATAGATAATATTTTTAGTAAGTATGTATTATCATGACTTAATCTATCTATACTTAGGTATAATAAAACTGTAACAGGTCCAATTCTGTACATTGAAGATATTTTGAAAATTTTTTTTGGAGGGCACTCTTTTATCGATACTCAAGCCAAAACTGTAATTTTTTTCATTCATGTCTGTCTGTCTGTCTGTCTGTCTGTCTGTATCGTAAACGCGCATCACGCCGAAACTACTTGATGGATTTAAATGAAACTCGGCATGATTATAGGTCATACTACGAGGAAGGACATAGGATACTTTTTATCCCGGAATTCAGTAAGGTTCCCATGGGAGAGGGTATGAAAGTAAAATTCCTTTACCGCTCATCACGCCGAAACTGCTGAATGACTTGGAATGAAACTTGGGACGATTTGAGTTCATACTACAAGGAAGGACATGGGATACTTTTTATCCCGGAATTCGGTAAGGTTCCCCTGGGAGAGAGGGTGAAAGAAAAATTCTTTAATGACTTGGAATGAAACTTGGGACGATTTGAGTTCATACTACAAGGAAGGACATGGGATACTTTTTATCCCGGAATTCGGTAAGGTTCCCCTGGGAGAGAGGGTGAAAGAAAAATTCTTTAATGACTTGGAATGAAACTTGGGACGATTTGAGTTCATACTACAAGGAAGGACATGGGATACTTTTTATCCCGGAATTCGGTAAGGTTCCCCTGGGAGAGAGGGTGAAAGAAAAATTCTTTAACCACGCATCACGAGGGAAGTGAATGAATTCGAATGGAACTCGGGACGATTGGACATGTGATGGGATACATTTTATCCCGGAATTCAGTTTGGTTCCCCTGGGCTATACGGGTTTTCAAAAATTTCTCACAGCATTTGAACGACGCGCGCGCGTCGTTCAGATGCTGTGAGAAATTTTTGAAAACCCGTATAGCCCAGGGGAACCAAACTGAATTGAACTGATAAACGCGTAAGTTTGTAAGGATGAATGGATAGATGGATGGACGTTTGTTACTCTTTCACGCAAAAACTGC
The DNA here is from genome assembly GCA_944547425.1 of Eupithecia centaureata. Lineage (NCBI taxonomy): Eukaryota > Metazoa > Arthropoda > Insecta > Lepidoptera > Geometridae > Eupithecia > Eupithecia centaureata. The sequence goes on along the minus strand of OX155702.1, from coordinate 2,399,529 downwards.
TGAACGGATCTGGATGAAATTTGGCACAGAGATAGATTATAAGCTGAAATAACACATAGGCTTTATTTTATCCCGAAAATCCCACGAGAAAGGAATTACGCAATGAAATAGCGAGTACTCGAAATACTAATCATGCGCAGACGAAGTCGCGGGCACCAGCTAGTTTTATTATAAAAGTACATAACTTTCATGATAAATAATTCATTCGATTTAAAAGTACATACGGAACCCAAAACCATTTAACTGCACACCAACCGCAGTTTACTACACTCGCCTTGTCTCACGCGCGGTGTTAGGTTACAAGCCCAAATAAATAATTTACTTTTATTTTTATTTTATTTATAACGAATTTAAGGTTCGATTGGGAATGTAAAGGTTGGATTACAGCTACACGTCCGATCAGTGTTTTTAAAGATGATCGATTAACGTAATATGTTCGAGTCTTTGCTTTATTCACCTGGAACCTTTTATTTATTAAATCTGTGATATATTTAATAATAATAATGTGTAGCAAAAATAACAACACTACAACTAGTATTTACACTTGTACTTACAATACTGGCTGCTTTGCCACTTTGAATGGCAATGCCTGCCTAATCGTTGACCGAAAAGAAGTCAGTATTCCCATCGCATGTGGATCGAACGAGGCTATCTTTAAAAATTGAGTGTGCCCAGGGCCCCAAGGGTTTCCACTAAAAACAAATTCGCAAAAATGCAACTTCGGCCTACGACTACATATTATTTTGTTTACATTAAAATAATACATCAGCCCAAGACAATATGACTCTTTCGTCACTTTCAACGTCTTCATACATAATTAATTTTAGTTGAAGAAATTACTTACCATTCGATGACGATGTGACGTAATTTTCGTCTATTATAATATAAATTAGACAAAAACTCCAGTTATTCGCTTACTGGATAAATGAAATGAAAGACTATTATAAATGCCAAAAAGTACCTATACTTTAATTGGAAAACACTAATCTATGAAAAAAATAAACAATTAAAACAAAAAGAAATAATAACTTAGGCATATGTTTTATCCCAAAATAACACTTTACTTCTTTAGTTTCGTACCTAAAGATAAATAAGCCTATGTAAGTAGGTGTGTAATGTATGTTACCCACAAGTTAACACCACCCAGTATTTTATTCCTATTTTATTTCTCTATTTTATTTCTATTAGTTGCTGAATAGATAAGATTATCTACTCAGCGCTGTTTTTATGTTGACCCTCGATAAATAAGTAGGGTAAAAGCCAGCAACTTCGTGTTTTGGAGGTTTATATGTGGTACAACCTTAAGAAGCAATTTATTGGCTCCAACTCTCCGTGTTTTCACCTGATTAAACCTAAATAAGGTAAAACAGGCTTATATAAATTAAAAACGAACCTTACGTGTAGTCACGAACTTTTAAGTAAGTATGCCTAATTTAGAATGTTTCAGTTGGATTTCCTTTTTCGTTAATCAGATTTGTAGAGATTTTGTTAGTTTGGTTAAGAACTATATCACCCATACGTGAGTCACGTAAATTTTCTAGTGTTCTGAAATGGAATCATATTTTGTATGAAAGGTTATACTTTTTTTTCTAGACGAAACGCATTTGACATATTACAACTAGATGCGCACCGCGGCTTCGCCCGTGTGTAAGGCCCCTTTCTTGATTTATTGGCTCTGTGTCCACGGAGCCATTCTGCGTCTTAGCGTCTCAAATTGGAGTTGACAATGACAGCTCCAAAGTGACGTCTGTCTATTCTACTGTCGAGTCGCGTTGTCATAGGTGTCGAGTCATATCGTTCCTTCTTTTGTCCCGGACATCGACCACGGTTGGTCAGATTCCTACATAATCCTTGAAACCTCGTGATACCTCTTCAGCTGGTACGTATTCTGGCCATCAGCCTGTGCGTGGTTTCGCCAGCGGTCTGCCTAACCGTCCGTTGTTTCTGTAAAACTCCAGGATCCTGCATTCAGACTCCCAGGGTTACCTCGTGGCATCCGTAGTACCGTGCAGTTGCAGTTGCCTGCCCGCGTGGAATACGCAAGAGGCCGTGTCGTCTTCCTCCTACGATTTGGAGTGTTCGATCTCGATCAGGTATATTTCTATATAAATTTCTCAGCGCCACGTGTCGCTAGAGATAGTACGCGTTCTGTCTATAATATATCTATTTTGTCCTACAGCTATCTGGCTGCAGGATCTAGCTGGAGGGGGTGAAATCTTTGTATGTGCTGTCCCTGGAGAGTGGTCGGAGAGAGACCGCTCGGAGGCTGTTCGGTGCGGTTCAGTGCAAGCCCCTTCGTTTGTGCCTGCCTGACCTTTGGACCGACAGCGCTAGCTTACTGGTAACACGGCTGGACCCTAGTCCCCGTGTCTCAATTATTACTTGTGCTGTGACCCAAAACTAACCACACTCTGGAACCATCCGGAACCCTCTGTTACTTACTCCACTCGCTGAACATCATCCGTGCTATAAATTAAATAACTGTAGATTTCTTAATTATCTGGTTGCTAAGAAGTTGAATGTAGGCTACCACCCCCTGTTATTTCACTCTAGGCTCTACCGCTGAACATAATTTTACTTTACCCTACGGCGCCCAACATTACCAATACTTTGCTCTTGTAAAATTTAATAAAACTATGTTTATATTGTAACTCTAAAACTACACTCTTATTTGTATACCTACCTCTCCACAACTATAGGTCCTTCCTCCTTTCCTTTCCTCCTTCCCTCACCACCCATCATTTTTAAAGCGTTACACGTGAACCAGAGTTTTTTTTTCGTACAATTTCAGAAATGTATTCCACCCCATAGGGGCTATTGTGTAAAAATAAAAAAATACGTGTTTAATTATTCACTCCATAGTTATACAGAGTTTTGAGTGAATCGAACTAAGGAAAAAATATTTTCCATACAAACTTTACCACCCTATTTCAGCCCCTCCAAGGTTAAAAGTTCCAAATTTTAATAGCCTATGTCCTATTCTATGTCCTAAACTATCTACACACCAAATTTCATTTAAATAACTTAAGTAGTTACAAAGATTACTTATAACAAACATTCACACAGACTTTTATTCGCATTTATTATAATAGAGTAAGAAGTAAAATAATAATAAATAATGGTCGTCAATCCACACAGCATTATCTAGCCCCAAGCTAAGCAGAGCTTGTGTCATGGGTACTAGATGGCTAAATACCTACTCAATATAACACATTACATAGATAGATATATTTTTATTATACAAAGGAAACACCAATAACCCCGGAAAACCTTTGAAGATCGTTTAAAAATTTGTCTAAGGGAATCGAACCAGCAACCTCCTGCGTCGCAGGCGGACCTTCACCCACATCGGTTGTAAATTTCTGACGACATGTGACGTCATAAGATATATCCCACGTGTACATTCTACCTTTATAGACATCGATCGAAGAGAATCAAGATAAACTTAATAAAGTCTAAAACCACGGGCTGGAAAATAAACCAACCAGTGATAGTACTTTTATACTGCTTTGTGCCGTCACCGTATACGACACTCAGGAAAAACTCAGTAAAAACATAACTGGAGTCTACTCAGAAAAATATATCGTTTTCTATTGTATCGTTTTGAGGACGTAGTATTTCTAACTATATTTGTGAAAGATAAAGCTTGTTTATAAATAAATAAAAATGCTGGAAAATCCTCATAGCATCATCCAGCTTTATTAGGTAGCACCAGTGTTATGGCTTACATGTAGGTACTTATAACCATCATTTGGCTTGCACATTCCATAAAATATTTATTTATATAAACTTAATAAACTGACAGTCACTAGACATCATCAACTACTATCAACAAAACATTTATTCGGGAATAAGATAGCAATTGAAACAAGTATTTACAATTGAGACAATTAGCAACTTCAAACAGTCTATAGGTAGCTGAACTGATCCATATCAATACCAGACGGACACGGACAGAAGCGTCCCCAAGAAGAAATCTGTGATGCAGCATTGCCATTCGTTTATGTTTACATAAACTAATTAAAGTTCGATGTTAAAGGCTTAATCATTATAAACCACGACGATGACACGACACGATAGCATCAACTTGACAATAACAATGTCGTATAACTATTTTTTCTCAAAGTATCGCAATAATATTGCGCAGTAGACCCATAGAAATAAACGCAACATTGTGAACATGTATATCTTTACTTTCTGTACAATAAGCCGAGATAATACGGACCAGACGTGTGTGATACAGAGTAGGGTGTGGCTTGACATACAGCTGTGAGCGGAGCGGAGCGGAGAGCGAATGCTGAAATGACGTAAGAAATATATGCTAAAATTTAAATGTAACTGAACGTCTATAACAACTCGAGATAAAACGATGAAGACGTATTTATTAATTGAATAATTATAACGAGTTAAATTTTTATACATGGTATTGACTCATGGACATTTTAGTGTCATGCGGCAGTCCAGATCAGTGACAACCTTAAGATGCACCTGATAAAATGAGATATGTCCAGTCCACGTCTCAGCTCTGTAGGTCATTACGGTTAGGACGCACTGATTGAAAACTTTCGTTTTCAAACATTCCGGTATGTATGGATGACGAGAAGACTCAACGTAGTTTTTGAAACAATGCCCAGCCCAGCTGGACCCTCCTCTCGTGCAGTGGGGTATTTATAAATTAAAAAAACTGACTGGTCTGTTCTCCGCTAACACTACGACCACAAACTCATAACTTGCCAGTTCTGATCCGGTAAGCCGGATGCTTCGCGGTTGAATATGTAAGGAACTGAGTAGCACTTGATACATTACAGCTCCAGTATTATCATGGACACTGCTGGTATAGTGACTGCGACGTTTTAGGATCCCTGAGAACGCCCTGAACAAATATCTGAAGATCAAACTTTTAAATATGTCGCAGATCGCTGCATTTCTAGTCCTCAATAATATTTTGTACTTGCGAGCCTTCCTTGTGATACCATGCATTTCATAGTCAAGAGTAATGATAGCTTCTCGGTTATGTATTCGGTCTCTTTGCTCAATGCGCGGCCTGTCCATAGAATCTGTGATTCACCGACAAGTAACTGTTGATGGACAAATGTCATAAAAAAAAGAAAGGATTTTACTTGAGCTGCGATATGACAGTGAAGATCTCTTGGATTTATTTGTGTCCGTATTTTTCCAAATTATTATTCTGAGTTGAATCCAGTTTTATGGAGCTGATTATGAAGATGTTCCTCTTTTCCCTCTAATTACGATAAATATATCATGGTTACTAACACTAATGTATATTTATACTTATTAAGCGTTTATATTCTATCTAGTACCCATAACACAAGCTTCATCTAGACTTTAGTATCTGATGACCGTACAAATAATTGTCCAAAGGCGCGAATCGAACCCGCAACCTCCTGGGTAGCAGGCAGATTTTGCCCTGTGCGCTACAGGCGTCGTAAAATATTTATATATTTGTCCCGTAAATTATAAGAAACAATTTAATTATCTTATATCATCAATGTAACTTCGATGTGTTAGTACCACAGATTTTGATTTTTTGTGGTACTAACCTAACGGGTTTCTTCTTCACTACATAGTATAAAACAAAGTCGCTTTATCTGTCCCTCCCTATGTCCCTATGTATGCTTAAATCTTTAAAACTACGCAACGGATTTTTTTTATAGTGATTCAAGAGGAAGGTTTATTCGTATAATAAAACCGAGCGAATCCGGGGCGGGTCGCTAGTTTTTAATATAAATAAGAGTAAAAAACCAGTCGAATTGAAATACCATTTCCACTAAAATACGCAATTGTCATTTTTAATATTTACTCTACTATCGTAGTTGAATAGTTGAATTTAAGTAATTAGTGTTCCAACTGAAGTTGATTGTAAACACACGGTCGTCTGTTTATACTTGTTAAGCGAATTTGGGATAGTTCTATTAGATGTATAGCATCTTAAGGTAGCTCAACTTTTTTATTTATCTCTTTTTTAACCTTTTTGACTAGGCGGGTTATCAATCATTTGATACTAGCAGCGCCTCGCGGTTTTACCCACGTAATGCCCGATCCCGTGGGAATCCCGGGATAAAATATAGCCTATGTGTTATTCCTTATCTATCACTGTGCCGAATTTCATCTATCCGTTCAGTAGTTTTTTCGTGAAAGAGTAACAAACATCCATCCATACTCACACACTTTCACGTTTATAATATTAGTAGGATATAAAGTTCTCTAGAATACAAACATACATTAAAATCATAACATTTTTTAAAAGTTCGAAATAAAATTCCGTGTGTTTCTATTATAAAACGCTTGAAACCAACTTTCATCTTTGGTTCCTTCGCTACAGAAATAACAAAGTTTCACGCTTTTTAGTCCAGCCGTGTTATTCTTTGAAAGTTTGTTTTTACAAGTTTTGTTGCCTTTCTGACAAGTCGTGTTGACTAGCATCTTCGCTTGATTTTACTTGGCATTTTGCATGATAAGTACGTAATAGTTATCATCGTAACTAATCTTTAAAATCCTTCTTTATACATAGAATCCCACTATAATAAGAGGGTTTATTGCAGTCATTTGTGTGAATAGGATAGTAATAGGATTTTTCTTTAATAGGAGCGGGATAGAGCGTACCTTTTTGGAGAGGCGTAAGAAATTATGAGCGAAACAGTGCAGGTACCTACTTTCATTTTTATGTTAATGTAGTACATTATCAGACTAAAATAAAACTATATTTTATCAAGGAGTAGCTTGTTAAAAGTCATGGACAAAGGTGAACCCACGAACCCGTAACAACGTATCACTACACTTAGTATAAAACAAAGTCTCTTTTTCTGTCCCCATGTCCCTATATCTTTATGTCCCTTTGAATGCTTAAATCTTTAAAACTACGCAACGGATTTTGATGCGGTTTTTTTAATAGATAGAGTGATTCAAGAGGAAGGTATGTATAATAAAACCGTGCGAAGCCGGGGCGGGTCGCTAGTAACTAATAACTTACATAACGAACATTATTATTCTTTCCATCCCGATAAAGATATTCGATAGCAAAACCGCATCAAAGCGGATCGAGTCGTCAATTACAGAGGCAATATTTTTTTGTTAATGTAGTACATTATCAGACTAAAATAAAACTATATATTATCCAGGAGTAGCTGCCACGGGCAAAGGTGTAACAAAGTATAAGTAATTTCTTACATAACGAACATTATTATTCTTTCCATCCCGATAAAGATATTCGATAGCAAACCGCATCAAAGCGGATCGAGTCGTCAATTACACAGGTAATATTTTTTTGTTAATGTAGATAGATAGATAGAAAACGCTTTATAAAAATAACAATATACAATAAAATTACTAAGACTAAGTGACAATTGGCGGTCTTATCGCTGAAGAGCGATCTCTACCAGACAACCGTGATAATGTAGTACGTTATCAGACTAAAATAAAACTAAATATTATCCAGGAGTAGCTGCCACGGGCAAAGGTGTTGCAACGTATAACTAATAACTTACTTTAGACTGTTTGCAACCGTCTGCAGTTAGCTCAATGGTTTCAATTGTATATACTAGTTGTTATTTTTTCTATTCCTTAATTGTAATTTTCGTTGTTAATAAAAACTTTTCATAACTTACATAACGAACATTATTCTTTCCATCCCGATAAAGATATTCGATAGCAAACCGCATCAAAGCGGATCGAGTCGTCAATTACAGAGGTATAATTATGTCCCGGCCGATCGGGACTCATTTATGATCCAATCAGTTTTGTAAAATTACGAGACGTGCCGTCTCCAGTGTTATTACTCTCAGTCAGATTGATCTGAGATACGAATTTGGGAATTCTTTAGTGATTGACTGGCTAACGCCTGTAACTTTCGACATTCACATTCGAAAGTCCATTGAAGATGATACTTTAGACTCTATAGTCGGATTTTTTATCCGAGAATATAGCCCATACTCTGATTTGGGACAAATGTTGGTTCGATCGGCAAATCTATCAATCGACAACTTCCAAGGTTCTGGGTGTTTTCTGTGTTTCATAGAAACACTGTTTTTTACACTGGTTCGGTCCGGTCGCCCATGTGAAGGTAGCAAGTTTTTCCAGAGTTGAGATAAAAAAACATCTATGTAAGTAAGTAATCATCATCATCATCATCATCATCATCAGCCTATATTAGTCCACTGCTGGACATAGGCCTCCCATAATGAGCGCCATAGCGCACTGTCTTCAGCTTGCCGCATCCAGCATCTGCCAGCAGTCTTTCGCAGATCGTCATCCCATCGAAGTAATGCATTTTATAAAATACTAGCGTCCCGCCCCGGCTTCGCACGGTTTTATAAAAGTATATAAACCTTCCTCTTGGATTACTTTATCTATTAAAAAAGACCGCATCAAAATCCGTTGCGTAGTTTTAAAGATTTAAGCATTGAAAGGGACATAGGGAGGGACAGAAAAAGCGACTTTGTTTTATACTATGTAGTGATATCAGTCATCTAGTACCCATAACACAAGCTCTGCTTTGCTTGGGGCCAGATGATGTTGTGTGAATAATTGTCAACTTTTTTTTTTAAATTATGATTCCGAAAACATTTAGGTATGGTACCAAAAGCTGCATGAACAAACAACAACAAGGAAACAACTAAAACAGAAACTTCAAGGCATAATTGCAAACGCAAAAGTTTCACATTCGATCATTTTGGTTTCGACAAGAATTTTACAATCGCTCTTCAAGTAATACATAAAAAAAGATTTCTCGTTTACAAATTAAGTGACAATTAGGTTCCTTCGGTTGATCGTCCATCCATCTTAACTTAACCGAGCCTTTTTCATCTTGTCTGGCATTCTTCACGATTCCTATCGATACCTCAAACTATTTTGCATATCTTAATTTCGTTACTGCGATGGCAGACAAGCTTGATTGATGGTCCGTATGACCCACAATTATATATTGAAGGGTTTTTAAAAGAATAAAGTTTCATGGTTGAGTCACTGAGAGAAAAATGTACCGACATAATTTTATATTTTTTACAAACACTAACGAACTACATCAAATTTCAAGAAATATAGACATGGGATTTCTCTGGTGTCCTATGACATAATAATAAAATACCCACGAAGTAAAATATAACACATCTTTACTAACAACGAAAATTACAATCAAGGAATAGAAAAAATTACAACTAGTATATACAATTGAAACCATTGAGCTAACTGCAGACGGTTGCAAACAGTCTAAAGGTAGCTCAATTGATCCATGTCAATACCAGTCGTGGCGTCCCCAAGACACTGGCTGCATTACCACGCTGTATGGCAATGCTGATGCGCTGAGCCAGATACTCACCAGCTCTCGGGTCACGCGTCGCATCGACCAGACGCTCAGATAATTTTTTAAAAACCCGGAGAGCCTCGGTACCCCACGGACTTACGGTCTCCAGTAGTAAAATATTATCTTTTCCGTTTTCAAGTTCTAAAAAAACGATGCAATCAAATATTTGCCCTATCTCACCGCAATAAAGAATCTAATACAAGAAAATGATTTAATATTCCGCAAATTCCCTAGAAATCTTCATATTCAAAGTATGTTTGTCTGACTGACTCAGCAGCGTCAATATTTAACCAGTTTTTAATATCTCGTGGTTGGAATTCGCGGAATAGTTTTTGATTAAACTTTTAAAGCAAGAGACTAAAGGATAAACAGTGAATGAAAGCTGTATTTTTTCCATGTTTACTTTCGCCATACGCCATATTTCAACTAAGCCTGTTTTAAAAACAATCAAACGATTTAAATTCTTTGAAGCATAAATGAGATCATCGTCATTGCTGCCGAAGTCAATTAATACATATTATTAATACATTTATATTATCTATAAATACATAGAAACAAATAGAAAACATTTATATCGATACATATTTAGATAAGTAAATATAACAATGAACAAGGAGATTTACAATCAAAGTGAAATGCGCATTAATAATGTAAACATCTTTATTAACAACGAAAATTACAATCACGGAATAGAAAAACATTAAAACTAGTATAACCAGTGTAGCTAATATTAATGTTAACTCAAAAACTACGAGTAAGACTGTTACATCATGATCTAGATATACTCTATGACTCAATTGATCGTGTCAATACCTGTTGTCGCGTCCCCAAGACACTGGCTGCATTACCACGCTGTATGGCAATGCTGATGCGCTGCGCCAGTTACTCACCAGCTCACGCACGCCTCGCTTCTACCAGACTCTCTCAGATAGTTTTTTATGTAAAGCCTAATGAAACTAATTTATTAAATTTTCGAATTAGAAATACAAAAAAAAAAAAAAAAAAATGGTCGCAGCATTGCCACGTTGAATGGCAATGCTAATTCGTTGACTGAAATAGAAGCCAGCATTCCGATCTCCTGTGGACTTTATGAGAAGTTTGGTAAGATCTCTAAGGTTAAGCCTAATAATATAATCCTATAATGTTACATCCATCGCATCTATGCATCTTTGATCAATGTATTCTTTGTAAAATATACGACAGAATACATTGTTGCCCGACATGGATCCAACGCGGCCATTTGACTAAGCCACTTTGCTGAAGCTTAACGTACATTGTGGTACAAGGTGAAAGAGAACGCGTATAAGATGGCCGATTTTGGGGCGGCAATACCTAAACTATAATAAATAGGTTGGATAGAGCCGCCTTAGATTAGTTAATACCTATAGGTTTTACAGAAGTCATTAAAGTAAATGATGTTCAAAGGGTAAATAAATAAAAACATATTTCGGATAAATGAATCCATAGTTTGTTAGTAAAATAAAGAGCTTATCGATAGGGTTAGTCAAAACTGATAACTACTAGAAATTAAAATTAAATTAAATAACTTTCTCCATTAAACATTTCCAAAGGGGAGAGGTTATTCTACCAACTTTTGTTTTTAGAATGGTTTTGGGGCTGTCACGTACTCTGCGCATCAGGTATGCGGTCTTTTGGATACGAAGGATGGCAGCAAAAAGTTAAATGCCGAGAAGATAGCGCATGGCGTGTTATGTAACGAAATTAGGGCAATCCGCACCTGATGGCAAAGAGGTTCCGTAAGTATCTCATGATACTTCATTGCTCATTGGAAGATACCAATTGTCTTTCGAATAAAATACCAAATATTTTATTTTATTTACTATTCCGGCCCACGGCCGTCGCTTATTTATTCAGAATTGAAAGTAGCAAAAATTTAAACTTTTGCATCTACAATATTACCATTATGATAGTGACGCAATAGTTTATGATTTGCACCACACACCACATATCGTTCGCTCCACAAAGTCAAATATTATGCAACGAAATCAGTAATGCACATATTACACATGAAATTGATTTTTAAAATGGCTACTTCCCTACATTCTGATACATTTTAAGTTCTATCTTAGTCTTTAGTAATAGTTTTGCATAGTTGACGATGACGAAAAAATTTCTCGTCTCTTTCCATACATTTGTCGCCTTGCAGCGCCTCTACCGGATAGAGCAGAGGTTCCCAAACTCTTTTGTTTCATAGACCACTTTCAAATTTTTTCTGGATCCGCTGGACCTCTTGCAGCTACCTTAATACGAATCTCTAAACCTCGAAAAAGTGATGATTATATATATAACTTGTTGTCGCTGAGTTTCAAAGACGAATTAACAGGTTTCGAAAAAAAGGTTACAAGTACAATTGATGCTGTATAGCGTTGTATAGTGTAAAGGTTACAAGTACAATTGATGCTGTATAGCGTTGTATAGTGTAAAGGTTGCAAGTACAATTGATGCTGTATAGCGTTGTATAGTGTAAAGGTTACAAGTACAATTGCTGCTGTATAGCGTTGTATAGTGTAAAGGTTACAAGTACAATTGATGCTGTACAGCGTTGTATAGTGTAAAGGTTGCAAGTACAATTGATGCTGTATAGCGTTGTATAGTGTAAAGGTTGCAAGTACAATTGATGCTGTATAGCGTTGTATAGTGTAAAGTTTACAAGTACAATTGCTGCTGTATAGCGTTGTATAGTGTAAAGGTTACAAGTACAATTGATGCTGTATAGCGTTGTATAGTGTAAAGGTTGCAAGTACAATTTATGCTGTATAGCGTTGTATAGTGTAAAGGTTACAAGTACAATTGATGCTGTATAGCGTTGTATAGTGTAAAGGTTACAAGTACAATTGATGCTGTATAGCGTTGTATAGTGTAAAGGTTGCAAGTACAATTGATGCTGTATAGCGTTGTATAGTGTAAAGGTTACAAGTACAATTGATGCTGTATAGCGTTGTATAGTGTAAAGGTTACAAGTACAATTGATGCTGTATAGCGTTGTATAGTGTAAAGGTTACAAGTACAATTGCTGCTGTATTGACAGCAAATTATCAATGTTTGGCTTGAATTTTGTAAGGAATAACCGCAAATCTCCCCGTCGCTGCAAGTTTTTAGGCAGCCAGAAGTTTTTAGAAGTAATAGTGGCTGAGCTTCTAAATAATATAATATCTGCTTATATTGATAAGAGAAGTCAAGCCAAAATTTCAATTCTTCACTACTGAAACCACATTAATTATCCTGCACCCCCAACCTTACTATTGTGGACCCCTATTTTTTGTCACGCCTAACATAGACCCCGTCAAGTCTACCGTGACCCCTAGGGGTCCACCTGGACCACTTTGGGAATCACTGGGATAGAGGAACTAATTATCGTAGTCTAACAGCAGCGGTGGAATAGTTTCATGCCCGTAGGCTACTAGAACCTTTGTTTTGCACATCCTACTAATATTATAAACGCGAAAGTTTTACAGTATGGATGGATGGATGTTTGTTACTCTTTCACGCTAAAACTATTGAACGGATATGGATGAAATTTGGCACAAAGATATATTATATCAATGGTTTCAATTGTAAATACTAGTTGTAATTTTTCTATTCCTTGCTTGTAATTTTCGTTGTTAATAAATATTATATCCTACTTAAATTATAAACGCGAAAGTTTGTAAGTATGGATGGATGGATGTTTGTTTCGCTTTCACGCAAAAACTACTGAACGGATGAAATTTGGCACAGAGATAAATAAATCATATAATTAACTTGTTTACTTATTCTTAAACTATCGTGGAAAAGGTTACTAAAGGGTTAAGTTTTTGTTTAGGTCATTGACCTCTTATTTGAATGACGCAGCGCTAGAAGACAAAATGTGTTGCTTTTACCAATAACTATCGTAAAAGACAAAAAACAAAAAAAAATTACATAAAAAATTAACTCTTAGGTACCGATAGTTGAAATGCACTGTAAACTGCCATAACACAAAAAACACCTGAACCAACATATTCCAATTTCAACAGACAATTTCCATAAAGAAAAAACCTGCCAACCGTCGAACCTACGTCAAAGGGTATCCATTACATATAACAGTTACATACACGGTCCGGTATATGGATTCGTTTCCGATATCCCATGGGATTGTCCCGTCAAAGCCTATCCTTCTGTCATAATTCTTGCTTGCATGGCTGGAATTGTTTTTGTGGTGAAACGAGTTAATGAACAGAATTTTGTTATAGAGGTGGTGCAGGAATATAATTGAATAGAAATCATTTATTCATACAGCAACCAAAAACATAAAATAAAGTACAATATGCACACAAAGATGAAAAAGCCACTGCAATGTGAATATTCTTTTTATTTGGGATAGATGCAATAACATTGCTATCTCTACCTATCATTTCAATATATTTTTAAATATTTGGTAACAAATTGTCTCAAAACCTCTGATAATATAATAATTTGATAACAATTCTGCTCAAAACTTCTGATAAGATCCTGTCAATGATAATATTTCACATCAGGTTTCTATAGCGGCATATTTAATTGTATTATTATGAAACATAAATAAAAAAATCTAATAAAGTTTCATTTACAGTAAACTATGAGTTAATAACTCTTTATTAACAACGAAAATTACAAGCAATAGAAAAATTACAACTAGTATTTACAATTGAAACCATTGAGCTAACTGCAGACGGTTGCAAACAGTCTAAAGGTAGCTCAATTCATCCATTTCAATACCAGTCGTCACGTCCCCAAGACACTGGCTGCATTACCACGCTGTATGGCAATGCTGATGCGCTGAGCCAGATACTCACCAGCTAGAGGGGCACGCGTCGCATCGACCAGACGCATATATAATTGTATTATTATGAAACTGAAATAAAAAAAATCGAATCAAGTGTCAATTTAGAAAAGTATTCCTACAAAACTACATCGTAACTTCATCTAACTAACTAGCCCCAAAAATCCATTTCCTTGGAATAAATAATGCACCTAAGTACAAAGCTGATAAAGGTAGTCTTACATCAAAGGTTTAATCAGCGGGCCGGAAGAACCCTAATACTGTTTCTGAGGGTTCCGTATCAGACTGTCCGAAAACAACGTTAAGCAGATATTTAACTTTTGGTCTAAGAAGGAAGATTTAACGGATATTTGGATTTCACTCATTCATAAATTTAAAAATGCTCGACAATCCATACTACATTATAATAGCCCCAACCTAAGCAGAGCTTGTGTTATGGGGGCTAGATGACTGATATACCTACTTAATACAATACGTTACATAGATAGATGTTTTTACAGTAGGTACATAGAAAACACCCAGAAAAACGTAGGTAATAAATATTAGCAGACAGTAAAAACATTTATCCAAAGTCGGGGAATCGAACCCGCATACTCAATTAAATGGCTTAATTTTTGGTAAAGTTTGATTTCTTTTGCTAAAGCCCTATGGAACAATACTTATGGCATAACCCACCCACTAAACTAAAAGAAAACAACACTGGAGTTACATGTTAGTTGATTCTCTCTGGTCTCTTGATTATCCTACAGAGAGTACAGTCAGCATAAATGATACATGTATTTTTAAATAATTTTAACTAGTACTCCTGTGACACAGCGGGCGTAGGTCCTCCTGCAACGCTGTCCGGAATTATTTATTTATTTATTTGTAACGGGTGTTCTGGGTGCTATAATGTAAAATAAAGAAAAACATGAAATGTCTATTAAGTACTAGAAACGCCCCAGCTTGGCCCAAATTAGGGAAAATTAATATATTTATATTAATAATAAAATGATGAAAAGTAGCTTTTGTTTTACTCGAGACCTAGCACTAAGTTTATTCAAAACTTCAGCCCGATCCGTTCAGTAGTTTTGGCATGAAGAGGTAACAAACATCCGTCCATCGAACCATCCATCTGTCTTTACATTCATCCAAACTTTCGCATTTATAATATTAACTAGCGACTCGACCCGGCTTCGCATGGTTTTATATACGTATAAACCTTCCTCTTGAATCACTCTATCTATTAAAAAAAACGGCGTCAAAATCCGTTACGTAGTTTTTAAGATTTAAGCATTCATAGGGACATAGGGACAGAGAAAGCAACTTTGTTTTATACTATGTAGTGATGTGATATCAGTTATCTAGTACTTTTTAACGATCTGTTTATTTTGGTTGGAGGTAGATGATGCTGTGTGGATTTTCCAACATTATTTATTGAAACAAACTCTATTTAAAAAAGAATAATGCTGTTATTTTTTTGTCTTTTTAAATATTCTAAAAGTGATCTAAAAATTCAGTGTTAGTATTCACAAAGGTTCACGCAAGTCAGAAGGATTTAAATTTCAAATCGCTTGATACAAAAGTGTTGGGAAAAGTCGATAGAGTTGCACTCCTATACCAAAATCTGAACAATACCTACACTTAAGGCGCAAACTAGAGCCGATGCCCTTGAGAGAATGGGCGCGGCTATCATTTCGCCCCGCACCTTCCCCACATTCCGGGCAGCGCCAGACCCGCTGTCGTCGCGCTGAGAAATAGTCTTCGCGCATAAACCGAAAAAAGGAAAATATTCGTGACAGCGCGGGTGCGGCGGGCGGCGTGGTAAACGAATGGCAGGACGCAAGAAATGCGTATTCGATTCCCACTCCTAGATATTTTTTTACAATATCTGCAAATATTTGTTTCTAGTCTTCTAGTCTAGTCTTGTCTTGTCCTAGTCTTCGGGTTTATTGGTATCACGAACCACGATGGTAAGTAACCTAATCTGGGAACAGAACTCGCTATACTTAGGTATAGTTATGTAATGTGACTCTTGGGTTGATGGTGTTAGTAGCTGCTATCCGCGTTGTAGCTAGATATACCTTCATCAAAAGTAGTCTATAGACTACCTAACTACTTGAAATTTTCATTCACCACTAAAATTAGTTGATGTGGATAATATATAATAAGTGGAATATTCCAATCATTCAATAGTTTGTTCAAATCTATTTAGTAGTTACGAAGATAATGATAGATAGATTACCTACCTACGTGGTAAAGCCAGGGTAAAGGTAACAAACATTCACACAAACTTCTCTTATCTAAAATGAATGTTAGTAGGATATCAACGAATAGGTAGGTACTCATAATTCGGGTAGAATGATTTGATCCAATAAATTTCTGATCTACAGGAGAAAGGGCATAATGGAACAAGACAAAAAAATTACGAAAATTAGTAAATAATATCTTTATTTGTTTAGGTTTACAAAATAAGCACTAAGACAAGTCTTTACATTCTCTATTTACCTACTACATTTCATTTATTTACATTACATTACAAATTTACAAGTCAATATATGGAGGATCGTTATCGACATAAAATTTTGACCTGCACATTTTGCATCGCATTGTAAATTTGGATCGTAATCCTATCTGTTTTTACCAAGTACCTAACTCGATATCTACCTACAAGATGACAAAACTAATCTGAACCATCGCCGAAATTTACCATCTCACCCCAAACGATCGAAAGATTATCCATCATCCCGGCGATGTACCGTTACCCAGTTTCCTTTACATTTCGAACCTCATTCCCATTTCATTTCAGAAAGTACACGTTCACGTAAGAAACTATTACAGAATTCACATATCCATACTCTATCGATGTGAGATTGAGTGTGAACTTTTTTTGAACTTAGCTGCAGGCAGCGCAGTTCCTAAATATTCTTGGATCGGATCGGAGTAAAATGAGTGGTGAACCTACTGTCTAAAGGATTCGATCCTGAATCACGAGATCCCGGGATCCTGGTCGATTTTCGATCCCAAAAATTTCGGGATTAATTTTCAAATCCCGGGATTGTTTGGATTATTTTTTACAAATCCCGGGATTTTCGGGATTGAGATTTTTTTTTAAAAATAACGAAAAATTAGGCGCGTAAATGTAATGATCATAAATTATAAAATTAAAATTATACCAAGTTCTTTAAAAATAACAAAAAGGAACATCTGATCATTTTGGTAAACATCGGCTTAGTTTTCTTTTTAAATTATGATTGTAATGATTGTAACTGTAATGATTATTCCTAGATTTTTTTTATCAGTAAAAGCTCTTTTTATTACCAAATAATACAATTTATAAAACCATGTACCAGTATACAAAAAAGCACTCTTTTAATAGGTACTCAACCGCCTCTACTGTCACGTCGTGGTAAAATTTACGTAAAATTATTTTTTTTCAACAATCATGACATGCCTTTTTTATTGAAATAATACGTTTAACCGTCATTTAATTTTGTTTTTATTGACTGATAAATTAGTGATCGGATATTTTTCAAATCCCAAAGTTGGGGCGAAGACATGTAGGAGCTTTTAAAACCAACTTTTACAGGAATCCGAAGGAGCACGAATTATAAAACTCAAGCAATTTCTATAAAAAAAAATATATGTCACTTTAATCTGTTGTGTATTTTGTTAGTAATTTTTTTTTGTGGAAATATCGATTTTAGTGAAAAACGAGTCGGAATAAATGTGTTTTATATTTGATGTATAAATAAGATTACAACGAAATAAATAACATTCTAGAACATTTTGGAATTCTTCGGAATTTATATGAATTCCCGAATATTCATGTTGTGTCGTATAAAAGAACGTGTCGTTGTAAGTTCATATAAAAGAAAAGCTGCAATACGTGGTGGCTCTTTGATTTTAGTAAAAAATAGTCTTAAATGTAAAGAAAGAAAAGATATTGTAAAACTCACTATTGAGAGGACTATTGAACTTTCTTGTGAGGAACTGGAGCGACATATCATTGTGTGTGTATACCGCCCTCCTGACGCAGATCAGGTTGCTTTTGAATGTACTATGGAAGAAGTTTTGCTGAAGTATTTACTTGTAGGAAGGATCTTATTGTTTGTGGCGACTTTAATATAGATATTTTAGCAAATCCCCTCGCCGACAGATTGCTTAACTTATTCAAGTGCTTTAGTTTACAAAATCTTTTTAATGATCCCACTAGGGTAACCCAAACATCTGCCACCTGTTTAGATAATATTTACTGCAGTCAAACTCCAACCAGCAAAGCAGTAATTAGGCATTTCCAATCAGACCCTTATGGTCAAAGTGTTAATTTTAGCTATGATGATAAAAATATTGTAGAAAAATATACCTGCAGGCCAATAACAGAGAACCGTATCAAGAATTTTCAAAGTAGAGTGGAACTAACAGTATCAAATATACCTTGTTCTGATGACCCCAATGAATTATTTTCCAAACTTTTGAATGTAATACACAAGGAACACAGTGAAGTATTCAAACTTAAAACATGCACAGTGAGAGAAAGGGTCGAGTTTATTGATTGGGCCACTCCGGGTATTTATAGAAGTAGGAATATACTATATGACCTTTATGCTTCTCGAGAAACTATGTTACTTGATCCTGCGTTTCTATTGTATTGTATGTAACCAACTATTCTAAAACATTTAAGAAAGTCTGCAACACAGCAAAATGCCTGTTTTTAAAGAATATTATAATAAAATCATCTAATAAAGTAAAAGCAACATGGAGACTAATAAATAACGAAACAGGTAAATCAAAGCCACGTTATAAGGAAATAAGGTTAAAAATTAATAATTCAATTCTTATACATGATAAAGATATTGCCAATGCTTTTGATGCATTCTTTTCTACTATTCCTAAAGTTGTTACCCAGTCTCTAAAATCATCAGCATCAATGGCTGTTAAATTTTTAGAACCTTCAGTTGCTAAATGTAATGAGAGCTTTAACTTTAGTTATGTAAATGCTGATTATGTAGTGAAAACCTTTAAATCAATTAACATTAAAAATACTGAGGATCTCTGGGGTTTATCCACCTAAGTATTAAGTTCAATTATTAAGGAAATGGCTCCTTGTTTGGCCTATATTTTCAATAACTGTGTCGACGCAGGAATTTTTCCTGATCTCATGAAATATAGTAAGTTAGTTCCTCTTTATAAATCTGGTAGCCACACCGATCCGGCCAATTACAGACCGATTTCAATACTTCCAGCAATGAGTAAAGTTTTTGAAAAAAATATTCTTACCCAGTTAACCTCTCACTTTAATCTTAATAGGTTATTTCATGAAAACCAATTTGGCTTCTCCAAGGGTAGATCGGCAACGGATGCTGGTACAGTTCTATTAAGGCATATATTGAAGGCCTGGGATAAAGCCAAAAACGCTATTGGTGTATTCTGTGACCTTTCTAAGGCTTTTGACTGTGTTGATCATAGTACATTAATTGAGAAATTAAAACATAAAGAAACTAAGAAAAAGGCTCTGGATCTTATGAAATCATATTTATCTGATAGAGTTCATAAAGTAGATGTTGGTAAAGAAAGATCTACGGGCTCAAATATTGAATTAGGCGTACCCCAAGGTTCAATATTAGGTCCCTTTTTATTTTTAGTAAACGTATATGATCTCCCCTTTCTAGCAAAAGATCTTTGTGATATAGTCTTATTTGCTGATGATACATCACTAATTTTTAGAGTAGACAGAAATAAATATAATTATGACGATGTAAATAATTCGCTTTCACAAATACTAAATTGGTTTACCGCCAATAACCTCTTACTTAATGCTAAAAAAACAAAATATATAAAATTCATGTTACCCCAAATGTTAGAGAAATCCCAACTCAAATCATCCATCTGAAGCAACTGAACTTTCTATTCGTAGGTTTAAACAGTACATAAAACTAAATCTTATCAAGAAGGCTTTACTCCATAAATGATTACATCAATGACGTTAGTGCTTGGCCAGATGTCGCTCAGTTCCACATCGACAATAGTATTGAATTATTTATAAGGCAAACATGTATTAGACACATAAGTTATACACATGCTAGTGGTTTCTATTTCGCCTCCTCCACTAGTGGACAAAAAAGTGAGGCGAACTGAAAATCAATTATCACATTATTTTTTATATTATTTTGATAATTATGTACCTATAGTATTAAATTTGACTTGTCTAAGTGCTTATTTTGTAAGCCTAAAGAAATAAAGATATTGATTTCTGATTTCTGTCGTCACTCAAAGTTTAGGTAAATAAACGCCTGAATATCCGATCACTGCTGATGACGTTACCATTATGTGGTTATTTAAATTACTATTTTATATCATCTACCGTAAAAAAGTAGAATAAAAAAAAATTATATTATATTATTAATTATTTGAAAAAAGAAGTAATTGTGGTTTTAATTGATTTTTACTTTGTTTTTGAAAGTAAATAAAAGTTGATTTTCATATATTACTTCGATTTTATTTACCTGTCTACGGATCCCGGGATCGCCTTTCACAAATCCCAAAATCCCGGGATTGAAAATAAAGACCGGGATCGAATCCTCTACTAGTGTCTCACTTCGGAGAGACATAAATCGTTGTGACTAAGTATCTACAGGTATTTACTTATTAGCTTTCAGTCTGCTCGGCTGCCTTTTCACGAAGTGTAGGTACCATACTAGAATTCTGATGAAATTCATGAACATAATTGTCATACTTACATATTTTATTACATCACAGCATACTACTAATATTAGCTAGGTCCTAAGTACTGGATATTTTACCTCTAGCATACTTGGCATTTCCTCTTCAGTTTCAAGTTGCTCAGTCACTGTACATCTGTAAATGAATAATAGTATAAGATATATAATAAATGAGTAGTAGATAAATAAGAAGTAGGTATTTAGGTAGATACCTACTTACATCTTCGTTCATTTATTTTTACCTGGTACTACGCTGGACGATGGAAAGCGGACACCATAGACTTCCAATATACTATTATAAACTTTGTAGTTCCCTATTTGACATCATTTTCACCGTCCATTGTCTGAATATTTTCTTTCTGATGGATTAGCCTTTTCTTCGATCTCCTATAAAAATACATGATAAATCTAATATTGCTAATAGTAGCAACTAGTAGCAATTGCACAAAATTAGGGAAATAAAATAAACGTAGGTAGGAAGGAAGTAGTTAGGTATACTTACATTATTTCCACCAACTTTTGGGCTTTCAGAGCTCTGGTCTTCTTGAGCTTACTGATTTTCTTTATAATTCACCTACACGTACACACAACAACACTGAGCAGTCAAAGTATATTTAGGGCGAGGGTATTATAAAAGTAACTTAGCACTAAAAGCGTCCTTGCGCGATAAAAATAAATATTTATGTACAGGTGATGTACAGCTTATGTACAGTCGGTTTTCTTATATTTTTACAAACTATTTAAACTAAATAAATAAATAAATATAATGCTGGACAATCCACACAGCACCATCTAGCCCCAAAGTAAGCTACTCAAAGCTTGTGTTATGGATACTAGATAACTAATATATTTTTAATACAATATATACATAGATAGATATATTTTTTTAGTATACATATTAAACACCCAGACCAACGAAACAAATTCCTACAGATCGTGCACAAATTTGTTCCGAGGCGGGAATCGAACCCGCAACCTCCTGCGTCGCAGGCGGACCTTCGCCCACCGCGCCACATGGGTCGTCTAAAGCGTCCATGCGCGCACAACTTAGAACAAATAAAATCAATTATTAAAAACATAAATTCGACGAGTAAGGTGTGCGAGCACTAGGCAGACAAGCACAACCTCCCCGTACAACAGCCAGCGAGGCACTGCCGCCCGTCGCCCGCGCGACCACTTACGCCCACTAATCCTACGGAAAACTAGAAAAATAATATTTACAAGGTGAAAAACCGTCGCATCGCAAAATCGTACGTACCAATTGAAGACAAAGTTTTTGCCGACATTTAGGTGAAAAAAAAAGTACAAAATTCTAAGTCGTTTAGAAGTAGATACAAATTTAAAGTCCGAAACAGCTGAACTTTGTGAATTTTTTTCACAGGGAAAATGAACACGTAGAACATTTTTGTACGTACCATTTATAGATAAAATGTCAATTAAAGTCATATATTTTTTTCAGCTCATAAAGTTGACTCCTCTATGAGTAGATAGCCTCCAAAAATGACCATTCAGCTACTGTTTGCGCCTTAAGACCAATACAATATTATACGGCTACGTGTAGGCTGCGTGCATACACATACTAAAATACATAAATTATAAAACTCAAAGACCTTAAAACACTATCTCAATTTAAAACTCGCCTTAAATGCCACATTTTTAAAGCTAGCCCTCAAAATAATATACTTCATTAAAATTTTGTCTTATGAATAAGTGTGTCTTAAGTGTGTCTTTACTTTTTTCTAAACAGTATTTTTGCTTTGTACCCTTATTTTTTTTATATTTGCTTGTACCGAACTCTTAACAATAGTTTTTAAACTTAACATTTTGTTTCTCACAAGCGATTGCAAATCTTTTTGAGAAGGAAATAAATATCTTAAGGCGCAAACTAGAGCCGATGCCCTTGAGAGAATGGGCGCGGCTATCATTTCGCCCCGCACCTTCCCCACATTCCGGGCAGCGCCAGACCCGCTGTCGTCGCGCTGAGAAATAGTCTTCGCGCATAAACCGAAAAAAGGAAAATATTCGTGACAGCGCGGGTGCGGCGGGCGGCGTGGTAAACGAATGGCAGGACGCAAGAAATGCGTATTCGATTCCCACTCCTAGATATTTTTTTACAATATCTGCAAATATTTGTTTCTAGTCTTTAGTCTAGTCTTGTCTTGTCCTAGTCTTCGGGTTTATTGGTATCACGAACCACGATGGTAAGTAATCTAATCTGGGAACAGAACTCGCTATACTTAGGTATAGTTATGTAATGTGACTCTTGGGTTGATGGTGTTAGTAGCTGCTATCCGCGTTGTAGCTAGATATACCTCCATCAAAAGTAGTTTGTAGACTACCTAACTACTTGAAATTTTCATTCACCACTAAAATTAGTTGATGTGGATAATATATAATAAGTGGAATATTCCAATCATTCAATAGTTTGTTCAAATCTATTTAGTAGTTACGAAGATAATGATAGATAGATTACCTACCTACGTGGTAAAGCCAGGGTAAAGGTAACAAACATTCACACAAACTTCTCTTATCTAAAATGAATGTTAGTAGGATATCAACGAATAGGTAGGTCATAATTCGTAACTCAACTCATAATTCGGGTAGAATGATTTGATCCAATAAATTTCTGATCTACAGGAGAAAGGGCATTATGGAACAAGACAAAAAAATTACGAAAATTAGTAAATAATATCTTTATTTGTTTAGGTTTACAAAATAAGCACTAAGACAAGTCTTTATATTCTCTATTTACCTACTACATTTCATTTATTTACATTACATTACAAATTTACAAGTCAATATATGGAGGATCGTTATCGACATAAAATTTTGACCTGCACATTTTGCATCGCATTGTAAATTTGGATCGTAATCCTATCTGTTTTTACCAAGTACCTAACTCGATATCTACAAGATGACAAAAAAGGCGATGTACCGTTACCCAGTTTCCTTTACATTTCGAACCCCATTCCCATTTCATTTCAGAAAGTACACGTTCACGTAAGAAACTATTACAGAATTCACATATCCATACTCTATCGATGTGAGATTGAGTGTGAATTTTTTTGAACTTAGCTGCAGGCAGCGCAGTTCCTAAATATTCTTGGATCGGATCGGAGTAAAATGAGTGGTGTACCTACTGTCTAAAGGATTCGATCCTGAATCACGAGATCCCGGGATCCTGGTCGATTTTCGATCCCAAAAATTTCGGGATTAATTTTCAAATCCCGGGATTGTTTGGATTATTTTTTACAAATCCCGGGATTTTCGGGATTGAGATTTTTTTTTAAAAATAACAAAAAATTAGGCGTGTAAATGTAATGATCATAAATTATAAAATTAAAATTATACCAAGTTCTTTAAAAATAACAAAAAGGAACATCTGATCATTTTGGTAAACATCGGTTTAGTTTTCTTTTTAAATTATGATTGTAATGATTATTCCTAGATTTTTTTTATCAGTAAAAGCTCTTTTTATTACCAAATAATACAATTTATAAAACCATGTACCAGTATACAAAAAAGCACTCTTTTAATAGGTACTCAACCGCCTCTACTGTCACGTCGTGGTAAAATTTACGTAAAATTATTTTTTTTCAACAATCATGACATGCTTTTTTTATTGAAATAATACGTTTAACCGTCATTTAATTTTGTTTTTATTGACTGATAAATTAGTGATCGGATATTTTTCAAATCCCAAAGTTGGGGCGAAGACATGTAGGAGCTTTTAAAACCAACTTTTACAGGAATCCGAAGGAGCACGAATTATAAAATTCAAGCAATTTCTATAAAAAAAAAATATGTCACTTTAATCTGTTGTGTATTTTGTTAGTAATTTTTTTTTTGTGGAAATATCGATTTTAGTGAAAAACGAGTCGGAATAAATGTGTTTTATATTTGATGTATAAATAAGATTACAACGAAATAAATAACATTCTAGAACATTTTGGAATTCTTCGGAATTTATATGAATTCCCGAATATTCATGTTGTGTCGTATAAAAGAACGTGTCGTTGTAAGTTCATATAAAAGAAAAGCTGCAATACGTGGTGGCTCTTTGATTTTAGTAAAAAATAGTCTTAAATGTAAAGAAAGAAAAGATATTGTAAAACTCACTATTGAGAGGACTATTGAACTTTCTTGTGAGGAACTGGAGCGACATATCATTGTGTGTGTATACCGCCCTCCTGACGCAGATCAGGTTGCTTTTGAATGTACTATGGAAGAAGTTTTGCTGAAGTATTTACTTGTAGGAAGGATCTTATTGTTTGTGGCGACTTTAATATAGATATTTTAGCAAATCCCCTCGCCGACAGATTGCTTAACTTATTCAAGTGCTTTAGTTTACAAAATCTTTTTAATGATCCCACTAGGGTAACCCAAACATCTGCCACCTGTTTAGATAATATTTACTGCAGTCAAACTCCAACCAGCAAAGCAGTAATTAGGCATTTCCAATCAGACCCTTATGGTCAAAGTGTTAATTTTAGCTATGATGATAAAAATATTGTAGAAAAATATACCTGCAGGCCAATAACAGAGAACCGTATCAAGAATTTTCAAAGTAGAGTGGAACTAACAGTATCAAATATACCTTGTTCTGATGACCCCAATGAATTATTTTCCAAACTTTTGAATGTAATACACAAGGAACACAGTGAAGTATTCAAACTTAAAACATGCACAGTGAGAGAAAGGGTCGAGTTTATTGATTGGGCCACTCCGGGTATTTATAGAAGTAGGAATATACTATATGACCTTTATGCTTCTCGAGAAACTATGTTACTTGATCCTGCGTTTCTATTGTATTGTATGTAACCAACTATTCTAAAACATTTTAAGAAAGTCTGCAACACAGCAAAATGCCTGTTTTTAAAGAATATTATAATAAAATCATCTAATAAAGTAAAAGCAACATGGAGACTAATAAATAACGAAACAGGTAAATCAAAGCCACGTTATAAGGAAATAAGGTTAAAAATTAATAATTCAATTCTTATACATGATAAAGATATTGCCAATGCTTTTGATGCACTCTTTTCTACTATTCCTAAAGTTGTTACCCAGTCTCTAAAATCATCAGCATCAATGGCTGTTAAATTTTTAGAACCTTCAGTTGCTAAATGTAATGAGAGCTTTAACTTTAGTTATGTAAATGCTGATTATGTAGTGAAAACCTTTAAATCAATTAACATTAAAAATACTGAGGATCTCTGGGGTTTATCCACCTAAGTATTAAGTTCAATTATTAAGGAAATGGCTCCTTGTTTGGCCTATATTTTCAATAACTGTGTCGACGCAGGAATTTTTCCTGATCTCATGAAATATAGTAAGTTAGTTCCTCTTTATAAATCTGGTAGCCACACCGATCCGGCCAATTACAGACCGATTTCAATACTTCCAGCAGTGAGTAAAGTTTTTGAAAAAAATATTCTTACCCAGTTAACCTCTCACTTCAATCTTAATAGGTTATTTCATGAAAACCAATTTGGGTTCTCCAAGGGTAGATCGGCAACGGATGCTGGTACAGTTCTATTAAGGCATATATTGAAGGCCTGGGATAAAGCCAAAAACGCTATTGGTGTATTCTGTGACCTTTCTAAGGCTTTTGACTGTGTTGATCATAGTACAATAATTGAGAAATTAAAACATAAAGAAATTAAGAAAAAGGCTCTGGATCTTATGAAATCATATTTATCTGATAGAGTTCATAAAGTAGATGTTGGTAAAGAAAGATCTACGGGCTCAAATATTGAATTAGGCGTACCCCAAGGTTCAATATTAGGTCCCTTTTTATTTTTAGTAAACGTATATGATCTCCCCTTTCTAGCAAAAGATCTTTGTGATATAGTCTTATTTGCTGATGATACATCACTAATTTTTAGAGTAGACAGAAATAAATATAATTATGACGATGTAAATAATTCGCTTTCACAAATACTAAATTGGTTTACCGCCAATAACCTCTTACTTAATGCTAAAAAAACAAAATGTATAAAATTCATGTTACCAAATGTTAGAGAAATCCCAACTCAAATCATCCATCTGAAGCAACTGAACTTTCTATTCGTAGGTTTAAACAGTACATAAAACTAAATCTTATCAAGAAGGCTTTACTCCATAAATGATTACATCAA
Source organism: Eupithecia centaureata (assembly GCA_944547425.1). Lineage (NCBI taxonomy): Eukaryota > Metazoa > Arthropoda > Insecta > Lepidoptera > Geometridae > Eupithecia > Eupithecia centaureata. Next base: position 2,372,568 of record OX155702.1, on the reverse strand, counting down.
TGACGTTAGTGCTTGGCCAGATGTCGCTCAGTTCCACATCGACAATAGTATTGAATTATTTATAAGGCAAACATGTATTAGACACATAAGTTATACACATGCTAGTGGTTTCTATTTCGCCTCAATTACCATCAATTATCACATTATTTTTTATATTATTTTGATAATTATGTACCTATAGTATTAAATTTGACTTGTCTAAGTGCTTATTTTGTAAGCCTAAAGAAATAAAGATATTGATTTCTGATTTCTGTCGTCACTCAAAGTTTAGGTAAATAAACGCCTGAATATCCGATCACTGCTGATGACGTTACCATTATGTGGTTATTTAAATTAGTATTTTATATCATCTACCGTAAAAAAGTAGAATAAAAAAAAATTATATTATATTATTAATTATTTGAAAAAAGAAGTAATTGTGGTTTTAATTGATTTTTACTTTGTTTTTGAAAGTAAATAAAAGTTGATTTTCATATTTTACTTCGATTTTATTTACGACAGGTAAATAAAATCGAAGTACGGATCCCGGGATCGCCTTTCACAAATCCCAAAATCCCGGGATTGAAAATAAAGACCGGGATCGAATCCTCTACTAGTGTCTCACTTTGGAGAGACATAAATCGTTGTGACTAAGTATCTACAGGTATTTACTTATTAGCTTTCAGTCTGCTCGGCTGCCTTTTCACGAAGTGTAGGTACCATACTAGAATTCTGATGAAATTCATGAACATAATTGTCATACTTACATATTTTATTACATCACAGAATACTACTAATATTAGCTAGGTCCTAAGTACTGGATATTTTACCTCTAGCATACTTGGCATTTCCTCTTCAGTTTCAAGTTGCTCAGTCACTGTACATCTGTAAATGAATAATAGTATAAGATATGTAATAAATGAGTAGTAGATAAATAAGAAGTAGGTATTTAGGTAGATACCTACTTACATCTACGTTCATTTATTTTTACCTGGTACTACGCTGGACGATGGAAAGCGGACACCATAGACTTCCAATATACTATTATAAACTTTGTAGTTCCTTACTTGACATCATTTTCACCGTCCATTGTCTGAATATTTTCTTTCTGATGGATTAGCCTTTTCTTCGATCTCCTATAAAAATACATGATAAATCTAATATTGCTAATAGTAGCAATTGCACAAAATTAGGGAAATAAAATAAACGTAGGTAGGAAGGAAGTAGTTAGGTATACTTACATTATTTCCACCAACTTTTGGGCTTTCAGAGCTCTGGTCTTCTTGAGCTTACTGATTTTCTTTATAATTCACCTACACGTACACACAACAACACTGAGCAGTCAAAGTATATTTAGGGCGAGGGTATTATAAAAGTAACTTAGCACTAAAAGCGTCCTTGCGCGATAAAAATAAATATTTATGTACAGGTGATGTACAGCTTATGTACAGTCGGTTTTCTTATATTTTTACAAACTATTTAAACTAAATAAATGAATAAATATAATGCTGGACAATCCACACAGCACCATCTAGCCCCAAAGTAAGCTACTCAAAGCTTGTGTTATGGGTACTAGATAACTAATATATTTTTAATACAATATATACATAGATAGATATATTTTTTTAGTATACATATTAAACACCCAGACCAACGAAACAAATTCCTACAGATCGTGCACAAATTTGTTCCGAGGCGGGAATCGAACCCGCAACCTCCTGCGTCGCAGGCGGACCTTCGCCCACCGCGCCACATGGGTCGTCTAAAGCGTCCATGCGCGCACAACTTAGAACAAATAAAATCAATTATTAAAAACATAAATTCGACGAGTAAGGTGTGCGAGCACTAGGCAGACAAGCACAACCTCCCCGTACAACAGCCAGCGAGGCACTGCCGCCCGTCGCCCGCGCGACCACTTACGCCCACTAATCCTACGGAAAACTAGAAAAATAATATTTACAAGGTGAAAAACCGTCGCATCGCAAAATCGTACGTACCAATTGAAGACAAAGTTCTTGCCGACATTTAGGTGAAAAAAAAAGTACAAAATTCTAAGTCGTTTAGAAGTAGATACAAATTTAAAGTCCGAAACAGCTGAACTTTGTGAATTTTTTTCACAGGGAAAATGAACACGTAGAACATTTTTGTACGTTCCATTTATAGATAAAATGTCAATTAAAGTCATATATTTTTTTCAGCTCATAAAGTTGACTCCTCTATGAGTAGATAGCCTCCAAAAATGACCATTCAGCTACTGTTTGCGCCTTAAACCATATACAAGGTATAACATATTACCCCTACTAAGCCGAAGGGGGGGTTTCAGGAACCCATGGTGATCAGTTGTGGGGGGGAGATAATTAAAAATTCCTATTTTCAGTTTCCCATACAAAAAGTTTTCATTTCCTAGTGCCAAAATAAAGTGACAACCCTATTCGCGCAACCTGTACTTACCTACTAACTTTGCAGGTATGTAGGTAGGTATTTATCTTCGTAGATTTCAGCTATGGCGGGAGATTACTAGACGAGCTAATAAATTCGTGATAATAATAAGATGCTAGTATGTAAGTTCCTAGGTAGTGTTGAGAAAATCTTAAAATGCTGAGTTAGGAAAGTTGTAAGTGTAGGTACAAGTTACAAACCTCATATTTTCTCGCTTGTCAGCTGTCTAGATGGCTTCTTACGAAGGGATTTATGTATGTTTTGGTAGGTCACTTGTAGGTACACAGTCACAGACAATTCACACACTTCAGCACAAGGTAGGTTTCTTTTTAGGCATTAACATGTCTCACTCACTTTAGCACTAGTTAGGTTAGTTAGTTAGTAAGTTACACATGCATGACGTAGGTATCGATACCTATGCATGTAAGTAAGGTTCGATATGCCTCCCTTCTTCCAAACAACACACATTTTATGGAAGTAAGCACACGCTTCCAACACACGCCTCTTCATCTCTGTGACACTCTCCGATGCATACACCACACCCTTAAGGTATTCTTAAGTCCTAGTTACTTGTTTTTTAGGCACGAAAGATAAAAATTGTAAATAAAGCACTACACGGCACCGCGACGAAGGTCACACTAAAATAGTTCATCATTCATTCTTTTGATTTCGTTCGCCGAAAAGATGGATAATTTTTAGGGTTCATTTTCAATTTTAATAAATCCCTAGTTGGCTACTCATGTGTAGGAGGTATTAGGATCACAGTCGTGAAATAATAGGTATGTGGTAGAAAATTGTATGAATACGTAGGTAGGTACTGGTCTTATTTTACATAGGTATTTCACAATGTAGGTACCTACCTGCTACACACACATACACTTTGCGTGAATTCTGATAGTTGGTATACCTAATACAAAATCCCGTAGAAAACGGATTTAAGTTTTTTTTTTTTGATTTTATGATTTTAAACAAACGAACTTCTTTAAATTTTGGTATTAAAAAAATTACGGAACCCGTATTAAAAAATATTTCGACCCGCTTGGCAAATACAGCACCGACATGTGGTGTATCCAGTGTTGCCAGATGGAATTTGAAAAAAACAGTAGAAAGTTCAGTAAAAAATCAGTAGATTGGAATAAAAATCAGTAGGTAGAAATTAACGACTGAAAATTCTAGAGGTACCATATGTATTTGTGTTTCGCGAGTATTTTGACTCGCATTTTGGCTGGCGACCTTTTTTTTTTTTAGGTGCTTTCGTAAAAAGGAAGCGATTCTTTGCATTTTTGCAGACAATTGCAGCTAAAAAAAAAAAAAAAGGTCGCCAAGTGGTTATTTAGTCACGGAGCTATAGGCGCGGGAAAATCAGGTAGATTTCACGAAATTTTAGAAGGCGCTCGGGACATCAGGTAGATTTCACAAAATTTTAGAAGGCGCTCGGGAAAATCAGGTAGATTTCACTAAATTTTAGAAGGCGCTCGGGAAAATCAAATAGGTTTCACTAAATTTTTGAAATAAATCAGTAGATCGGTAGACGCCTAAAAAAGCAGGTAGATCTACTGCTAAATCGGTAGATCTGGCATCACTGGGTGTATCGCATGTTGATAGATGCCGACAGTCAATGAATGAATGAATGGTTCTCTAACTTGTCTATGATTGGCGGTTGGCTGGTTGCCATGGTTTTGCATAGTGCTACAGCCAATAAAATTTAGTCGCGTTCCTTTGTGGAAATACAAGTGTCAAAGATTAATGTAGGTACAGAACGGAAAGATAAACTACATAATGACGGAAAGAGTCATTTGGTAAAGTTTTTAATTAAGTTAACCGACCCATGCGACTCAGCTCGTCGTATGTCGGATGTCGTAAAAGTCGACCAAGGGGCTTCGCCAAATGAAAGGCAGCATTTTTATTGTGTGAATTACTTATACCGTTTCTTTGATCAGCAATCCCCAGCCAAGTGATTATGGTAATACCCGCCAGATTCACAGCTCTTTTCAGTAGTGGACATCAATGTGTATTCAGTCAGTAGGTTATTATGATTAGATCAACACACAAGAAAGAACAAACAGTTAGAAAAAGACATAACTGTGTTAGCGTAGTTTAGTTCGTATGTTTAACTACACGTAGCTCAACCTTCAAATTGAAATGTGATTTTAGCCATGACTTACGACAATTTGCCTCAATGATGCTGTAGGCGTTTTTCTATTTCAAGAATATGAATCTGTCACTCTTTTCTACATCTATTCTGTGACCATACTGAGGTCATCGTCGCAAGTATAAGAAACAGCAGATTTTAGGGTTGTCACTTCGTAAAAAATCAGCTGGCCATGTGAAAACTTTGTTTTAGTTTTTTCAGAGATACCAATCGAAATTAGAAAAGTCGTTGAACAAAAGTTGTTCCCCGGGGGGGTAGAAATACCCAGCTTTTCGCTTAGCACATGTATATTGTTACACCATGTATAAGAACTGACATTATTTAATACAGTAGAACTCCAATTATCCGAATTAATGGGGACCGGGACCCATTCGGATAATCAAATATTCGGATAATCGGATTTTTTTTTAAAATTGCCATTGGAGAGAATAAAAGCTACGTTTTGATATTGCACTTTTTTTATTGAATTAAATGAAAGAAACATGAAATTTTCACATGTTTTAAATATAAATAAAATGTACTTATGTACAAGTTTAGAAATAAAAATCATTGTTTTTTAAACATCTCCGTCAATGTAAGCTGTTTTACGGTCTTCAACCGTTTTCGGGCAGCCAGGTCACGCATTCGCTTGACGGTGAGCAGTTGCAAGTGGTCACACTTGGGCTGACGCAAGACTCGGCAAGACTTGTTTGTGATTCGGATAATCGGCGATTCGGATAGTCGGAGTTCGGATAATTGGAGTTCTACTGTACTTACCTATTTATATATTCTTACTAACATAGAGGTATATGTACGACTAGCAGCGCCTCGCGTTTTCACCCGCTTGATTCCCGTTCCCGTGAAAATCCGGGATAAAATATAGCCTATGTGTTGTTCCAGACTATAATCTATCTCTGTGCCAAATTTCATCCGTATCCGTTCAGTAGTTTTGGCATGAAAGGATATCCTATCCATCATTAATTACAAACTTTCGCGTTTATGATATTGGTAGGATTACGTTAATTGTTAAGTAAAGTCAAAAATAAAAATTGTTGAGTTTTAGTTTGTCAAGACTGGGTTAAGCTAAAATGTAATAACACATTTTGTTCAAAACACTAAAACGTGAGCATGGACTTATGTTTTTGGACATCCCTAGTCTAGTCTCATTGGCAAGGCCCTCACGAAAGTTATGCAAACAACTCTGTAAGAATTAAGTAGCTATAGAACGTTGAGACAACGAAAATACAAGCTTTTGCATCCTCTTGAAATTCATTCATTACGCGACGACTGTGGACGGGGGTTTTTAAACCGTATTGTATTCATTTTCTTATTTTTTACAAAAAAGATAAATTTTAAATTAAAGGCCAAAATATGGCCAAATCTTAAATTACGCTAATATTCACAAATACTAGTCTTTGCTAGTCTTCAGTAAAAGTAATAGAATGGGTTGTGTTTTTATTTGTTTTTCTCAATAACCAACACGTTTCCAGTCCAAATAAATGTCTTGAAAATCTCGCGTGAGATTAGGGGGGAGGGTGTTCGAAAAATTCTCAAAAATGCCTCACTTAACTAATGGACGCCCCCTAATATATGTACAATTTAAGCCTAAGGATACTTGATACTTACATTCGTCCAAAACTTACTACTAATTTAGTTTTGCTTATTCAGCCGAACTCCGCTATACTTATACATAATTACATTTCATGCCAATCAATTCAAATGACATTAGGGGAGGCCTATGTCCAGCAGTGGAATAATATAGGCGGATGATGATGATGATGATTGTATTTCCTTATCCTTACGGATGTATGAATATTTCCTCTTTTTTCACGCAAAAATTACTGAATGGGGCTGAAATTCAATAGACGTGGCCCTGGAATAACACAAGTTAGTTTTCATCCCATACATGGGATAGAAAAAGCCTTCCCGTTGTCTGTGTGTCCCTAAGTATATGCTAAGTGCTAGTACAAACTTAGCGGCTGCCCGCAATGCGGCTGGACGAACGGCTAACCGGTAGCTCAAAATTGTATGTAACCGTATCATCTGTACGCATTAAATTGCGGCTGCCGTCTAACCGCTCCGGTCGCTCGCAGCGCTGCGGCCCCTCGGGCGGGCAGCCGGACGGTCGCTCTACGCACTACGCGTTTTCACTGCGGTTGCCAGTTTACCGATAAATACCGACAGCCTCTTCGACGTCCATCTTGAAAATGGTCGAGTCGACCGCTCGAGTGCAGCGCGGTTGCTGTATGCACTATCCGGCTGGCCGCACTGCGGCTGGCCGTTCGGTTGCCCGCAAATGCAACCGCAACCCGCGGTCAGCCGGACGGCCAGCCGCATTGCGGGCAGCCGCTAAGTGCGTACTAGCCCTTAGATCTTTAAAACTCCACAACCGATTTTGGTGCGTTTTTTTATGATTATATAATAATATTGTGATTCAAGAAAGAAAGTAATACAGGTTTATATGAAGGTATGATGCAAACGTACGAAGCTGGGGCGGGTCGCTAGTATAACATTCATATTTATCTGGAATAATCGTATCGGACATCCTAAAAAGACCAGGCACTTGCTTTAACGAGGGCCGGTATCAAAGCCCGACTCCAAGTGTATCTATTAATTTTGTATCAATGCAAGTCTCTTTCTTTCAAAATAAAATAGCTTTAAAGGCTTTTAAGAAAATCCGATGAATAATGCAGTAACTTTTTGTACCGTTCGGAAATGGAGCAAATCGTCCTCTTGATTTAATAGGTAATGATCAAGATCAAAGTCAATGATTTTAACCTGACAAAAATACTTTTGTAATTTTAATAATGATGTTTTTTGTACCATTCGGAAATGGAGCAAATCGTCCTCTTGATTTCATTGGTTAATTTAATTTGATTACTAATCACCAGGACCAAAGACAATGCAAAGCTTGATGATTCTTCAAACCTGTATAAAACCAGTTTTTTTAATAATGATGACAGTATTATTTAATCTAAATCTGAATACCTATATAAAAGAAAGTCGTGTTAGTTACACCATTTATAACTAGAGAACGGCTGGACCGAATTTCATTGGATTGGATTTGTCTTCGTCGGGAATAGGATAATACGTATAAAAATATGTTATTTGACAATAAACACACATACATACATTTATTGTCATTTCATTTCTCAAATATTTATTGTCATTATTAACAGCGAAAATTATAATCAAGGAATAGAAAAAATTACAACTAGTATAAACATTTATTGTCATTTGATTTCTCAAATGACAATTAATGTAAAAACACACTAAGAGGTAGGTACAAGCATCGATGCTATAGAATATTTAGCTACCTGTATATCTTCCATGCTAATTGATACGTCTTACCGTTAATGAAAAACCTTCAATCAAGTTTAGGCAGAACGAGAAGAGGGATCAGGGAATTGATAGGGAGCCAAAGGTCTACAAGGGCCAGGAGATATGACGACCAAACTATGGAGCGGGGTTATTTATTTATATATTTAAAATACACAAATATCATTTAAATATGATTACTACATCTAATATAAGCTAAAACCAGGTAATTATTCAGTTGCATGTTTTTTTTTAATAATATGATATTGATACGACTTTTTTTGCTTCATCATCATCATCATCATCAGCCTACATTAGTCCACAGGTGGACATAGGCCTCCCCTAATGAGCGCATGATACTTTTTTTGCTTCCATAACATTAAATAAATTACCATAAAAGATTGGTTGAGGATCCCAAGAGGCGAAAATATGCAGGTCTCGACAGAAACTACGAAATTGCTCCCGTTGGAGTCGAGACCCTACGTCCGTGCGATACATTTGATATATTTGAGCGTCTCGTCGATCTGACGCGCGTGACCCGAGCTGGTGAGTGACTTAGTAAGAAAGTGCATAAAAATCCGGTCAGTTGTTTTTGCGTGAAAGAGTAAAAGAAAGCGCTTCTATTTTGCTACCACTATCAACTGTCTAGGTCGTTCGTTAATCTTCCTGTGTTCGCACCCACAAAATGCCTACAGATCATACAAATAGCACGCATAGAAGATTTCCCCTCGGATTAGTTCGACCCTACGGATTGATTCCGAGTCAAAGGTTGTAGATTTATGTAGTCTTCAGAGTGAGGTTTATTGAGGGAACCGTGAAGGGAGATATTGCATTTAGGCTCCTGGCTTTCTTGTGAATGGAAAAGGTGAATATGATGATTTCGGAGCAATTTCAACAGAAACGAACCTCAATGAGACAAAGAAATCATAATACTTTATAAGTTAAAATGTCGGTAAAGTGGTTCTTATGTTTTAAGCTCAAAGTGCCAACAAAATTAACAAAGGTACAACAAGGGCGTAAAATATAAAATCTGGATAATGCACACAGCCTTATTTAGCTACAAACCAAGCACAGCTTCTGTTATGGGTAAGTAATAGATGACTGATATACTAGTCAGTCATAATACGATAAATTATGACTGACTAGCAGCGCCTCGCAGTTTCACCCGCGTAATTCCCGTTCCGTGTGTCATTCCAGACTAAAATATCTCTGTGGCAAATTTCATCCAGGTCCGTTCAATAGTTTATGCGTGAAAGAGTAACAAACATCCATCCATACTTACAAACTTTCGCGTTTATAATATTAGTAGGATATACTTAATACGACAGATATTTTTTATTTTACCCCGAACATACATGAAACCGCAAACACCTGCGTCGCAGGCGGACCTTTGCCCGCCGCGCCACATCGGTCGTCTATAATAGGTACTTATACAGTCTAAACACAGACTCTGACCAGTAGCGGTAATCGAACCCCCTACTTCGCGCCTCAGGTCTATAAGCCAAGCAGGCCATAAACTCAAGCGAACAGGGTCAAAAGTGCCCCACCCGGGAAGCAATAAGCCCGGTAATCCCGGGTTAATATTGATGGATGGCTTCATCCCTCAACGCACAATTCTGTCAAATAGCAGATGAGGTGATGTAACGGGAGTTAGATAATTGGGAAGTGGGTTAAGGATTGTTTTGTTTTGTTTAGTTTTTATTTATGATAAAGTCAATGCTTTTACTTTTTTTACTTAAACTTATTCAGAAAAACATTAGTAGGGCTTTACCGTTAGTACCACACAGTTGTAAAAAGACATCATTGTTTAATCGTCATCCTGACCTTAAAGGTATTAAAGGTTGCTCTGAATAAATGTCTTTTTTTTTTTGTTAATGTCTTTTCTTTTTATTTCTGTGAAAATGTTTTCTTTTTCTTGATAACAATACATGTTTAAATTTAGTTTAATTTAGTTTTTTCGCAACTATTAGCGTGCACCATACGACCTCGAAAAGGGATGCGCGATCAACGATTTTACGACATATCTACAGTTCATAAGTATCACTGTCACTAAATTTAGTTTGGCACACAAGCGTCCATGCCAAACTATCTTTTAATGATAGTTAAGCATGAGTGTAATTCTTTCAGCCTAATAATAGCCTGTTTGATCCTATTTTTCTTTCACATAGACTTGCGAAAAATTTGATAATTAATTTTCTTTTAAAATTATCTGCCTACTTAAACGAAACTATGACGAAGCTGGTTACTAATCTCTTAATTTATCTTTTGAAAACCTTATAAAAGAGCTGTATTAGAACTAAACTAGGTGTTAATAGATGGTTTCGTGCTAGAGTGAGCACTGTAATACGGCCTTTCACGGGTTTGTTGAACCGTAGATCTTTATATTAAAAAATAAATATTGGACATTTCAAACAATGCAAAGCTTATGCTGAAAATATATGTAATTTCTGTTGTAAAACGAATTGTGAGTCTTTAAAACTACGTTTATAAGAAATTTAGACAGCGAGAAAATTCTTTTCACAAAATTTTCAGAAATTATACATAAGCTATGCATTACTGAGCCGAATAGAGATATTAAGCAATACTTTGGTTGGCCAATTAACACCAACATCGTTTTTACATGACATGTCGATTTTAAGCTGATTAAATTGGTCACAGAACCAATTTAATCAGCTGAAAACCACCATGAGAATGAGATTCATTCTCAATGATATCACCATCATTAAAGTCGGTTAAAAATAGCTCACTCTTACTTACAACCATCCAAACAGACCGTTCAACTTTTTGGAACATAGTTACCAAGTTGCGACACGGGTGGCTTACTAAGCGCCGTTTGACACTACAACTTTGACCAGTTATCTATATCTTTTATACGAGATATCATCACGGATAGATCTTGGCACGACATTTTACTAAACTTTTATAAAATATAATAATTTAAGGCGCAAACAGGAGGTAAACTAGCGCCATCACTTATTTTTTCATATAATTACGTTAAACAAAGGAATTTTCAAAATTAGCTCGTACAGTTTGCTAAACCTATCATAAGCTTTTTTTAACGCATCTGTATTAGTTTTATGTTGTCTACTTGCGACCTGCCCCGCCAGATAAAACTTCCTCTTGAATCACTTTATCTATTAAAAAAAACCGCATCAAAATCCGTTGCGTAGTTTTAAAGAATTAAGCATACATATGGAAAGAGAATTTGTTTTATACTACGTAGTGAGAAGAGATACTAAATTGCTCTTGGTGGCCACCAAACTCTGTTTTCGTATCTCTGCCTATAATAGATTAAATTAAACTTCTACAGATTCATAAAAAAAGCTTATGATAGGTATAACAAACTGTACGTATGATTTTTGGAAATTCCTTTATTTATTATATAGGTACAATAAAGAGAAACAAAACACAGTATCGCCAACTTTGCTGTGTATACTTCAAAATACCCCTAGAATTAAGTATCAGGTGTCTACTTACATCGTAAACAGAATTATGGCAAGTGTGAGTACGCCACCCCATGAAGCGTGAGGGGAAAAGTCAATTATCAAATGGGAAATTCAATTAAATTAAAATGTTTGTCACAATAGGTAGTTTTGGAGGGAAGCGCCCTAAGTTTGATTTAGGGGAGGATTGGTGGAAGTTTTATGGAATACCCTTAGGAATCGTGTCCTTAGCAATGTGGATATTATACTTTACTCATCATTATTTATAAGTACTTTTTTTTTCATTTCAAAATTCTTTATTAAAACTTCAGGTATTACAGTATGAACTTAAGCTAGTGTACATTTTGATCCTAACTCTACAAACAATGTTATTTTTTTTATCGTTTAGCAAGCATTTAACTTGTACATAAAAACTTATTGCAATGATGATTTAAACTAAATAAAAGGCAAACTCTATGCACGGCAACTATGTTATCAAGGTTTGTAGTTAAGGATACGTAAGCTTTAGAGTAAGCATTTACGTTTTATAAACATGTTGATAATTAATAGAATAGAAAATAAATAACTAATTCATTTCGGGTAGATTGGTAAAGAAGCGACAAGAACTTACATTGTTGTAGCGATCATGAAGTAAGTAAGTACTTACGAGCGAACTTATTCTATCCGTCTCGTAAAAGCACGCAAGTTTTAGTACGGTTTCATCAAACTAAAATGGACAAACATACAGAGAACACAACACAATACTACGACTATGAATGAATGTTTTTAACTTTTTCGCGCCGGAATTACTGAACGGATCGGGATGAAATTGTTTAATTATGACTTACGTAACTTTTTAACCTATAGTTTCTTTGGGATTCAATATATCAATATATCCTTGTATTCTTTAAATTTTTCAATTATTCTACATTGGTGTCAATTCTCTTGTTTTAGACCTAGCTAAAATTAGCTAATTTTAAGATTTAGAAACGTCAAATCCACGAATGCTATTCTGTGTTTTAAAAATTAGACTGACAGATTTAAATTTGTGTTAAGTATATGTATAATGGAGGAAAAAAATTCGTTTAATATTTATTTTAGATTAATAATTATTAGTATGTACTGTTTATTTCCCAAATAAAAAATATAACTAACCTTTTTACGCTCTATGCTCGATCAAAGTACTCTAAACGTCATGTAACCCTAAACGAATGCAATCGATTATAGCTGAAAAAGGCTATTGGCTGAATGGTGCATGTATGTCGGCAATAAAAGTGAAGAACCAACAATGTAACGTAGTGCTTTTATTCTTTTGAGCCATACAATTTATTAACAATTAAATATAAATACATTCAAACTAGTATTTACAACTGAAATAATTTAGCTAACTGAAGACTATAGCAAGCAATCTAGAGGTAACTCAACTGATCCATATCAAAACCAGTCGTCGCGTCCCCAAGACACTGGCTGCATTGCCCCGCTGTATGGCAATGCTGATGCGCTACGCCTATAAAATTTATATTCCTTTCTATCGGGTTCAAAATCTTCATTAATCAGACAATACCCACTCTCATACAGGAAGTTAAACATAAAATACTCGAAACTATTGAAAAAATCAACAATTCAACATTTACATAAATCATAACACGCACACTAAAGCACAAGTTTTAATGACATAGACTACAGGGTGTGATAGAACTAAGCTATTCTTTGTTCAAGAATCCGTGATATTACATTTCAACGAAAGCATTTACGGCTATGCCTCTGGTTTCTATGTGGTTATCTTATAAGTTTACTTGATTTCTTCGAGATCTAAAAGGCTAAAACAATTTAAAGAAATGCGGTGCCTACTTATCAAATTTTTTGTTAGGGTTTTTATGTTGTTCTTATCTACACTAAGAAGACTTTCGCCTCCGCTTTTAGCAAGTTAAAAGCTCGCTTTTGACGAGTCGTGTTTTTTTATAATTTGAAATTAATTAAGTTTTTTTTTTGTAACCAGACATTGTTAACCGCGTATACTTAAATACTTATAGTTTCTAGATTTTAATGTTATTATTTACTTTTGACGACAGCCTGCCGAGAATGTCATGGCAGTAGTAATGGTTCACCCTGTCTAATACAGCCAGGAACCGGTTGGAGCCTGCGGGTCGTCTGATGGGCATAAGGTATACGACACAGAGATAAGCTGATGTATCGGCGGGTTACAATAGAACCTAACTAACCTACCATGAAAGATATAGAACTATCCTTTAATGGCCCAGTAAGAGTTATATTTGTACCAATTTTTTATGCTTGTTTTGAAAAAACAAAAAACGTATTTCAAACTCACTTTTTTCTTAGTTGAACTTAGTTGTTTAATATTATTCTCTGGGTTTTTTTTCTGGGATCGTCTGGGAGCAGTATGGTATCAGTACAATACAAATACATACTTTATTGTACATGAATAAAGAAAAACAGAACAATAAAATCAATCTTGGGTCTTGTTGACGTTGTTTGTGTTGTCCAGCATTATTTATTTATTATTAATTTTATGCAAAAGCAAAATTATAATCAAATTCGGCCATCGGTTTATAACAATTTCTGTACAATAAAGAATTAAGAACTCTACTAGCTGTGCATATCCCAAAATTATTACCGTGTAGTAATTAATAAATTAACTCGTGAGAGATACATACGCTCATAGATTTAAAACTCGCTCTGCTCATGGCTTACACACGCTCATAAAGACTTTAAAACTCGCTCCGCTCATGGCTATAGCCACACCGCTACCAAGTCAGTGACACCGACGGCGGCGCCCGCGCATCCTAGAACTATTACAGAATGAACACATAAATATCACCTGACTTTGATTTGTTTGATGAAAACTGAGGAATGTACGATTGTATGGAAAATGGGATTGCCAACTTCATTTTGTATGAAAAGGTTAATAAGTCTTATGCATTTCAAAGATACTCAATCTTTGCACATTAAATAATTGTATTGAACTTTAAAGGACACAGGACCATTCAGACCCGCAAATAACGTGGGCTGAAATAATCGAATATTACATTCTTTGTTTAAAATAGCATTAATATTATATAAATCTCTTTATAAATCGGCACCGTTTCCAACGAATCGTCAGAATGGCGATCAATGCGGCTCAACGAGCGAAGGTCCGCCTGGGACGCAAAATGGATGGATTATTGTGTATAGATAGTTTTGTAGTTTTTTATATTTGCCAGAATTATTTGTAGAAATAGCCTTAATACGTTTGCAAAGAAAAGTAGCGTGCTAAGCCGAGTGGGGGTACTAGGGTATAATAAAATTAACATCTATATGCTATGTAGTAACAATGACACACAATTCACACAATCTCTGCTTTGGAGATAAATACTGTGTGGATAGTAAAGGTATTTCCTTTATCTAATTTGGTTACGGGCGTTACGGCGCGTCCGGCTCGAATGAATATGCGTTAAAAATCAACCGAACAACAGTAATTTTACCTTTATAACAGGAAGGGATGGATATAATCACTCAAAGCTATGGTAAACCATCCAAATACCATAATAGCCGGTTCCCATGACGGACAGAAGCCTTATCGCAATAAAGCTTAGTAGCTAATACTCTATAATCCCTCTATCATATAATCCCCTAATTTTGATACACCCTATACATTAGGATTGGGTGCATAATACTTAAGAGGGCGCTCTAGCAGCTCTAGTCCATTTTTTAATCAATGATTCAGTCCTAGATCTTAAAACAAAAGTGAAAAGCCTTGAATTACATTAAATTTAACACAGTTGGAAAAAAGACAAAAAAATCATAAAAGTAGACTGTATCAAACATAATTTGGTAGAAATCTTAGGAATCTTGCGGTCTATTGAAATAACTTGTTTTGATTCGTAGGTTATTCCGTAGGTTATCCCTAATTGTTTGATTCCTCGAAGCTAATTTTAACATGTAAGTAACTTTTTTATATTTTTGATATTTACATTTTTAGAAATTGCCTACAGTGTGGAGTAAAAAAGATAAAACAAAACAAAGAAATAAAAAAATAAAACTAGTATATAGAATTGAAATCATAAATATTATGTATTTTCTAAGAATTTTTTAAGCTCCCATTCCGGATTACATATTATCTGATTCCATTATGTAGATACCTATCTACTGGCACTAAAGCCAGCCTAGGTGCCATTAGCTACAGAACATCACACAGTACCCTAATCGAGGAACCCTACTCTGCAAACCATTAAAATGTGCTTAACTTTTATCGGTCAATAAGGGCTGAACAATACAAGAAGCGATCGATCAGCATTTGTTATTTTTTTCATTTGTTATTTACTAACATTTAATTTTCATAGATTTTCGCAACACGTGTTCGAATTTCGCATTGAAAAACAAATGAAAATCTAGAATTTTCGTCCATGGTGGCCAGACTCAACAAAGACTAGCCATGTTGTGCACATCTATTACAGTGCACAAATGTGTGCGCCTGTGTGAAGACAATAATAATAAGGCATTAACAATCCACGATTTGACGACATAAATTGTTTTCTATAGATTACAGTTTGTACTCCTAACTAAAATTCGTGTAAATTCCATTTTTGCTTTTTTCCATTGTGCTTAATGCGATCGATCGCCAAAAGATAAAATCGGACAATTTAAGTACTTCTATTATTTTTAACGTATGAAAACTTGTGCCAAAAAGGTCCAGAATACTGTGTAAAATTTGCCATCTGTGGCTGACCTCGGGCGGGACTTAGAGGTATAATGACGAAGTAAATTTTTGTCATCCTTAAAAAATTACCTTGGCAATACGATTAAACTGTTCATTAGGAGAACGGAGAAAGTTGATTTATAAAACTACATACATAAATTACATACAAATTAGGGGAATGATTATGATACTTGCTAACCCAATGCTTATCTTTTTAATTATGCATTCTACTTTATATTAAATGCTGACACACGTTCTTAAGTAGGGTCCGTCCCTAATCGGACAGTACGGGCTAATATCCCTAATGCGAGCGGTTTTGCAGCGTCATAATATTTAAAACAAGCCACTAAGGCTAGGGCTTTTGAAAATAGCACATGTAGTACCTATATTGCAAAAAAAAAATTACTCATCATCATCAGCCTATATTAGTCCACTGCTGGATATAGGCCTCCTCTAATGTACTGCGTAATGTGAGCGACTTCGTACTGGTGGAGCAGCCCTACAATGTGTGACCACGTCTTAGCTCCGTATGTCATTACGAGTAGGACGCACTGATCGAAAACTTTCGTTTTCAACCATCGATATGGATGACGAGAAGACTTGACGTAGTATCCCAAATGCTGCCCAGCCCAGCTGGATCCTTCTCTTGGCCTCCTTCTCAATATTGTTTTACCCAACTGCACAATCTGCCCAAGGTAGGTATGTATAATCGGAAACAATTTCGAGAAGGTAGCCTTCTACCACGACCTGTCCCGAATCAATGTGGTCATTGGTCATGACTTTGGTTTTATCCAAATTCATGCCAAGACCGATGCGTCGCGACGCGAGGCTGAGGCTAAGCTGTCCGGCATGTGGGTCAGCTCCTCTAGCGACTCCGCCATTAAGACAAGGTATGTCATCAGCGAATCGCAGGTGTGAGATGTAAATGCCCTTACCTTTCCAGTCCAGCGTCTTAAACTTATCTTTTAATGCGCTGATGGACAGTTTTGGACATATGACATCCCCCTGTCTCACTCCTAATGGAAAAATAAATAAATGACAAAACAAATTAATGGCAAAACAAATAAATGACAAACAAACTTCCAAAAGACGTTGTAAAATTATGATTAAAAAAAGGTTTCTTTCTTTAGTTCAATAGTATTAGAAAATTAAAGTGAAAATACATAAAGGCATGTAAAACTAAGGCAGCGACAGACCGCGTCCATAATTAATGCACATCAATACATTACGAGAGTGCTCTTTAGGACGTGGAAGAGAAGCTGCTTCGGCTGTGGGCTAGGGCATGAGCGGAAGCGATTTAATTATCTATTGCTTTTGCTCTCACTGTAGGTAAGGCCAGTTGGATAAAATGAAGAACTCAGATCTTGGTTTTGCTTATTGCAGTAACTATGTCTTGGAGTTGAACTAGGTAATTGAACTCTAGAATTCGTTTTGGGAACTCGTATGAAACGTTGTTTACGCCGGGTGGACGGAAATATCATTTGATCGGAACGAAACTATCTATTTACACTAAGGATTCTTAAGATTTTTCCGTTTCATAACCTAACACTAAGTCTCTTTTCTGGCAAAAGCCCAAGTCAAGGTCTATAACTAGTGTGCCTTGCGCGTATTACCTCATAGTCCAGTAGCCATAGACCGGTAACGTTACCTTTGTAACACTAAATTTGTTATTTATTCTGTCCCGCATATTTTTAACAAAAAAAGTGCGTATTTGCAGAGATGTGTTTGCACAACTGTCTTAGAAACGAAGTCTTTACTTATTCTAAATCGTCGCGGCAATAGAATTAAACATTATAGTTTAATTATCCGCTGCCGCTTACTACTTAGCCCTATCCCCATAATGCCCACGCGCGCCCGATAAATAATTCCCGCCATTACAGTACATCGTGCCGATAATTTATACAGTTCATAAGCTGTTACCCTAATACGGATGGTGACGGTGCGCCAGTGTTGCCAGCGCTCACAGGAATGCTATGAACCTATAACCATGTTTGGTTTAAATGGACATCCCATTAAAGATAGCAACATTTGCGCTGATCAGTATTCTGATTCATATCCTACTAATATTATAAACGCGAAAGTTTGTAAGTATGGATGGATGGATGTTTGTAACTCTTTCACAAAACACTGACTGAACGGATATGGAACAAATTTAATACAGAGGTAGATTATAGTCTGGAATAACACATATGATATATTTTATCCTGGGATTCCCATGGGACGGGAATTACCGCGGGTGAAACCGCGAGTCGCTGCTAGTCAGTACATAGCATAAAAAAGTCGCTTTCTCTGTCCCTATGTTCCTATGTCATGTCCCTATGTATGTAAAATCTTAAATGTTTAAATCTACGCAACGGATTTTGATGCGATTTTTTTTAATAGAGTGATTCAAGTGGAAGTTTTATACGTATAATAGAACCGTGCGAAGCCGGAGCGGGTCGCTAGTATTATATAGTTAAGCCTCAACTTAACAAGTTTTTGCTGAATATTTTCGCAACAGTGGTACTCATACCAGCAATTTGCATAGTAGTCCCACAGAAGTCCTCAATTTATTTTCATAATATTAGTAAGTAAAAATACAGATTCTGCGGCTGTCACAAACCTCAACTGCATTTCGGCATTCATCATCATCATCATCATCATCAGCCTATATTAGTCCACTGCTGGACATTTCGGCATTACACTTCATTTATTTTTTATACTAGGTTTCCGCCGACGGCTTTGCAAGAGTTTTTCTATGGAAACGTTTAAAGGATATTTCCATCCTGTGGGAACTTATTTATTGGATATAAAACGCCTAATTTATTCTAGATCTAGACTTATTCATAATTTGAGCCCGATCTTTAAGGCGAAGAAGTAACAAACGCCCATTCATAGGGTTGTCTTAGATCTTAGTGTAGATAGATAATACCTAGGTTTAGCTACAATTATTGTTACCTATTCCTATTAATTTGCCTACCTGTAATAAATCTTAAAGAACTAGATGAAAACTCAGTGTCTAGATAAACCTAACAAAGGCTGTGAGCCACTAACCAAGATGTCATGATGTTTTTACCAGAATAAATTATACCAAAGAGTCAAATTAAAGTGTTTTTTTCGTTTAGACTATACAGGACTCTTGGACACGTCGGAAAATTCAAATTCTATAAGTAAAACTAGAAATCGAAGATCACTTCCAAAAAAAGGTGATCATTTCGATTTCTATTCACTTGAATCTTTTTTAAGGTAAAGTAATGAAGTGAACAAGAAACTTACGTGTTATTCTATACTCATAATTTGATACTTGATTGATCTACATATTTATCGATGCATCCCAACTTTCACATTTATAATATCAGTATGATATTTTGTGTCCGCGTTGAAATATTGTAAATACGGAAAATATCACGATCCATCGGCCATGTTGACCGTAAAACAAGATTATTTTCGCGTTAATTAACATATCCACGGTTTAATTTTCATTTTGGACGATACCGCTTCTGTTATGGATGGGGAAAAGACGGATGGATTTCGAAAAGACGGAAGGGACTTGACGGAAGAAATGAATAAACAATGCTGTACAATCCACACAGCATCATCTAGCCCCAAGCTAAGCAGAGCTTGTGTTATGGGTACTAGATGACTGATATACTTAATACAATACAATACATAGATCGATATTCTTTATTATGCATAGAAAACACCCAGAACCCCGAAACAAATATTTGCGACAATTTACAGATCGTAGTAATATTTGGCGGGAAACAAACCCGCAACCTCCTGCCTCGCAGGCGTACCTTCGCTGCCGCACCACGTCGAACGTCTAATGGACTATTTATTAATTGTAACAATAACAAAACTACTAATTACAGCTATTATTTACAATTATGACGAACTCCTATAAAACTAAACCGTCGCCAGAAGGCAGAGTGCTCAGAATGCTGGCAGCATTGCCACGTTGAATGGCAATGCTCATTCGTTGACCGAAATAGACATAGTACCTACATAGATTACTCTTTTAAATAAATTTAAAAAAATCGTATTGTTATTCTTCATATTATTTGTCTTTTATTTTCTTCCTTCTCTATTATGTGTTTTAAAGGCCAAATAAGTGAATTTTCTTTCTTATTAACTGTTCATTTTTCAGTCCGGATAATTTAAGTTTAACCGGACAACACTATGTCCCAACAAATGCTGTGGATTCACAGATAATTAGCTCCGAAAATATTTATCGTGTCCAGAGCAGATTGATTTAATGTGATTTTGGTATATTTTTATCGAATTCTGGTGTCAAAATCATAACATCTACAAATGATTGTACGATCCGCAAAAATTTGTTTTAGGGTTCTTGGTGTTTTCTATCATTATGTAATGTATTGTATTAAGTATATCAGTCATCTAGTACCCACAGCACAAGCTCTGCTTAGATTGGGGCTAGATGATGCTTTTAGATTGTCAAGAATAATTATTATTTACTAGCGATCCGCCCAGCTTCGCACGGTTTTATTATAAGTATAAACCTTCCGATTGAATAACTCTATCTATTAAAAAAAACCGCTTCAAAAGCCGTTGCGAAGTTTTAAAGATTTAAGCATACAACGGGACATAGGGACAGAGAAAGCGACTTTGTTTTAAACTATGTAGTGTTTCTTAATTAAAATAAAATAAAACAACCTGTTTAACTATTATGAAATAGATATTTATTTAATAACTCACTACCTACTTTATTAATTATGAAATGTGAATTGAATTTTACTTTTGTTATTTTATTTAAAAAAAATATCATGCTGCTTTTCGTAAGCCTATGGAAGTAGAAAGTTTTAAATTAAATAAATATCGAAACGACATGCTCTGTCATTAAATGTCAAATAATGACACCTCATTTCCCTTCCAACAAAATGTATTCCACTCTCCCTTTTTTGCGCAAAATCAATAAAGTCCCTTCATAATTAGGGCCATTAAAGAAGTTGTCAAGGAGACTTCAACACTCGTAAAAACAGAGTATAAATTGGAGAAAAGAAATACGCAGAGTAACATAAATTTTCTTGTAAATCAAGCTTGAAATTGCTACAATAAATTTTGGCAATTACTTCGACAAGTATATCATACTGTTTGAGAGAATAGCTATAAAATGTTTCCCTGATTGTAATTTCAATAAAAAAACAATGTCAATAAATATACCTAAAGTTACAATCACGGAATAGAAAAAAATAAAAAAAGTAAAAAAATTGAATCAATTGAGCTAACTGCAAACGGTTGCAAACAGTCTAGAGGTAGCTCAATTGATCCATGTCAATACCAGTCGTCGCGTCCCCAAGACTCTGGCTGCATTATCAAGCTCTGTTTGTCTCTGCGGTCACGCATAGCTTCGACCAGACACTCAGATATTTTTATAAGACCCGGAGAGCCTCGGTACCACACGGCCCTAGGACCTCTTACTACGACCTACTTTTCGTCAAAAATTGCTTCGTATAAAATGTATCGTGGCTAAACCAAATCGGGGGGTAACGAACTGGGGGGAAACGGGATCGGGGGCTTACGAACCGAACCCGACTCCAAGAGGGTTCTGTCGAAATCTGCATATTTTCGGAATACAGCCTTGGGGCTGTGTGGACTGACCAACATATTTATTTTGTATTTATTTATTATACCTATACACTATCATTTAACTACAATCACCTATTCACTTGGTATATACAGTTAGATTACGAAAAGTTATCGAAACCTTGATAGACTTTAACTTTTAATCCGCTTACACGTATGTACATTAAAAATGAGACTAATTAAGTACTCCTTGAAAAAAGTAAAATTAAAAGTCAAAATCATTCGAAAGTAAAATACAGTTCGTTTGAAACAAAGATTCTGTAGCCTACGAGCAACATAACTTTAAATTGTGAACTTGTAACCTATCATCATCATCAACCTATATAAATCCACTGCT
Organism: Eupithecia centaureata; assembly: GCA_944547425.1. Classification (NCBI taxonomy): domain Eukaryota; kingdom Metazoa; phylum Arthropoda; class Insecta; order Lepidoptera; family Geometridae; genus Eupithecia; species Eupithecia centaureata. The sequence continues at coordinate 2,350,663 of OX155702.1, read as the reverse complement.
GGACATAGGCCTCCCCCAATGAGCGCCATAGCGCCCTGATTGTAACCTATCAATCGAACCTATTATTCTTGGCTCTTCCAATATGCAACAGAGGTCGCCAAACTCACGTCTCAATTTAACATGCAGGGGTGGAATAAATAATGATGATAATTATTATTATTACCTGCGATTGTATAGGGGTGCGTAATGAGCCGTGTTTGATGGTGAAATTATTATTATTTTACTTATGTTTAGTTTCACCCTTGTTGTTTACAATCAGGTTGCCTGGAAGAGATCGCTTTTAGCGATAAGGCCGCCCTTTATACTTAGTCTTAGTTTGTAGTTTGTATATATATTATTTTCTTTATTTGTGTGGTAGGTTTAAGTATAATAAAGAGTTTTCATTCATTCATTCATTCATTCAGTCTGTAAGTTAAGCTTGACTTATGAAGGTGACAGATGCATCGTAGTAACTGTTTTCAGAAAGTAAATAGTAGTAGTAACTTTACCAGATTTGAAACAAGACGTAATTACGTAGTCATACTAGAATATTTAGTCGCATCTTATGCACTTTTTGTTGTGTTTTTGTCCAGAACAGCATTTTCGTCCGTAAAACTCCGCGAGCAATGTTTACGCCCGTTACCATGGTAGCGATTGCTATACCAGTGACAAGGATGAATACTTGAACAGTGATTCGATAATCCAACACCCAGGAATAATTCTCTACCTATGCAATAGTGAAAGAATAAGCGAAATCAGTTTCACCATTGACAGCGAAATGAGGTAAAAAAAATTGAGAAACACCTTTTTTAGAAGTCTAAATTATTTATTTTCAAATCCTATATTAGCTTACACATTAAGAACCTTATTTGCCTTGTCAACTCATTACCTATATTTTATGTGCTAGATGTAACTACCCGTATTTGGGAGATCACGACAGGTAATACATTTATTTATTCTCTAATTTGTGTGTACCGTGTATCTTCTGTTGGTAGTTCTTAATAAATAAATAAGTCTGTTGAAAATAAACTAGACGCAAGAAGCTTTCGAAGTTTTTTGTGTCACTATTATATTCTCGAAATACCCTACTTTATTGTTTTCCTTTCAAGCCAAAGCGTAAACGCTCCATGGTAGCGTCAGAATAACACTATAATGGAACATTTTCCACAATAAAATTTAAAAAACAATTAAAAACAGAAGAGTTCCACAAACATCTGCCCAGGTGCAGTTATTGCTATGGTGCACACTTACCTTTTACCTTACGTAATGGTTATTCCTTGCCTCTACCCTTGTTTCTCTTTGTAGTCCAAGTTAAAAGTGGTTGCATTTTTTAACCGACGTTAAAAAAACGACGAGATTCTTTGGTCTGTCGTTTTTTTCGTCAATTTTGGATCAATTTCAATGATTATTTTATTATCGTATAGACTTATGTATATATGATTCCGGAATGTTCCTATTTTTATTTTTACAAAAACAATGTAAAATATTTAGGAATTTGAAGCCGGTTTTCAAGCTATTCAAAAAATAGAAGATATTGTTAATTCTATTTCTTTTTCTCACAATTTTTAGAACGTAAGTACCTATTTTGATGGTTCATTTTTATTCTTGCTTCACTTGAGAAGCAAGAATAAAAATGAACCATATTGAATGAGTCTTATATAAATTTGATCAATACCTGACCAGAAGTTTATGAGTTATCCTTATTATATGCTTATTTTATTAACTTCGAGAACATGGATGATGTTCTCATTTTTGATACACAGAATTGTTGATACACAGAACAGTTCTGTTCATAGTTTTTTAAATCATGCCAAGTTGTTCAGACAAAACAAATTCTAATTTCCCTTTGGATATTGCACGTATTGAGATGACGTATGGATCCAATACGTGATCACTGACCATAGATCCACCGTTTCTAATCCACAGGCCGAGCGACTCTGAGCTTATGTAGGTACATGGCCACTTACTTAAGCCTATAGTCGCTCAGCGAGCTATAAAGCGATAGCTATGCGCTTCTATTCTATTCATCTATTCGTGGTTAAGACGTAATAAGAAATTCCGAAGGATAACCAAAGTTTATATATTATATTAGTATGCTAAGACTCCTGGCTTCACTTACACCACCGTTGTCAAGAAGAGAGCCTTTGCAAATTATACTAATAGGGTACAATCGCGAACACTACCTTTATCAAACTCCAGTTATTTATCTGAGGCATGATATTTGCCTCAACAGAAAACCCAAAAGCCCCCTCTGGGGGGTTTTGTTCAGCTGTGGACGTTTGATGCTTATGGACATTGGATAAAGACGCGTTTGCTTAATAACTACAGCTGAATTCATGTTCGGTAATAAGAAACTCATTTCAAACTTAATTGTATAGATAAAAGTTAATAGAATATTTAACTCTTTTATCATACCAAGAAATAAAATAATACCGAGATGAGTTCTTCGAATGAGACAGTAGATATAAAGGGCTATAATAAGCGATCTCTTCCAAACTTGAGGACACTGGAAATGAAAGAACCTATAGACGATGATTGGTAGACTATATCTCATTAGATAAAGAAAAAAAGCAAACAAATATTCTCCCAACATCCCATAATTTCGACCAACATCAGTTAACAAAACATACGAGTTTTATAATAATTTTCAATTAAACCACAAGATTTTTTGTCAATTAGAGGTTGGCTAGAAACATGTTTACTTAAAAACCTGACCACAAGATATACTTAATTTTATTACTGTCTTAATCCTGAACACGAATACAAAAAAGTACCCACATATAAAAAGCAATTTGAACTTTTCTGCTTTCTACTGTTGGTCGCGACTGTACATTTGCGTGCGGAAAACCAGCAGAGCATGTCCGACTGTATTTCTAGAAATATCCGTTAATTAGTGCTATATTAGAGCTATTTTAGTACTACTTCGAACAAAGAACAAGATGGCGGGAATTTTAATATATCATTCCGGGAAAAATATAGCCTATGTGTTCCAGAATATAATCTATCTCTGTGCCAAATTTCATCCATATCCGTTCAGTAGTTTTTGCATGAGAGTGTAACAAACATCCATCCATACTTACAAACTCTCGCGTTTATAATATTAGTAGGATTTACCCCAGAACAGAGACCCGAGTCCGGTTGACGATAGTATCGAGACGACTCCTTTTTAGGATTCCGTACCCAAAGGGTAAAACAGTAGGTACCCTATTACTGAGACTCCACTGTGTGTCTGTTCGTACGTCTGTCACCAGGTTGTTTCTCATGAACTGTGATAGATAATCGATAGTTACACATATCATGTTACCTATATCTATCTGTTGCTGCTATAACAACAACTAAAAAAACAGAATAAAAAAATATTTAAGAAGGACATATATAATATCAGACATGATTTGTTTGCCGTTTTTATATTTTGTGCACGAGTCAGACTCGCAATTAGTCGGTTTTAATTTATGAAACCATTGTCATAGTAAAGCGATTGTTTAGCAGCATCTGACCCCTGGTCATCTGAGTAATCAATCAATAAAAAAAATACCTAAACATAAACTTATTATAAAAATAGGAAAATACGTGATTATTAAGGTATTACGGTCCTTTTTTAGAATTTGTGTTACACGACATTAATAAACATCAATAAAATTACCAGAATTTTTGTCAAAGACCCTCAAATAGCTTTACTCAGAAAATTATTGCTTACTCATTACATTTCCAAGTAAAAACCTCACGAACTTATTTCTTACTTCATAATATAATAAGAAGTTTGTATGTTTGTTGTAAACCAAGTATATAATATAGGATTGGATAGTTTGGATACACACACAGCATCATTTAGTCCCATGCTAAATGAATCTGTGCAGCTGAGTCGATGATGCATGCACCATGATATACTTAACTAAAATCATGGTAAACATCTGTTATAATTACTGGATTTATTGATTTACGTGGTAAATATCCCGTTTTACATGATTTTAGTGTTAATACCCATGATAGTTTAAAAGTTTTAGTAAAATACATAGTAGGTAGGTACATTGTTTGTTACCCAAGGGTTGAAAGTTACTTAGGTATTTAGTCCCACTCGGGCGCCAATAGTTCGAGGGACTGAATAAGTTACTTTTACCCGAGGTAAACACTGTGCTTTTCATTACGAATACGAAGAAATATAAATGAAAACATGGGTAAACAAATTAATCAAATTGCCGCAATTTTTTTTAAATATATTAGTCCATCTCATCATCATCATCATCATCATCAACCTATATTAGTCCACTGCTGGACATAGGCCTCCCCCAATGAGCGCCATTGCGCCCTGTCTTCAGCTTGACGCATCCAGCATCTGCCAGCAGTCTTTCGCAGATCGTCATCCCACCTGGCCGGAGGGCGTCCTACGCTACGTTTACCGAGTCGCGGTCTCCACTCAAGAACTCGTTTACCCCAACGGTTGTCGGTTCTTCGCGAGATATGGCCGGCCCATTGCCACTTCAGCTTGCTAATTCTTTGAGCTATGTCGATAACTTTGGTTCTCTGTCGGATGTATTCGTTACGAATTCTATCCTTCAGAGAGACTCCGAGCATAGCTCTTTCCATAGCTCGCTGCGCGACTTTGAACTGGTGGACCAGCCCTACCGTGAGTGTCCACGTCTCTGCTCCGTAGGTCATTACGGGTAGGACGCACTGATTGAAAACTTTCGTTTTCAAACATTGCGGTATGGATGAAGAGAAGACTTGACGTAGTTTCCCAAATGCTGCCCAGCCTAGCTGGATCCTCCTCTTGGCCTCCTTCTCAAAATTGTTTTTACCTAGCTGTACAATCTGCCCAAGGTAAGTATACTCGGAAACAATTTCAAGAAGGTGACCATCAACGACTATCGGTCCCGGAACAATGTGGCCATTGATCATGACTTTGGTTTTATCCAAATTCATGCCAAGACCGATACATCGCGAGGCTGAAGCTAGGCCGTCCAGCATGTGGGTCAGCTCCTCTAGCGACTCCGCCATTACGACTATGTCATCAGCGAATCGAAGGTGTGAGATGTAATCGCCGTTTATGTTAATGCCCTTACCTTTCCAGTCCAGCGTCTTAAACATATCTTCCAATGCGCTCGTGAACAGTTTCGGGGATATGACATCCCCCTGTCTCACTCCTCTGCGCAATTGGATAGGTTTAGACTGCTGGTCCTGTACTTGGACACTCATAGTGGCAGCTTCATAGAGACACCTCAGCACTTCGATGTAACGATAGTCTACTTGGCATCGCTGTAAGGATTCCAGAACAGCCCAGGTTTCAACGGAGTCAAAGGCTTTCTCATAGTCCACAAAAGCGAGACAAAGGGGCTGATTATACTCTTCGGACTTCTGTATAATCTGCCTCACTGTGTGTATGTGGTCTATGGTGCCATATCCTCCGCGGAACCCGGCCTGTTCTGGTGGCTGAAACTCGTCAAGTCTCCTGGCGAGACGATTCGTGATCACTCGTGAGAACAGCTTATAGATGTGGCTCAGGAGTGTGATGGGTCTGTAATTTTTAAGGAGAGTTTTATCACCCTTCTTAAAAAAGAGCACCACCAAACTCCTGCTCCACATCTTAGGAGTTCTCCCACTGTGAAGGACGGTATTGAAGAGGTTTTGTAGCTCCTGTATAACGGAGGCTCCTCCTGTATTAGTCCATCTAGGACAGGCGAAAGCCAGAAATCCATACTGCCTTGTCTTTCGCATTTGTTGAATCAGCCAATTGTCGCTAAATTCCTCGCTTCTTCCTTCTAGTAAACAAAAAATTTTGGTGAAGAGAAAATCAATAGACATTTTATTTCATATATTATTTTGATGAATTTATTTTTTATTTAATATCAAAACGACTAATTAAAGCTAGTACTATTTACATTTATAGCGTTATTTATAGTAGGTTTAACAATTTACTTGTATTCATGCCTTATTTGAAAGCCTAAGAAGTTAACTTATATGCATTCTGAGGTCTTTGAAAACGATCACGATATTCTTAAAAAGAGGTCCTAAAACTGAGTGAAGCTGAGAGCAGAAGCTAGTGTTTATTTAGCCTTCGTCAACATAATAAAAGTAAGCCTAGAGATGTAAAGTTATTGCTCTCAGAGGTTTTTTAAAATACCTAAACTTAAGATATAAGATACATTTATTTCTTAGATTCTTACATGTTAGGTACAATTATAAGAATACATATCAAATAAAATTATTTAGCTTTAGTTACACTATGATAATCATATTTCACAAATAGAAAAACCCGTTAGCTTCCTACACTTAAAATGGTCACGATATTCATCTATGGAGCTCCCTGTGTGAAGCTGCCAGCAGAAGCTAGTGTAGCTATATTTTTATTTAGCCTTCGTCAACATTTATTCTGCCCTCGTTCGCCGACACACGAAGGCTTTCACGGTTTTTTGCAAAAAACGATTCGGATTTAGCGGATTTCTTGAATGACCGACGGTTTGGGAGTGCCTAGATGAGTAGTTTATTTTACGCTCTGCAATATTTATGAAAAAATGTTACTGGATATTGTTGGGTAAGTTTTACAGAATCCAAGTGAGCTGTTCCACCAGATCAAAGTCGCTCAGCGAGCTATGGAAAGAGCAGAGTGAGGAGTCTCTCTGAAGGATAGGATTCGTTATGATAAGGTACATCCGACAGAGAACCAAAGTTATCGACATAGCTCATAGAATTAGCAAGCTGAAGTGGGCCGGCTATATCTCGCGACAACCGTTGAGGTAAACGTGATCTTGAGTGGACACCGCGACCTGGTAAACGTAGTGTAGGACGCCCTCCGGCCAAGTGGGGTGACGATCTGCGAAAGTTGCTGGCAGATTCTGAATGCGGCATGCTGAAGACAGTGCTCTATGGAGCTCATTAGGGGAGGCCTATGTCCAGCTGTGGACTAATATAGGCTGATGATGATGAAGTAATGACTTGGATTCTGTAAAACTTACGAAAGGCGTTCAATATTATCCTAATGGTTATGTCATGTATGTATGCTACAGTCTCGAATGACATAAAATTAAATAAATGTATTTTTTGTCGTAAAATAAATTTTCTATTCTTGAAGACTGTTTGGCGAGGCGGGCATTGAACCCGCTCTGATAACTCTTATATTGTCAATTATTAGTATTAAGTACCTATATCAGTCATCTAGTACCCATAACACAAGCTCTGCTTAGCTTGGGGCTAGATGATGCTGTGTGGACTGTCCGGAATTATTTATTACACGCCCCGGCTTCGCACGGTTTTATTATACATATAAACCTCCCCCTTGAATCACTCTATCTATTAAAAAACCGCATCAAAATCCATTGCGTCGTTTTAAAGATTTAAGTGGTCAAAGGGACAGAGAAATAGGGACAGAAAAAGCGACTTTGTTTTATACTAAGTAGTGATTATTAGTACATTATGGCAACCCCCACCTTATTCGGAGGAGGGACGTTCATCTAGATTTATTCATTTTAGTAAGGTATAAGAATTTAAGAATAAAGCTTATTAAGGAGCTTTACGAAAGATCTTTAATTTCTGGTTATTTATCAAAAAGACTGTCAAAACAAGAATTTCTTAAAAAACCACCCTTATTTTGTTGTTCCAAAAAGTGCACGAAACGTCAAGGGTGTGTTTCTAGTAATAATTCACTTGGGATCTAGGGGATTTAATTAACGATTATAACTCGAAAACTTGGGGGTTGTAATGTTTTCTCCGGGGTGATTTATGTAGAGGGTGCCTTTTTATTTACAAGGAATATTTAAATTAGGATGTTTTCGTGACATTTCAGCAGTTTTTGGTATGTTCAAGTTATTAGAACGGCGAAAGTTTGTATGTGTATTTTTGCAAGCTTATTTACAGTTACACTACAATGTGTAAATTTTAGTGAATATCTTTATTAACAACGTAAATTACAAGCAAGGAATAGAAAAAATACATCTAGTATTTACAATTGAAACCATTGAGCTAACTGCAGACGGTTGCAAACAGTCTAAAGGTAGTTCAATTGATACAAGTCAATACCAGTCGGAAGCGTCCCCAAGACACTGGCTGAATTACCACTATTATAAATTTTAGTGAAACTACCTAGTCTTTAAGTCCTGTAGTTATAGATAAAAAAAAAGATTCTCTCTTATAATATGTATAATTTATATTTCGTTGTACTCGTATTAGACACACTTATGTACCATATGTATTTTATTTTTATTTTTATTTTTATTTTATTTATTTGGGGTAACAAACAACAACACTCTTAGCTTAATTAAATGTAAAGTTATTCTAATAAGTAATCCTATAAGTGCAGTCAGCACCGTTACCCTCATACAAAGCTATAAAAATTAAAACAGGGCAAAGATGATTTGACCGCGTTCAAGTAGGTATATAATATTATGTTATAAAAGTAAGTATGTAGGTACCAAAATTACCATACAAAAGTATTATATACCTACCTATGCACATTATAATTTATATAAGGTTAGAAACTAAGCAGATACTTTATTACATTATCGGATCAAAAGAATCAGACATAATAGCCTGATTTATTGATTTCTTGAAAGAGAATGGTGAGGAAGCGAAAATATCAATGTTTGCGAAGTTATTATTAAACAATTTAGCTAATCTACGTAGTGGTGCGCGCTCACCAGCATTTGTTTTACAGTTTGTGAGTGCAAATACATATTGTTTACGAGTCTCTCGTGCAGCATAAGAACGGTAAGGAATATGAATGCTAATCTGGTTAACGAGGTGGTTACAATCAAACTTATTATGACAGATATTGTATAGGAGAAGTTGATCGAGAAACAGTCTTCTTACTTTAAGTGTAGATAATGAAAACTTACTCAATAGTGACTCATAGGATGACTTGGAACGATAGCAACGATAGTATGTAGAACGTAGAAACTTGCGCTGAACTGATTCTATTTGTTCGTGATACTTATTGTAAAGTGGGTTCCACACTGATGTAGCGTATTCTAATTGAGATTTAACTAATGAGTTATAAAGTAAGATATATGATTGATGTCTCTTGAATGGAACACAAGTACGCATAACAAGTCCATACATTTGAAAGGCTTTGTTGACTATATGGTTGATATGAAGATCGAAATGTAGTTTATCATCCATTAGAATGCCCAAATCCCTAATCATAGAAACCTTCTCTAATTGAGTGTTGCATAGTGAGTAAGAAAAATTTATTTTGTTTGTTTTTTTAGTAAATGTGATAGATTTACACTTACCTAAACTAAGATACAGTTTGTTAGCCATGCAATAGTTAGTGAGACGGTTGAGATCATTTTGTAGTTTAATACAGTCATCAATAGAGGAGATTTCACGATAGACCTTAAGATCATCAGCATAAAGGAGAAACTGAGTATGCTTGAAGCAGCTATCGATGTCATTAACAAAAAGAACAAAAAGCAGTGGTCCGATTATGGATCCCTGTGCAACGCCAGAAGTGACTTTAATTATGTCTGAAGTATACCCATTGATAGCTACTCGCTGCGTCCTGTTTCTAATATATGAAGAAAACCATCGAAGTAAGTTTCCTCGAATGCCGTTAAAAGCCAGCTTCTGTAAGAGTATTGAGTGGTCTACTTTATCGAAGGCCTTACAAAAATCTGTATAAATTGAGTCTACTTGTACTCTATTATCCATAGATTGAAATATATAGTTGGTGTATAGAATAAGATTACTAATAGTAGAACGCTTTTTTACAAATCCATGTTGTTCTTTAATAATTATTTTGTGTAAACTAGGATAAATATTGTTGTGAACTAGACGTTCCAAAACCTTCGATAAAGTAGACAGTAATGATATTGGGCGATAGTTTGTTACGTCATTCTTGGCCCCACTTTTATGAATAGGTGTAATATTGGCTGTTTTCCATAAGGCAGGAACTTTACCTTCTCGAAGACTTCTGTTATACAATATATGTAGTGGGAAAACAAGAGCATCAGCAGTATGTTTAACAAAAATAGGGGGGATGCCATCGGGTCCAGGCCCTTTGGTTACGTCGAGAGATTTTAGTTCTTTAAGTATCATATTTTTGGATATATTTATATCAAAAAGAGTGAAGTCACATTTATCATTTATTGGTGTCGATTCTAAGTCTAAGATGCTATCATTGTTACTACTTTCATACACAGATCCAAAGAATTTAGAGAAAAGTTCACATATTTGTTCAGGCGTGTCTGATAAAACATCATTAAATTTCATGGAGGATGGAATACCTGATTTTTTATTTTTACTTTTAACGAAATCCCAAAATGCCTTAACATCAGTCTTCAGGCGGTCTTCAATAGATTTTATATAATTGTCAAAACATTTCTTACTAAGTTTTTTAAATCTACAACGAAACATAGAGAATTGTTCGTAGTGAAAAGGGGTCTTATATTTTTTCCACTGTAACCAGGCTTTCTCTTTATTTTTGAAAATATGAATCAGTGGTCGATTGAACCATGAAGGATATTTATTAGTTTTGACTGGCCGTAATGGAATATAAGATTTTATGATCTCATAAATCTTTTCATAAAAAATTCCTACTGACTCTTCCAGTGGCAAGTGAGCTAAAATATCATACCAGTCAATGGCCATAATTTTATCATTAATCGCAGAATATTTACCGTCTATAAAACAATACTTTGGAGTAGAAGCCTTGTTCATTACTTTGTAAGTAAAATTAAAAGTAGACAATACACAAAAAGGGGGGTGGAAAGCATCTATAGATACCAGGGGGTTTGACGGTGGTTTGCATATGCAAGACTCGGCATTGGATATAAACAGGTCTAAGACTCTGTCCATACTATTTTTAATATAATTAAATTGTTTACTTTTTATTGACCTCAAATAATCTAATAAGTATTTTTGCAAAAAGAAATTATTATCTCTAGGTTGGGTTGATGATAAATTGGAATCGTCACAGTTCAGCCAATCAATACCTGGTATGTTGAAATCCCCTGCTAGGTAAAAAAGCTCCACCTGATCATCACACAAATAACAACGCAATGCGTCTAAAAACGAAGAATAGGTAGCTAGATTTTGGTTTGGAGGTATGTATAAACCGCACACTAAGTAGTACTTACCTTGAGTAAAAAACTTGAGTAACACATAATCAACTAGGGGCGGAACAATGTCTTCGCTATTATTACGATCAGCAGCGAGGAACACTCGCTCAGCACGTAGGCCGCTGCGCACCGCCACCAGCACGCCGCCGCCGTCGCGCCGCCCGCTCGCCTCCCTATTCCGGTCACACCTATATACCACATAGCGGGAATCCATGATTTCACAGTCCAAAATGCTAGGTATAAGCCATGTTTCAGATAGAATAATCACGTCATAGGACTCCGCCAAGATATTTGTAAACAATGTATTCAACTTCGTTCTAAGTCCCCTACAATTCTGATAATAAATCATAACCTCGTCATCCATTGTTAAATACAAAATAGTAAATAGTTTTACTTTGCGCAAATCTTAATAGTAGCATCAGTTGAGGAAAAATATATGTATCATAAAATAAATTTGTTTGAAGACTGTTTCTCGTAACATACATATTAAATTTGTCAAGTTGCGAAATAAGACCTAAAATACTTGTTAATAAGTAATTTGTTCTGCATCTGCTAATCAGTAATATTAAATTAAAAACATAAATGTTAACTAAAGTTGTAAAAGTTCGGGTAGGCATAAAAATGTTGTCAGTTAAAAATGAGAGACTTACGCGTAAACACATAGAGTAATGACTGCAACAGAGAATGCACTGTGCACACTGTCCTATGAAAGTTACATAATAGTAAACATGCTTTTTGCCATTTACGAAACGTTGAATGTCACTATTAGGCATTAAACATAGTTTTAAATACCTTACCACAAAAATCACGCATATGTCACTATCACTTATTTTGAGAGTTGATCTTCGACAAGTCTGCTTCGGTGCGAATTGCGAAAACCGGGGAGGTTTCGTCACGCCTGACCAGGATGGTGCCATGTTTGACCCAGACGAATCGAAAGTTGTGCTGCTTCGCTGCTTCTCGCGCCAATCTGTACAGGTGCTTGTTTTTTAGCGTCAGATGCTCATTCACATAGACCTTGTGTGACGGACCAGCTATGCCGAGCTGCTGAGAAGTCAGGCCCCTGTTCACACGAACTCCAACGATGAAACTATCACGCAAGAGGCGACTGGAAAACTTCACAATGATGTTTTTCGGGCGTTGAGTAGCAGTGGATGCTTGAGGCACGCGGTGAATCGAGATCACGTCTTGTTTGGTGATAGGCTGCTTGATAATAGCCGCTATATCTTCCAAGATGATTGTGAGGTTCTCGTTACGCTTCTCTGGCAGGTTACTGATCTCGATGTTACATTGACGTGCTTGTTGCTCCATCATGTCTAATCTAGCCTCCAGGCTGGAGATACGTGCAGAATTTTCAGTGATGACCTTAGCTTCAGTTTCTAGGGAAATCACACGACGAGAAACATCGTCAGTTTTGGACTTGAGCTCCTCAAGGTTAGAGTTCATGAAATTAACTGAGGTCTTTAAGTCATTGAACTCGTGGACGAGGTTAGAAAAATTTACATCCTGCTTGGCAAACCAAGTGTCCATGGAGGAGACGATGCATTGCAGCTCCGTACGGATGTCTTGTCCTTCCGATTTCGTTCCTTTACGCTGCGTGACGAAGTCTTGTGGAGGTGACTCCTTTTCTATTAAAGAGTCGTCGACACTCATCTCACCGGTGGCTTCCCCATGAACAGAAACGTCATCGTCGAGGCTTTTGTTAAATGTACTGTTGCAGCGTACTTCTTCCATAATTGTAGATGTTGATGTCTCTGAGTTTGACTAATCTACGCAAACTCGCAATGGTAAATAACACAGTCGTGACTCGTGACGTCGTCGCTGACGGCGCTTGGAATGTTCGAGTGCGGGGATGTGAGGTGGGGGGCTTGTGCACTTGCAGCGAGCGTGAGGTGTGCGAACGCGACCGCTTTGCCCAGGGCGCGGGGACGGAATGAATGACTTTGTATATGTAGATACTATTCGACGATCCTATCCATACCAGGTTGTCTGGCAGAGATCGCTCTTAAGCGATAAGACCTCTAATTGTAGCTTACATAATATTTTTATCTGTACTTTGTTGGTGTTATTTTATAACTATCTTCTTTTGACTCAGCCGCCCATGGCCAGAAATTCAGCAAGGAAAACATTAAACACGTCAAATCGGTAAATAAATAAATAAATCACGATAGACAAGCATTCCGACCGAGGCGGCGGGAAAAAGAGTGCGCATTGCGAAAGAAATTCCAAACTTACAAGTCCGGGGGAATCATTAAAGTTGGTCAAATTATTCTGGCAGTCTCAATGTAGCCTAGCTTAGAGAATACAGCTGTTTCATTTATTATTCAAGTAATTTTAATACTAGTTGTGCCCCGCGGCTTCAGACGCGTGTAAATAGATTAAAAGTAGGCTATATTTTATTGCAGGCCTAGCTAGATCGAATACAAGATTGATCTGTAAGTTGTAGATATTGTGGTAGCTAATTAGGTAAAGTATTATTTTCTTATTCTATATTTCAAAACGAAAATTACAATTAAGGATCAGCATTGCCATACAGCGTGGTAATACAGCCAGTGTATTGGGGACGCTTCCGACTGGTATTGACACGGTTCAATTGAGCCTTTAGACTGTTTCCACCGTCTGCATTTAGCTCAATGGTTTCAATTGTATATACTTGTTGTTATTTTTTATGTTTAAATGGATCTAGTGCAACTACTACCACCGTATATACTGTTTTATAATATCCAGTCCATTCCAAGGTTGCCTGGAAAAGATCGCTTTAGTCTTAGTCGAAATAAAAAAAATGTAGAATACCAAATACACAAACGTCATTTTAGCCATCTTGATAGTATGGCGCTATTGAGACCTTTGTTTTGAAATCAGTGGAATAATTCGGCCCCTGACCGTATAGTCCGGTCATTTTAGACATAAAAATAGTGATCAAATAAAGAAAATTCCGACACAGCCAAATCTTCGTAGAGAGGAATAAAGTGTCAAAAGTCCCCATCAGTCCCATGTGAGCTTAGGGACTTATTCGGGGCCCAAGGTCAAAATTTTAGGTTGGGAAATAGTGGGTCTTACAGAAAAAATCATATGGACCATTTTTATGGAGAATTTTAAGATCTACAACTTTGCTCTGAGGTACTTTTTCGATAAAACTTACCGTTTTCGAGAAAAATCCAAAAAACCTAAAATTTTGACCTTGGGCCCCGAATAAGTCCCTAAGCTCACATGGGACTGATGGGGACTTTTGACACTTTATTCCTTGTGGTAAACCTAAGGTCTCTACGAAGTTTTGGCTCTGTCGGAATTTTCTTTATTTCAATTGTCTAAAATGACCGGACTAGTAGTTTTTGAGTTATCCCTAAAAATGCGTATATTTAGATTGATTCTCAATTGTTTCTATAGAATTTACTGCCAAATTATATATCACCTATATGAACTAGGTACTTCGAAGAAATACAAAATCACAATAAACTGAAAAAAACAAACAATTTCCAGAAGTGAGCAGCCTTACCGCTGTATCTCTTCAAGATCTACACTTACCCAGCCGCCTGCTTGCGACAGGAAGCTCATTAAAAAAGTTCAGATCCTCTGACCCCGCAGACAACCCTAGACAACCAGGAATTTACCTGAAAAGAGATTATTCAATTAAATCGAGGAGCAATTTGGTCAGGACTTAGTTTTTTAAGTAGAAAAGTTTGAGGTTTGGGAAAAGTTTTAGAAAAATACAGGCGGCGATTTTATGCTTAACTGAAGCCGATTTTAGGCTTAGCACGCGCTGTTTCTATGGAAACGTTTCTAGGCTATTTGTATCCCATGGGAACTCTTTTATGGGATGAAAAAGCCTATGTGTTATTCCCGGTCTAGATATAGTAAGTCTCAATTCAAACCCCGATACGTTCAGTAGTTTTCACGTGTAAGTGTAAAAAACATCCTTACAAACTATCGCGTTTAGAATATTCGTAAGGAAGTAACTACCTACCACGTTTTGTATGGCAAATTAGTTATTTGTACTGTAGGTACCAAAGAGTTCGCATTCTAGAAGCCATAAATAAAAGATCTCATTCAACCTCTTTTTTATTTTGGAAAATAAAGGTTTTGTTTAAAAAGCCAATTCAAAAATCGAAACGCGCGATAGAGCGTTCTATGTTCGAAAATTAACTTTTTAAAGATAAACCTGAAGTATTCACTTCTGATATCGTATTGTAATTACAGGATATTATTCCGGCTCTCAATATAGGCTAGTGGGCTCAGCCAAGCCAAAGCTATTCGATTGTGACCAGTTTGGGGCCAACGTTACTGAAGCGGTGGTCCCGAAAATTTATTGCCCTGATATTGTGCCAATTAGCCCCCGTTTAGCTAACCGATAGGTTCGCGTATTGCCAGCGGATATTGCTGCTTGAAATCATAAGATCTGTCCCAATTTTTCTCATATCCCATCATCATCATCAACTATATCAAATCCTTACGACCCTACAGCATTCTTGGACACGTCAGAAAGTTCATATTAGACCAGATACATTTTATTATTAACTAGCGACCAGCCCCGGCTTTGCACGGTTGTATTATAAGTATATAATACTTCCTCGTGAATCCCTCTATCTATTAAAAAATACCGCATCAAAATCCGTTGCGTAGTTTTAAAGATGTAAGCATTCAAAGGGACATAAGGACATAGGGACATAGGGACAGAAAAAGCGAATTTGTTTTATACAATGTAGTGATAATCTTTTTACAAAAAATAGTTTTGACAATTTGTTTGAAATTCTTAACTATTAGGTATGCTTGAAACTCACTTATATCAAATAACTTTTATTTAGGTAAATCAAATAGATTATTAGAAATTTATAATATCATAAAGGAGAAATCTCATTTCTATAAACAAACAGAGCCAGGACTATTAAATATAGCTGCCATTGTTTTCGTTTGGTTCATTGACTTGACTCTCGTATTAAATGTCAAATAATGGTGAAATATCACGTTTTTACGGGGGAATCTCGCCCTACCTTTTGAGGGTGTGTTTGCAGCTATTTTTATGTTATTTTGTCCATTATTTTGTACCTAAATTTTGTTATTTTTTGTATGACTATCGCCCGTGTTAACACAAGTAAAAGGTTCTGTCACAAAAAAACTATCGTCGATCAACTTTGTGTGGAGCACCATTATGTTGAAATCTATTAACAATTAATTACCTATATATACTTAACAGTAAAACAGTGAAACAAATTATGTACCTATTTGTAGCTTATTAAATTTGACTTTTGTCTTAGTGCTTTTTTTGTAATCATAAAGAAATAAAGTGATTTACTGAATTTTTTACTTCGCTGCTTACACTTGTATTATATGTATTTGAAGAAATTTATTTAAATAGTTTGAAACTGTTTGTGTGCGAACTAATAAACAAATTTTCTTTCGTTTTTTCTTTTTCTTCATCATTTCGCATAAATAAATGCTGGACAATCCTTATTTTGTGGGTTCTAGTGGGATAGTGACTGATATTTACTTAATGTCACACACAAAAAGTTTTCCCAAATAACTAACAGTGTCCTACCGCCGAGCCTACTAAATCTCTTTCCTAATTGTAAAAATATACGTTATTGAACCCACTTCTTATTAACAAAGAGCCGAAACCCTTGCTACCAGCAATCATTTTATCAGATCCAATTAAAACAATTCGACACACTAATTTCCATCAGCAATGATAAACCTCATTCGATCATGAAGGCGTTTCTCTGTCTGTTCTTATGGTTGATTGACTATGGTGTCCTTTCAATGGGGAACTTAGGGCAGAATAGCGGAGGGCCAATCGTGGTCACGTTGATTGGTCGGAACAAACGGACCAAGGAGATATTACCTCAAGTAAGTATAGAATTTCATCGTTTGTAGCATGTCAATTTGTTCAATTTGCTTATATTATTGTGTTATTCAGCTAATAATCGATATCGACTTCATTTTTAACAGTTATGCCTAAAACAATACCGAATACATTCTGACTATAGTCGCCACTAGTAATCGATTTCAAGTTAGACAATAAGGCAGCTGAATAAAACATAAGCAACAGAAGCCTTATTTTCTAACTCAAGTGATAATCTAGATCGATTCATTTTTGACATTTGAAACCTTGCCTGGACGTGGTACAATCGCCACTGGTTGACATATGAATTTAACTGATAATTTTTACTGATATGTTAGAAGTTTTTATCATTAGACTTTTCTCTGGCTTTCTGTGGTAAATCTTTCATAATGATTAGGTTAAATACATGATATGGTTCTACGTTCGTAAATAAACAGGTAAAGAGTTTTTGGAATAATCGTATGTTACCCTTCACAAACGTTTTCACAGTCATTTTTTCTGTGTCTGCAGAAACAGTAAGTTTATAAACACTTTTCTTTTTCAGGGTAATGTTATAAAACCTACTTTGGTAAAATGGACAGACAAGTATGGAAGCAAAAACTCTTTGACAGGTAACAAGCTAGATAGCCAATATGACACAGAGAGAGGTGCAAAGCAGGGTCAATCAGAAAGATCAACACATGACGATGATATTGTAAGTAACATCGGAGATCCGAGAAAACCAGGGAGCATATTCTTTAACCCTCACTGGGCAAATCTGGAGAATAACCCGCTCTACCAAGAAACGAATGGTTTCATCACCCATTCTGATTTCAAAAACTTTAACGAGAATTTTGGTTTCAACAAAAATCCTGCACAAAACGGTATTTATTCAGGAAGCAAAGGTAACCAACATAGTAACATTGTCCAAATTGGCAAAGGGTTCAAACCAAAACCTTTGAAATATCAATATCTTGGTAATAAAGGCTCAAACAACTATGCTGGCCAGAACCGTTTATCGGGTAGCAAACCAACTCCTTTTCAGATTGGCAAAAGTTTTTATTCACTATCGAAAGCTACTTTGAATTCTACACATCCGCGATGGAATAAGAAAGTTCCATTTAAGCTACGGACTTCCCATTATAACAGCATTCACCGTTCCCAAAGTACAACTCAAAATCCCGGCAGAAGCGGTATTTTTTCGGTTAACATAAGAAATAAAAAGTCAAATATTTCCCAAATAGAGAAAAATGCCCAGGTGGATAAAAAAAAGATTCCTATCAAGAGAACATACCATAACAATATCAAGAGAACACAACATAACAATAACCGTATCCACAGTTATCGACACGATAATCCAAATCATCTCAGAAACCGAATATATTCGAAACGCGCAGGTCCAATCGAGAAATCACCAGGAACCCGCAGTTTTGAAGTAGGTAATGGTAACGACGCAGACAAACCAAGCGAGATAAAACCTCTGGTCCACCCTGACCAACACAGTAGTACTAATATAAACGATCGTGATATAAAAGAAAATAATAAAGAAGGATCCCCTTCTGTTCAGACTTCGGTTTGGAACCCGAGTAGTCCCAATGGAGAGAATCTTGTCCCAGTCCGTCATACTTTAAATCGCATTGACCTCGGGGCTTACGGTATGGACACAAATCACCGATTAGACGAAAACAATTTAAATGCTAACACGATTAATGACCCTAAGGGTTACTCATGGAACCAAAGAGGTCTTGAAAACACTAGTAACCTCATTAATTCAGCTCGTCATAGTATGAATCCTATAATATTAGTGAATTTGAAATTGCTTCATTCAGACTATTTTAACACAGGTCAGCCAGGCGGTAGAACTACGAATCATCCGATAATAAAAAGCAATGTAAACTCTGATACTCAGAATCTGGATGTTGAAAGATATATCAACTACCCTGATATCACTGCGATGAAAAATATCCATCCTAAGGATCTCCTCCATTATTTTAGAACTAGAGTTCTGGATGAACTTGCTACTTATAATCTTCCTACAAGTGTAGAAAGGGTACCGATTGCCACGAATGCTAGGATACCGCTTTTTGACAGGAATGAAGCTTCAAAGTGCGATTCTCCATAAGGTGATGCTCAAAGGTCTGCTCAAAGCCTGTTTCTATTTTATTTTGAAGATGTTGATGTTGAGAAAGTGACATATAAGTTTCATTTTGGTGGTATTCTGTGGGAATTTCATTTTCGTCAATGTATTTTCTTAATTGTAGTAATGGAAGTGTGTTAAATTGCCATTAAAGAACTAGAAATAATATAATTATTTAAATTGAATAGCAGATGTTTCTATTGTACGAGTAGGTATTGTGGAACGCCCTACGGCCAGGTGGGATAACGATCTGCGAAAGACACAGGCAGTCGCAGGATGCCCGGGTTTTGTGATAAAGGGTATTCCGATTACTCAGTGTGTATTTGTGAATCCAACATGTACATAGTACATGCTATTGGATTTAATTGATGTTCCAAGCCTCAAGAAAATACTTTTCGTAGTATGTAGTATAGTAGTATGGCGTTCCAAGAGTTTCCTTCAATAAAGACAGAGAGAGTATAATTTGTTGCATTCTGTTAGTACGAGTTTCAACTTTGACGAAAAGCGGCAGTTAACTCAAAATTGACACGTTCTCAACAACTTTTTTACTTTGGAGTTTTGCTAAGTCATACTAAGCGTAGGAGGTGGTTTTATCCTGCAAATGACGATAATGATTCCGTAAAAACAAGGTTCGAATTATTTGCAATAACCGTTTCGAATCTCGGAATTCCATCGTATTATTTCGCCAACTTCAGTCGTAGGTTAAAGTCATAAAAGGAAATGCGAAATCCATCAAACAACAACCATAAAATGCAACCGCTTTCATAAACACACATAGTAGAGTGATTTGAACAGTAACGCAAAACCACGCTTAGGATGTCTTTCAACGGTCTCAGGTGAGTTTAATAAAAGTGAAAATAAGTTATCGTTACAATGCAGTGCTGCATAACAGCAAACATGGGGGCGGATGGCCTCAGTTAAGGGGAGTTTTGGACTTTAGATAGAAAAAAATTCTTTATTGTACACTTAGAAATTATTTCCAAAACATAAAACAAATTACAGAGAATGGAACAATTAACTAACTATTAAATAGCAATCTGTCAGCGGATTTACACGCGTTGTTAAAATAGAAACGTTTCAAGGCTATCTCTATATCATAGGAACTGCTTTATGTGATAAAAAGTAGCCTTTGTGTTATTTCAGGGCTATATCTTTTATAAATTTCAGCCCTATCCGTTCAGTATTTTTCATGAAAAAGGACAAAAAATCCATACATTCATAAATCTACATCTATACAAACTTTCGCAACTAGCTATAATATTTGTAAAAATTTACTTCGTCGAGCTTGTATTTCCATTTCGTAAAACACTGGTTGTTATCTACATTGTCTATTTTGTAGTCGCACTACCTATAAACTCTAAACCATGCACTTTGCAGTTTAGTGTTAGACTACAGTTATTTATATCGTTATCCGATGTATTTATTCCTTTGATATTTTTCCGATATTTCTATTTTAACATGGCAAAGATGCGTGGGCAATAAAATTGTTGGTTTTGAAAATCAAATAGATATCTTTATAACTTTAATAGTTGTAGTTTCCCACATCACTACATAGTACATTATAAAACAAAGTCGCTTTCTCTATCACTATGTCCCTTTGAATGCTTAAATATTTAAAACTACGCCTCGGATTTTGATGCGGTTTTTTTTAATAGATAGAGTGATTCAAGAGGAAGGTATACGTATAATAAAACCGTGCGAAGCCGGGGCGGGTTGCTAGTATAGAATATAGTTAAGGCGTACTATTTCCACACCTTCATTTTAAGGTATATAATATCAGCAAGCGTTCTCGCAAAACACCCTCAAAGGATCTGCAGATCGTAGAAACATTTATCCCGATGCAGGAATCGAACCCGCAACCTCCTACATCGCAAGCGAATCTTCGCCCACCGCGCCACAGTGATTTTCAGTGATCTGCTCACAAAAAAGTTATATCCATGTTGTTGTTTGAATAATTATATAGATAGACTAGCGACCCGCCCCGACTTCGCACGGTTTTATACGTAGAAATCTTCCTCTTGAATCACTCTATCTATTAAAAAAAACCGCATCAAAATCTGTTGCGTAGTTTTAAAGATTTAAGCATTCAAAGGGACATAAGGATATAGGGACAGAAAAAGCGACTTTGTTTTATACTATGTAGTGATATTTTTTATTATACATAGAAAACACACCCAGAACCCCTTACGCATCAACTTTTACTTTTTTACATTTACCTTTTTAACCTTTAATCACCTCCCACTCGGCCGTAGTACCAAATTATTTTGCGCCACCTTGTTATATCCCCTTATATCTTTGAATGGGTTCACTAAGCAAGAAATCCTTTCTTTACCACGCGAACATTGTGTTTGTATCATAACATAACAACATCCAAGGTTTCCTATTGTGAAGTCCCGAGTCCCGGCCGGCCAGAGTTGTGACGATTCCGGCCTTTTAGAGCACTTTTATTATTGACCGGATAAAATGTCGCATGTCATAGGTCAAAATGTCATATGTCGCGAAATATATATTTACTTTAATCTATTTTTATTGATTAACAAAATTTACAGACCTATTATTAAGCATTAACTTAATCTCACAAATAGCCAATAAACACATTTTAATTTTATAAATAAAAAATATATTAATTAATAAATGTATGATAAACACCAAAACTGTCGGTATTACATTTAATATTAGTACATACAATGTATTTATGTTGCATTTGAAAATGAATTTCCAACGGTAATACTCGTATGTCATATTACCGTTGGAAACACATTTTCAAATGCAACATAACACTGGCACTTTATTGGATCCCGCTACTTTCCGTATCGCAACATGTATTCGGTTGGGTGCAAGGTGTTGTGCGCCTCATCAATGCCAGTGCGGTACTGCAGTCGAACAGCTTGGTCATCACGGATTATCGTGTACTAGGGCCGCTGGTCGGATATGTCGTCATGCCAGCCTTAATGACATCATCCGGCGGGCCTTTGTCAGCGCTAACGTACCAGCTATTCTCGAACCAAATGGTCTGTTCCGTGACGATGGCAAGAGGCCCGACGGTATGACACTAGTCCCATGGGAGTTGGGGAGGCCCATTGTGTGGGACGCTACATGCGTCGACACACTTGCACCTTCCCATCTTTCAAGGACATCCACTAGGGCTGGTGCGGCAGCAGATCTGGCCGAGGATCTCAAGAGGCGCAAATATGCAGGTCTCGACAGAACCTACGCATTTGCTCCCCTTGGATTCGAGACCCTAGGTCCGTGGGGTACCGAGGCTCTCCGGGTTTTTAAAAAAATATCTGAGCGTCTGGTCGATGCGACGCGTGACCCGAGAGCTGGTGAATATCTGGCTCAGCGCATCAGCATTGCCATACAGCGTGGTAATGCAGCCAGTGTCTTGGGGACGCTTCCGACTGGTATTGACATGGATCAATTGAGCTACCTTTAGACTGTTTGCAACCGTCTGCAGTTAGCTCAATGGTTTCAATTGTAAATACTAGTTGTAATTTTTCTATTCCTTTGCTTGTAATTTTCGTTGTTAATAAAGATGATATAATGCAACTATGGAAGTGGCCTACTTAATCGGAAAACAAAAAATAAGTTTCTTATTGCTTTACATACAAAACGTACTCTTATGTCTCTTACATAAGCTACCGTTTACGCAAATCTATCTATTTTACAAAATATAGTGTATTTGGTTTCCACAATTAGTTGTCATTTCACTATAATATATTTACAATCAAAAACGAAAATTACAATCAAGGAATAGAAAAAAATTAAACTTGTATATATAATTGAAACCATTGAGCTAACTAACAAGTAAGATTAAGATTGAGTAGTAAGATTTTAGACGAATGTAAGTACCTCGACAAACCTCCTTAGGTTTAAATGGTACATATATTAATTTAAAATGTATCTTGTTTGTATTAAATAAATAATAAAAAAAAAAAACTGGAGACGGTTGAAACAGTCTAAAGGTAGCTTAATTGATCCATGTCAATCGGAAGCGTCCCCAAGACACTGGCTACATTACCTACTACGCTGTATGGCAATGCTGATGCTCTGAGCCAGATACTCATTAGATTAGTTCACTTACCGATCGCTGTCCGGCTATTATATTCATTCTACTTTTACACTACATTCGGCCATCCTTACCACAACTGGTTTCTCACTCACAGAGAAGGAAACATAATCCCTTTTGTACCAAGTTTTAATGATATTATTACGTACATCTGATTCAGATACATGTTGTCCATTGTGTTGCCACGGAGTAGGTTTGATGTTGAAGATAACTTATGTTACTGGTTTCACAAAATTTACTCGTATAGTTTTTGAGCTTTGAAAAGGTTTTTTACTATGATTTAGATAGATGATGTAGGTATGAAAAAGTAGGAAGGTTCTCTTGCTGTTAAATTTCTTCTTTCTAAAGTTTCACTTTTGCGTTTTTAGCCATCAGATGGTTGGGGTTTTCGGAACTGAAAATAACTATAAACGAGTGACTTAACTTTTGTTTGCAACCGTCTGAAGTTGGCTCAATGGTTTCAATTATTTATACTAGGTTTAATTTTTTCTATCCCTTGATTGTAATTTTCATTTTTACCTTTTAAGTTTTGCTGAAAGGTGATGAATGTGAACAAGAATTATCGTTTACTAGCGACCCGCCCCGGCTTCGCATGGTTAGATCTCCATTATATTATAGATACACCTAAGTACCTATGCGTTACTGCCCGGTTCTACGCAAGCATTTTTTATTACCTATATAAAAAGCTTTTATATCCATTCCAGATCTAAACCTATAAGTCTACTAAATATAAATTCAATCCATTCAGTATTTTTTGTTCGGCCAAACATTTTCACAACGGCTCTTTTACCATTATAGTATCCTGCCAGGATGGCATTTTATATTCAGGCCTCTTTAAAAGACTAAAATAAAACTGTAAATATTAAAATAGAGTTAAACTCATAACGTTATGCTTCGTATCGAAGCGTATTGATCGTTCGCTAGTGATACTGAATATTTTACAACATTGCCTATTGTATACTGCTGGACATTTTAAATAAAAATGTAGTTGATTTAGAACGTGAACGAAATAACTAATAGCAGGTAGTATTTACAATAAAATTATTATAACGAACTCCAAAAATCTAAGCAGCCACCACAGCGATCACCAATCTGTCGACAAAACATGGTGATTATTGCTAAACATCAGGGGAGGCCTATGTCCAGCGGTGGACTAATTTAGGCTGATGATGATGATCCCTTGTTTGGTTAGTGCACGTTTTTTGAAGATATAGGTGCTGATAAAGCACTACAAAGCGAATGCACATCATCTAAACATTTGCTGTAAACCCGATATGGGAAGAATCAAATAACAAACAAGTTTTTGTCTACGGCTTAGTTGACATACACCGCATCATCACAAAAAATAGCAGCTGGTCGAATTAGGTTCACGCTATTTTCTGTTGTATTCTAGTTTTGAATTAAGTTTAATTTTAAAAGTTCGTTAATTATACGAAAAATGTTTGCAGTATATTTTCAGTGTAATTAAAAGTCCTAGAAAGTAAACAAACATTTGACATTTTGACACAAAAATGTTGTAAACGTTTTACTTGGTGGTAAATGTAAAGTACCAATTTTAAATTACCTGGTAATAATTTAAAAGTCTTAAGAAGCCTACATTTAATGTTCTCTAGCATAACAACCTGTAATGGATTTATGTAATTTTATTGCTGGATTACATTTAATTACATGTTTATTCTCTTACAAAATCTTCGGGTCACGTTTAAAACCGGGTAACGTGTTAAGTTATTTTGTCCCGCAGTGTACCAGTTTTATGAGGCACTACAAAACACATCGATAGCAGTTTCAATGACGATGCGCACTCTCATAATAGATAACTGCGATTTTCTGACTTTGAGAGTAAATATATGTTGATATTATGATATCATCATCGAATTATTTGTAACTAGCTGCGCCCCGCGGCTTCGTCCGCATGGAAATTTATTTGTCAAATTTCAGTATTTTTTAACCCCGTTAGAGGTTAAAATTTCCAAATTCTAATATCCTATGTGTTATTCTAGGTCCTAACTAAACTATCTACATACCAGATTTCATTTAAATAACTTAAGTAGTTACGGAGATTACTTATAACAAACATTCACACAGATTTTCCCATTTATTAGGTATGTAAGATTTTATCTTTTTTTTAATGTGATCATGTTTTTTGATTACTTAAATGTGTCAATTTTCTTTTATTTGATTTGTTTTGTGTTTCTAATATTTTCAGATTCTACAGCAGAAAGCATACAAAGCTGAAAGCAAAAGCTAGTATACTAAAACAACAGTAGCAATTTAATGCACAGACAAAAGTTAATTATTAATTCAGCACTTCGCCATTTTGTCACTCATAAGCACTTTTGAAGACAGAACCCAGAATTTATGCAAAAATATACCTTAGGCACTGACAGTGGAGTCTATTGTCGTAATTAATGGTAATTCTATGGATTTAAAATGGCGTCTGGTACAGTTGGGGGAAGAGTTTCGAT
The DNA here is from genome assembly GCA_944547425.1 of Eupithecia centaureata. Classification (NCBI taxonomy): domain Eukaryota; kingdom Metazoa; phylum Arthropoda; class Insecta; order Lepidoptera; family Geometridae; genus Eupithecia; species Eupithecia centaureata. The sequence goes on along the minus strand of OX155702.1, from coordinate 2,325,150 downwards.
TGCTTCGCTACATTATTCAAGATTGAATTTGAATTTGTAGTTATTTTAGGTTTTTTTTTTCAACGACACCTGAAGGTAATTCAACTTCTTTTGTGTATTAATTGTAAATAATGTGGTGTCAAATAAGTCGGCCAAGCGCGTGTCAGACTTGGGTTCCAAGATCGTCCGTACGACATAATGAAAAAATAGACTCGCAACGCAACGTTTTATTTCTATTTAAGTAATTTAAATTAATTTAGGAAAACTTCCTAGAGGAAACATGTCATTTTAACATTATTTTAGCGAATAACTTATTCTCATTGTAAGTGAACTTTTTATAGTTTTTATGAGAAATAAAGCTTCTTTAACCTCAAAAATCTCGTCCAATAAAAGAGGCGATTTTAGATACGGGATTTTTATTATTCTTAGAAGAGAGTATCGAGAGTTAACGAGACATTTTTGTATTGGATTTTCATACGATAGAAGCACTGTAAGCACTGTGCATCTTTTAGAAAAAGACGTCAAAATCAAAATAAAAAAACGTCTCGATACTATCCTCAACATAACTGATCCCTCAGTCAGTCAATTTAGATTTATCACTCATAGGTACTTATTTTTCCAATCATTGGCTTCATTATGATTATACGGAAAATTATAAAAAGAAATATGACCCAATGAGCGATGAAACTATTACATAATATGTAATAGTTGCGATGAAACTATTACATAATATGTAATAGTTTCATCGTTCATTGGGTCATATTTCTTTTATATGTAGATACAATAATACTTTATTTCTTTGACTTAATCTAATATATTTCAGTGGCATGGGACCCTCTTTTAAATAATATTATACCTGTACACAGGTTCTCGCTCTGCAGCGCGGCTATTTTACATATTTATAAATATATATCACAGTTTAAGAATATATTTGAATCTGGAAGAAATCTCTCTTAGCAATGAGGCAGCCCATTGAAACTGTTTTGTATTAGTCTTTACTGTTCTGTTTTTCTTTACTGTGGTGTTTATTAAAGAGTATTTGTATTGAATCGAGCAGCTGTAATAAAAAGAAAGACAGTTGTCACCCTCTATGTACGGAACCCTAAAAGTGACCGACGGATCAATTTCCGTGCCGGGCTATTTAGTTAATGTCTTACTCGGGGTCGCGTGGCACTAACAAAGTGGTCCTCAAATTGAATAGAACCCCAAAGGTTGTTATCACGCCATCTTGTATGTCTACTGATAACGCACTTTTTCTATTAATGACATTTCCCCCAATTTCGTATTGTATTTTACAGTGCAACACAATTCTGAGATATGTGTGTTTTTTATAAGCATTAGGAAATAAATATTGTACGATTGTCGGTTTCGATTTTCAATCAACGTCGAAACAGTTCAGAATGTTCTCAATTCGACTGCATTTTATTATTTTTCTTCTTTCTTCTCCCCTACCTTATCCCACGCTAAGTGTGGTCGGCACAACATGTATTTTTCTTATTCCATTCCATTCTCCTCTATTATCCTCCATCTCCGTATTCACACTTTTCTTAACCATGTCCTCTTTCACACAATCCATCCATCTTTTCTTAGGTCTTCCTCTCCCTTTATACTCTACATTCAAATCTATCACTCTTTTTTTGTTCATAAACTTGTACTAAGCAGGTATGCATTTTATTTCTCTCAGGATTGAACTTTTTATGTAGCACTATAGCACCCCTAGTCACTTCCCGTTGATACAATCGCATTCAACCCCTGCCAGTTGAGGTCGATGATTGTTGGCTTAGCGATGACGATCGCGATACAATTCGCTGATAGCAATACGAATGATGGATTTTATTGGTTTCTGTGTTTGATGTTTTCATTATTCATTCGCGGTATTTGCTCATTCGAATTAAGATTATATTTGACACTCAGTCAGACCAAGTAAACATTAGCTTGCAAACTACATCAGGCATTGAGTGCAAAAAATTCTTTGTATTTCAGGAACGGTATTTAGAACATTACAATAAAAATTTTACATGTAAAAGCGTTTTAAAAAAAATCCTCAAAAAAAGGCATGACACCAATTAGTTTCCTGATTTCCCAATAAATTAACTTTTTAGCCAGATTTCGAAGTGTTAGTAGATTTTTTTAATGTAGGGAACATCATAAAACTAAAAATAGTAGATTTTTTTTAATTATAACTACTTACATATGCACAAATTCATGAATTGCAAAAAAGGGCTAATTGTCCACTTTAAAATCCTGACTGAATGGTCTCAGCCTCACTTTCAATTTAAAAGGTGTGTTCGTCTTACTTTAGCATGTATTGAGGGAAAGCTTTGAAAAAAATATGTTTGTCTTTTATAAATTTTAGCTTATTTCTGCAACTGCTAGACTTTATTGACAGGAAAAATCATAAATATCGGTTCAATGAGAAAAAGTTTTGGCAAACTTAACAAAAAGAAAAAAAATACAACGAGTTGTGAAATGCCTTTTTTAAGTCACTTGAAAAGCGGCAAAATCACACAAATACAGTGCCTATTCTAAAGTATAATAAACTACTAATAATAAAAATATAAATCATATGCGCATTGATGACAGAGCATTAGACTCAATATTAATACTTATGTAAATTATTATAATACTCGTAGGAGTTGAATATTAATAAGTTTGGATTAAAGTTATTATATTTTGACGTTTATCGAAAGCTTGAACGTTTTAAATATTTTTTTGATCAATTTCAACAGTATAGAGTTATATTACAGTTGGAATTCTTATTAATAGAATGTTCAAAAACGATTTATGAAATTGCAGAAGAGATTTGAGAAATAATTCCAACGGAATGGTTTTTATTAGAAAACTTCTAATCGCAACATCACACGCGTTTTAATAAAGCTTTCGGCATGAATTTTGGTCTCTATTTGCTTGTAAAGCAAAAGTAATTTTTGATGAAACCTTCGCTACTCATAATTTGATATTTTTTACAAAAACTAACAACCAACTTTAAAGTTTACGCATTATTAAAGACTAGCAGCGCCCCGCGGTTTCACCCGCGGTAACTCCTGTTCCCGTGGGAATTCCGGAATAAAATATAGCCTATGTGTTATTCCAGACTATAATCTATCTCTGTGCCAAATTTCATCCATATCCATCAAGAAGTTTTTGCATGAAAGAGTTCACATGGGAACGGGAATTACGCGGGTAAAATCGCGAGACGCTGCTAGTAGGTACCCAATATATGTACTTTACTGTCTATGTTCGCGGAGTACCAAGGCTCTCCGGGTTTAAAAATAAATCAGAGCGTATGGTCGTAGCAACGCGTGCTCTAGCTGGTGAGTATCTCAGCGCATCAGCATTGCCATACAGCGTGGTAATGCAGCCAGTGTCTTGGGGACGCGACGACTGGTATTGATATGGATCAGTTGAACTACCTTAGACTGTTTGCAGTTAGCTCAATGGTTTCAATTGTATATACTAGTTTTAATTTGTTCTATTATTTCATTGAAATTTTCCTTGTTTATAAAGGTTTTGTTAAGGTATTTTTTACTTGATTGGAAAGTAGGTATTAATTTACTGTCTTCTATCTAGTTATAATTAAAAATTTAACCCCTATAGAAAATGGACATATAATTTAATCATTATTGGTGCTAATAATTTAATTATAATATAGTTCAAAGAAGGTGATAACAATGGTTATTAATTAAAAAGCGTACTAGGGGGATTCTTATCTAAGGCGATTTTGATTATTCATTGAAAATAATGTGATAAAATTAATTGCTTTTTTAATATTATTAGAAAGGACTTTTGAAGACTGAATTGATAATGAAATTAATGGATGATGCATATATTTCTTAGAGATCAATTTCTTTTCTTTTAATTTTTTCAATTAATTTTAAATATTTGAGTCTAAATTGTGAAGAAAAACCTTATTGTCGGTCTCGGTATAGTATGAGTCATTACAAACATTACAAATAAATACCAAAAAAAACTCATTTAAAATTCCAAGGAAAAATTTAAATTAGATTTTTAAGAAATAATTTAACCTTTCTGAAACATCAAAAATCCAATAAAACCGGAAATCGGAAGCGTCAATCAAAAGTCGATTTCCGGGGACAATTAAATGGGTCCGTTTTGGCGGTAAAAAATGGCGACCGCCCTTGGAACCGTCTAATTTCGTATGCATCAGTTCTGTCGAGGTCCTAATATTCCTTGGAAATTTGGAGTTCCGTAAAGATTATAGAAAACGAACATGTTAAAAGTCCAAGACCTTAAAATATCGAGGAAACCGTCTGGTTTTGATTTGCATCCATAAGACTACCTTTTTTAATATAAAAATGTAAAGGAATTGAGTCAGCGACTACATCGCCCTATTGAGCTAATTCTAGATTGTTAATAATTAGCTGGTTTCAATTGTAAATACTAGTTGTAATTTTTCTATTCCTTTGCTTGTAATTGTCGTTGTTTAAAAAAATTTTGAATATTATAATTAGCTCAACTGTTTCAGTTGTAAATACCTACTAGTTATACTTATACTGCGTATTTTTCTATCGTAATTTTCTTTATTAACAAAGATACCTACTCTTTAATACTGAAACTAAAAATCATCATCATCAGCCTATAATAATCCACGGCTGGCATAGGCCTCCCCTTAAAAGCGCCATCATGGGGGGGTAAAGCCCATAATCCCCACTTTACTTAACATATCGATCACAAATAGGTAAGATCCTACTAATATAATAACCGCGAAAGTTTGTAAGTATGGATGGATGGATGTTTGTTACTCTTAAACGCAAAAACTACTGAACGGATATGGATGAAATTTGGCACAGAGATAGATTATAGTCTGAACACATAGGCTATATTTTATCCCGGAATTCCCACGGGAACGAGAATAACGCGGGTGAAACCGTAAGGCGCTGCTGGTACTAATTAAAAATTTCTTTAAATCTTTACAAAATGCGACGGAACCCCACATTCTTCAAGAAACTGAATCCCCCCAGTGTCGGGGTGACAAGTTCTAATTTAAACTTGGTCGGATGAACCAGGAACGATTATAACTTCCAAGTGTTATTTTTAATGACTTTTTCGGGATTTTCGAATTATTAATACGCCGTATTTTCCCCTGTTTATGGGTAATTCAGTTTTAGATGATTTTTTTCGGTATATTTTAGTATTAAAAGAGGAAAAATTCGTTTTTTTATGAGTTATAACTTTCGAAGTTGTAATGGAGTTGATTTATAATTTAAATTGAAATACGCTTTTCGGAAGCAAGATAAAGTGACAGTAAATAAGTTAAAAATTGAATTTATAAGCTACTTTATAACTTGAATCACAAAATATACAATTTATAATTATATGTTCGCACGTGACTTTGCTCCTTCCACTTTTTTCCAAACAATGAACAAATAGAATTTTACTAAACTTTTTGCTACATATAGTTTTTTATTGTATCTGAAACTTTTTAAAAGCTTTCTCGGAGCCTCAAGTCGTTGTCGAACCCACAACCTTTGATTTCAATGTCGTTCTAACAACCACACAGGCAGCTAAGCTCCAACTTATCGTACAAAAATCAAATAGCAAATATTTCACAAAAAAACTCAAGCGTAAAATAATTTTATAAGTTGGCAGATGTTAATAATCTTTTAAGTTTTTCTATCACTTTGTACCTTATCTCAAAGTCACTAGAGCTTAAATTGAAATTTTAGATGAATTCATCCCTTTATGTCGATAGAATAAAATTATAATTTCATTTTTATGAGACGAGATAGGGCTGCAGAAGGGTTAAAATTTAATATTTATGTCAATGAAATCTTTCGTACATTTGCCACCCTTAAAACTAGGATATTGCCCTGGTTTCGCACGGGTTGTTTGGTTATTAATCACTGCATAATATAAAACAAAGTCGCTTTCTCTGTCCCTATGTCGCTATGTACCTATGTAGGTATGCTTAAATCTTTAAAACTACGCAACGGATTTTGATGCGATTTTTTTAATAGATAGAGTGATTCAAGAGGGAGGTTTATACGTATAACAAAACCGTGCGAAGCCGGGGCGGGTCGCTAGTTATAAAATAAACAAACACTTTATGAGTGTCAACTTTACTGATGCAAACGCTGAAATCATGCAAAATAATAATGATAAATCTGGCATCACCTAGCCCTAAACTTAGTAGAGCTTGTGTTAAGGGTAGTCAACTGATTTTCTTATTCAATATATTACGTAGAAGCCTTGCTTAACGCTTATCACGGCCTAATGTCATCAAACTTAAGATTTGGTATAATTTTTAGGGGCAACTCTACAAATACTATTAACATTTTTAAATACCAAAAAAGATGCATCAGAGCCATGTTCGGCTTGAAAGTTACTGATTCTTGTAAACCGTACTTTATAAAACACAGCATTTTAACTGTCCCATCACTGTATATTTACGAAACAGCAATATTTGTAAAGAGTAACCCTGATCTGTTCCCCCCGCCCTCTGAAGGTGGTCGGAGCAGGCGCGATGAACACAAAGTCCGTCTCAACAATTGTTCAACAACAATGATGCGCAAAAGCATCTTCTGTAATGCTCCAATTATATACAATAAACTGCCAGTAGAGCTAAGAGAACAAAAACGCTCTCTATTCCAGAGTAAGTTAAAATCTCTTCTTTGTAATAAATGTTTCTATAATTTAAATGATTTTATGAATGACAAAAATTTGAATAATATTATAATAGACTCATAATTGTTAACCCAATGACCGTTAAATTATTTTACTTCTATTGTACCTATTATTGTGACTGAAACTGTATTAACAATTTAATTGAAATTTTGTAACAACATTGTACGCCACATTCTGGCAGAATACACTGATTCATAAATATTACCTTAACACCTATGTAACACGTGTATTTTCGCAATAAAGATACTTTACTTTACTTTACTTTATTACAAAGTTTTGTAATATTTTTGCTAAACATAGAAAAAACCCAGAACCCCGGAACAAATATTTTCAGATATTTGTCCCAAGACGGGAATCGAACCTCCTCGCAGGCGGACATTATAGTAGGTATAGAAACATCACCATATTGCACCCGTGCGAAGCCCGAAGCGCTAGTATTGTATACAAGTTATAACCAAGAAAGTACCCAAACCCAAACTGAAAATATTTTCTCCATAGTTTAAAACTCATCTCAGAACTACAAAGAATCAGGGTTCCGTATAAAGCTGGAGCAAACGAGGTTAACATACAGAACCCTGCGTTTTGATGAGCAGAACTTCCAAAATGACTGTTTGACTGTCCCCCAAGAATGCTACATAGGACCACACCAGTCACAGTGAATATAAGAAAGCTAGTTTACTTTTAAACCGACCTTGAAAAAGGAGGTTCTATGTTTGGCTGAGGATTATTTTGCTAGATGCTCTTAAAATTTTTTTTTTTGTTTATGTGAATTTTATAACACAAATAACTATGACATCCATTTTTATTTTACGCCTTAGTTATTAGATAAATAAAGTCTAATAAAAACTTATAAAAATATTTTCTTTCTTTCTTTAGTAACTAAGGCGATGACAACTATTTGTCTTACCTTTATATAAATAAATAAAAAAAATCTATTTATCTACTTTTGCCCCGCAGGTTTTGTGGTCTTCCAAGCCGTGTTAATGTGTACAAGCTATCTTCCCCTTACCTAAATACAAAGTGGGTCAAAACTACACTTAAGGACCAATGGCCGGACGAACGAGAAATATGAATTATCCAAGTTCTGTCCTTTTTCCGACACAGGACCGAAACTTTGTCCTTTCGACAAAACTGCTGACCTTAAGTTTGGACGTGTAAATAAGGGTTGATTTATTAGTTTCGAGGCCTTTAAATTCGCTGACGATGCTGAAAGTTAACAGATATATAGCTTTGACCTTAACCTTAGTCGAGAGGACATTTTTTACTGCTATCCTTTTTAAGGCGCAAACAGGACTTAAAGTAGCGATATCGCTTATTTAATGATAATTAAATGATGACGAATTTACAACTCGAGACCGGCTGGACCGATTTTTATGATTTTTGTGTTTTTGGATTTGTCTTTGTCGGGAATAGGATAGTAAGTATAAAAAATTTCCACGCAGGCGACGCTGCGGGCCGCAGCTAGTAGGTATTAAATAGAGAATATATTATAAAAGTTAGATCTATCGAGCGTTCTAAAACTTTTTAATATTTTTATTTTAAAATACTAATACTGAATTTTTCGCTCAGCTATTACGAAACAGTTATCAGGGCGCTATGGTAGCCCTGATAACTTTTTCGTAATAAAACTGTGTATCTACACTGTTACTAAGCATCCAATAGATTTTGCCCTTAGCTTGCAGCAAATAATATTATTTTCCGACAGTTTTCCCTCAGAGCTTCAGTAAAATTAGATTGATGAAGCATACCGTCAATAAATTGGTCGTTAATCAGTTTTGGAACGCTAGTCAGGCTCGGTGGTTGTGTTTTGCATAAAATTTGCCGCTGTAAAACAGCGACATATATATTAATCCTACTTATATTCCTTTAAACCTTTCTACTAATATTATAAACAAGAGAGTTTGTGAGTATGGATGGATGGATGTTTGTTACTCTTTCACGCAAATCTATTGAACGGATCTGGATGAAATTAGGCATAGAGATAGATTATAGTCTGGAATAACGTATAGGCTTTATTTTAACCCAGAATTACCACGGGAACGGGAACTACGCGGGTGAAACCGCGAATCTTTCTTTCTTTCTTCCTTTCAGGTAAATAATAAAGCTTGGTTATAAGTTGATCTTATACAAAATCATCATCATCATCATCAACCTATATTAGTCCACTGCTGGACATAGGCCTCCCCCAATGAGCGCCATAGCGCCCTGTCTTCAGCTTGACGCATCCAGCATCTGCCAGCAGTCTTTCGCAGATCGTCATCCCACCTGGCCGGAGGGCGTCCTACACTACGTTTAGCGAGTCGCAAAACAAAATAGTGAGTAAAATAGTGGACGATCCGCACAGCATCATCTAGCCCTAGTAGAATTTCTAAGCGTTTTACATGGATATTAAAATCAATTAAATTATTGACACAAAAAAGACACCGTAAGTAACGTACAATAGTGTCATAGAAAGTCAGTAAAATTAATTAACTCAAAGTAAAATTAATTAAGACATTCTAAATAGTAAAACAAAATAATTAAATCAAGACAATATTAGGAATGCACAAGGTTTAGAACAATACTATTACATGTCTAAGACAGTACAGATACCTTGTTTTACTTATTCCCCTTTTCCCACAATTCTTTCCACCTTTTCCTTGTAAAACACGTGAAATAAACATTTCTTGCGACAGTCCAATTGCGGTATCGCTGGTAAAGCAATGCCTTATGTACAGTTACATCTTGGCATCACGTAAACGGTCTTACGAGGTGATTGCTGGAGCTCGATAGAAGCGGAACTCCTTTGAAGCTAGATGTGGCGGTGGTGTGATTGCGTGCTGAGTAAAATGGTATGGTGGTGTCCCTACATCTACATCTGTGCTGAAAATTAATCTTTTTTTGAAAATTGAATTGTGTCAACTATGATCTTTGTATAAAAACAGTCAGACGGGAGAGGTAGGTTTGATCGACGGAGGTTGATGACGCCTCTTTACCATCTTAATAATTAACCGAAAGATTTTGTAGCTTGGGTTTTTACAAAGCTGTTCATGTTTTATGAAACCCGAATAATCTTCTCTTCATGGAAATTTAAACCAGCACTAAAGTCGTAACCGTAATTAAGTTTTCGGCGAAGTTTCTGAAGATTATATATAAGTAGCTAGGCATAGACGAAAAACATGCTGCCGTCACAGCAAGAGTTTTTCAACAATTTTCTTGATTTTGAATTTAAAAACTAATCTAGGTATGTGTCATAAAACTTCAATGCTTTTACGCACACAAGCCCACGTATACGAATACGTAAATGAGACGTAGTGGTCGCATTTTTTGGTTACAGCTCTAACATTCTACATAATATGTGGCTAAGTATGAGTTTTAGTTCTATCCATCATTAGCTCGGTACCAAGGTAAACGTTTCTTATCTCCCATCAGTAGCTGAGCTGAATGTAGAATCAGCCGACATCTGTCCTTGAATCCTGGAGGTGTCTGGTACCTCCTTATCATTTGAGGAACACCCGTATTCTGCCGCATACAAAATTATATTAACCAACATAAAAACCTAATTTATTACGACTATAAGCGGGTTTACTACGAACCACGAAACTACGAAAGTTTTTTAGGATCGAAACAGTTAAGTTTGTTTGTGTGTGAGTTCATTTACTATATTTCTGCAGTTTTTCACTTGGTATCTTATGAATGCAAAAAAAAAATATTGATCCATCTTATTAAAAATTTAGGTATGTGCTTGACATATTTGAAGTACCTACTTACTATGCAGTGAAAGAACCCGAATTTTCGATGTTTCTTACTCATTCGAAAAAAGTAGGAAATTTACCGACCCCCTATTAACGAAGTTAAGTTTAAGTTGAAGAGCCACTAAAATGTACCTACGTAGCATTTGTTGTAACTTTATTAACAAAAAAAAGTATAATTAAATAATAGAAACGACTACGACTAGGTCGTAGGTACCTAATTTATTTTAGCTTTTAAACGATTGGTAGAATTGAAATAACAAAAAAGATTAAAAAAAGAAAAAAAAAATAGAAAAGATTCCGACGAACTGAGAACTTTATGGAGACTGTTAAAAATGGACAAAAATTTGTAGCTTATGGTTGTAGATTTGCCAACGTATCAAAGGAATAAAATGTTGTTATAGAAAAGCCGATACAGATTGATACTTGAGTTACATTTTGGCAACAGTCGAGCAAAATCAGTATTAACTTTGAGCTATGTGAACTTGGCACCCGACCTTAGAAAATCGAATGTTTAATGATTGATTCGTATAGATAATCGTTTGTAGTTGATTGTAGTGAAATTTTTTTCGTTTGTAGTAGCTCAAAAAAAAAGTTACGGGACTTTGAAAATTTTGAAAAAAATCTCAGCCCCCGACTTTGGAAAATCAAATGTTTTTTGATTGATTCGTATAGATAATCGTTTGTAGACGTTTGTAGTGAAATTATTTTCGTTTGTAGTAGCTCAGAAAAAAAGTTTGAAAATTTTTCATACTAAAATTTTCAAACGTCAAAATCGATTGTTTTTTGATTGATTCGTGTAGATAATAGTTTGTAGACGTTTGTAGTGAAATTCTTTTCGTTTGTAGTAGCTCAGAAAAAAAGTTAAGGGACTTTGAAAATTTGTTAAATCATACTCAAATTTTCAATCAACAAAATCGATTGTTTTTTGATCGATTCGTGTAGATAATCGTTTGTAGACGTTTGTAGTGAAATTATTTTCGTTTGTAGTAGCTCAGAAAAAAAGTTATGGGACTTTGAAAATTTTTCATACTCAAATTTTCAAACGTCAAATTTGATTGTTTTTTGATTGATTCGTGTAGATAATCGTTTGTAGACGTTTGTAGTGAAATTATTTTCGTTTGTAGTAGCTCAGAAAAAAAGTTATGGGACTTTGAAAATTTTTCATACTAAAATTTTCAAACGTCAAAATCGATTGTTTTTTGATTGATTCGTGTAGATAATAGTTTGTAGACGTTTGTAGTGAAATTCTTTTCGTTTGTAGTAGCTCAGAAAAAAAGTTAAGGGACTTTGAAAATTTGTTAAATCATACTCAAATTTTCAATCAACAAAATCAATTGTTTTTTGATCGATTCGTGTAGATAATCGTTTGTAGACGTTTGTAGTGAAATTATTTTCGTTTGTAGTAGCTCAGAAAAAAAGTTATGGGACTTTGAAAATTTTTCATACTAAAATTTTCAAACGTCAAAATCGATTGTTTTTTGATTGATTCGTGTAGATAATAGTTTGTAGACGTATGTAGTGAAATTCTTTTCGTTTGTAGTAGCTCAGAAAAAAAGTTAAGGGACTTTGAAAATTTGTTAAATCATACTCAAATTTTCAATCAACAAAATCGATTGTTTTTTGATCGATTCGTGTAGATAATCGTTTGTAGACGTTTGTAGTGAAATTCTTTTCGTTTGTAGTAGCTCAGAAAAAAAGTTATGGGTCTTTGAAAATTTGTTTTTCTTACTCAAATTTTCAAACATCAAAATCGATTGTTTTTCGATCGATTCGTGTAGATAATCGTTTGTAGACGTTTGTAGTGCAATTCTTTTCGTTTGTAGTAGCTCAGAAAAATAGTTATGGGACTTTGAAAATTTTTCATACTCAAATTTTCAAACGTCAAATTCGATTGTTTTTTGATTGATTCGTGTAGATAATCGTTTGTAGACGTTTGTAGTGAAATTCTTTTCGTTTGTAGTAGCTCAGAAAAAAAGTTATGTGTCTTTGAAAATTTGTTTTTGTTACTCAAATTTTCAAACATCAAAATCGATTGTTTTTCGATCGATTCGTGTAGATAATCGTTTGTAGACGTTTGTAGTGAAATTATTTTCGTTTGTAGTAGCTCAGAAAAAGAGTTACGGGACTTTGAAAATTTGTTTAAAAAAAAATTAAAACTTCAAAATCGATTGTTGTTTGATCGATTCGTGTAGATAATCGTTTGTAGACGTTTGTAGTGAAATTATTTTCGTTTGTAGTAGCTCAGAAAAAAAGTTATGGGACTTTGAAAATTTTTCATACTCAAATTTTCAAACGTCAAATTTGATTGTTTTTTGATTGATTCGTGTAGATAATCGTTTGTAGACGTTTGTAGTGAAATTCTTTTCGTTTGTAGTAGCTCAGAAAAAAAGTTATGGGTCTTTGAAAATTTGTTTTTCTTACTCAAATTTTCAAACATCAAAATCGATTGTTTTTCGATCGATTCGTGTAGATAATCGTTTGTAGACGTTTGTAGTGAAATTAATTTCGTTTGTAGTAGCTCAGAAAAAAAGTTATGGGTCTTTGAAAATTTGTTTTTCTTACTCAAATTTTCAAACATCAAAATCGATTGTTTTTCGATCGATTCGTGTAGATAATCGTTTGTAGACGTTTGTAGTGAAATTCTTTTCGTTTGTAGTAGCTCAGAAAAAAAGTAATGGGACTTTGAAAATTTTTCACACTCAAATTTTCAAACGTCAAATTCGATTGTTTTTTGATTGATTCGTGTAGATAATCGTTTGTAGACGTTTGTAGTGAAATTCTTTTCGTTTGTAGTAGCTCAGAAAAAAAGTTATGGGTCTTTGAAAATTTGTTTTTGTTACTCAAATTTTCAAACATCAAAATCGATTGTTTTTCGATCGATTCGTGTAGATAATCGTTTGTAGACGTTTGTAGTGAAATTATTTTCGTTTGTAGTAGCTCAGAAAAAGAGTTACGGGACTTTGAAAATTTGTTTAAAAAAAAATTAAAACTTCAAAATCGATTGTTGTTTGATCGATTCGTGTAGATAATCATTTGTAGACGTTTGTAGTGAAATTCTTTTCGTTTGTAGTAGCTTAGAAAAAAAGGTATGGGTATTTGAAAAATTGTTTTTCTTACTCAAATTTTCAAACATCAAAATCGATTGTTTTTCGATCGATTCGTGTAGATAATCGTTTGTAGACGTTTGTAGTGAAATTATTTTCGTTTGTAGTAGCTCAGAAAAAAAGTTATGGGACTTTGAAAATTTTTCATACTCAAATTTTCAAACATCAAATTCGATTGTTTTTTGATTGATTCGTGTAGATAATCGTTTGTAGACGTTTGTAGTGAAATTCTTTTCGTTTGTAGTAGCTCAGAAAAAATGTTGTGGGTCTTTGAAAATTTGTTTTTCTTACTCAAATTTTCAAACATCAAAATCGATTGTTTTTCGATCGATTCGTGTAGATAATCGTTTGTAGTGTTAGAATTTATATCAAAATAATGTATTTACTTTACAACTAGCGCCATCTATTGTCTATTGTGTGTACCTACCTACCTGCCTGTCATAATCAATAAAGTTAGTCTTTGAGAAGCCACTACACGTGTTTTATTAGGTCATGCGCCCAGACCCGTTTTTACTAAATAAAAAGTGATTTTATTGCGCGGATATAATGTCGACGTCGGGGTTCCTTGTAAACGTACCCAAGCTAAAAGGACGCGAAAATTACGATGATTGGGCATTCAAGACAAGCAATTTTTTGTTACTCGAGGGAATTGACATTGAAAACGTGCCGGCGACAATGAGTGAAACTGAGAAGCAGAAAGCCAAAGCTAAACTCGTTATGACTATTGACTGTTCGTTATATGTGCATATCAAGAGTGAGACTACAGAGCGGTGTGTGGAACAAATTGAAACAGTTATTTGATGACACAGGATATCAACGAAAAATCAGTTTGCTTCGAACATTGATTTCGATACGTCTCGATAACTGTGAATCCATGACATCATATGTATCTCAAATGGTCGAGACAGCACTGAAATTGAAGGGGACAGGTTTCGAGATCACAGACGAGTGGATCGGATCATTACTTTTGGCTGGACTTCCAGATAAGTTTTCACCGATGATAATGGCGATAGAACATTCTGGAATCGCCATTAGCGCTGACGTCATAAAAACTAAGTTACTTGACATGTCTTCGGAGGTTGGCAATACCGGAACGGACTCTGCATTTTGGACAAAACGGTCGAAAAGTGGCAACACTAACCGCAAACAAACGTCAAAGTCAAATGACATGACAACCGTAAGCAAGCAAATCAAGTGTTACAATTGCAAGAAAGTCGGCCATTACAAAAATAAGTGTCCTGAAATGAAAGTAAACAATTAAGTAAATGCGTTTAGCGCGGCATTTTTCAACGGTTGTTATAGTTCAGAAGACTGGTATATAGATTCAGGCGCAAGCGCACACATGACTTCAGATAAAAATTGTTTACTCCGAACCCGACCAGTGCAAGAAAACAAAGAAATAATAGTGGCGAATCAAACGACGGTGCCTGTAGTTAGTGTTGGTGAAACACAGATAACGACATGCGTGAACAGTTCTCAGTATGATGTGATTGTGAAGAATGTATTGTACATACCTAAACTCACGACAAACCTATTGTCCGTAAGCCAACTTATAGATAACGGCAATAGAGTAGTGTTCAAGAAAGATGTCTGTTTGATATATAACCAAGTGAATGAGGTTATTGGAATAGCAAATTTGATAAATGGTGTGTACAAGTTAAACACAAGAAAATTCGAGAATTCGTTATCGGCAATGTCAACATGGCATAAAAGGCTAGGACATATCAATAGTAAGTCCTTACAGAAAATGAATGAAGGTGCTGTGGAAGGAGTTTCTTTTGACAAGAAAGCTGACATACAAATACAGAATTGTGAAGTGTGCTGTGAGGGAAAACAGACACGTTTGCCTTTCCCATCAGCCAACCATAGAAGTGAAAAACTACTGGATGTAGTACACTCAGATTTATGCGGGCCGATGGAGACTAAGTCAATTGGTCAGGCAAAGTATTTTCTTCTATTTGTCGATGATGCCAGCAGAATGACTTTTGTCTACTTCTTAAAGGAAAAGAACCAAGTGTTTCAGCATTTCAAAGAATTTCGATGCTTAGTTGAGAATCAAACAGGAAACAAGATAAAAATATTGAGAACCGACAACGGAGGTGAATTTTGTTCACGTGAGATGGAGAGTTACTTGAGACAAGCTGGTATTGTCCATCAGAAGACCAATCCTCACACTCCGGAGCAGAATGGACTCTCAGAGAGGTTCAACAGAACTATAGTTGAACGGGCAAGATGTTTATTGTTTGAAGCGGATCTCGACAAAAGTTTTTGGGGAGAAGCAGTTAATACTGCAGTAGACTTAAAGAATAGAACACCAGCCGCCAGTTTAAGCATGATGACACCATTTGAGAGGTGGACAGGTGAAAAACCTGACCTCAGCCATGTTAGAATTTTTGGCAGTAAAGTAATGGTGCATGTTCCCAAAACACAGAGACAAAAATGGGATAAAAAGGCTGATAAATTGATTCTGGTTGGGTATCCAGAAAATGTGAAAGGATACAGATTGTATGATCCAAAAACTAGGAAAATTACTATGAGCAGAGATGTCATAATTATGGAGAAAATAGAGTTAGACACAGCTCAGATAATAGTAAATAGTTCTGAAGAAAAATCAGAGAAAGATGAAAAGTCAGAGAAAGATTCTGAAGATGATGAAAGCGTACAAATAAATTCAGTTTTAGATCCAAATGATTCAACATATAATAGTGGGTCATCAACTTCCGATAATGATTCTTATCAATCTATAGCTGAAGAGTCAATCATAGACGATGGAGTTCAGGTGGAGCTTAACACCAAGCGTAAGAGAAAGCCAGTAGAAAGGTATGGTATGACCAATATCTGTATTCTGGACAACCTGGACACATGCGATGAAGAAATCAGTTATGAAACTGCTATGAATGGACCAGATAAGGAACAGTGGAGACAGGCGATGACAGATGAACTGAAGGCTTTCGACGACAATCAAGCATGGACATTTGTAGATAGGAAAGAAGCTGATAGAGTTGTGCAATGTAAATGGGTATTCAAAAAGAAGTATGAAAGTGATAATAGTGTGCGTTATAGGGCAAGACTGGTTGCAAAAGGTTTTACTCAAAAAGGAGGTGTGGACTATACTGAAACATACTCACCAGTGCTTCGTTACTCAACACTAAGACTTTTATTTGCTTTAAGTGTCAAACTTAACTTTGAAATTACTCACTTAGATGTAACTACAGCATTCCTAAATGGTTACCTACATGAAAATGTGTATATGCAAGTGCCACCTAATTTAGATTGTAAAGAAAATTGTGTTCTAAAATTAAATCGTGCAATTTATGGTTTAAAACAATCAGCCAGGGCTTGGAATGAAAGAGTAAATGATTGTTTATTGAAATTGAATTATGAAAAGTCAAAGTTAGAACCATGTCTGTATATAAAAAAATGTAAAAAGGAGCAGATCATAATAGCAATTTTTGTAGATGATTTTTTCATTTTTTCAAACAGTAGTAATATGGTTAATGAGTTAAAAACTAACTTAATGTCAAAATTTAAAATTAAGCATTTGGGGCTAATAAAACAATGTTTGGGTATGAGGGTAAAAATGTATGATAATGGCTGTATATCCTTAGATCAAGAAAAGTTTGTAGATCATATTTTAAGTAAATTTAATATGACAAATTGTAATGTTGTTGATACTCCCATTGAAAGTAATTTGAAACTAGAGAAAGGTGTAAATGTTTGTAAACAATACCCATATCAGCAACTATTGGGTAGCTTAATGTACTTGAGTGTTTTAACTCGCCCAGATATTGCTTATAGTGTAAGTTATTTGAGCCAATTTAATAATTGTTATACACATACTCATTGGAAGCATGCAAAACGCATCCTAAGATATTTATGTAAAACTAAATCTTATGGACTAATGTTTAGCAAAGATAATTGTAAATTGGAAGGTTTTGTTGATGCAGATTGGGCCTCAAACACCCTAGATAGGAAATCTTATACAGGTTTCTACTTTAAACTCTCAGGAACTGTTATTTCATATGAATGTAAAAAGCGACGCACTATAGCTTTGTCAAGTACTGAAGCAGAGTATATGGCAATAGCTGAAGCCAGTAAAGAGGCTATTTATTTAAGAAACTTATTGTGTGAAATTGTAGGCAGTTGTGATTATGTAATAATATTGTATAATGAAGAAAAAAAGTTATGGATACAAATGAAAATAATTTCACTACAAACGTCTACAAACGATTATCTACACGAATCGATCGAAAAACAATCGATTTTGATGTTTGAAAATTTGAGTAAGAAAAACAAATTTTCAAAGACCCATAACTTTTTTTCTGAGCTATTACAAACGAAAAGAATTTCACTACAAACGTCTACAAATGATTATCTACACGAATCGATCAAACAACAATCGATTTTGAAGTTTTAATTTTTTTTTAAACAAATTTTCAAAGTCCCGTAACTCTTTTTCTGAGCTACTACAAACGAAAATAATTTCACTACAAACGTCTACAAACGATTATCTACACGAATCGATCGAAAAACAATCGATTTTGATGTTTGAAAATTTGAGTAAGAAAAACAAATTTTCAAAGACCCATAACTTGTTTTCTGAGCTACTACAAACGAAAAGAATTTCACTACAAACGTCTACAAACGATTATCTACACGAATCAATCAAAAAACAATCGAATTTGACGTTTGAAAATTTGAGTATGAAAAATTTTCAAAGTCCCATAACTTTTTTTCTGAGCTACTACAAACGAAAAGAATTTCACTACAAACGTCTACAAACGATTTTCTACACGAATCGATCGAAAAACAATCGATTTTGATGTTTGAAAATTTGAGTAAGAAAAACAAATTTTCAAAGACCCATAACTTGTTTTCTGAGCTACTACAAACGAAAAGAATTTCACTACAAACGTCTACAAACGATTATCTACACGAATCAATCAAAAAACAATCGATTTTGAAGTTTTTTTTTTTTTTTTAATTTTCAAAGTCCCGTAACTCTTTTTTTGAGCTACTACAAACGAAAAGAATTTCACTACAAACGTCCACAAACGATTATCTACACGAATCAATCAAAAAACAATCGAATTTGACGTTTGAAAATTTGAGTATGAAAAATTTTCAAAGTCCCATAACTTTTTTTCTGAGCTACTACAAACGAAAATAATTTCACTACAAACGTCTACAAACGATTATCTACACGAATCGATCAAAAAACAATCGATTTTGTTGATTGAAAATTTGAGTATGATTTAACAAATTTTCAAAGTCCCTTAACTTTTTTTCTGAGCTACTACAAACGAAAAGAATTTCACTACAAACATCTACAAACTATTATCTACACGAATCAATCAAAAAACAATCGATTTTGACGTTTGAAAATTTTAGTATGAAAAATTTTCAAAGTCCCATAACTTTTTTTCTGAGCTACTACAAACGAAAATAATTTCACTACAATCAACTACAAACGATTATCTATACGAATCAATCAAAAAACATTTGATTTTCCAAAGTCGGGGGCTGAGTTTTTTTTCAAAATTTTCAAAGTCCCGTAACTTTTTTTTTGAGCTACTACAAACGAAAAAAATTTCACTACAATCAACTACAAACGATTATCTATACGAATCAATCATTAAACATTCGATTTTCTTAAGTCGGGTGCCAAGTTCACATAACTTTGGGGCGTAAACGTGCAATTCGTAGTCCAGATATAGGTGTTTACAGACGGACAGACGCTCCGTTTTCCTCTGTAAACATTGACTGAGAGGTATAAGTGGTCTAAGGTAAGGAAGATGTGGGTTTAAAGCTAAATATTCGGGTGAATTGACCATTCCAATTTAGCCGTGGGTATATAAATAAATAATGCTGCATAATCATAGCATCACCTAGTCTCAAGAAAAGCAGAGCTTGTGTTATGGTAACTGATATACTTAATACAATATATTATATGAATGAATGAAAAAATATTACAGACATAGGTAGGAAATACTCAGAACATCCTGATCAAATATCTGTAAGACCGTGCAAACATTTTTCTTAAGGCGGGAATCGAACCCGCATCCTCCAGCATCGTAGGCGGTCCTTCGCCTGCTGCGCCTCAATCGTCATATTTTATTATCTTCATTTTACTATAATTATAATCAAAGAAAATGAAATACTTATAATACAATTGAAACAATTTGAAGTAACTGCAAACGGTACGGTAGTTCACTTGGTACACTCCTTCCTTTATGGACATTAAGATTAAAGCCATGATAATTCTAAGCTCTGTGAGACTCTCACTTGACCGGAATGCAATAATAAAATATATAAAACCCGCTGCCGCCCCTGACTTTCCTCGATAAATCAAGCGCGTATTAGAAACGGTGGATCGGAGTAAAAACGGAAGCGAGCGAAGGGAATACAAATCGGAGTACGCTATACCACTTTCTTGCTTTAGTTGGGAATGTAAATGTTAAGCAGTAAGATAACTTCATAAACGTATAAATTCAGTAACTAGATGATAGTCAGAATTATGAACATTACCTATAATCATCAGCCTATATTAGTCCACTGCTAGACATAGGTCAGATAGTCAGATTAGTGCCTAAGTAATTCTTTTTAAAAATAAGTAATGCAAGTAAGTAAGTAGTGCAGCCAGTTTCTTGAGGACGCTACCGACTGGTATTGACATGGATCAATTGAGACACTTTTACACTGTTTGCAACCGTCTGCAGGTCAATGGTTTCAATTGTATTTACTAGTTTTAATTTTACCTATTCCTTGATAGTTTTTTCGTTGTTATTAAAGATATATTTAGTTTTGACAAAGAAGATTACAGTCAAATAATAGAAACGAAATAAAAACTATAGGTAAAATAGAAAAATATGAGATAACTTTCAACGGTTGCCAACAATCTAGAGGTAGCTCAAGAGATCCATACCAAAAAGTTAAAAGGTAAAAAAGTTTTTTTTTTTCGGAAAAGTCAACATAATCTAGCCCCAAGGATTTGGCTGCATATCTTTACTTACTGGATCCATATACTATGTTACACTAAAAATGAGGTGCATTTTCTAGGAATGATTTATTTTATGTTATTTTTATTATCTTCCATTAGCAAGTTTTGATAGTTTCAGTGCAGATTCCAATGTTTGTCACAAACATTTTTAATGTATAGTCTGAAATCTTGGGGTTGACTATTTTCTTATTCTCTTGGTTTTATGACTATTTTTATCTGCATTCGGTTTATTTATTATCTTTTTACGTTGCTAATCCATTACTGATAGAGTACGAATCAGAGTTTCAAATTGATGGGATTGCTAATAACTACTTTATAACATAAGGGTTCGTCTGGGCCCCAACTCTGTATTGTAGTAAATTATATCATCGCAAATAATCTTCATAATCACTAGGTACTTGTACTACAGAGTTTTGAAACTTCGCAGTAAATATTAAAGCCTGGATCCAATCAATCCCCAAGATTTCAAGCCAAGATTATTCATTTTAACACGAGTATGATATAATGAGTGTGTTTTTTATTTTCAATTTTTGCAAAAGAAAAAAATGCAGTTTAATTAGCACTTCTCAAGTTTAGAGCAATTGGTGCCTACCCGTTGTCTAAAATTCGTCACTAAAGACCAGCTTAAATCTAAGATGCGTATGAGTAGGAGGCTAGATAACTATGTGATCGTTGACATTATGTTAGATATTGCGTAAGAAAATTTAAAAAGGTTTATTCCATTTGCACCCTATTATTCGCCCCGTCCAAACTACCATTTCTCACGAACACTCACGATCTCACCCGATCATTCCCGACGCCGCCGTGAGATGTCATACACGTCTGTTTATTTAGAACTAGACACGTTGAATGGATTTGGATTTGTAGACGCAGGTGTAGGTCGACTACGCTTGTACCCTGACTCCTTTTCCAAAAGCAAAAAAAAAAAAATATGAAAGGATTTCTAATAATAGGATTTCTCCATACGGATGAATTAAGAAAAAGATAGATGATATATGTTATATAGATACGTTTATTATGAAATAAGGTTGTATAAAGTCTCTGATTAAGTTAAAGGAACAAGAAACTTAAAAAAAAAAGAATTAAGAAAAATGAGGAATTCCGATAATTTTTTTGTTGTGCTGTTTGTTAATGTTTTCGAAATCACAGGCCAGAATTGACGGCAGTGTTTACGACAATTAGTTTTCAGAATCAGGAATTTCCAAGTTCACAGTGTAATTTGAACTTGTGGCTTTTAATATCCATTTACGAACTATCATTCCCCTTACTTATTGCAGTTATTATTGCAGTTTGATTAACCTTTAAAAAAAAACAAATAACAGAGTCCGCACGGGAACAAGCCCTTTGTGTCGTGTCGTCTCACAGACACCATTGTCTCAGATACGTCTCTGAGACGTTGTTCTTGAATGGGATCTGTCTGACTCAAGCACGGTATTCGTTTATTTGACAGCCTTGGATTTGTTTGCGCCATTTTGAAATTTCTTTATATGTTTGTTGATGATTTTATAAAGTTATCACTCTCTATCATTTAGGTTTTAATGTTATCTTCTGTTTTGGTGACAACCGCAATTATGAAATTATTTCTTAAAATAGAAAATAATTATTATGGTAAGTACTATGCGATCGATTTCTCTTCATGATTATATGTAGAATACTAGCTGAACCGACAGACGTTGTCCTGTCTTTTATTTTTTATTTATTTTATACTAGCGACCCGCCCCGGCTTTGTACGGTTTTATTATACGTATAAACCTTCCTCTTGAATCACTCTATCTATTAAAAAAAACCGCATCAAAATCCGTTGCGTAGTTTTAAAGATTTAAGCAGTCAAAGGGAAATAGGGACAGAAAAAGCGACTTTGTTTTATACTATGTAGTGAAGATATATAGGTACTCATATAGAACCATCTCCTGATAATAAGAAACACAACCAAAAAATAATTAGCGAAATCGGTCCAGCCGTTCACGCGTGGTGGCGTGACCAAGGGAAGTAGGGATTCATTTTTATATATATAGATAATATGTAAATACATGTCAGAAACAATGCACTTGATTAATCTATGGTGCAGCGGGTAAATCGAACCCGCAACCTCCTGCGTCGCAGGCGGACCTTCGCCCACCGCGCCACATCGGTCGTCACATTTCCCTCGATAACGGATAAAATTAATATTGGTGTTTTTCATACACAAACAAGGATACCTTTTAAAGTCATATTTCTGTTCTCTTAATAGTCACTTCGAAATAATTCCAAAACCCTAGTATTTACAATTCAGTATAAATTTTTGCACGGAATTTCTATATAGCGCACAGGAGATTTCGTTACATGCAACAAAAAACTCGATTGAAATAAAACGTAAATAAAGTAAAACTGAAAAAATAGATCAAAGTAACTATTTATAAAGCGAAATGTAAAAGCCTTTGAGAACCGGGAATACAGGAATACCTATTTATTCCATCAGTAAAATAGTTCAAAATGTTCAAATTGAATGAAGGTTTGTCTTCCCGGAATAAAGTCCCAAAGTTCAGCGGTGCGAATAGACCGCAGAAGCCTCAGGCTCAACAGGTCGTTTATTGGGTCCCTGATGTCCCAATGCCCAATGCTCCTTGTATCCCAATGTTGGACTTTCCCAAGCGGCTCGCTGACCACAACACGCTTCGATTAGTGGGTGCAAGTCAAAGAATTAAGCTTTTTGAATGTTCAAGGAAAATGTAAATAGCTCGTTATCAACTGAAGTCCAAAAATTAGGAAGCACTCAATTCAACTGTTTTTTTCTTGTGTCTTGTGGCCCCTTATATAAATTTTATCAAAATCGGGCCAGTATTGATTTAGGTATATTAGGATTACTCAAAAAGTAAATAAAAGCGTGAAATTTTAAGCCGTTGTAAATGAAATTATTTTTTGTAACTGTAACTTTTTTAATATGACTGTACCTATTTATATTGAATCTCAAGCGTGTTCACTTCAGCATGACACTTAAAAAATTACATTCGTATTAAGAACATCTTCTTTTTTTAGAGTCGGTGAAAAACATGAAAAAATTGCTGTAGAATTTAATCTAGAATGAATGAATAAATCTTTAATGCACGACCAAAATATGATCAAAAAATAATAACTTTATATGTACTTATATTAGACAGAGTGGCACAATCGGCGATTCTATCGCTAACAGCGTTCTCTTCCATCTCTCTGTAGATAAAATAACATGAGTAATTAGATTAATAATAATTATTTATCCTACAACAGATTTATTCAGAATGTATTTTTGTTATTAATTCCATACTACCCTCATAAGTTCATGACATAAACCCCTATACCTACAAGGTACAAGACGAACTTTCTCCATAATGTTCTGAACACTCCAAAGCGATCAATGGGACTTCAAGGGCCCCTTATTACCTTAATGTGCTATTACGTGACCCTACGGTCCCTGGCACAGATTATAACGTAGTGCAAAGGGCAAGGCTTCACTTAAAAGGTCGGGTTAAAGGTCATTTGGTATTCATGGTTGACCTCTGGTAGTTCGAAAGACTTCTCATTATATGCCGTTGGAAACTAGCAACGTGGTTCCTTTATCAACTGCAGGTTTAGGTTTTTGGCCGCAAGGAAGGGCTAGGTTTCACTTGAGAGGTTAAGTCGGGTTGAAGGTCATTTGGTGTATCATAGTTGACCTCTGATAGGTCGAAAGAGTTGGAAACCAAAGAAGAGGTTCCGATGTCAACTGTAAGTTTAGGTTTGGTGGAGCAAGGAAGAACTAGGCTTCACTTCAAAGGTCGGGTTAAAAGTCGTTTGGTGTCTCTTAATTGACCTCTAGTAGTTCCAAAGACTTTTTGTCTTAATTGGAAACCAGAAGTAGTACCATTTATGACCCTTATTCGTATTAACGAACGAATCAGTTTTTACCACCTGTATATTTTACCTTGCCTGAAATATCGCACCTACAGAATAGAAGTGACTATCTCAAAAGTCCCGTTTTTTGGGATATGCGATAAAATGATTTTACGTTTGTCTCATTTACCTACATACATATTTGTTGTAGCATGGTAAAATAAAATTAAGAATGATCTTTAATATTTACATTATTTAATTGGATAAATTTTTATCTATAACTATTTGAAACTTATTACTGATTGAAAACTACACAGCATACTACAGTTTGACGTCAAAGAGTGACACAAGGTCGTAAGGATGTTAGTAGGGTCTTCATTGCGGTCAGTAATTTTTATTTAATCGGGCTGGGACGTAATGCTTTGATGGCCCAACCTCAGATCCAATTCCAGTCGAACTTAGTACCTGAAACAAGAAATAGAATATTTATAGTTTACTTAAAGGGAACTTGGGGGCTTTTACAGCTGATAGATTTTGGTTTACACACAGTAGTGGTTTAGATTTGTATTCTTGAGAACTAATACAAATTGTAAGAGACACTCGCAACACTCGTAACACTCGCGAATTTATCTGAATGGAGGAGTGGGAACTGACTTCTTCAACAGACCTCTGCCAGCTTATGGTCAGTTAGGACCCTTTTATAAAAACTTATTTATGTTTCTTAAATGTGTGTCATGATCAATGTTTGTATTGTTGTTATAAATAAATGTACTTCTATTCTATTCTACTTCAAAAAAAAGGATAATTTCAACAATAATTTTCGATTGCCCGATCCGTTTAGTTTTAGCTAGACTCTTCTCTCTAAAAAGAGGGGTAACAAACATCCATCCTTCCAGCCAAACTTTCGCATTTATCATCATCATCATCATCAACCTATATTAGTCCACTGCTGGACATAGGCCTCCCCCAATGAGCTATGGCATTTATGATATTAGTGTGATAATATGATCAGTCGTCATGTAACTTTGTTTATACCTATTACTTTCAGTTGCTTTTTGTGGTAATATTAAGAAGCTATCAGAACCTTAATCTCACACATAATAATTATAATTAACTGATAATTTTTTGAACGTTTAACCCGTCTTCGAACAATTAAATAAATACTACTACAGCCCAAAATCGAAAATCGCTCGATTTAGGTGGGAAGCTACTTCGTTATAAAACTCGTTCTAAATCTTCACAAATTAATAACAACAGATGACGATTTCCGACATTGTGGTTCCCAAAAAGATTTGATAACCAAAATACAATTATAATAAACTAATTTGTTGAAATCTAATCGAAACCGGTACTAAGAATCACGCCCACTAACATTGGGCCACGCCTGTGGTCGAACACAAGACATAGGCTGAAGCGGGAGCGGTTTCATTGGGATAATTCCCGGTGACCTCATTGGTATATCCCCACTAGATGATGTTGGGAGTGTTTTTTTTTAATAATGTACCATTGTAAATCACTGGGAGACCAAGAAATAACAAGCAAAAAATAAAAGCAAATTCAAATAAGAAACTTTTTGGATCGTTATGAATCTCTGGTTTTGGTTGAATAGACGGGATTAATTATAAATGACATTAGTAATCATTCTGTAGGCCTGGCCAGCCAACCGGCATTCGGAACGAAGCGATTCTATTTCATTACTCATCTAAATTGTCATCACTCAAACGATAGCGAAGTTCGATCGATAGACAAGCGACTTCTGTCAACGAAATCTGTCTATCTGTATTTCTAGTCTGTCTCCATTGCTAAACTAAAATTAGTTTAGTTTAGCAATGCAGACATCTTAATTTGACACCACTACCAAACGCTTTTCAACCGACTAAAAAAGAGGAGATTCATATTTTTTTGTTACAGATCATCTTTTTTTTTGGGTGAACCTATTTTGTTGATTCTTTTTTTATTTGAAAGCTAGTCCTTTCTATATACATTCAAAAAGTTTTTGAGTTAAAATTCATAATACGTATTTTAATAACGCCGACAACATTGGTGAAAATAATTAAAAGTTGGTTACACCTACTTTTAAAAATTTTATACACGTTAATTTATAACTTGGACCATCCCAGTTTACTGTACCATAAAATATGGTCGAAAACTATACCCTATGTAATTACTAGCAAGATATGTGAACCCATTACATATAGATTAAGGTAGGCTTAATATCTTGCGGAACCCTAAAAAAGATGATATTTTGAGATAAAGGTCGTTGAAGAAACTTTAAAAGTCGAATTACGTAGAGATTAGATCTATGGACAAAAAGTGTAAAGCGAATCCAAATGTTGATCGCTTTATAGCGCCTCGCGGTTTCACCCGCGGTAATTCCCGTTCCCGGGGGAAATCCGGGATAAAATAAAGCCTATGTGTTATTCCAGACTATAGTCTATCTCTGTGCCAAATTTCATCTATATACGTTCAGTAGTTTTTGCGCGAGAGAGTAACAAACATCCATACTAACAAACTTTCGAGTTTATAATATTAACAGGATATAGTAGGATAACATAGATAGGTACATTTTTTTTATTACACATAGAAAACATGCAGAACCCCGTTATATTATAACATCCTTACTAATATTATAAACGCAAAAGTTTGTATGGATGTTTGTTCCTCTTTCAGGCAACAACTACTGAACGGATCAAGATGAAATTTAGAAAAGACGTAGCCCTGTAATAATACAGATAGATAGATAGAAACTTCCCATCGGATAGAAATGGTCTTGTGACTTTTCCATAGAAACAATGGAATATATGGAAGTAGCTTCTGCCCACGTGCAAGGCCACGGGCAGAAGCTAGTTATGTAATGAAATAATGTATTTAAATGACACATCTGTCCTACTAATATTATAAAAGCGAAAGTTTGTAAGTATGGATGGATGGATGTTTGTTACTCTTTCACGCAAAAACTCCTGAACGGATATGGATGAAATTTGGCACAGAGATAGATTATAGTCTGGAATAACATATAGGCTACATTTATCCCGGAATTCCCACGGGAACGGGAATTACGCGGGTGAAACCGCGAGGCGCTGCTAGTATAATATAACTCTTTATCAACATCGAAAATTACAATCAAAGAACAAAAAAATGTATGACTTATCTACTGTTATTATTAAGCACTAGCTGGTGCCCGCGACTTCGTCTGCACATGATTAGTATTTCGAGTACTCGCGATTTTACTTGCGTAATTCCCTTTCCCGTGAGATTTTCGGGATAAAATAAGCCTATGTGTTATTCCAGCTTATAATCTATCTCTGTGCTAAATTTCATACACATCCGTTCAGCAGTTTTTGCGTGAAAGAGTAACAAACATCCATCCATCTATCAATCTATCCATCCATCTATCCATTCATACTTACAAACTTTCGCGTTTATCAGTTTAATTCAGCTTGGTTCCCCTGGGCTATACGGGTTTTCAAAAATTTCTTACAGCATCTGAACGACGCGCGCGCGTCGTTCAAATGCTGTGAGAAATTTTTGAAAACCCGTATAGCCCAGGGGAACCAAGCTGAATTCCGGGATAAAAGGTATCCCATGTCCAATCGTCCCGAGTTCCATTCGAATTCATTCACTTCCGTCGTGATGCGTGGTTTAAGAATTTTTCTTTTACCCTCTCTCCCAGGAGAACCTTACCGAATTCCGGGATAAAAAGTATGTCATGTCCTTCCTTGTAGTATGAACTCAAATCGTCCCGAGTTTCATTCCAACTCATTCAGCAGTTTCGGCGTGATGCGCGGTAAAGGAATTTTACTTTCATACCCTCTCCCATGGGAACCTTACTGAAATCCGGGATAAAAAGTATCCTATGTCCTTCCTCGTAGTATGACCTATAATCATGCCGAGTTTCATTTAAATCCATCAAGTAGTTTCGGCGTGATGCGCGTTTACGATACAGACAGACAGACAGACAGACAGACAGACAGACAGACAGACAGACAGACAGACAGACATGAATGAAAAAAATTACAGTTTTGGCTTGAGTATCGATAATAGAGTGCCCTCCAAAAAATTTTTTCAAAATATCTTCAATGTACAGAATTGGACCTGTTACAGTTTTATTATAAGTATAGATTTGCCACGGTAGCCCAAAACGTCTTCACACTAAAGAAGTAATTTAAAACAAACCACATAATTATCAGAACTTCCTTTATTTTCCCACAATTTGAATACACAAAAACTTAATAGAATCTAAGCGCCTTAAGTTCTGAACAGTAAGGTTGATAATGTACGGAGTTATGCAAACTTTTGAACCATTATAAAACTGTGAATGACATTGATAGATTTGTTTTATTCTTGGAAATATTACAAAGACTTGTTTTTATGTTTGGCTTTTTATATTAATTTGAAGGAAAAAGTGTGTATGTTTGTAATGCTAAGCGTTTTTTAGAGGAGACCGTGACTTGGCAAACGATGTGTAGCAATCCCTTCGTCCAGGTAGGATGACGATCGTCGAAAGACTGCAGCAAGTGCGGCAAGCTGAAGACAGGGCGCTATGACGCTAATTAGGGGATACCTATGTCCAGCAGTGGACTAATGTAGGTTAATGATGATGATGACATAAGTATCACGTAACACACAAGTATCATAGTATAAAACAAAGTCGCTTTCTCTGTCCCTATGTCCCTATGTATGCTTACCTAAATCTTTAAAACTACGCAACGGATTTTGATGCGGTTTTTTGGAACTAAGTTCCTTATCGCGCGTTGTGAAAGGGGGCTAGACTGAAAAAATTCTTAGGAAAAGTTGTCACAACACTTTTTGCTATATTCTATTTTTAAACTTCGTTCCATCTGGGTGTCCCTTGACACCTCTCAAGTTTTATTAATATAATAGAGGAAGGTTTATACCTATAATAAAATCGTGCGAAGCCGGGGCGGGTCGCTAGTATAAATATAAGTGAATTATCTGGTTTAGGGTGAAATGAAAACCCTTGGTCTTTGGGGTCTTGGGGCACACTCAATTAATAAAGATCTTACCAAACTTTTCATAGTCCACAGGAGATCGGAATGCTGGCTTCTATTTCGGTCAACGAATTAGCATTGCCATTCAACGTGGCAATACTGCCAGCAATTTGGGGACTCTGCCTTCTGGTGAAGGCTTAGATTTTTGGGAGTTTGATAGAAGTGTGAATACTAGGTACTTACTAAAATTACAATCAAGAAATAGAAAAATTAAAACTAGAGGTAGTATATACAATTGAAACCATTGAGCTAACTGCAGACGGTTACAAACAGTCTAAAGGTAGCTCAATTGGTCCATACTATTTGTAATTTGTCGTTTATTTTAATAAATATTAAACAAATATAAATATATATAATAATATTCTCGTAAGCGAAATCGCGGTCCAAAGTTAGTAGTTTCGTAATGTAACTTTTTGTAGGCGAGCAATTAGGGTACCTATATTTATAAAAAGTTGATTTAGATTAGTGTTGGTGTGACCTACACGGTCAAGTGACTAGGCAATCTAGGCATTAGACTCGGTTCTAAAACCCTAGATATATTTTGTGAACAAAGGAGGGATTTTATCAAAGCAAATATTGGAAGAAATATGTTACGACACTGGTATTATTGGAGCAAATCGCAGATTAGGAACAATTTTAGCTTTAAAAGGTATATTTTCAGTCGTCGAGTTCCGGACGCTAATTTGAACCTTGCTGCGTTTGTGTCTATACAGGATTTTAGGTATTTAATGATTAACCTCAAAGGCGACTTCGGGTAATCAAGACTAACAACTTTTGTTCTATGACTTTTTCCAAAACGTAATACATCGACAGTTTTATTTTAAAATCTATCAATTGTTAGCTCTTTGTCTTGTAACGACCTAAATACCTACCTATATTTCATTTAGTAATGTAAATAATTCTTTGTAGTGATATTTTTGCTGTTGGTACACATGTTCCTTTCATTTATTATAATTAGTTTTTGTGAATTCTAGGACTGAAATAATGAACAAAAAATCAATCGATTAAATATAAGTTTACTTTATTTACAAAAATGACAAGCAAGAAATAGAAAAATTACAACAAGTATTTTGGTTAACTGCAGACGGTTGCAAACAGTCTAAAGGTAGCTCAATTGATCCATGTCAATACCAGTCGGAAGCGTCCCCAAGACACTGGCTGCATTACCACGCTGTATGGCAATGCTGATGCGCTGTGCCAGATATTCACCAGCTCTCGGGTCACGCATTTGTCATAATTCCAATTATATTGATAGGTACTTATAATAACTCCTATAGAGTTCTTTTCACAATTAGATTCTTAGTATAAGATCAAAACATCCAGATGTTTTGCCCAGAGCAGGAATCAAGCCCGCAATCGTCTTCTCATCATAACCTCAGTCACTACACCACGGAAGCTTTTACACTAAACACCATTTATAATACAAATAAATGATTATACATGAATATATTGAAATAACTGCCGCTTTATAAGTTTTCAATTGATTCTGATATGCCCACTTCAAAGGTCCCTAAATGATTCTGATATCTACAAAATTATAATACAAAGTGGTTTAGCAATAAGTGTCGATAACCGCCATTTTGAACATCAGTGTTGGCGTGAAATCAAATTGTCAGCGATGTTATACGCCGTATTATTTTATGGCGCTAGTGATGGGGTAAAAAGGATTTTCTGTGGATTTGTCACACAATTTCTGTATTGATTGATGGAATTTTCGTATAGCTCAAGTTTACCTTTACCTTTGAGCATTTTAGTTCGCAGATTAATAGGTTAATGAAATTACTAAAAGTAAGAATAAACTCGCTTTGCCCACAACATCTTTTGTAGAATTTCCTATTAACCTTGTTTGGCAAACAAGGTTAATAGGAAATTCTACAAAAGACTTTAGACAGATGCTAGAGGGGAGGTGTCTATGTCCAGCTGTGGACTAATATAGGTTGATGATAATAAGACAGCAAGTTTTTTGCATACCCAGAACACTCGAATAAAAAACTTTAGATCTTATACACATTTGTCGCCTGGAATCGAACCCGCAACCTGCATGTCTGCCTGTAACGTATGAAAAGAGTCAACAATGAAAATGAACTTGGTTTCGAGTGTTGCCAACACTAGTCAATATAAAGTCCAAACAGCATTAGTTCGTCGATAATACAGTTACCCCACACATATGGAAATGTTTTTGAAGTTTTATATGTGTTTTACGAGGGTCAAAGATACCACGCGACTGTTCAAAGTTTAACGTTTTCGATTCCCGTAAAATGGATTTTCAGAAGACATTTTTGATGTTGTTTTAAGAGCTGGGTGCCTAGTACGAAATCAACGAAAGCAAACATAATATTAAAATATACCTACGGTTTTTGTGATTTGGTAGCTTTGAAAACGCCAAAATTCAAATGAAAATCCCACGCTTTCCAGGCAGATTGGTGAACGCATTGAAGATTTTAATAATACACAGAAGGAAGCTTAAGAAACCTAATTAATTCCATGGAGAATGCCGCGGGGTTAGCTATTCACTCAAATATTCACATATTTATATAATTTACATTCATATATTACATCTTCGCTATACTACGTTTAGAGGATAAATCAGGGTTACCAACTCATCATATAAATCCTGAGCAGAAATATTTTGACAGTTTTACGCTTCATCAAAACTATTTTACTACAACTTAAGGTGTAGTCTCTAAAACTCTAGCGCTAAATTCCAGTTACCTGCGTATTTAAGTGCGTCAGTAAAATGCTCAATGACAGTTTTATACACGATTTTACACCCTCTTTTACTGTCACTGTTAAGTAAATTCCTGGGTCGCGACCGCGGTTTAAGAGGCTTTTACACTGTTGTAACATGTTAAACTCGTACTTACCTAGTCTGAAGGCATGGTTTGTCCTTAGAAATTATATGTGACAATATGTATTTCGTATAATTATGATATACCTATCATCTTAAAAATAATTTGGGGTATTTTAAAAAACTATAAACCGACTTGATTTTCATTACAGAAAAATAAGAGCAGTTAGTCGATGTCAATAAATTACGCATTATTAAGTAGGTACCTATCACTCAAAAATTATTGGTCTTGAAAAAAATTAAATATGACTAGATCCGACACCGACTTTCAAATAAAAAAATAATCATTAGTAGTTTTTAAGTTATCCTGAATAATGCATATATTTTGTATAGAAAAAGATCTTGAGGTGGTCGATGAAACCAGACTAGCCCCGAAGTAAGCTACTAAAAGCTTGTATTATGGGTACTAAATAACTAGGAAACTGGGTACTAGATACGTAGAAAACACCCAGACCAACGAAACAAATTTCTTCAACAAATTTCTTCAAATTTGTTCCGAGGCGGAAATCAAATCGTCAAACTCCTGTTTCGCTGGCGGACCATCGCCCGCCACGCCACATCGGCCGTCTTGTCTGGATTGAGCAATTTCCTATCCGTCTTACACTTGTTTTACTCGATAATAATTCTCGGTGTTAGTTAACTAAGTCTAAAAGCCGCCTAACGAAATCAACAGAGCAAAGGTACCATGCCTGAAAGGCCAGATGATGCGATTTTTATAGGAGGCCAGAGATATACGCCTTTTAGCACCACTTGGCGTAATTGTGTTGTACCCAATTCCGTGTTACGCTCACTGTTTATGTTTTTTCTTTTATCTGTGGTTTTACATCGACAATCAAGATGGCGGGAAGAGTTTGTGCGGGAAGTATTTAGAGGGATTTCGCGCGGATTTTAGATACGATTTTAAGAGAAAACTGGATTTATTTGCTGAGAAAATTAACAGCAATTGTTGTGTTTAGGGTAATCGTTTGAATTCATAAAAGCATATTATTTTTTTATTATCTATTTTTATCGATGTTATTTTCATTTAGTACGAGTAGGTGCTCTGACCACCTGAAAGTTACATGATATTTATTTTTAGATGAACCGTCTTAATGATATTTTTGGAGACTATAAAAAATCACAACGGTTTGAATCGCGCCTGGCGCGAATCAACTAAAGATCCAGTGAAAAATTATAATACAGATAGGTAAGTAGGTACTTACCAATCTACCTCTTATCGCTAATAACTATAAACTCAAGTCAAGATATTTTCTCCCGTAACATAGTGTGTAGTCTTTGTACCGTAATTTCATAACTAAATAATGTTAGTTGAGGTCAACCAACGTTTAAAACCATTTATTAACAGACGACGGTAAAAACGAAACTAATCCACGCTCTCTTTCAATCCAACCTGCCAATATTAATTAATTTATCGTGAAACGAGATTTTTATTATGTCTAGACTCAGATGCATTAGCAAGAATATTTTACCTAAGTACCTTTTAAAAGAAAACGTCATCAATTAGTAACCACTTTGCTGTGAATTCGATTCGATATTCATTTTATAAAATTTTGTTTTATGTTTGTGTTTCCTGCACAACACACTGTCTAAGCCGCTGGTCGTATAAACTTTTGGAGTGTTTATTCCTTTTACTTACCTACTTTGTATTACTTTGTAATTTTGTAAGGGTAGGTATACTATTTTAAGTTTAGTTACGAATTTTTAAAATTCGCATCGCTATCTGTATAAAACCATTAAAATTTTACTATTTCTTTTTCCTTACAGTAATGAAATAAACTAACACAATTTTCGGCGTCTCAAATTTTTTTCCTGAAAAAAACATTACACCAATAATAGGTTTCTCATAAAGATTACTTTTTTGCCATAATATTTGTAAGTGTTTGTGTCTGAGAAAGTTTATTAGACATAAAAAGAATAAAGTTACTGTTGGTACTATAGTAAACCAGGTAGGTATACAGGGTGTTAGTGTGAACACCGTTGTCCTTGAAACCAGAGGTTCAGCATCATGAGTAGAATCCAAAACGAATGAAAAAAAATGATTCTATTTTTTACTCATTTTTTAAAGAAAATTTTTATTAACACTAAACGTTTGCTCACAAACACGTGACACAAGTACTTCGACCAGGCGACACGTGGCATGTGCACCTCACCTCAGTGTCGGATCACCTTCTGTGCGAATATCCCGTCTTTTGAAGGGCACAAGTAATGAAGTTACGATCCAAGTAAGGCGCGGGTGTAAGTACTTACCTACGTAGGTAGGTACTTAAAGTATGTAGAGTGACTATGGCATCGTGTACGATAGCGAAGACATGAAATATCAAAATCTTGCAAAAGTAAAATAGGTGTTAAGCTTTTCTCATCGGTTTTGGATTCTACTCATGATGCTGAACCTCTGGTTTCAAGGAGAACGCTGATCACACTAACACCCTGTATATTCAGAAATTCATGTTTAAAATGAAACTCAGGAGCACTTTATTTAAACATCTTGAATGAATGGTTTCAGCTTCTTTTGAGGGTGTATTCCTCCTAGGATAAAGATGTGTTCGAAATTCTTTTCGCGAGATAGGTACTGATAATAGGTAAGTACCTAATAAAGTACGGTCTATCAGGGTTACATTGCTCTCTCATTCATTCCTTACCTACCCAGTATGTTGCATATTCGTATAGCCTAATCTCATGCCTACTTTATAGTACCTAAGTCCTACTAGGGCTGTGCATATACGAAGGAATTAGGGATGTCACGCGTGAATTGAACATGCCTTGCTAGCTAGTCACGCGCCTGCCACCGCACCGTTGCCGTCGTCACATCTAAAGGGTTGCCAGCTGCTAGTATAACTTTATTGTAGAGTGCTAAATATGTGTGGTGAATGAAGATTACGCCATTGAATTCATCGAAAGTAGTGTCATACAAAGATTTCAAAATATCTAGGGTAACAAATTAGAGAACAGTATAAATTGTTAGATTATTAGACATTTTTATTTTATTTGAGTATGACAATAATACGAATTTAGTTAATTAGTAAGGAAGATTTTCTAAAATTTAACTAAATTTTAAACTTATTTTTTTGAAGGGTTTATGTAGTAATAACATCAAACTCTTATTGAAACGAAAAATCTTTCGAAAATAGTAATCTGTGGATTAATAGGTAGTCTATGTCAAGTGCCAACCATCAACAATCGTACCGTACCCAATCCGTGCAACCGGAGATCGCTCATTTGCGCGCCAAATCAATTCACACACACACCCGCCACACTTCTTACTTAATTACCTCATATGTGGCGAGCGTGGTGTTGACAACCCTGACTTATTTGACATTTATGACGTTGACATTACTGGATGACTCAGGAACCTCGCGCGTAATGCATGCGGGTTTAAATTCGAATTTCGAACGCAGAATCCGTACCATTGGAATCTCGAAACAACAGTAATTCAAGGGATGCTATTTGCAAGCAATTTCGAAAAAAAGCTGGATGTTCTATGTTCTGTTGTATGTACTTTTATAGGTATGATTTTGATGATTTTTTGCTAATGATCCCAAGGCGGTCCCATTAATTCAGATTCATATTTTAAATTATTCTCGAAGGATAAAAGACTTAAAAGCATGAACAGCGTATAATATTATTAAAGGAATTCGAGTCACTTTTAAGTTTCAAAACAGTCTCACGATCATCATTCGTTCTTGTATAGGTACATACAAAACCTCCAATGCGATCAAAAATCCCTATCAAACCTGGTGAAAGAAAAACCTCATCTTCATGTCCAGCAGTGGTAAGTACATGTGTGCTGAAAACGAGTGCTTTTTTTCTATTATAAAAAAACACTTGGTAGTTCGTTTTCTTTTGTGAGATAAACATAAAATAGGTGTCGGCGCTAATGTTCCTTAAGTTAACCCCTTAAGATAGTAAATTATTTCGTTTCCTACGTACTAGGTACACGTAAACGTTATTTATTTTTGTTTAAAAATATGTTTTGACAGAAGTGATAAACGCAAAGAAAAGAAATTCCAACATGATTTGTTACTCAAGATGCTCAAGCAACTGGTTCCGTGAAATCTCTGTGACAGCTGTCAAAAGGTTCATTAATTTGACAGATGACGTTTTAAGGTTAGTTTATTATTTACTAATTGGTAAACTTACCAACTGGTAAGCGTGTAAACTGTTAATGATTTAATCATACGTCTTGTCTTTATGATGTTGTTTTTTTGTAAAAGCGATGTTTATTTTTCTTAAATGAACAAAGTAGGTGATTAAGAAATATTATCGTATGAGCCAACAAACGGAACCGGATGTTGCTTTTCCGTTGGTAGGGGAAGTGCAACATCTTAACATTTTCAATTGTAATTGAAAATAGAAAAACTTAAATTTAAAATTCTTTGTACAGACCACTGCGATCGCCATTCCGCCTACTAAAAGATCTTATAGGGAAAACGTGACCTGAGAAAGTAGGTGCTTAAAAATTTGTAAAAAGTTGGAAATAATACCTTATCTTTGATGTGATTAAAAATATGTAATTAATTTATAGTATGTAGTTACATTATTCGAAATCAGTAAACAAATACCTAATATAAGATATTTGATGTTCAAAAAACAAATCAATATATTACTCAACCCTTATTATATATTACTCAAAAATTTATTTAACCAAATGTAGAAGCATGACTATTTTTAATCAAGAATATCACAGATATAAAACCGTCCAGACTGAAAAACTGACGCTTTCAGTTTGAAATAATAATGACTAAGGCTGTGTCCCCAGTAGGCAAACTGTGAGCGGCCGACTGAGTGAGCCGCAAATTTGTGGCGAACAGCTACAAACTCAGATCAGTTTGCGTGCGTATCGCAAGTACTGGAACCTGCGAGTCGACCGCTAACTGAGAAAGTCGCACGTGACGCTGCAAACTGCGTACAGTTGGCGCAAAGTAGCAATCTGTGGACACTCAATTTAAAATATATGGAAGGGCGTACTGAACTGATACGCCGCAAACTCAGTCGGCTGCTCACTGTTTGCCTACTGGGGACACAGCCTTAAACTCTGCATAGTTTAAAATGGCACACAAGCACAACCTTTGTTCTTCCGCGATAGCTTTATGGATCTACGACCATCTATGGAGGTCTAAGGAAAAAAAAACTTTTTTGTAAAACACCTGTTTAAATCATAATATGTGAACATTGAATGCTCTTTTCTACCAGTTGGCATTTTGACTATTGACATCCAGCGGTTCAAAATAACATAACACAACCTTTTAGTAACCTTACAAATAAGTAGGCCCTATTATGATCCAAACCTTTATCAATTGACATCGTAAAATGTCACTCGAATACTTAGACGTACAGGATCCGATTCAGGGCACGGCTGGAGGTAAAAGTCAACAAAATAAATATACCTAATCCAAACCTGAACCCAATAAATGAAGATATTGTATTTTGATACATTCTATTAAAAAGATGGCGAGGAAGGATATTTACTACAGTTCCCAGTCAGCATTGGCTATTATATATTTTTAATATTATTCTTCCTCATAAAACACATCTCCAAGTACAATCCGTCCACGGTTGTTTGCTACAGATCGAGCATATTACACTTGAGAGATAAGACCCATTATCACATATTTTATAATTTGTTTGAGTTTTGTGAATAATTCCCAGTATGCAATAAAGGATTGTCTATCAGTCTAGATAGGGCTATATTGGTGGTTATCATAGGTTAAACTTGAATAACACTCATGCAGCAGATGCAGCTTGTTTCCTAGTTTCATTTACTTAAGTAAATAGGTAGACATTTGGCTTTGTGAATGAGGAATATTCTTAATTTACTAACTGATCTTTCTATGTAACAGAAGAAAAGGATCGGCCCTGTATAGGACAGCTAGTCTCTTGGTTTTGGTGCCATGGTTCATAGCCCCTGAGCTACGCCCTTACTGCAGCCCTGGCAATCCAGGAGAGCGTAACATAAATCATATTATAATATCTCGCGAAAATTCACGCACGCCTCCGACTAATTCGAGAATTCACACCGGAATTAGATTTGACATTCTAAACGCGTTATTTTCACGATTTTTTTCGTGAAATCTCGCTTTTTGGAGGTGTTTTTGGGTAGGTAATTTTATTTAATATTTTTTGCAAGAGAATAGCATCTTTTTGACCTGCGTTTGTTATTTGGTCAAAATTATGTGAAATGCTTACCTGAATCTAAGTAAAACGTTTTTACTGTTACGTAATGGTTTAAACGTTTTACTAAAAACATTACTACAGCAAAAATGAACTAAAATATGTGATAATGTATAACTTAACCAAGATAATATAACTAACCTCAGAAATCCTAACCTCTTTGTTTGACAATTTGACATTGTCATGCGAGACATTATCAAACTTGTGTTTGCTGAGACATAGCTGTGAATGTTAATTAGTTCTCTGATAAGATGGTTTCGGGACCTTTGTCAAATCACAGACGCATTTAATGTACCTACCACATAATTTACAGTTCATCATATACCTACCTAGAGAGAAAAATCTTTACAACTCGTGATTTTTGGTTTCCTCCGATATTAACATTAATGAATGGCTTTTAAGACGTTAGAAAATTAAATAAATATACCAAGTCCCAGTCCAAGCCAGGTATACCAAGTCAGGTAGGTACCTTTTTCGTGAGTGAATGCCTCACATAAAATTTTTTCACCATGGCAATTTTAAAGTCATGGAACATACAAACTTTCATCTTTATAATATTAGTAAGGAAGTCTTCTTGGTTTTTAACGCCACTAAATAAAAAAATAAATGTCACTGTCAAAGCCTTTCAGTCTTCCTTTTTTAAATTACCTACACATAAAACAGTTCAGTATTCCATAGGCCGGTGACATTATAATCTGACAGATCTCTCAAAACAGCCTAATAAAGATCAAAGATGATTTTAGCTCCGTAAGAGGCACTTACCGCCTCGTATAACCAAATTAACCAATAAACATGTCAGTTGGCCTCCGGTTAAAAATATCTCAACTCGAACTCGCAATGTTCTAATTATAAGGAAATATATAATTATGTGTTAACTTGCTACTGTTCAGGTTAATTGAGGATTCTTACCTTTATTTGAGCTTCAGGTTTTTTAATCCTATTTGGAATTGGATATTGGCCTACGACACGAGCTATGACCCTTATTTGGGGCTACAGCAATCCATTAAACGTATAAATAAATAAATAATGCTTGACAATCCACACAGCATCATCTAGCCCTAAGCAGCACTTGTGTTTTGGTTATTAAGCTCCTAAGAACTTTTCTAATTCTAATGTACCTACGTATAAATATAATTTCTGTTATGTATGTTGCTAAATAATAAAAGTAAGACCTTAAAAATATTTTTGACGTCAACAGTAGCGCGGGGTTACGGCTTCGATTCCGGACTAGGGACAAAAAATTAATACCTACTACTAATCCTTAAGGTAGATATTTGCCCGCAAAAATATTAAAAAAGCCGTGTAGGTAATTATTAAGTAATTTGAAGAAGATTTTTCAAATAGGAATTAGTCATCGAAACAACGAAAACGCCTAACTGATTTTCTAATGGCGTTCTAGAAATTGACATCTGGGCGTTCTAGAAATTGACATCTGAAACAAACAATCCAGTCAGATATAAACTAATGAAACAACCTAACCTGATTGGATGTAAGCCCCAGGGCCTAGCTAAATACCTGTCTATATCATAGAGTTGAGACATGCATCTAAACAGAACCATCCAAATTTTTCCGGCTGTTATAAACCTAGCGGCTTTTTTAAAAATGTAACTTACTGACCGTAATGTAAATATTTTCGTTCGCATCTTAGTGTAAGAAGCAGCATGGCAGAACAGAATTTAATTGCGAGCAGATATTTTAATGCAAAATGGCGCAGGAAGTTGATTTGTTCAAAACCACACACCAGTACCGTAGAGCGTAGGTTTCTTTCTATTATAAATTTTTAAAACCATGTTTAGCCATCTCGTCATCCTCATCAACCTATATTAGTTCACTGCTGGACATAGGCCTCCCCTAATGAGCTTCATAGCGTCCTGTCTACAGCTTGCCTATATTTTTCCTAAAATAAATAACTGTAGGTACCTACTGATTTCTACCCAACAATTATGTTTAACCGACCGAATAAATTAAAAGCAAGCCATAAAATTAAAACTAGGTAACAAAAAACCATCGGTTACTTTGTACGTAACATGCCGGCCAATTTTAAAATCCCAAGCTGGCATCCCCTCTCTAAACCTAACTGCACATCTTGAGTCCCTCACATGAGTACAAGACACTGGACATCTCGAGTGCAGAATAATTGGAGCATCGCAAGAGGGCGCCACTTGTCTAGTGGGACGCCCGTGTTTTGAAGCAGGTTCGTGTTCTTAGGTTGTAGAACCTATTTAGATTTGTGCAATTTTAGAAATACCAACATTATAGCAATTGCGATTGTTACTTATTTATGTCTGTGGGATTTTTGACCTTTTTTATAACAAAATACAGGAACGGTTTTGGTTGAAGTACCTACTCTTATATCCGCATTTGGACTTTCGGTCCATTATGCTTGGGATTTGCTAGCATAGCCAGAGGCTCCGTCCAGAAGCGTAAAATCTTCCTGGGATCTTCGCAGGCTTCGCGGGGTGACGTTTGTTCATATAATAAAATAGTATTTATTTTGACACACACAGAGATAAATAAAAAAAAACTAAACAAAGAACATGGAGGTCATAAACAAAGTAATACAGATAAAATTCTTCAAATTTGATCATTGCAAATCAAATTAAATTTAGTGCTCTATACGGCACTATTGTAAAAGATTTTCGATTTGCACCTGTAGGTAATTGTGGTGACACTTAGATATATTTATTTTTACTTAATATAAGGCTTACAATACAATGTTTTGGTGTAAACTGCGTTGGTGCAATTTTCAAATAAATAAATAAATTGCAGATCATATTTCTTAGAACCGTTTTTAAAATGGATTTGACTTCTTTATCGATCGCCACAACGATCACGTCTCGATACTATCGTCGTCTCGATATGTCCTCGACGCTTGATATATCATCTCGTCAAAGCATCACGAAAATTAGCCTTGTTATCCGTAATTAGAAATTAAGCATTCGTCGTGGAGTCACGTCAGGTCTCGACTGTCACGCCGCCACAAAATAAGCGATCACAATCACAGTGACAGCTGTTTTTTGTACTACATATTATATTCTTCGTCTTGTCTTTCTGAAGTTATAGATATACCTACTCCAGTCAAAGCCGATGTGAAATGTTT
Organism: Eupithecia centaureata; assembly: GCA_944547425.1. Taxonomy (NCBI): domain Eukaryota; kingdom Metazoa; phylum Arthropoda; class Insecta; order Lepidoptera; family Geometridae; genus Eupithecia; species Eupithecia centaureata. The sequence continues at coordinate 2,283,735 of OX155702.1, read as the reverse complement.
GTTAAAAAATGCTGGACAATCCACACAGCATCATCTAGTCCCAAGCTAAGCAGAGCTTGTGTTATGGGTAGTAGATGTCTGATAAACTTTATACGATACATTACATAGATTGATCATTTTGCTATAGGTACATAGAAAAAACCCGGAACATGTAGGTACAAAAAGTAGCCCAAGGAGGAATCGAACCCGCCACCTCCTGCGTCGCAGGCGCACTTTCACCTACCACATCACAGAGTTCGTCAAAATGACGTAGATGATCCATCGTGTGCCAAATCCGCCTTTCTCATAGCCTATCCCACGATTATGCAAACCGCTCATAATTGCGTTTAACGGCGAGGGAACCATTTTCGCTCAAAATGTGTTTGACGTGTAATTTCATTATTTTATTGTGGTACAATTGAATTAGTTGACACTCCGTGGAGCCTCGCCCGCGAATCAGATTACGCGGTAACTTTTTCGCGGCGTTTTTAATTCGATTTTCAAATTTGGGTGGGTAATTTGAAATTGGTACTGCCCTATCTGTTTTAGCTTGTATGATTTATTTCTAACTAGTAGGTACCTATAGGTACGCTACCTACCACTTAATGTTTCATATTAAATTAGAAAGAAAGACTATAAAATGTAGATTTTCCAGCATAAACATTCTTATTGCCAGAAAAAAAAATTTGTTAGTTCAAATAATTTGAACCCCAAGTATAGTTCAAATGAGAAGCAGTTTAAAATCCATTTTGTTCGATTACCCTCACATAAAACTACTGTGTCCGACATTTGTTTTGTGTTGCCAACTTAGGTCGACTAATGTGGTGGTAAGGGAGGGAGAACGTTGACGGTGAAAGCTAATATGCTAGTCCAGTGTTCACAGGTTTGCTCGATATTCTATACGTAAATAAACAAAGAAAAGTATCATCCATCCAAACTTTCACATTTTTAATATTTTCAGGTAAGTTTTAAGTATTTATATTTTTATTTATTTATTTACAAAGCATATTTTTTTATGTAGTTACCATCAGTACCAATGTAGTGTGATAGTAGTTATTATTATAACAAGTACCTAGGTACTTTTTTATATGAGTTTATAAGCTAATATCTGTGCTAATATCCTGATCTACTCGTATTACCTTGAAATTTAATACCCTGAAGGAATAAGTATTTAATAGTAGCATAAAAACATCTGGCAATATGATTCCGTATCCAAAAATACCATACAAAAGTTTTTAAAGCGGATTGTTCAAAAAACCACAAATCACACACAAACCCTGTATTAAACTCCTGCGCCTTGTAATTTTGTAAGCAATAGCCCTCATTAAGCGGCCATTTTACACCTTTCCCGCCATTTCGTGTTCCCACAGGTATGTAGGAATTCCTTTGTAATCTTAGTAAGGTATTGTGGTATAGTGAGAGATTGTATGGGTTCGATCTGAAAATAGTAGGTTCATTTTCCATAAAGCTTTATATTTTACGTTATAAAACTTTGTAACATTGATTAATTTTTTTTATGTTTTCAACTCACGAAGTTACATTGTAGATACTTTAAGTGGTACTAGAATCCCTTATATTTCTATAAAAAAAGGTTACAAAACCAAAGATCTAGAAGCGCATTGCCATACAGCGTGGTAATGCAGCCAGTGTCTTGGGGACACTTCCGACTGGTATTGACAAAGCCGGGGCGGGTCGCTAGTATCTATAATAACGTAATTTTTCACTCCTTTTCCATTCAAATTATCTTATCTCGTGCATAATTAAGTTCTCCGCAATATCTTTACATTATCCGTCTATATGTAGACTTTTATCATAAAATTGTAATGTAGGTTAACTTTCCTGTGAAATGTTTTGGCAACAGCGTAAGCCGGTAATGGGTTCCTAACATATTTATTACAACATTTAAATATTTAAAATCCAATATGGATTTTCCTACACGCGCGAGTTCTCACACAAAAACAACCCTTGAGGTAAACACCGTTATATATAGGATGCTACATTAAATATAGGTACATATTGCGGAAGTGGTATGGTTTTAAAAGTTTGTTTGGTTTTGATGTCGAATCATTAATCACTTACATTTTAAAAGAAGACGTAGAATAAATAATTTATTTAAGATCAGTATTTACCTACCCGCGGCTTCGCTGAAAATGGAAACGTTTTAAGACTATTTCTATTCCATGGGAACTTAGTAATGGGATGAAAAGTAGCCTATGTTTTGATCCAGGGCTAGAACTACGTCTGTTCAAAATTTCTGTAGTTTTTGCGTGATAAACACCCATTCATACATTTCGAATTTATAGTAGGTATAAGTAGGTAGTTACTAAGGATTGTAGTAATATGCTAGAAAAACCTATGCCTAGTCAAACCACTATTTGAAATGACGGTAAAAGCAGAAAAACTAAACAAAGTTTAAAGGGCTAAGTTTGTCTACTAAGAAGGAAACGAATAAACGAATGGTACGTACTTGAGCAGAACATCATACGGATGTTGAAAAATATTTTGATTTTTTCAAATCAAACACACCACACTTTTAAACAAACGATAAATTCACCAAAGAGTATAGTTTACGAGCACCCTAAGCACAGAATAAATAAACAGTGCCTTAAAACGTATCTCTTTACGACCGCACGTTCTGAACAACCTGTATATGGACTGTATTAAATTTAATGTTAGAAAAAGAATTTGCATCACAAAGGGAATATGAAATTCCTGGTTTATATGCGACGTTTTTCGTTCCTTTGTGGTCGTTTGCAAGTTTTTAGCTAATAATTATACCTACCTATCAAGATATTATGATGTGATAATAAATAATAAAATGATAGATATCAGATATGAGATATCATACATGGGAAATCTTTTATAATTAAAAATACTATATTAATTTTATCATCTAGAGGGGCTAGATGATGTTCTGGATTTTCCAGCACTAGGTACCTACCTATTTATTTTCTACCAAATACATGGACCTCACACACTAAAGAAATTGATTCATTTTATCCCAAAACGTATTTAAAATCAAAAGGGATATACTACAAATAAAATTAAACGTGTTTAAAGCTGTGCTTTAAACAAGTTCTCATTACACTGTTTATAAATCTCTTAAATAAACAAACTCAAAGACATCTGTTTCAAAAGTCTTGCCATCTTTGGCCTAAGGGCTCCTACCGTGGGCACCTGTCAAACGGGTTTGACAGGCGATCCCATTAGTGTCGCGGTGAAGTAGAAATATTGGCAACTAGCTAAAGTTCTGGGCCGAACTCCATTAATTTCAAAACAAAGGTCTCAATAACGCCATACTATCAAGATGGCTATAATGACGTTTGTGCTTTTGGTATTCTACTATTTTGAACGATTGAAATCTTTCATTAATAGAATACGAAAACTGTCAATTGAATTGGTAATCATTAACGTAGCCGTCACAGCTATAAATGAATCTCAAAAAGTGTGTGCTAGAATACCAAAAGGAGTTTGTCACTGTCATTTTGACACGAAACTAAATATTGTACCTTATAGTGAAGCGATATTTAGTGGAATTCGGCTCCTGGAAACTAGCGAAACGTTTTATGTGACCCCTAGTTTATTAACACAGTGACAGACAGAACAGTGTACAGTCAAGTAAAAGCTACTTGACGCGTTCACTGCCTTCTTAATTGGTTGAAACGGATATTTTGTGCATCATAATAATATCATGGGCTATGAAAGTGTTAAGTAGGTAGTTATTTTATATGAACATTAAAATTAGTTAGGACCTTTACTGTTTTACTATACTTAATACGTTTTAATTTTATTACGTCTTAATAATAGCCTTAATATAAGCGGGTTAGCTATGAACCAAATCTTCCAACAGAAACTATGTTTGAAGTTTTATTAAACCCAGAAGACTTTTTTGGTCGGTATGAATCGAACCCGCATCCTCCAGCGCGTCACAGGTGAACCTTTGCCCGCCGCGCCACAGAAGTCATCAACCTTGCCTACTTCAACTTTGAATGATTAATAATGTAAGTAGTACGTATTCAAATGTTATGTTTGTTAACTGAGATCAGATGGACCAAACTCCTCCATTGAAATCATAACAAACAAACATAACACAAGCTAAAAGCAAACAACGCTGTAGGCTGGTTCACTCTGGTTTAAACCGGTGGTGTTACCTGTGTATCATATTATGTAGTTAGCCGATATTCTTGCAATATTTGCTAATGTCAAACTAGCTTCTGCTCATATTTTTCCTGATAAAATATATGATTATGATTCCAGCTCTTGAACTAGGTACTTACTATGATGCAAAATTTCAGCCCAATCTTTTCATTAATTTTGGAGTAAGGTACGGTTTTGGAGTAAGGTAAGGTGGTAACTTATGAATGGTTGACACTTTGTTACGTATCAAGTGCGAGTGACAGTGGTCTATACAAAATGTAAACCATGCATACCACCTTAACAAATATCTAAAGTGGCGTTGATATATCAACAGCCAAACTTTCGCATTTACAATTTAAATGTGATTTACACAAACATACAGACGTCATAACAAATAATTTAAACAATGATGTTTGTATAAAAAAACAACAGTTTAAGAATTAACTTCAATCAAAGTCTCTAAAGCAAAATAGTGTTGGCCCAGTAGGTAGTACCTAAGATTTTAAAATTAATTTAGTGTGATAGGTACCGCTTTGCAGACACTGCCGTTATGTTAAGTTATCCGTAAACTTAGCAAGTCCATTGGTTACGAGTATTGATTCATCCAAACCGCTATGTTTCCCACTTGCACCGCAACATGTGGTTTCGGTCGGCGGCAGCTTCCCCGTGTCTGGAAGTTCAATCCCTGTCTAATCCGGTGATATACATTCCACCATTGATCTTTATAGCCATTCGTCTATTCGTGCCTCTCTAGACAAGGTCAACGACATTTTATTAATGTTTTAATAAGTAGAAAGCTACTAAGTATTAGGACGAGGTTAGAAGTCAAGCGGTCATAAGCTAAAAGTATGCTATAGGCTAAAACAAGGGGAACTTGAAAAAGTTTGCAGTGCGCAGGTTTCAAATATCGAACTTTTGTTTCATAAAAGTTGTCTGCATTCGGCCATTAACAAAGTTGGGGAGGAAGGAAGTTTATGAAAAAGAAAACAAAAGGTAGATTATAAATTCGAAACGCAGCGGACAGTGGGAAATTAAAAATGAATTTCCACTGAATAATAACTAAAACGCTACGAACTAACAGTTTTATTAAAAAATAGGTGATCAATTGAACTTGCAAAGTGAAGTTCGATCACTATTATATGAGTCACTTCATTCGAAGATATAATTAACCAGGTAGTACTTTAAACCTACTAGGCAGTCGCACGATTTTAAAAGTAAATCGATTTACTCGATTTCATGTTATTTTTTTTTTTGAGGGTAGGCATGCCTTAGCTGGCTCTGTCCGCAAGGCGATGTCTTCATTTCTTCAGAGAAAATTTAAAATTTATTGGGTGGGTAGAATCATACCTACTATGGGTGGGTGATTTTATATCTTCGAATGAAGTGACTCATATAATAGTGATCGAACTTCACTTTGCAAGTTCAATTGATCACCTATAGGTGATCAATTGAACTTGCAAAGTGAAGTTCGATCACTATTATATGAGTCACTTCATTCTTCAGATATAATTAACCAGGTAGATGTTTAGAGTATGCATCATTTGCAATCAAATATGCTTTTATAAAATCAAAATAAAATTTAAATTTAGAATTATAATACAAGCTTTACCCAAAATTAGTAGGTAGTTTGTTAGTATTTTTACTAACTATAGGTACCTACTGCAGAAAGACATCCTCAAACATTTTACAATGTAAGTTATGTTATTTTCTATTTGTTTTTATCGTTACCTAATACTTATAATCAAATAAGTAGGTACTAAAAGTAATTCGCTATTTTTCATTAATAAAAGATTTTGGTTTAGGGAAAAATCCCTTCTTATAGGGTGATTGTAAATCCTAGCAAAGTTTTGTGAGGATCCATGCCATCCGACCGTCTTCTGGAAAAAGTCAAACGAGACCTCAACGGAAGCCGCCGCTAATGCGTGCATATTTAGCGCTAGAAGCGCTAAATATGGTCATGTCAACTCCATTCTCCACTTTACATCAGCAGGACTAAAGCTTGATGTCATTAATCATTAATCCAGCGCAGCAGCCGGATAAAGCTTTGAATTTTCTTTGATAAATTGCAGGATCAAGGTCTGGTTCACCAGCAGTAGGAGTTTTTAAAAGATCAGAAAATTGCATTTGTTACCTTTTAGGTATATTTTTGTTTGACACTTTAATGAGCTAAAGCGCATGAGCAGGTATTACTGTCGTAATGACCGATGTAATGACCAGCTAAGTCAAGCACTAACCGAGAACCCCAAGTTAAAAAATGTTTTGGAATTGAGGGGTTTTGTTTGTATGTAAATGCCGTTTAGCATACGTCTAATGTTACCACCCAATAGCAATGATAGTGCTGACCGTTGCAAATAAAAGGTTGATTAGAGTACCTCTGCTGAACTGTTATATTTGGAAAGTGAGTAGGTACATCCACTGGTTGAGAAGTCAATAAGTCACCAGCAATAATATTTTAAATATTCATGGGTATTTTCAATAATGTGTTCTGATTACGTCAGTTTAGAAACAATAAACTCCCAAATTTGCTACCACCCACTGTGGGTGGTACGTTGATACTACTGAAGACGGTGGATAACATTAAGTTTAAGACTGGACTTGCTAGAGGTGGGATAGTTTGCTGTTTAAAAGTAGTCCTGAGCTTCGCGGTTCCCAAGGTAGGACTTCTTTGTTGTGATATTTAGTGGGATTGAAAATGATATTTTTATAATGTAAATTATTCTAATATAGTATTTCAAAATCTAATACCGTCTTTAGGAAACCAGGAACCTGTCCAATTCCAGTTGTTTCATTGCTTAAATTTCTTAAGCACTTTAGGACAACAGAATATGGCGGGAATGCATAGAAGTTGCTTTTCTGCTATCTAATCGTTAACGCGTCTATCGCCAAAGTATCTGGATCTCGTTTGTAGACTTTATAGTCGAACATTTCGTATAGGTGCGGAAAGCAAAATGGTTGAGCTATTGGAATACTCAATGGAATAGTCCTCACTTTATATTAGGTATAGGTAGATATGTGTCGATATTAATTTAGCGTGATTCTTCTCTAGCTACGATGCACTAGCATGACAATTTAAAACCATTTGTAATGTAGTAAGGAGCTCATACAAAATCAAGAAGCTTCTATAAAGACTTCTATGGCAAAATATATATATATATTTTTTATCACTATGTAACTTAGAGATAGGTAACTATGTTTTACTAGGTTCAACTATGTTTACTACATTCTGGTGGTAATAATTGTATGTTTCCGATACATAAAATATCACTGAGATAAATATAAAGCGTTAGTATTTTCTAATAGCCTTATTTACAGGTAGAAGCAAATAAGCCTCTTTAAGGAATTAATGAATTAATGAAGGTTTATTGCAGCTAGAAATCCGTGTTTAAGAATCAGTTTAGGCACGATCCTATGATCCGTCATCTTAAAATGAATGAATTTAGTGAGAGTTATTAAATTCAACATAAAAGTTTTATGAACTTTAGAATAAGTGGTCACAGTTAGTGAAAATAAAGACTCCTTGAGAGCGACCACAAACTAAAATAGCCCCTATGTATCTAATTCGATTAAATTATTAATCGCTGCTAGCATTTCAGGTTCATCATCGCAAGAAAGATGACTAGGTACCCTTTTCTGTTGTACAGAATAAATAGATAGTTAACTTTTCGAGTAACTAACTCTAACTCTACTAGTTAACTTCATAGAATAACTTGAATCTAATCAGTTTTATAATGGTTAGCCGACAATTGTAAAAATGTTGGTTATACTCAGGGTGTACCCAATTTTATAATTGCGGTGCTGGAGCACGTGGCTTGCTCTAGTTTAGAGTCTGAGCTGTCGGCCTCGCTCCTGCCTGAGGCCCCTGCAACCTGCGGGGTTACCTCCCCCCCCCATAGTTCATGTATAACGAGATATATGTATAAGGAGGGCTGTTCTGTTCCCCACCCGGGGGCGACTGGTCGTCGGTTGGACTGACGCCACTACTGGTGCCTTTGCGGATGCGGTTATTTATTCTTTAATATCAGGAACTATATTAATTTTTATAGCCTTTTAATCTTAAAACTTAGTCTTAGTGAGAGCTTCTGACCAAACAATTACATCATAGTTTTCGTTCTGGATAAGATTTCATCACGATCCAGACCGGGAGTTACGAAGTTTCCCCTTACAATTTGATAACCTATATATAAGAATTTTATAATAATTTCAATAAGTACCGAGAAGCCCCTGTTAATAGCAGTGGTGCCTTAGCTTAACTACTGCTGAGCTGAGTCGACTCTCTTATCCTCACTCCTATTGGCATCAGATATTATAGCAGCAATTTTACGTTTTAAATTGAGTGCTTGTAAGAGAGCCCAGTTTTCTGAATTGCAAGTCAAAAAACGGGCAAAGTAAACGAAAACATATAATATATACCAATACTTATCCATCATACTTGGCAATCTCTCTTTGAAACCCACAGAGAGCTTTAAGAATTAATTGTAATTTTACCTCTTACGAGCGTAAAAAGTGCACTTAATGCTTAATAGAATTGCCATGTGTTGTTCGACAGACAACCACCAGGCGAACCTAATGACCTACTTAACAAGAGTGATCTATATTGAATCTTATTATATAAATATTTAATTTAATGGTACTGTGATTACCCACGGTTACCATTTATTCAATAAGAAAGCACGTGTTAACTTTCCGTTAACGTCAAGGTTCTAATTTGCAAAAATAAGCAACTACCAGACTTAGTTGTAATTTTTATAATATTTCGCTTTGCAAAAACCCACGGATAACCTTTAGCATAGCAGGTTATAATTTGAGAGTATAAATGTCAGCAAGTAAAGCATCAAACGTGGTCCCAACATAGTGTAATTATTGTAATTTTTGTGAAGATCTATGATTGACTTCTAGCATATAGCAGCCGTGGTGGTTCTAATTTGCGAACCTTAATGTAAGTCAGTACCATACGTGGTAGTGTAATTGTTCTAATAAAGCGCTTTGGGAAACCCACAGTTAACCTCTAACAACCATTGAGGTTCTAATTTGTGAAAATAAATGCAAGCAAGCATAATTGGTTATGTAATAGTTCCAATATTTGCTTTGTGAAAACCCACGGTTAACCTCTAAGTATAGAACAGTCATCGTTGTTGAATTAGCGAAAATAAATGTTAGCAAGTTTTTATTCTATTATTTTGCTTTGTGATAGCCCTCGGTTAACCTCTAAGCATAGAACAGTCATCGTTGTTCGAATTAGCGAAAATAAAAGTTTGCAAGTTTTAGTTCTATTATTTGCTTTGTGATAAGTAGTGATAACCCTTAGAACAGCCATCGTTTTGACCCACAGTCAATCTCCAGGCCTAAGTAGGTAGTTACCCACCAGAGGTAAAATCTACCTTCTTGCTTTACGTACATTTCGCAAAAGTTATCATTTCGTAAAAGTTTGCAAGTTTTAGTTCTATTGTTTGCTTTGTGATAACCCTCGGTTAACCTCTAGCATAGAACAGCCATCGTTTTGACCTCAGGGTCAAACCCCCAGGCATAAGTAGGTAGTTACCTACCAGAGGTAAAATCTACCTTCTTGCTTTATGTACGTTTCGCAAAAGTTTGCATTTCGTAAAAGTTTGCAAGTTTTAGTTCTATTGTTTGCTTTGTGATAACCCTCGGTTAACCTCCAGCATAGAACAGCCATTGTCTTGACCCCAGGGTCAATCCGACAGGCTTAAGTAGGTAGTTACCTACCAGAGGTAAAATCTACCTTCTTGCTTTACGTACGTTTCTCAAAAGTTTGCGTTTCGTAAAAGTTTGCAAAGTTTTAGTTCTATTATTTGCTTTGTGATAACCCTCGGTTAACCTCTAGCATAGAACAGCCATTGTTTTGACCCCAGGGTCAATCCCACAGGCTTAAGTAGGTAGTTACCTACCAGAGGTGAAATCTACCTGCTTGCTTTACGAACATTTTGCAACAACACTTGAAAAGATAATAGCACTTTGCTTACCTTGTTCACTTAACTCCGAATCTGACGAATACACTATTACTCGTCGGCGTTTTTTATTCTCCTTCTCTTAATTTTATTATTATAACATTTAATCATGTCGAAACTTCTCTTCGGCATGAGGAATAAATTTATTTTACAAGAGGGAGCTGTTACGTCCGTACGCTGCCTCGCACGAAAAAAGAATGAAGACATCGCCTTGCGGACAAAGCCAGCTAAGGCATGCCTACCCTCAAAAAAAAAAAAAAACATGAAATCGAGTAAATCGATTTACTTTTAAAATCGTGCGACTGCCTAGTAGGTTTAAAGTACTACCTGGTTAATTATATCTGAAGAATGAAGTGACGAAATATCAACAATGATAAACAATTTGCCTGAATAGGTTTGAAGTGAACAAAAATCAAAGTGAGCACTTTATTTCCTAGTTTTAATTATTTATAACATGAATTTTATGACGTGCCCAAGTGTCCTGTAAGGTCTTAAGGAAATAAAGCACTTTGAATTTGGTAGACAGCACAGAAATCTAAAGTGGCTTATTATCTAAATTTCTAAAAGAAGTAGTTATACATTTTTTTGTACCTCTACACTTTTTAAAAGTACCAAGCAAGGAGTCTCCAACCTTCTTATGGCAAAATAGTGAAAATGATTCCAAGTGACATATTTCGAAATTCGAATCCGTTGTTCGAATCCAAATATAAACATGTCCGCCCAAAAAATACCATACAATGCAACATTCTAATCCCCTTTTTTAGTTTTTAAGCCACGACGCTTCCGTTGGTAGAATAATGACATCGGTCCATTAAATTCACTAACGCTAAGCCCCTAAATATAGTCTGTGACAGCTAAATGTTTATTTGTGACATTTTTTGTTGAGTGAAAATACGAGAGGAGTTGATAAAAGTTGAGTATTCAACTTGTGACCGTTTTATCAAACATTCTTTTAAGCCACAAAATGACGTGTTTTAAATAACTAGAGACTTTTAAATAGGTAAGTAAGTAGGTACTTAGTTGTTCTACCTCTAATATCAAAATTGTCATCGATGTTTTGATTGTTGGATTTTTGTTGTTTTTTTTTCAATCATCACGACCGATTTCGAAAAATTGTTTTCCACCTTTGAAAAAAAAAGAATTTTCCAAACCGATTCAAGCGTCTTCACGTTATCACTATCAGTGAGCATACAAACAAATAAATAATGCTGGACAATCCACACAGCATCATCTAGCTAGCCCCCAAGCTACGCAGACCTTGTATATCACAAGCACTGCTTAGCTTGGGTACTAGATGACTTATATATTACCTACCTATTTCTTATTATTAATAGAAAACACCCAGGACCCCGTAATAAAATTTGCAGATCGTACAAACATCTGTCCCAAGGCGGGAATCGAACCCGCAACGCAACCTTCTGGTAGACTGACCTTTGTCGCGCTATATCGGTCGCATACACGTGTAGATACAAAAACTCCTCATTTGAAGTCGTTTAAAGAGGTTCGATTCATAAAGTTGTTCTGAGTTTAAAGGTGTATTACACTACACGTTATTCAGGGACCCTAACCCTAACTAAGAGTGGTGCAATAAGATTTAGGGTCCCTAAGGGACGGACCTGGCAAGCCTTGCTCCCTAATCGCCCTAACTACCGGGCCCTGAATAACGTGTAGTGTAATACCGCTTTTACAAAGGTGACCGGGTATTCCAAGAAATAATTATTAGTCATCGATAGACAAAACATTGTGACTTGATACGTTTTTGTAAACATGCTTTGGTTGCGTGGGCAGGCAATACTTAGACTAGACTAGGTAGCTTGATTGTTTTAGTTTGGTGTAATTACCTAAAGTCTAACTACTAACACCTAATGATATGCATCTGAATAAGTGTACTTACTTAACATAAAATACAGTTAACTTAACTATCTACATTTTCAAGATACGCTAAATGGTTAGGTAAGTACCTACCTACCAACTTTTAAATTGGTTATTAGCTTTTATAATGATTAATGATTGTCAGAAAAAGAGATATGAAAGATAGATTTCTGGTAAGCCCTGTATAACTACATAGTACAAATATAAAAAAAAAATAGTCGCTTTCTTTGTCCCTATATCCCTATGTCCCTTTGAATGCTTAAATCTTTAAAACTACGCAACGGATTTTGAAGCGGTTTTTTTTTATAGATAGTGTGATTCAAGAGGAAGGTTTATACGTGTAATAAAACCGTGCAAAGCCGGGGCGGGTCGCTAGTTGATTATAATATTGAAGTGGAAATGAGCATGTGGAAAGAACGAGTATGAAGAACGAAAAAGAGTATTAAATTAAACAATGGACCAGAATTATAACAACTTGGCGAAGACTACCATGGTAGAAGAAAAAATGAACATCTAAAAGATAGTAGACGAAATTTTAGAATCTGCTGCAAAACTCTTGGGGAAGAAATTATATCGACGAACAGCCACTCCAGTAAAGAACCACGAGTGAGCTATTATAAAATTAATAACCTAAATTCAGCTCAGCCATTTTCTCATCAAGCAGACAAAAAAAATGTCAACCAGAGACTTTAATAAAGCGCGCGAAATAGAATTAACTTTACAACTTCCGGTCAATAGACGCACTCGTCCGGAAAATGTAAGGAAAGGAAATACTCAAGCCGTATAAATGCCGGATAGAACAATATTTGATTGTTTCCAACAGAGTGCATTGATTACCAGCGTATTGGAATTTTTTGTTGATGATTTTAGTATTTTTTGTGGGTAAAATTCGGGCATGCGATACATTTATACAAAAACTTAGAATACTTTTTCAGCTTTTTAGTGTCTCAAGCCACAGATAAGACTTAGTTGAGTTGACTTAATGTTAAATAGATCTCAGAGAGGTAGCTAAGATGCCGTACCTACTAAATATTTTAAGATTCTATATAATTTAAAGTTAAACTTAAGTTAAGGGTCAGAGCTCAGACTTTCTCAACTCAATCTGTTTCTATTCTGTGACTTAACTGGCTACGAACCGAATTTACCAACAGATGGTCAAAATTCAAACAGTCGTTTTAGGCCACTAGCTGCGACCTGCGGCTTCACCCGCATGAGAGAAAATTTGCCTATGTTTTGTAACAGAACTAGGCCTATTAAAAATTTCAGCCCGATTCATGGTAGTACTTACTTAATTACCTTTACAGGTGGTATAAAATATGTCGTCTTGTTTCACTATGATCTAACATGCAATTTGATTTTTGGTTATTTTAATTTATGATTTAAAAGTTAGAGCAGGCATATTATTATGTCCAGCAGTGGACTAAAATAGGTCGATGATAATGATGATTTAAAAATTAATTTAAGTAAGAAATAAATTTCAGAAACAGTAACGCGTTCAAAGCCGTGGGGTGCACTTGTTGGTAATAATTTAGAACTGTCCGTTAGATGTATCCATTGTTTATCTAAAGGATACTTAATAGTTTCAAAATTAATTCGGTTCAGTACACAGAAGCACAAAACGATCACCACACCGCACCTGGCATGAAATAAAAGCAAAAATCTTAAACTCTACCCCACACAACATAAGGCACATATTAATCAATCTCTAATATCACGAGGGTTGTACCTCGAAGCCATCCATCATTCGGATATAGGTCGAGTTACAGAGCTCTTTTAAAACCCCGCTGACAGGGGATATTGATCTTTATCTGGTATCAGTAGATTTCAATTTTGATTGAATGTAGGAAGCGCTTCTTACGGTATCTCTGGCCTATGACCCGAAGATAGGAGCAGAACAGATTAGGCATGTTATGCTAGTGATGTGAAACTTGCTATCGATACGTTACTGTCAATATTTTTGTTTCGACCATTACTGTCGATACTTTCTTGGAGAATTAAACTAAAACAAAGCGCTAAATTCCTTTAAACCTGACAGGACTCTTAAACAAGTCAGAAATTCAAATTATAATTAAAGCTGAGGCAAAACTCAGCCCAAGCTTATTTATTTTCTAGATAATCTAATATTTTATGGTAAGCCTTTTTACAAAGATAAGTTTTGACAATTTGTCAATCATCATAAACAAGAATCATAACTATCTATCAGATAAACTTATATACTTTTACCGGTAGTCTTCATGAGGCATACATTTATAGTCTGCTGAACATGCCTCCCCAAATGATGACTTTTGCGATACCTATATTCAACACACTTGGCAGGACGTATTGATTGATGCCCGCAGTAGAAATGTTAAAAACACAGAAGGAAGCTGCTAAACGCGAGTAATATAACACCCTACGTGTTAATAGAGGGATATAATTTAAGAAACGTTATAGTAAATTAAACGTTAAAGTAAAAAAGTTTTTAAAAAAAATTTTGAAATGGCTGTTTTATAGAAATTCATGCGTAAAATCATATATTAAAAAGTCATCTCTCTAAGTTTTCCTAAACTCATAAAAAATTAAAATCATTGATTTTAAGAACAACATCAACAGAGAAGCTTTCATGATGTACTCTGCAGTTCAATCAGTTACGATTTGGTTTTCTTAAAGCATTCATGTTAATCTAGCTAGTTAACAAGTAAAAACTTTCTCACAGCGGTTTCACTAACTCAATTAGATCTAAACACTGAATATAGTTCAATCTATCGATAACAGCGGAGAACAATCGATAATTCGATAATCAAATTAGTCGAGCGTGTCCCGACACTATCGATGTAAGATAAGGCGTTCCGTTTGTAATAACTCCATAGTACAATAGGTTGTTTGTTAAGTTTATTTCTAGATTTAGTTAGGTCACGCATGTTCCATAATCTACCTATCAACTCTAGATTTGTTCTACTAAAGTAAGATTACTAAGCTCTTTTTAAGACTTCTAGATCGAGGTTCTCTAAAAAAATTTGCCGCGTTAAAAAAACTGCATAAAGCGACTTAAATTATATATAAAGTAAAAATGAGACCACATTAGTCGAAGTCAAGTAAAACACAGTTTTATTTAAGGATAATTAAAAATTTAAAGGGAGCCAAAGGTTTCAAACAATCATCAAAATCGGTTCACCACTAAAAGAATACAGGCGAATTGAGAAATTGTTCCTTTTTAATCAAGTCGGTTAAAAAAGGACAGTTGTCGAAAACTCATAAGCTTTGAAAGGTTGACCCTGTTTTACTGATGTTTTGTCCGAACCAAATACCTACCAAATAAGTACGTTCCTTATCATTTTGTTTACGGACACAAAAGAGAGATCACGTAACCTGTCCTAAGCTTCGATACCAAGGCACCTATATATCTATATATATACTAGATGCGCCCCGCGGCTTCGCCTGCGAACCTTTTTTACGTACAAATTTCAGTAGGTATTAGGTCATAATAACCCTTAGGCACACTGCCTAGGGGTTATTATGTAAAAATTAAAAATATGTGGTTAATTATTCACTCCATAGTTTATTTATACCGAGTTTTGAGTGAATCGAACCAAGGTAACCCCCTCAGAGGTTAAAATTTCCAAATTTTAATAGCCTGTCCTATTCTAGGTTCTAAACTATCTACATACCAAATTTCATTTATATAACTTAAGTACCTAGTTACAAAGATTACTTATAACAAACATTCACAGACTTTCCCATTTATTATGATGGGAACATATACATTATATAATACATCGAAGCTTTGGGAAAACAGGAACAATAGCGAAAAAGTTCCTGATGCTCTGTCAAAGCAAAGGTAAAAAGATTTTTTGACAGACTTTTTGCAGTTTATCCCTTTTTCTACATTTTACAAGCAATATTTAAAACTAGTGGAAACTTGAATGCCGCAAATCGCAGGAGTTAAACAAACAGAACTCAGAAAATAGCATGATTTTTCTATTCCATAGAATAAAATAGTTGGATATGGGCGACATGACAGATAAAATTGTTTCTATTTGCATTTATCTTCCCGAGAAGTAGGTAGGTAATAATGCTTACATAATAATAACCATAGGTACATAGCCATTATAAGTTTCAATTGCACGCTCGTTAAAGTTTAATGTTTGATATGAATCAAATGTATTCATAACTTTAACACGAGTACGAATAAGGCAATTTTATTGGATTACTTTGTTATGAAAAACTCGAAAAATTTAAGAAATTTATACAAAACTAGCGACCCGCCCCGTCTTCGCACGGTTTTATTATACGTATAAACCTTCCTCTTGAATTACTCTATATATTAAAAAAACCGCGTCAAAATCCGTTGCGTAGTTTTAAAGATTTAAGCATACATAAGGACCTCAGACGATGATAGTTCTATCGTCTGAGATAGGGACATAGGGACAGAGAAAGCGACTTTGTTCTATGTAGTGATTGTTCATTTACAGTTATTTATTAGGTATTTACCTTCATTGTATGAGCGAAAAGCTGTAATAAATTGAACTGTTGGTACTTATAAGTAATTGATATTATCAACGCAAAAATATACTGAACAGATCTGGCTGAAATTTGGAATAGACGTAGGTAGTTCTAGCCCTGGAATAACACGTAGGATATTTTTTCATCCCATAAATCTGCTCCCATGGTATAGAATTTGCCTTGGAACAGCGGGCAGATGCTAGTATTTAATAAAAAACATAAATAAATAAATAGGTAAGTAAGTATATACCTACCTATTCGTAACAAAGTAAAGTAGGAGAATAATTAATATCAATTGCTTAGTTGCCTAGAGATGGGTAACCACCCGGGTTAAAACCCATGAGTAACCACCCGGGTTAAAACCCATGAGTGGGTGAAAACGTAGTTATCACCCAATTCATTCCACCCACTGGGTGGTTTGAGCGGGTGAAAATGAATTATGTAGAAATTAATAACAATTAAGACTAATAGAGTAGTTTTTTTATGATTCTTTATTAATATTTCATGTTAAAACCCATGAGTGGGTGAAAACGTATTTATCACCCAATTCATTCCATTCACTGGGTGGTTTGAGCGGGTGAAAATTAGGGCCTGTAAACCGATTATTAGGGCCTGTAAACCGATTATTCTGTTAATCGAAAAACCGGTTAACCGACTCATTTTACCTCGGTTTTTAACCGGGTTTTTTGCTCAGAAAAACCGGTGTTTTCGGTTATTATTTGCTTCTTCAAACTCAAGAATTTGTATTAAATCTTTATTAAAATTGGTTCATATAGCTACTTAGTTCTACTTAGTGTTATATAATATATACAGTGTATGCATATAATATTACGATCCATCTTACTATTTTATAACATTTTAAGCTTGTACACTATAAATCCTAGATAGAGATTATCGAAGAAAAATATTTTCACCTAGAAGCACGAGAAAGGATTTAAAATGTTTTAAAGACACAAAGGAACGATATTAACGATTAACAATAAATATAGTCGATTGACAGATTGATTGAAACAAATTAACGCTAGACCTCTCTGGCTTAAGCTGTGTTTAAGTAAATTAACATAATGTTCTAAATGACTATTGTTAATAACTTAATGTTGTATTTTTTATTTAACGAAATTGGTTTAATAGCCGTTCTTAATAAATAAATAATAATGTTGAATGAGTGGACTGAGATTTTAGAGATTTGTAGGTACAAAAATAATCTTAATATACCGCTCGCCATCGGCAGAGATCTCATCCCCATACCTTGGAACCTTTTAGTTCTCGGACTGTAAGGTTTATGAGGAACTTCTTCTTGCGTACAATCAGGTTGTGGAATGATCTCCCCGCTGAATTTTTCCCCCAGGACTACGACATGGGGATCTTCAAAAAGGGTCTTTAAAGACATTTAGAAGGGTAGGCAACGCACCTGTAATGTCTCTGATATGCAGGCGTCCATATGCTGCGGTAACCTTTTTCCATCAGGCGGGCCACATTCTTGTATGCCACCTTGGTGGTATAAAAAAAATACTGTAGATCTAGCACCTAAAGTATGTATTCTTTTTTTTCGAATTCATTAAATAAATTTGGTCATTTAGCTATGGGAACTCAATCAAACAAAGTATTTTGCAAATAAATAATAAATAAAATAGAATATTAATTTTACACCTGTCATAACAAAAATATCTGTTCAGTATAATATAGTAAAGTACGTTTTTAATCATATATTAGGGTTTTATTTCGTTTCGACCTTTTTTCTACGAAAATCTTCAAAAAAACCGAATTAACCGAAAAAATCGTATCGGTTTTTGCAATAATAAAAACCGAAAAAAACGGTTTTGATAAGAACCCGGTTCTTACATGCCCTAGTGAAAATGACTTATGTAGGAATTAATAACAATTAAGACTAATAGAGTACTTCCCTAGTTTTTTTATGATTCATTTATTAATATTTCATTATCATCATCATCTCAGTGGAAATACTTCTACTGCTGGACATGTTCATTCGTGATTGATTAAATATAGGTAGGTACTACTACATCTTGCAACTTGCAACGGGAGGCGGCGCGGCGGCGGCGGCGCCGCTGCCACTCACTTTCAGCTCCGAACCATCTACATCAGGTTTACATCATTTCGAGTTTTTAGATTGCCATCCTGTTTCCAAATCAAGTGATGAAGATGATTAAGATTATGTGGTAGAATATCTTAATACCTGTTAAGAATAATTTGAGATTTTTAATAAAAATAAATAATTAGTTAAACCTGAATTTAATTCCTTCTTTTTTATATTTTTTAGCTGCTTAGTAGAACGCTATAATCCATTAGATAAATCAATTTTATTATGTAATGTAGGTACATAATGTACATAATATTACAACACCCATTTTCACCCGGCAGAACGGGTGAAAATGGGTTAAAATCGGGTTAAAACCCAAATCACCCGGTTATAACCCAAGTGGGTGGAATGGGTTTTTACCCATTACCCATCTCTAGTTGCCCAGGAACTTATTTACATAATGACAGCTAAAATTATGAAAAAATGCAACCCATAAATCATTAGACATCCTATTTAGCTTTTAAAATAACATTGTTGACAAGTTTTATGAGACAAAAACCAATATGGCGGCGCCCGACGAAAACCTAAAGCAGATAATTTACGATCAAACTGACAAAAGGGTTCGATTTTAGAACCAAATAGTTTTTACGCTATAATAAATAAGGCAGAAAATTGCATTCCTTTTCATACGTGTTCATTTCACGCGTGTAAAATGTAATAAGCAACATAAATCTAGGGTTGCCATGTCATGCTGTACAAAAAATATCTTTGTTTTCTTTTGAATAGTGTTGGTTTTAGGGTGCACATTTCGGAAGGAGATTATGGCAATATTACGAATAGAAACAGCCCCTGGTAGCAGGGGATCACGAGTTAGCAAATAACATGCTGTACACCAATTGCATACAATATTTATTGCGATTGTAGGGTAGGTAGCATTATGAATATTTCTATTATTTATGGCTGCGTCACGCACGTGTCATTGAGTTTTAGATGTCATCCTTTTGACAGAAGCGTAAATATTTAAGTTTCGAACTTCTAATTCCAACTGTGAGCTATCAAATCAATCTATTTTTGACTTCAAATCTGCATGTTTCGACCTACATTATGTGTTATGGTTTGGGAATTCTTATGTTTTGTATTTCCTACGCTGCTGGTGTTATGATATTTACTAAGGACCATTATTTTATGGTATCTTTAGGATGGTACGTGTTGATGAGTTTTGAACTTTGGCAAAAAAATAGCGACATTGCGAGATCAAAGAATGCAGAAATAGAAATGTTAGTCTATGCCCACAGCCCTCGATAGTCCAAGTTGACACAAAGCAGATGTCGCCGTACACTCGAGTGTAACTTGGATGGGGCTCAACAGTGTTGCCAACTCTAAAAGTTCTCTAATTCCGACGGTTATTGCTTCTTTCAAAGTTTCCAGTGGATTCTCATACGGATAGATAGGAAAGGTGGTAGACGAAATTGTCAACTATTTTAATCTTCATCATTATAGTTCTAGAAGGCTAACTCCAAGGGCGAGAGAATCGTCAGCACCTCGTATAATTGTTTCCTTATTTTTATTTATATATCTCGTTGCGTTGCGAGACTTCATTGCATTTATTCACAAACAATAGATTATTGTGTTGTAATAACAAAACATCCGAACTAATAATTTAAAACAGAAAAAACAATTCAATTTTATCCTAATTATTTAACTGGATGTGGCAAGCTGAAGACAGGGCGCTATGGCGCTGATTAGGGGATGCCTATGTCCACCTGTGGACTGATATAGGCTGATAATATGACCCTTACACTTACTAACTACCTACACATATATTACTCTCGACATATGTTTGACCGCTGCCGTTAAGGTATCGATTGGATAAAAACACTTCTTCAATAGGAAAGGAACTGATAATGATAACACTACTTTAATAGGCTTGATTGCAATTTGCTACAAAAGTACACTTTCGCCATAGAGATATTCTGAGGGCCTTATTAAGCCCATTGCAGTTCACCCAAAGCCAGTTAAGGCTAGTTCAAACCAGCGGTTAATTTCGCTCAGAGTTTTACACGGTTTGCGGCATACCGCGTAGTATTTTAGTGACAGTTTTACCGATTATACACCCGGCTTTCGATACCGCTACAGCTACGATGCGTTAGCAGCTAGTAGTTGAATCACACTAATAATAGAAAAGCGAATGTTAGGAATGATGTTGGTTGCCTCTTCGCGCCAAAAAAACTGAACGGATCGGGCTGAAAATTTGAATAGACGTAGTTCCAGACTGTTATAAAAGATATGCTACTTTCATAATCAACAAATCAAATCAATTTCTATGTCACTTTCATAATACTAATTTCGCGGCTTCATTTAGTTATACAATAATTTCCTATCAAGCTTTTACGGTATGCCGCGTGTATGTGTAATTATGTACTTACCACTTTACCTAGTCAGCCGAAAAGGAGATTCTTGCTTGACCGAGAGGGTATCAAAGTTCTAGTATTTTTTGGAGTTCGTATGTGATATGCGTTTATTTTTTTTAATAAATGAAAGTTTCAAATGCTATTTATATGGAATCTGATTTATGTGATGAAAAGCCTCTGTTTTATTCCATGGCTAGAACTATAATAATAATAATAATAATCGTTTATTTCAGAAAACTTCCATATAGGTACACATTCCTCTACAATATAAATAAAAATGAAATAAAATAAGTACATACCTACTTTAGGTATACCTAACTATTAACTAACTACAATAATATCTAGGTGGCTAGTTCCACCCATCGTTTATATGTGTTTGTTAACACAAGTCGGTCGGACAGGCTTTTTATAATAATACTATGTTTATTCTAAATTTCCGGCCGCTTTGATAAGTAGTTTTTGCGTGAAAGAGTAACAAACATCCATAAGTTGGACCCCGTCTATGATAGAATTATGCAAATTAACTCTCACGAAATAAAACGTTAATTCCTACAAACCTCAAACTTGATACTTACCACGTTTCTTCCTACACCTTTCTACTTACAACCTTTCTTCAACATAGTCTGTTTTCAAGACCAAACCCATAGAATATAGTAGATATTGAGAGTCTAGTAAACAAACTGATAAAATACCCACTCGGACAGTAAACAACCCTATTCAAACAGCCCAGTGTCATGTCAAACTTGGGGTTGGCACGACCACGAGTCTATACTCATACAAAATTATTATTTAGATATCGCTGTTCGGATCCCAGTGCAAAATCACTACATTGTATAAAACAAAGTCGGTTCCCGCTGTCTGTCTGTCCCTATCGATCTTTAAAACTACGCAACGGATTTTGATGCGGTTCTGTTATTAAAGTGATTCTAGAGGAAGGTTTTTTATGTAGTAAAATGCACCCGTGCGTAGCCGGGGCGGGTCGCTAGTTATAATTAAATGAATGATTATAACATTCTGCATCATCAAAACTCATCAGGAATTAATACTAAGTAATTGTATAGTGGCACTATCTGGCATCGATAGCAACGATCTCTTTTAGGCAACCTTTTGGTGGTTGGTGAGGATTCATCATAGATAGACCTAGTTTTAATATAAAATATAGGTAATTTCCGAAGTACCTACATAATTATTTTATTTAATTTTGAATCATCATTCAAAAACTTGTCGGTTTAGAACGTCTTCTCTACGATTTTAATTATTGAAACTTGGAGCGCCCTTCGCCTTGTCTGGGAGTAATATACCTATAGGTAATAAATTCAAGTACTTTTTTGCTACAGTCACGATACGACGACTTGAATCGCTTCATCTATTAAAACAACATCGCCTCAAAATCCGTTGTAGGTATAGTTTTAAAGATCTAAGCAGCGGGAAGCTACTTTGTTTTATACTATGTAGTGATATCCACTCAGGCGCGGTTTTACCATTGAAAACAAATACGAGAACGCACATCTATAGCCTATGATGTGTCTTAAAAAAAAAAAATCTTAAAAATCTTTTGTATGAAAACAGCTGCAACCACACTCTTCAGATAAAACCGTGTCAATGTAAAAGGATAAAGCAAATGTTTTACTTTTCCAGAAAATAAACTCGAGTTAAGCTCAAGTTGATGGTTTACGAGAAAACTGTGACAGGTTTTAAAAGCTTGCATTTTCGGTGTAGCTTGATTTTTATAAGACTATATTACTTACTACTACTATTATAGTAAGATTTTTATTGGATATTTGTTAGGAGTTAATGGCATTTATCACACGGTATTATCACTACATACCTAGTTTAAAACAAAGA
This sequence comes from Eupithecia centaureata, assembly GCA_944547425.1. Taxonomy (NCBI): domain Eukaryota; kingdom Metazoa; phylum Arthropoda; class Insecta; order Lepidoptera; family Geometridae; genus Eupithecia; species Eupithecia centaureata. The sequence goes on along the minus strand of OX155702.1, from coordinate 2,261,005 downwards.
CGCTTTCTCTGTCCCTATGTATGCTTAAATCTTTAAAAATACGCAATGAATTTTGATGGGGTTTTTTCATAGTGATTCAATAGGAAGGTTTCTACGTATAATAAAACCGTGCGAAGCCGGGGCGAATCGCTAGTTACTACTTTGTTAATAAGTTTTTTATAAACGAATTTTTGACAGGAGTTGATGGCATTTATGACACGCAAGCCGAATAGGTACAACAAGAGGGTTGAAAGACCGAAGGAATTACACAAATAAATTTTGTAAATGTTTATAATACATAACTAAACTAGCAGTCAGTATAGGTATACAGTGCATGTTAACTTAAAATACAAGGTATTATGTGCACACGGAATCCCACCATTTCAAATAAGAAACTAGGCGTCAATAAATTTTCTTTTTACTTACCTACCTTCTCTTTTAAATTAAATGTTATAGTTTATAATAGGAAGTTACATTTAATGTAAATTTACAAAGTTTTAGGAAATATTACAGCTAATGAGGGTAGATCGATATATCTGCCAATAAAACTCACTCGCAGTGACCTCAGTTCTTTCGTGATCATGGCGCTTGAAACGGTGCCGAAATATCGGAAAACTCAAAGAAATCAAATCATGGTAATATCCCGTTTTCAATTACTTTAACTTACAGCTAGATTTAGAATAATATAGGTAAAAATGTAAGAACATATTTTTACACTTGCCTGAATAACCCGTGAAACACAACAAAACACAAAACAATTACATATCTCAAAGCACAATGAACAGACTCATGCATGGCTAAGCAATATCTTCCAGGAAACCTGTGAATCTAATTGCAACAACATCCTGTACTACCATAAAAATGAAACAAAAACAATATCACGCAGTTTAATATTCCACTCGTCAACAACTCAAAGATGTAAGCATAATCAGATAATTCCTTACCTATTACAATGATAATTGTTCGTGCATTGCATTGGTAACCATTTTCACCAGACAAAGACGCCTGTCGCCATGCTTCGAATAAAATTACCAATCGACGGCTGGACGTTGAATAACTCAATGGCTACGTGAATACGTAACACATGATGGCAATGTACACGGGGAACAGAAGGGTAATGTTATATTATAATAGATACAAAAAACATTACAATCATCTGCAGACGGTTGCAAACAGCCTAAAGGTCAATTGATCCATGTCACATGGCATGACACTGGCTGCATTACCACGCTGTATGGCAATACTGATGCGCTGAGCCAGATACTCACCAGCTCTCGGGTCACACGTCGCATCGACCAGACGCTCGGTAATTTTTTTTATAGATACCTATGTTATTAAAACACCAAAACTTACAAGGTAACTTGCTGCTTGAATATAGACGTAGTTCTAGCCCTGGAATAACACATACCCTGCGCCTGCGTTATTCTAGGGCTAGAACTACATGATTTCCGATAATTGTCCCTACACAGAACATTTTGAACTACTTAAGACGCGTGCCATCTTTCATACAGCTGCGTTTTACACAGCTGAGTTTTGCGATTTGAAGGAGCGCGGCGCCGCGCCGCGTCTATAATTCGCGCTTACAAGACGCAGGTATCACTTGCACTTGTCGCTTTTACTTGATAGTTATCAAAGTGTAAACCAGGCATTATTGAAGTAAGCACATGAAGTTTTCTTACGGCTGAAGTTTTCTTACTGGTTGCACTTTACTATGCCACATTTGATTCATATATGGCTGATTTTCACAGCAGTTAATATTTCCCGGTATAAATTCAGAATGGTGGCATGTTTTTATTTGAGTTTAAACTAATTAGCTCGTGCAATTCTGAAAACCCACTTTTGGTAGTTTTTATTTTCATTTGCATACTAACATACAAACCTATGGTTTTCTATTTTCATTCCAACTTCAGGAGTTCGGTTGAAATGAAATGAACAATAGAACATGCTTGTGGTTGAATTTTGTTTTTATCAATGAGACGCTAATTATAAGTTTTTCTGGATGGTTATGTAAATGTAAAGAAATATTATTGATATGAATAGAAACAAATTAAAAACAAGTACTTGCAATTGAGCTAACTACAGACTGTTGCAAACAATCTAGAGGTAGCTCAACTGATCCATATTAATACCAGTCTTCGCGTCCCCAAGATGCTGGCTGCATTGCACTGCTGTATGGCAATGCTTCTGATCCGACTGGTATTGATATGGATGTTGAGCTTTCTCTAGACTATTGAAAAGCAGTTAGTTTAATTTTAAATACTAGTTTTCATTTGTTTCTATTCCTTAACTATATTTTTTTTTTAATTAAATGTGTTTAATACCTACATTTTTAGTAACACAATCCAAAAATTTTTTTTAAAACAATGTTTCTTTTTGCTCTATTGTCAACAGGTTGAAGCGGATGTATTTGTGAATGTTTCACTCATTCCATTTTCGCCTCTCATTAAGTCTCATTTTCACTGTGTAAACTGTGTTTAATTCGTAATTAAAATGCAGCATTATTGGCTATAAGTTTTTTTTTTGAAGTTTAATATTCCTGTGTGTACAATTGTCTGTTCTCTAAATAAACCAAAATAAAATAAAAACGACCCTGCTGGTCCAAGACAGGTTATCAAGGTGTTCAGGATCAGGGAATCAGGAGTCTTCATCAGGTACAGGATTATTGAAGTATAGGATTATTCAGGTCGGAGTTGAAACAAGGTAACTGGAACTGATAAACAGTTTCATTGCAGCCAATCATCAATGTAATCTGAAGAATGTGGGGTCAGGACAGAAAGTGTGGCCTTTTGTAATTGTAGCAATGATTTGACTTATTGCTGTTCAATCAGAATGGAAATTCAGACTGGATGGCAGAGCTTTTAACGGATGGAGTTGTGTTGATCTAAGAATATTGCAGTACCTTAACAAATTAAATGGAAAAGATGTTCTAGTGATCCCAAATCCCCACACTACTAAGCTGGATTATTAAAGAATAGGCGTAGATCTGATAATGTTGATTTAAATTATGAAAAGTAGGTACCTATATTTACATATAAATAAAAAATAGTTAATAATTTTGGACAATAATTCCCACAACTTCATCTAACCCAAGCAAGCAGAGCTTGTGTTATCGGTTAGATATAATTAAGTATAAAATTAGTTATCTAGTACTGATAAAAACATCTATCTATGTAGTATAGTCTTAACATTGTACTACATAGAAAGTTTTTAGCTATACAAAGTCACAACCCATTGCACCCCAAACAAAAATCTGCCCATTGTATAATAAACATTTGTCATGAGCCAGGAATCAAACCCGAATCGAATATGTATAAATACTTGGAGACCGAACTCAATGGATTATTCTCTGCCATATTTATTAGAAAAATATCTTGATGTGTACCAGTATGTACCTACTAGCTTTTAAAGTTAAAAAATCATTTACTTTACCATTCAAGCTATTGCAAAATCAAACATAAAGTTAAAAGTTCCTTTAGATTCAATACTAAGCCAATAAAAATGATTACCTTTCTACTTAATTCACATTACCTACTTCACTTTAACGCACAAATGAGTATGTTAACTACTTACTAACAAGATAATATTTCAACTATGTTTATATCTAATAACTATCTTCATAATATTGTAATTACATAATAATATTGTTAATAATTCATAAAGCATAGGCTATAAGAGCTTTATTTCACTGAAATAAGATGACATATTTGGAAAAAACAATTAATAAAATAGAAAGTTTAAAATTAGCTAATGAGTCTGCTGATGCAATGTTCAATGAAGCATAATTCATAAATATTCAAACATTTTAATTATACGCCCTGAAAAATATGAGATATATTATATTTTAATTTCAAATAATGATTCAAATTGGCCTTCTTTTAAAACTATTTACTTATGATAAAGGTTTTGCCAGACTAATTATTTTTTTTGAAATTATTTACTTTAAATATTTTATTTTGCTCTTTTTTCTTATTTTTGAGCTATATTTAATTAACCAAATAAACACTTAAAAACCTTCGCTATTTAATATTAAGATCAAGAGTTCAATGGCTTATTAGCTGAGAAAAAGTGGTCTATCATTCCAAATGGTCTAAGCATGAGTGATAGATGTAAATGTTATCAATCAATCTAATCTACAGAGAATGGTATATGAGAAGTAGTTAGGTATTCACGTAAAAATACGTTCGTGAGATTTCTATTTAGATATCTGGTACATAAAAGAATTCGAAGCTTTTACGAAATGATAGAAACAGTTTAAATGGTGAGTTTTAAAAGATTGGTTGGTGTTTTGGGATATTTGTCTAGGTACAGATAACGAAATGCTTCGTTAACAGATAGTGTCCCTATCCAAAAGTTTGAGGTAAACTTTTGCCGTGTGCCGGACATGCGCGTTTCGATGTAAACAAAACTAAGTTTGAAAGTTACAAAACTATGTAAAACTTAAACTTTACCTTAGAAGTTAAATGCAGCAGCTCCGGGACGAAACTCCAGCAACAAAAGCACTATTCCACTTGGATTCACAACATTCCTAAATACACACAACTCAAAACTAGTTGGGCACTCACACTTGAAAACGCACTTTTTCTGTGAAATTTCACACAAAACACTTGGAAAACTAACTGAACAACACTGTAGGATACTTATAAACAACTTTTTTACTTAGTTTTATTCAAGATCAGACGATTTACCGGATAAAAACTTTTTTTCCGTAGTAAACAAACGGAGCTCCGTTCGGCAGTTTCGGCTCGCGACGGCCATCTTCCGCTTTCGTTAAGTTTGAGGTTAAACGCGATAGATGGCGTCAGTATGCGTCGTTTCTGGGATAAAATGGAACTTATTACCAGCCGCGCGTTGGCTACTCTGCCTAGGGGATTTTTCTAGGTAGGTACCTACCAGGGTTGTTGCTGATTCCGTTTTATGACATATCATATCAGCGGATGCTGAAGCTGATTTTGGCCAAGTGCGTTTTGAGCTCACACTGGTTCTTTCAATAGAAACCGAGTCTCGAAAAATCATGCCTTTTTTGACGGTTTAGTATACAAAGGGTAGCACAGACTCTTTGTGTAGGTACTAAAATCCAAAAAAAACAGTTTTTCAGGACCCTAAACAAGTTCAAACCCGTACCGTATACCTACAAGCTCAAAGAATTAGCAAGCTGAAGTGGCAGTGGGCCGGCCATATCTCGTAAAGAACCGACAACCGCTTGGATAAACGTGTTCTTGAGTGGAGACCGCGACTTGGTAAACGTAGAGTAGGACGCCCTCCGGCCAGGTGGGACGACGATCTACGAAAGACTGCTGGCAGATGCTGGATGCGGCAAGCTGAAGACTGGGCGCTATGGCGTTCATTAAGGGTGGCCTATGTCCAGTAGTGGACTAACAAAGGCTGATATGATGATGATGATGATACAAGCCGAACGCAAGAAGATAAGCTTACTTTCCTTTCAGTTTTCTAGCTTCAGCCGTTTCGGACCTGTGTGGAAGTGTAGGTAGTTAAGTAATGCATTACATACATACGTATGATAGATATCTAACATTATTTACTGAAAGAAAATAACTGAAAGTGTTACAAAATCTGTCATTTTAACTTTATGTAATATAAGTAGATAGATAGGTACTATTCGATCGCTGTAATGGAAATCAATTATAAACTAAGTAGGTAGATTAGATACCTACCTATCTTAGATAAGGCACCAAAATAACATTTGAAGATGAATTAAAATAAAACAAAACCGAAATTTCTCCTTCCATCACTAGAATCGCAAACACTTAGTAATTATTCTAAGCGCAAACAGTTGAAAACAAATAACAAGTTCTGCCTGCAATTGGAAAATAGCATTAAAACTGAGATGGACTTGGCGGTTATAGAGTGGTAACTGGTAACCCCACGGGGCCAATGCTATTCCAACTTCAAATTGTATCGTTATCCATTCAAGTAAGTATCTATTTAGGTTTGTGTCTACTTCTAATTTAAGTACGTACATTATTGTATCTGTAGTATTTTTCATTCCTTCTATGCGAAAAGAGGCGAAGGTTTCCTTCCTCGATATGTGATTCCTGCATAGTTACCTACTTCTTATTTTTGACAAAATTACTTTTGAATTTGGAACATTATTTTGCTAAAAAGTTTAAACGCAATTCTCTTCGATAAAATGCTGACCGGTGATAAAAAAGAGCGCGCAACCTTGGATAATCGAAAAAAAAATTACAATTTTAATTTTGATCACAAAAATCGAATAAAAGATTAGTTCTAACAGTGAAAGTAAAATATACCTTCTAGAAATCATAATTACTAATGTAAGTACCTACGCATGTATTTTTCTCTTAAAGGGGGATGAAAAGCAGAGTGTGCCACAATCAAATAGGTAGTCACCGGAGCTCTGATCTTAGAGTACAACTGCAATTTGAAATGAATGAGAATTAAAATCATAGAGCTTGTGTTATGGGTACTAAATAGAAAACTGATATCCTAATTAATACAATACATAACCTACATTATTACATAGATCGATATTTTTTGTTATATCTCTAAATCACGGAGTTGATATAGAGCTCTACATATAAAACACCCGCTTTAGTGTCAAGATTCATTGATAGAGTAGCAACTTGCGAAAAGCTCGAAGAAGAATATTCAAACGCAGTAGGTGGGTAGTTACTTACTTTAAATGGTACCTAGGTACTACTTAATAAGACACACTTATTATACATGTACTTATGCACGTGCACTTTACTTATTACATTATGTTCATAACTGTGTAAACAGGATCTGATAAAAACAGGACCGGCTCTAGGCCATGTAGTCTTGTGCAACTAATAGGGATACCTACCCACCCAGTCGCCCCGCTCTAGTAAGCCTACAGTGTCTTGTAGATCATCATCATCAGCCCATATTATTCCACTGCTGGACATAGGCCTCCCCTAATGAGCGCCATAGCGCCCTGTCTTCAGCTTGACGCATCCAGCATCTGCCAGCAGTCTTTCGCAGATTATCATCCCACCTGGCCTGAGGGCGTCCTACACTACGTTTGCCAAGTCGCGGTTTCCACTCAAGAACACGTCTACTCCAACGGGTGTTGGTTCTTCGCGAGATATGGCCGGCCCACTGCCACTTCAGCTTACTATTTTTTTTTAGTTATGTCGATAACTTTGGTTCTCTGTCGGATGTATTCATTACGAATTCTATCCTTCAGAGAGACTCCTCACATAGCTCTTTCCATAGCTCGCTGAGCGACTTTGAACTGGTGGACCAGCCCTACCGTAAGTGTCCACGTCTCAGCTCCGTAGGTCATTACTGGTAGGACCGGGTCTTGTAGATGCGTGATCAAAATGAGACCAGAGCTGTGTTGACTACATCGGGACCCCTTTAGCGTTGAGTTTACCGTTGAGCATTATTATGGTTTTTGGGGACCAAAAAGAAAACAATAAAGATAACAACGAGCTGAGCGAGACTGATTTTTGAGACTTCTTTATCTTGCACCTAGCGTAGAAACTCGCTTTACCCAAGGACCTTCGCTGGTAACTGGCTTTTAAAAATCTTGCGACCCTGGCAATGGGAACTTAAATCAGTTTAACACAGTTTGATGTACAGGCGTCATTGCAAATTTAAACTGGTCACAATAATTCGCTGCGATGACATGGGTACTTAGGTAGGCTATGAGAGCGTCGCAGGTCCTATTAGTGGCCACCGAACGCTCGGCGCGGCGGCGGCGGGGCACCCGTGTGCACTGAACGCCTTGCACGCACACCCTCTTAAGCCGCCCCTGGATAAATAAAGCCTAGTGATTCTACGAATTTCATTTGAGGATATAAGAAGGTACCTATTTGTTATGAGAAAATATCTTGTGTACTCGGGGAAATTACCAAAACGGGGATACATGTCAAGGGGTGAGAAAGGCCAAGTTTCGCAAGTTTCGATCCTTTTCAAGGCCGTTTTGGGCAATACACCCGAAATCCAAGTAACCCATCGAAGTTTTGTGATACTTTAATACGACAAGTCTAATTTAAACTTTTCCCCGGCCCGTCGGGGCTTGACAGAGAAATTTATTAACTTCACCTTGTTATAACTTTGGCTGCGATCCTTTTTTGAGAATGTGTACAAGAACATTAAGTAGATTCCACTCACATAATTCTCTGATTTTGTCCAGAGGTTGAGTTTTAAAAAGCGAGGAAAATTTCAAATATCTATTTGGGAATTCGAGCTGTCTGTCCATCCGTCAGCGAGTTGTTTTGAAACGAACCAAAACACCAAGACGTTAATTGAATAAAAGGTAAACATTTGAAATTTTCGCAGAGGTTATTTCTCTTGCTGGTAGAACAGCATTTAATGAAATAACATAAATAAATTATGCTGGACAATCCACACAGCATCATCTAGCCCCAAGCTAAGCAGAAAATATAAAAATTAAATACAAGACTTACTAAAATAAGTATTTCACATACTAAAACTTTTTGCTCTACTTTTGTCATGGCTATCTATGGAACCAGTCATCTGAAATTTTAATAAGATGGAAACAACAACAAATAATTTAAAAAAAAATTACAGGTCCTTCACTAAGAGGCGGACGGACCGTCTCTAACACGTTGAGCACCGATCACCGAAGTTAAACAACTTTAGGTGCGGTCAATAGTCATCATAAATGGTTTATGAATTGGAAAAGAGTTTGTTTTGCTAAAAACCTTTTTTGAGCAGAATGCTCTCTCTGTGTGCGAGCGAGGCGCACCTGGCTTATTCAAAATAGCAATAGATTGCGTTGCATTGCTCCGTAAATAAAATAGGCGCATACTGTTCCAAGAAATTAGTATTATGACCTCACACTTCAATTCAGTCCCAATTTTATCTTCATCGCATTCATAATAATTATATAGTTCATTTTCCACGAAAATATACTTGTACAACTTTCTAGTTCGCAAAATAATTTATGATGGATTCTTTATTTGAATACCTTTTTGAAATTCGTATTTGTATTTGAAATTCGAACCCAGACAGACACGCAGACAGCACAAAAACCTGAAGTCTTAACTATTCAAATTCCGAATGGTTGAAATTTAAAAAATTCACAGCATGTCGCCCGCGCGTTTCAATTAAACATGTTACCAACTTCGGCCGCCAGGTTCCGCTAGTTGGGTAGCTTTTATTTGTGTCTGGTTCGAAGTTACTTTTTAATTCAGTTATGCTGATTAATTAATAAACGAGTTTATTAACAAAGAAAATTACAATCAAAGAATAGAATTAAAATTAGAAATTGGGTTTACGATTGAAACAATTGAGCTAAGTGTTGCAAACAATCTGAAGGTAGCTCAGGAGATCAATCTTCGCGTTCCCCTTCTAGCTGACTGCATTGCCCGTTCTATGGTAGGTAATGCATTACCCATTATAAGGTATTATCCATTGCATTACCCTTGTAGCTGACTGCATTACCTACTCCGCTGTAATGGCAATGCTGATGCACTATACTAGAGGGTCTTTGTCACAAATCTTGACTTCGTTACGTGCTTGAAGGCTCGCTCAGGCAAAAACTTGGCGGTATCTATATGCTTATTTTGTGAGCCACAGAAATAATGATATTGATTTCTGATTTTTTTGGTTGGAAAGAGGACGTTCAGCGGCGGACGAACGATTTTTCAACTGAATTTTTAGATTCTTTTTAGAATATTCTTACTGAAACCTCAAATCGAGAGTTCAGGCATAACTTCAGTTTTTTATCTTTTATTTGCGAAACTTGAAAAATTCAAAGGCTCTTACTTTACGATATTTAGGGAAGTTCGTGAAAGCTTTTGGAAGCTTTAAAAATGCAGCTTCCTAAATGACATAATTAGTGCCATCCCGAATCTAAGTGGCATGGCTTCATGTTGGACTTTTCAATGTTTGGACACTGAAATTACAGAGTAAGTATCCGCAAATTACTGAACTATGTAGGAACCGTAAAAAGAATGCAAATAGAAATAAAAAACAATATGTAACTGTATTTCTTTTTTACCTTGGTTTATACCTTACAAAAAAGCACCCAGAAAAATCAAATTTTAAACAATAACAAAAACTATTAATTGGGTACATCTAGTATTTACAACTATAACAAACACCTAAAAATCTAAGCCGTCACCAGAAGGCAGAGTGAATTTGATAACTATTAAATTAGCTGATAATAAAATTTAATGACTTTATTAACAACGTAAATTACAATCAAGAAATAGAAACACATTAAAATGAGTATATACAATTGAAACAATTGAGCTAACTGCAGACGGTTGCACATACTTGTTACTTGTTTCTGGACTGGTTTCCGCAATTAGGCCACAGTTGGGCCCTTCTTGCGTGTTTAAACGTTTTTTTTTTATATTTCCCACTAAAAATATAACAATAGAAAGATAGTACCTCTTTTTACATATTATATATAGTCCATCTACTAAAGAATGTATGTTATCGACATACTTAGCTCAAAGAATAAGCAACCTACCTCAATGCTTAGGTGTGCAGATAATGAAAAACTAAACCATAATTCGTCAGTTTTAATATTGTTTACAAAAGATTTAAAATTTTATAAATAATATTGTAGTTTTTATAAGAAAAACAATTTTAATTCTTTTTCAACATTTCTGCTACTACAGCATAAAGTACGTAAGTACACAATAACATTAAATTAATAACAGAAAATCCTTTACAATAGTTTATGTAAATATGGAATTTATAAAATTTTTCATATACTTATTGACAGTTGTCATTTTTGGTGACCAGTGATTTTTATAACTTATAATAACTTCATATCCAATTCATTCAACGCATTATCATTAAGTTTCATTAAAACCTGTTCAGCATTCGTCTTTACACCCTTCATTTCATCTTCAATGTCTTGGAGTGTCCTGTTTTTCGTTTCTAGAACCGAAAAGTACATAGCAACCAAAGTTGCGGCCAAACATGTTCCATAAATCCCGTAAGTACCTCCTAGACCAATATCACTTAACATAATAGGAGTTATTTTAATTACTATAGCATAAAAGAGACAAAATAAAACACCTGATAAAGAAGTACCTATACCCCTGTACTCTAAAGGAAAAACCTCTCCTGATATACAATAACATATCGGTATAAGACCTACATTGATAACAAAATTTTGTAAAAATAACAATGTCGGCGTCAACCACGTAACACCTGAAAAGAACATTTGGTTCTTCAAATATACAACAAGAGTAATTGTCAACATAATTGCAACATTCAGGAATCCAAAAACAAATAATACAGTGCGTCTTTTGATATATCTTACTACGAAACAGGAAATAATTAGAGACGCCATTATAATAGAATCTACTGCTAAAGAATAATACACTGCATGCTCTTTCCCAACTACCTCGACCATAATTTGTACCATATACGCAACTACAAAATACCTTCCACAAGTATCCAAAGCCAGTGTTACCAGAAAAGACAAAAACAGCGCCTTTTGAAAGTCTTTTGCCAAAAATGCTTGCATAAAAGCCTTTGGTCTACTATAATTCGTTTTTGCTTTATATTTCGACACTTCTATTTGTCCCGCTATTAACTCCGCCAGTTCTTTCCTCCTTTCTATCGAGGATCCATGGAGCCAAGTAAATGCCTTGGCGCAGTCTTCATACCTACCTTTATAGGCATAGAATGATGGACTTTCAGGCCACCATATCGCGAAGAACAATGCCAATAAACAAGAAACAATTGCTGCTGCTGCAGACTCCCTCCAAGTCCAGAAAGACAAGCAATGGCAAATCAAAGATCCAATCGCCATGTTCACTTTCATAATCGTGTTTAAGTAACCCCTAGATTCAGGGCTAGTGTATTCACTGATGATGATGCTGTAGATATAGATGACACCAAACGGAATGCCCTGAACGATGCGGCCAATGTAAAGCCAGGTCATGCTGGAGGCGAAGTAGATGATAATCCAGGATACGAGGAAGATAAAGCAGATGCAGCAGTGGGTGATTCTGCGGCCGTAGTTGTCGAAGATTGTAGAGATGAACCATAGTCCGATGGCACCGATAATGCCGAGGGTTGAAGCTGAAATAAAGACAGATTTGTTGATTCGATTTGTACTGCTCCTAAAACAGTTCTATCAATTTCTAACTTAGTCTTGATTAGTAGATTATGGAATAAGAGCGAGATCTAGACTACCTATTACTTAAAAGGGCCCGTACCCCTACGATATATCGACGCTAACGATAAACAAAGATCATTAATAATTCAAATCAAGACAAGAATAATTCAATCAAATTCATCTTATATAACTAAGTTTATTTTCAAAAATGAGTTATAAATTGGAACTCTGTGGCAGCTTCAATGTTGCCGTGTTACATATTAATCATCATCATCAGCCTATATTAGTCTACTGCTGGATGTAGGCCAGCCCTAATGAGCGCCATAGCGCCCAGTCTTCAGCTTGCCAAGTAACATCTTATAACGGGATATTTACTATTTTAGTAAATAAAGGAACTTACCAAGCCAAGAGGCCTGATCATTAGAAATGACTACTCCAGTAGCCTCGTTATATTTGCTGTTCAGAACTGATGGGAAAGCCAGAAGGATTCCAACCGTCATCCCTAGGAAATAGACACCCATCATCACGAGAACCTGAAACGTCATCATCGGTGGTATTTTAAAGAGATTCTGGTTCATTTAGTATGTATGTACCCTATGTATTAGTATTTTTGTACATAATAAAATATGCAGTATTTTCTATGTTTTTGATTAATTTTAATTTTCATGTAAGGGCTCTAACAAGATACAATAGAGACGCCATTTATTTGATCATATAGTTCATCCATAGGTACTACATACATCTAAACATCCATACAATCGTTCACGTTTACATCTTACTATTATAATAAATGGGAAAGTCTGTGTGAATGTTTGTTATAGGTAATCTCCGTAACTACTTAAGTAAGATGAAATTTGGTACGTAGATACTTTAGGACCTAGAATAGGACAAAGGCTATTAAAATATGGAAATTTTTACCTCTGAAGGGGTTAAATAGGGTGGTAAAGTTTGTATGGAAAATTATTTTTCCTCCTTCAATTTACTCAAAACTCGGTATAAATAAACTACAAAGTAAATAATTACACAAGTATTTTTTATTTTTACGAAACTACCCTTAGGAGGCGTGCAATATATTTCTGAAATTTGGTAAATAAATTTCCATGCGGGCGAAGCCGCAGGGCGCAACTAGTAAATATTAAGTAAGGATAAGTATGAATTCAAGAAGGAAAATGCTATGACTGGAAGAGAGGATGCTATCATTTCTGAAACACACTGCTACCTATACATTTACAAGGATTTCGTAGAACCGTTGCCGAAAGCATAAAATCCGGTTCTTCTAGTTCTCAAATAAAGTGGTGTAATTTCCCGAATATGACGCAAAAAAATTAAAAAGGATAATTTAATGAACAAAAAAAACACAAAAAAAAAATTGAGATAAACAGAAGCTTTGTATTGATATTGACGTAACACAGTGACCAACATGAGAACATGTACAGTGATTTATCAGTTCAAAGTCACTTACTTAAACAGTCATTAGCCTTTAAAAATCCCTTATTCGCTGATAATGCCCATTATCTTCCTCCCTCCATCCTGCAGAGTAATTACGCTATTCCCAATGAATCCATGGATGGGAAACCGATTCAAAGATTCAAAGTGAATGAACATGAAGTGAATTAAGCGGATTCGTGCGTTTCGATATCGTTTTTGCCTAAATCTTGCCCTTTAAACTCCTTCATCAACTGAAATAGTATTGTTTGTATCTTTCCCTTTCAAATTACCACTTGAATTTACATAGTGTCAAATACACTAACTTCGTTCATCCATGGGCTTCAATTTAGGCTGGGACTGGCAATTGTCCTTCGATGGATAATTTATATGCAATTGGATGGATGGGAATCGTGAAGGCCATCAAAAGGGCTTTCTTATGTCAAATATTGGATGAGAGATTTTACCATAATCACTCTGCTGGTCATGATTATTTATTTATTTGTTTGTTTAAATTCCATAAAAAAGGGGAATTAAATTGTGGGATTAAAAAGTGGGATTGAAATGTGGGATTAAAGTGTGGGATTAAAACGTGGGATTAAAGAGTGGGATTGAAAATTGGGATTGAAGTGTGGGATTAAAAAGTGGAATGAAAGTGTGGGATTAAAGTGTGGGATTAAAAAGTGGATTAAAAGTGGGATTAAGTGTGGGATTAAAAAGTGGGATTAAAAAGTGGGATTAAAGTGTGGGATTAAAAAGTGGGATTAAAGTGTTGGATTAAAGTGTGGGATTAGAGAGTGGGATTAAAGAGTGGGATTAAAAAGTGGGATTAAAGTGTGGGATTAAAAAGTGGGATTAAAGTGTGGGATTAAAAAGTGGGATTAAAAAGTGGGATTAAAGTGTGGGATTAAAAAGTGGGATTAAAGTGTGGGATTAGAGTGTGGGATTAAAGAGTGGGATTAAAAAGTGGGATTAAAGAGTGGGATTAAAAAGGGGAATTAAAGTGTGGGATTAAAAGTGGGATTAAAATGTGGGATTAAATAGTGGGATTAAAGTGTGGGATTATAAAGTGGGATTAAAGAGTGGGATTAAAAAGGGGAATTAAAGTGTGGGATTAAAAGTGGGATTAAAGTGTGTGATTAAAAAGTGGGATTAAAATGTGGGATCAAATAGTGGGATTAAAGTGTGGGATTAAAGTGTGGGATTAAAAAGTGGATTAAAAAGTGGGATTAAAGTGTGGGATTAGAGAGTGGGATTAAAGAGTGGGATTAAAAAGGGGAATTAAAGTGTGGGATTAAAAAGGGGAATTAAAGTGTGGGATTAATAGTGGGATTAAAGTGTGGGATTAAATAGTGGGATTAAAGTGTGGGATTGAAAATTGGGATTGAAGTGTGGGATTAAAAAGTGGAATGAAAGTGTGGGATTAAAGTGTGGGATTAAAAAGTGGATTAAAAGTGGGATTAAAGTGTGGGATTAAAAAGTGGGATTAAAAAGTGGGATTAAAGTGTTGGATTAAAAAGTGGGATTAAATAGTGGGATTAAAGTGTGGGATTAAAAATTGGGATTAAAAAGTGGGATTAAAGTGTTGGATTAAAAAGTGGGATTAAAGTGTGGGATTAAAGTGTGGGATTAAAGTGTGGGATTAAAAAGTGGGATTAAAGTGTGGGATTAGAGTGTGGGATTAAAGAGTGGGATTAAAAAGTGGGATTAAAGTGTGGGATAAAAAAGTGGGATTAAAGTGTGGGATTAAAGTGTGGGATTAAAGTGTGGGATTAAAAATTGGGATTAAAGAGTGGGATTAAAGTGTGGGATTATAAAGTGGGATTAAAGAGTGGGATTAAAGTGTGGGATTAAAGAGTCGGATTAAAAAGTGGGATTAAAAAGTGGAATTAAAGTGTGGGATTAAAAAGTGGGATTAAAGTGTGGGATTAAAAAGTGGGATTAAAGTGTGGGATTAAAAAGTGGGATTAAAAAGTGGAATTAAAGTGTGGGATTAAAAAGTGGGATTAAAGTGTGGAATTAAAGTGTGGGATTATAAAGTGGGATTAAAGAGAGGGATTAAAGTGTGGGATTAAAAAGTGGGATTGAAATGTGGGATTAAAGTGTGGGATTAAAACGTGGGATTAAAGAGTGGGATTAAAGTGTGGGATTGAAAATTGGGATTGAAGTGTGGGATTAAAAAGTGGAATGAAAGTGTGGGATTAAAGTGTGGGATTAAAGTGTGGGATTAAATGTGGGATTAAAATGTGGGATTAAGTGTGGGATTAACAATTGGGATAAAAAAGTGGGATTAAAGAGTGGGATTAAAGTGTAGGATTAAACAGTGGGATTAAAGAGTGGGATTACAGAGTGGGATTACAAAGTGAGATTAAAGAGTGGGATTAAAAAGTGGGATTAAAAAGTGGGATTAAAGTGTGGGATTAAAAAGTGGGATTAAAGAGTGTGATTAAAGTGTGGGATTAAAGTGTGGTATTAAAACGTGGGATTAAAGATTGGGATTAAAAAGTGGGATTAAAGTCTGGGATTAAAAGTGGGATTAAAGATTGGGATTGAATAAATTTAGAATAAATTCACATTGAAATAACAAAAAAGAGTCATTTACTGGTATTTTTACCCCTTACCCCATTTCGTTGTGAAAGTGCGGCTATACATAGACATGCTTTTAAAAATTCAATGAAATACATAGAAAACTACTTCAGAACTCTAAAATTGCAGGTTCCATTTGGAGATAATTCATCAGGAAACGTGGTAATGAAATAAATTATTTTAAAATGTTCACAGTATAAACACAATTCGATTGCAAAGTGAACTTAAAATAAAATACGCCGCTCTTACCCCAACTGACCTTACCTCGTTAGATTGTTAGTTAACGAGTTGGACCAACCTCGTCCCAAGCTTTTTTTCTTGTCTTATAGATAATCTTATATTTTGGAAGCCTTTTACAAAATAAATTTTTTACATTTTTTTAAATTTATTTACTGAAAATTTTTGCAACTTACTTGGAGTTTTATTTTAGAAGCGTATGCATTGCCCTTTGGAAGATACATTACAAGTGCAAGTATTTAGCCTAGTTGTGGGTAAAGCGAAGTTATTCCTCTTACGACACTCAAGGGAAGAATTGGGGTGCTAAAATAAAGCTATCATCACACCTACCTGTCTCCAATAATATTTGTCACCAAAATCCATCATTGGTAGTATTAACAACTTTTATTTAAATGTTATTTTTATGGCACAGCTAATCAGCGGTCGAATTTGTTTGAACACTGTTAATTTTACCCGCGTCAGAAGTATAAGTGACATTAGTAAGCTGGTTGGTAGTTAGGTACCTAGGTATTGGTTCATTAGTTTCAGAGCTGAACTGTGTGGAGTCTTCAAATACTTGTGATCATATCTTAAAATAACAATTCAATATACTAAATACTGTGACGGAAACATTTATGAATTGCTGTAAGCAATTCATGTGTAAATCGATTATTTTCGTTGCATTTGAAGCAAAAGTATTTTCGAGGACACGATTAAAGGAATCAGCCCACTACAACGCATCGTTAAATGACCGTGCTTGGATTGAAATGAAATGAAATTCTTTATTTTAAAAGAACAGCATTTATACATACTAATATTATAAACGCGTAAGTTTGTTAATATGGATGGATGGATATTTGTTACTCTTTCACGCAAAAACTACTGAATGGATATGGATGAAATTTGGCACAGAAATTATAGTCTAGAATAACATATAGGTTACATTTTATCCCGGAATTCCCACGAGATTACGCGGGTGAAACCACGAGGCACTGCTAGTACAAACTGATTTTTTGGATTTGATTGGAAATTGGAAGGGGACAAAGAAAAATATTCTTTGTATTGACCAGACCACTAGGTAACTATACAGTCTATTTATGGACATCAATTTAAACTCAAAGTGCTTTTAATATTATTATCTTTAGGGATGAGATACAATTCAGTTACTTAAATATTATTTATTTACACTAGAAAAAACATAAAACATAATGGTAAATTGTCTAGTTTTTGAATAATTACATTAAATAAAAAAAATAAGGCACTTACACGCAAAAAAGTATAATCTGAGTTTTGATAGGTATGTAGGTAGAAGAATAAAATTAACAGAAACAAAAGTAAGATTCAAAAACATAAAAAGCTGAAAACTTCACACCACTAAGTTTTAGTTCGTTTCTTTTGTTGTAAATTAATAAGATAAGATTCAGGAGCATAGTAAACCGTGTCGAGTTTCTAGGTCATGGTACGTACCATGTACGTACAGTAATAGTGGGCAGACACCTTTATGTGGTTATTGTGTTCTCACATTGGTGTCGGTACAACTAGCAAAAAAAATATCTAATTAACCTAATTTAATAAATAATTTAATGTTAATATTTCATTAGAGTGAGTGGGGGGAAGATGAAAAAAGGGGTAAGACAAAAAGTCTTCAATAACACCAGATTTATAGTACATATGACTGTGATGGCAACATCGTTAGGGCCACCAATTTGTTACTTATCACAACTCAGGCAGCGGTTGCGGCTGAGAACGCCTGGTTGTGTGTAAAGTGCAATTTTCTAGGACAGTGTGTTTTTCAGGATTCACAAAAGTGATTTCATCTTGCCCCGTGTCTTGTAAATTAAATTACAAGGCAGGTACGAATGTTTCATTGAAACATCTGCCTATTATTTTTTGTACATATTTACGTAATTACTTCTAAATCTCTCTATTTCTCGTATTTTAGAATTTATTTCAACTTTTCATCTTTCCCCATTTACATTTAACGGGGTAAGACAAACATATCAATGTTTTAATTTTGACCCTTTTTCAGATTTCATACTAAAAGCCAGAGGTTCTCAAACTGTATCTTTGTGTAAGTTTCAGGAAGAAAATAAGAAATAAGAAAACAATTGCTGAAAGTAGTAAAACAAAAAATTACAAGAATGCTAAGAAATGTGAAATAAAAAAAGAATCCAATAGAAAAAGAAAACACCTTAAAAAGTACAAAAGAAAAAAAATAATAATTATTTATGGTGATGAAAAAGAATATTCATATAGGTATCATGTGAAATAAAAAAGTTTTCAGTTTTTATTTCATTTTTCATTAAAGATATTTTTTTTTTTCTTCAGTCAAAACATGTGCAAATTGGCTCCAAAGTTTGAGAATCTCTTCTTCAATCTTCCCCCAGTGGGGTAAGTTCGGAATATATTATATTTTTAAATTTGTTATATCTTTGTTAAAAATAGCTATTTTGGCACTACAGTCAGTTACAACTTTTTAAATTACTTAACACTATAGACTTAGATCCATAAACTTTGCCTAAGACCTACCTAAGACACGTTTTAACGATTTTAGATTTTTATTCGATCTTACCCCGTCACCTTTTCATCTTCCCCCTGTTTCAATTAAGTAAAAATAATATTTTTAATTACAGTTTTCTACTTTTTGGACAGCTTTATCAGGCTGTTATTGACATATTATAAAAATCTAGTCTTTACCCTTTAATTATGTCCAATTTACTTTTAGCTAAAGTTAATATCTATTCTTCTACATGAATTCAAAAACAACACTGACCATCTCATCAAAAAACCGTTCGATCTTGCCCCCACTCACTCTATAAAGATTTACCTCCATTATTTTTAGTTTTACATTATTTTAAACCACTTTTAAAACAACAATAACAAAAACATTCATACAAACGAAGTTCTTACATACATACAGAATGAAACAGGAAACGAAAATGGGGATATTGGAACACTTAGATACCTACTGACGCACGGTTTCAGAGTTATGTACATACGTCTAGAACATGAGTTTTTGCTTACTATACGTACCTACCTACTCGCTAGCGTCTGTAGTTAAAAAATGTATGAAAACTTGAATAGCGCCTCTTGCGGATAGTTGGGTACTAAAAATGCGCTTTACTATTTATACTTAAAACAAACAGTAGGTAGGTTATTATTAATTAGTTCATAGGTAGGTATATAAGTAGTTAAGTGTTTATGTTAATAATTTTTATGTTAATAGTATCTAACTACCGACCTAGTTTTTAAGCTGCGAACCAATAAACGTGTTTTCTTTCTTTCTTTCTTTCTTCTTCTATACTATCTGCGTATTTGCGTAATTGCGTATTTGCGTATAGTCTAAGATCCGACCCTATATCGACCTTCAACGGGTTGATAATAGATTCAAACTTATTTTATAATAAATTTTGTATATTAGAAAATATTTTACACATGGGTTGACAAAAACATCCTGGACAGAATATTTTTTTTATATATTTTTATTTGTATACCCCTAGTCATCACAACATCGAAGTTTCTCTGAAGGATAGGATTCGTAATGAATACATCCGACAGAGGACCAAAGTTATCGACATAGCTCAAAGAATTAGCAAGTTGAAGTAGTAGTGGGCCGCATATCTCGCGAAGAACCGACAACCGTTGGGGTAAACGTGTTCTTGAGTGGAGACCGCGACTCGGCAAACGTAGTGTGTACGCCCTCCGGCCAGGTGGGATGACGATCTGCGAAGGACTGCTGTCAGATGCTGGATGCGGCAAGCTGAAGACACTGCGCTATGGCGCTCATTGGGGGAGGCCTATGTCCAGCAGTGGACTAATATAGATGATGAAGTAGCCTATGTGTTAGGCTAGAACTAGTTCAAAATGTGAGGCTGATCTTTTCAGTATTTTTTGCGTGCTAGAACAAACATCCATACATACATAATTATCACAATTTAATTCGCTACATACAGATTGTATTTAAATTATCAATTGAGCTACCTTTAGACTGTTTGCAACCGTCTGCAGTTAGCTCAATGGTTTCAATTGTAAATACTAGTTGTAATTTTTCTATTCCTTTGCTTGTAATTTTCGTTGTTAATAAAGTTGTTTAATCCTTAAAAAAAATTATCAATGGATTATAAAAAAAATATCTATCTATTTATAAACCTTACGTATTAAATATATCATTTTTCTAGTAGGTATAACAAAAGCTTTGAGAAGCTTACTTTGGGGCTAGATGGTGCCTTGTGGATTGTCTAGTATTATTTATTTTTAAATCATGACTCTGTATTGCTGTAAATGCGAAACGATATATAGATGTGGTGATCATGAACCAATTAATTTCAAAGAATTACGAGGTGCAGAAGTTTATTCATAAATCATACAACTGTCAAACTAATTCTGATTGAAATTCAATAAAGTTGGCAAATTAATATGCTTTGAATAGATATTTCAAAGTTAATTAAGTAATAACTTTCTTAATGAAAATTACAATTACAAGGAGAAGAAATAAGAACTAGTAATTATGTGGAATTTATTTTCATATATAAACAATAACAACGAAATGGCGTAGTTTTAAGGAGGGACATGAAATTTTATCACTACATCGTATTTAAAACAAAGTCGCTTTTTCTGTCCCTATGTCATTATGTCCCTTTGAACGCTTAAATCTTTAAAACTACGCAACGGATTTTGATACGTTTTTAAATAGATAGAGTGATTCAAGAGGAAGGTTTATACGTATAATAAAACCGTGCGAAGCCGGGGCGGGTCGCTAGTTAACTTATAAAATAACAATCATAGAAAGAAACAAATGAAAACTGGTATATACAATTGAAACAATTGAGCTAACTGCTGACGTAGACGGTTGTCTTGAGGTAGTTCAACTGATCCATGTCAATACCAGTCGTCGCGTCCCCAAGACACTGGCTGCATTACCACGCTGTATGGCAATGCTGATGTGCTGAGCCAGATACTCACCTGCTAGAGGGTCACACGTCGCATCGACCAGACCAGATTAAAGAGTAAGTATTTATTGTCATTGTTACACAAAAAAAATACTAAATATTTGTTACAGTCAACATAAATGAACATAGCTTGGGTTTGGAACTCTCTTTTAAGTAAAGAGATACCTGTGTTAAAAGGTTCAATTATAGTTATAATTTCCGGACAGTCCACACAGCATCATCTAGCCCCAAGCTAAGTAAAGCTTGTGTTATGGGTACTAGATGACTGATACACTTAATACAATACATTAGATACGAGTAGATAGATATTTTTTATTATACATAGAAAACACCGAGACCAACGGATCAAATTTCTGCAGATCGTACACAAATTTGTTCCGAGGCGGGAATCGAACCCGCAACCTCCTGCGTCGCAGGCGGATCTTCGCCCACCGCGCCACATCGGTCGTCATTCTCTTCCGTACCGTATTATCTTTATACAACATAAATACCTACATTATCTGTGAAAATTTTAACTTTCTTCACGGTTCTTGAGATACAGCTTGGTGAAAGACGGAAAGCGGAGTCATAATAATAGGCTCCCGTTATACACTTTTGGGTACTGAATCCTCATCATCATCATCAGCCTACTGGTAGGCCAGGTAGTCTAGAGGTATTGCTGGACATAGGCCTCCCCTAATGAGCACCATAGCGCACTGTCTTCAGCTTGACGCATCCAGCATCTGCCAGCAGTCCTTCGCAGATCGTCATCCTACCTGGCCGGTGGGCATCCTACACTACGTTTGCCGAGTCGCGGTCTCCACTCAAGAACACGTTTAACTCAACGGTTGTCGGTCTTCGCGAGATATGGCCGGCCCACTGCGACTTCAGTTTGCAAATTCTTTGAGCTATGTCGATAACTTTGGTTCTCTGTCGGATGTATTCATTACGAATCCTATCCTTCAGAGAAACTCAAAGCATAACTCTTTCCATAGCTCGCTGAGCGACTTTGAACTGAACCCTAAAATTTATGAACGAGCTTAATCTATGTTTCTCACAAATTACTCTAGAAAAAAAGTTACAGTAACTACGCTGTGGCTCTAACTTGCAATAACTTGAAAATTAGGCTCCCAGTCCTTTCACAAACGAATAGTCCATTAAATTAAGTTGCAGCAGTATTTCATAACTTAAGTTTTTAAATTATTAACTTGTGGTAGTTCTAGTGATGAAGTGATTTTCACATTTTATTTTACTAGATACGCCCCCGTTAATTTTAAGCGGAATACTAACTAAATAAATACTTAATGCTGGAAAATCCACATATAAAACTAAATAATAACTAAACAATGATGCTATCATCATCTAGCCCCAAGCTAAGATGAACTTCTGTTATAGATGTTTTATATTATATATATTACTACTAGATTACTAGATTTATATTTTTAAATATAGAGGTAAATCTAGGGATAGGGATAAAATGTAAATATAAAATAAAATAAAAAGTTTCTTTATTCAGACATAATTTTTGTCCACATACAAATAAAAAACACACAACAAGGCACAATTACACACATATAATTTTACAATTACACAATATAGCCTATATTATTATGTTATTCCAGACTATAATCTATCTCTGTGCCAAATTTTATCCATATCCTTTCTGTAGTTTTTGCGTTAATCCATCCATCCATACTTACTTACAAACTTTCGCATTTATAATTATTAAGAACATATACCATGCATGGTATATCTATGTTCTATCTATATTGAGAAATTATAAATCTTTATTAACAACGAAAATTACAAGCATGGAATAGAAAAATTACAACTAGTATTTACAATTGAAACCATTGAGCTAACTGCAGACGGTTGCAAACAGTCTAAAGGTAGCTCAATTGATCCATTTCTATACCAGTCATCGCGTCCCCAAGACACTGGCTGCATTACCACGCTGTATGGCAATGCTGATGCGCTGAGCCAGATACTCACCATATCATACTACTATATTGAGTATATACGCTCCAAAAGTATCATTCCCCGGCCTAACCACGGCGAATTCCCTCCAAATGATCCTCACCTAGAATTGTTTTTGTCACGGCTGTCATGTCCAGACTGATAAATGATCCGAGGTGAAAAAATAACATTTGTTACACTGAGGTGGACGAACACCTGCTTGAGAGTAGAGTTATTGATCGATAGCCCTGTAAAAAGCATTTAGTAGGCTTTACTGGAGGTTAATGTACTATAAAAAGTGGTTTAGTCCGTTTTCGCAATTGTAGTTTCACGAATCACTATCATACATAGTATAGAACAAAGTCGCTTTCTCTGTCCCTATGTCCCTTTTAATGCTTAAATCTTTAAAACTTCGCAACGAATTTTGATGCGGTTTTTTTAGTAGATAGAGTGATTCAAGAGGAAGGTTTATACGTATAATAAAACCGTGCGAAGCCGGGGCGGGTCGCTAGTTTATGATAAACTAGCTGCGCCCGCGGCATTAACCCCGTGAAATTGATAAAAAGAAGCTTAAGTTTTTTATTCTTGCCTTAAGGCTACGTCTATTTAAATATATAAGTCCGAACCTTTTAGTAGCTTTGGCTATTCATGCGGCTTCACCCTTAGAAAATGATGATAAGTACCCCATGTTTTATTCCAGAACTACGTCTATTTCAAATTTCAAATACCGATTTGAAATTTGAAATAGACGATTTTTCCAGACAACCGTGTCTGGAAAAATCGGTTTAAGCGATAAGGCCGCCAATAAGGAAGTTTCCAATTTTTCAAAAATAAAAACTACTTACATGAATTGAAGGGCATATAAATTACAATATATATGGTGAAAGAATTATTTAAATAACTTCAAAAATGACAAAGTTATTCCAATTTTACTGAACCCCAAACGAATTTTGAAATAAGCGCGAGGCATTTCGCCTGTGACGTCACAATTCCCGGCGAGTCAACGGTACAGTAGGGGCGGAAAGCGTTTTTCGGCTGTTTCGTCGTTTGTCGCTCGCAGTAAGTAAGTAGGTACATGGAACGCGGTGTGTGGTGTGAGTGTCTATATAAAGTATTAAGTAACCTTATTAATATCTTAATATCTTACTATTAGAATAAATGGGAAAGTCTGTGTGAATGTTTGTTATCGGTAATCTCTGTAACTACTTAAGTTATTTAGATGCAATTTGGTATGTAAATCGATTGGGACCTAAGATAACATACAGGATAGTAAAATTTAGAAAAAATAACCTCTGAAGGGGTTAAATGGGGTGGTAAAGTTTGTATGGAAAATAATTATTCCTTGGTTCGATTCTCTCAAAACTCGGTACAACTTATCTCTGGAATGAATAATTTAACACGTATTTTTTATTTTTACTCAATAACAATAACTAGGGGGTGTGCAATAACTTTCTGGAATTTTTATGACAAAAATCTCTGGTTCGTGGGACAAGCCGCGGGGCGCAGCTAGTGTTTATTTTATTTGAAAGAGATTTCTTTCTTTTAATAACTTTGCACCAATCTTATTTTTTAGGCACCATAAAATAATGTTTATCGGGTGCACTAATAGTTGTAGGTACTTGTGCACTTGGGCATGACACAATATTATATACTGTAGTGTAGCATCAACTTACACGGTTTCCATAATTATTCTATGCGACGTCACTAGAAAGTCCTATATATGAAGATGACGTAGAATTTAAAGCCTGTTCTGTGAGAACAGCTATTATATTTCCATACTCAAATGCAATACTGAATTGATATTTCTATTAGTCCATTATTTTTTTTCACTTTTTCGTTTCCAAAGACTTAATATATACTTAATCAATTCCAAACATTGAATGAATAATCGTCGGACATGTTCGGCCTTTTATATCTCCAATAGGTACCTCGTAACATTATAAAACTTAGTAGAAAATTGACAAATTTCTAGAGAAATAACTCTGTCCCTTTCATTCAAACGCCAGCCACACCGTCAGCTGTCCTTGTCTTAAGTTTCCACGGTTTTCCGAAAGGTAAATCTGTCTCTGTCATTCCCATTGTCTCTTTCTTTCTTTTCGATTCGATCGAGAACCTTGATATGATATACTTTGTAGTGGTTTTCCTATGGGGTCCCTCCGTTTGCTTCAAACTACCTTAGGGACCCGAAAGCTTCCTGCCTGTGGATGCAAAGCCTTTGACCACTATGCAGCCAGGGGGTTTGGATGTTGAAGAAAACAACTTTGTTGGATTTCAGGAGACAGCGCCTTCTTCTTTGGGAACTTGTTGCGTGTGTTGTGTACTTTACGAAGCTTCAGAGTGAACTGTCGCTTAGCGCGAAAGTGCGCTATATTTATATGTTTGCGCAACGAGAAACCGCAGGAGTGGGGGGCGTGTGCCGCGTTTAATTTTTCATTTCTTTTACATAATTCTTATTATATTATTATAATATGTTTAAAACCTTTTTTATAAAATCAACAGTTAAATCGACAGTTAAATCAACATTCTTATAAATAACACGGAACATTCTTATTCACAGAACATAAAACTAAGTTATTCACTGCTTAGAGATAAAGTCTTTATTTCTTAGAACTAAAACATGTCTTACAACTATTACTTAACTAAACACTCAAAACACTCAATATTATCTTGTTTTATAACTGTTACTTAACTAAACACTCAATAACATATAATACAATTGTTCGTACAATAGTGTATTGTTAAGCTTTAACAATAGGGTTGGTTAACAATAGCACAGTCTAAATAGGAATCGCTAAACAATAGTGTTTTGTTGTTCAATGTTAGGCAAGAATCGTTAACAGTCTCCCCCCAGTGCGGAAGTATGGGAGCACTACTACTTTGTGGGCAACGATTCAAACAAATGTAATATTTTTGCCGGATTTCGTTCATTACCGTTTGATGGTTGGCATGGTTGCAAAGCTCATGGTATCTTTTGACTATTAGTTTTGTTATGTAATGATGTCCGTCCAGTACTATTGGTCGTTTTTGCGTTTGTGCTATACAGTCGGCGTTACTTGCTCTTGTACATAGCCGGATGATACCCTCTTGATCGAGAGTTAATTGAAACTTTTTAAGTTTTGCGCTATTAGGCAGTGGTAAGTTATTTTTTAACGCGTTCAATTCGGGCTGAAAGCTCTGTTCCTGGGCCGTTCGAATGAGCAACAGCTCCGCCTTATCTACCATTTCGATAGGTAACGTTTCTATGTTATTACTTGTTTTCTTTGGTTTTGTGGACTGTTCTTTATAATTGAATTCACTACGATTGTACTTTCTCCAAGATTTGTTTTTAACGCTCTTTTTTAATGCCATAGTTCGGTTTTGATTTATTTTTGTTTTAAAGATTTCCACGCAGTGCAGTAGTCGCGCTGTAGCTCTTAGGAGCCTGTTCCAGCTGGAGAATCTTTTTGGATTCGGGATGGTTGCTGTGTTAGTGTTTGTTACAACTGACACTGGATTTCCCTTTATTTCGTTGGTCGTTATTGGCTCTATGGCACTTTTGTCTTCTGGCCATTGATCTTCGCTTTTTCGAAGAAAGTCTGGGCCGTTAAACCATCTGTGATTTTCGTTAAAGTCCGTCGGGATGGTTCTGGTCGCGTCATCTGCCACGTTATGTTTGGTGGGTACCCACCTCCACTCTTTAGTGGTGGTTAGTTCCTCTATCGCCGCTAACCTATGCGCTACGAAAGTTTTAAAGGTGCGTGGATCAGATTTTATCCATGCCAGTGTCGTTCTTGAATCGGACCAGTAATATTTCTTTTCTACTTTCCCGTTTATTTCCTTTTCCACGGTAGAAGCTAATCTACTTCCCAAGACGGCAGCTTGAAGCTCCAATCTAGGTATTGAAATGGGTTTAAGAGGTGATACTTTAGCTTTTGCGGCTAATAGTCGGATGTTTATTTTTCCGTTGTTTTCCGAGCGCCAATAAACGGCTGCGGCGTATGCGTGCTCGCTAGCGTCGACAAAAGTATGTAATTCGCCTTTTCCCAATGACTGTGTACATCGGGGTATTTTAAGTTTTTGCAGATTTTCCAAATTATTTATCCACGCTTTCCATTCGCTATACAGTTCTTGTGGTATGGGATCGTCCCAGTTTATTCCTGTTTTCCATAACTTTTGTATGAATGCTTTTCCTTGTATAAGCACGGGGGTGGCTAAGCCTAGTGGATCGAAAACTGACATTACTGCGCTTGTTACTTCTCGTTTTGTGGGCGATCGGACGCCTATTATAACTTCTTCGGGTGTATTCCGTAAGTTTAACGTATACTTTAGGCAATCACTTTGAACTTCCCACAGCATACCTAGGGTTTTCTCAACTTTTTCCGGGTTTCCCAGTGACACGGTTTCGGGATTTTCAGAGGTTAATGTTTCGATTGCGTCGGGGCAATTACTAGCCCAGCCTCTTAATTCGAATCCGGCCTGTTTATGGATCGCATTTACCTCGGATGATATGCGTTTTGCTTCTGTTGGATTTTCGAAGCTTTGTAGGTAATCGTCCATATAGTGACATCGCGTTATGGCGTAGTGAGCCTCTGGGTATTCGCTTTTGTATCTGTCCGCGTTCGCGTTTTTAACATATATAGCGGAACATGGCGACGATGTTGCTCCGAAAATTAAGGAGTTCATTCGATATTCTTGTGGCTCGTCTTCATTTTCTTTTTGCCACAAAAATCTTAGGCTGTCCCTGTCCTCTTCGATAATTTTTACCCGTAGAAACATTTCCTTAATATCTGAGGCTACGGCAGTGGGTCCTTGGCGGAATCTTATAAGAACACCGAATAATGATTGTAGTAAATCAGGACCGCTTAATAAGACGTCATTCAAGCTCTTTCCATTCGTCTTTTCCGCTGCGTCGAAGACTAGCCGCATTTTTCCCTTCTGTGGATGGTACACCGCGAAATGCGGTAGGTACCACGTTCGTGGCGACGTGGGCGGGGTAAAAACGCGTTCGGCGTAACCGTTTTTCAGCAGGTTTTCAATTTGTTCAGAGTATTTAATTTTGAATGTTTCGTCTTTGTTAAATTTTCTTTGTATGCTTTGTAAACGCTTTAAAGCGCTACCTTTGTTATTAGGCATTGTTATGTCGTTTTGCTTCCACAACAATCCGCATTCGTAACGACCTTCCGGTAAAAGTTTAGTAGTTTCTTTTAAGATGTTCAAAGCTCTTTGTTCGGGATCGCTTGTTGGTAGTTTAGGTAGTATTCCTATTGAATCTAAATCGAAGTAATTTTTTATTGTTGTTTCGATATCTTGATTTTCGGTGAAACGTATGTGCCCAGTGAAAAGCACGGGACGAGTTAAGCTGCTTTTGCATCCATGCAATATCCAACCTAGCTTGGTTAGAGAGGCCACTGGTCTAGATGAGCCTGCACTCTTTAGCTGTCGTGATACTATAAGATGCCAGTTGTCTTGGCCAATCAAGATTAAGGGGCGTGTCCTAGCGTAAAACAGCTGATCTTTGATATCCTCCAAGTGAGGACAGTCCTCTAAATCCTCCTCTCGCACGGCTTGAGATGCTAGATTTAGTTCGCTTACGGTGTATGCGGTTAAGCTTGTGGTTTCACGTGAAAATTCTCCTTTGATTTTTAGATCGACTTTCATAGAAGTTTCGTCTCTATACACGTGTCCGGTCACGCCCTCTATCGCGAGTTCGCTGTTTACTCCGGAGGCGCCTATCGCGGAAGACACGTCTTTGTGTATCAATGTGACGGTGGAGCCTTCGTCCAGCAGTGCGCTTACTTTCATAGATCCAGTCGAACCCGTTAATGTTACCGGTATGATTTTTAGGTACGAACGTAGGTGACCTACGTGGTTCACGGATACTATTTGAGAGTTAGTGGTTTGTTTCGCTACTGACGGATTCGTTTGTGTCTCTATAGTGTCGTGATGTAGCATCTCGTGATGTCGACGCGTACATCCGTTTTTACTGCAGGTTTTCACGTTACAGTTGAGGCTACGATGGCTCGTTTTCAGGCATTTGAAACATACGCGTTTCTGTTTGACGGTGTCCCATCGTTCTTTGATGTTTTGAGATTCGAACTTGGGGCATCTAGATAACTCATGACCGTTTTTACATAGCGGGCATTTGGCTTGTACGGTAGCCGCTAACACGAAGTTTCTTTCCTCCTCATATTCTTCGTCTGAAAACTCATTTTCACTCTCCGATTCTGAATCCGATGACGCTTGATAGTTGGTAGCATTTACCCGGTTTCGAGATGTAAATGGCCGGCTTTTATTTTCAGTTTTAAAATCGCGTTTTATTCGACTTGATGGAACATCGTCGTATGATTCGCATTGATCGGCGATTTTGTTCAGAAAGGTAGAAAGAGATAGCAATATCGGCGTTTCTTCGTGCTCCTCCCTATACTCATGCCAGCGGAATTTTATCATAAGATTCATCTTTTCTATGATTTTTTCAGATACTTCGTGAGAATACAAGTATTCAATTTTGTTTAGTTGTTTTATGGTATTTACGCTGTTCGCTACTGCGCTCGCGAATATACCTATGCCCTTTACGTCGTTGGACATGTTTGGAAGCTTTTCTAATGCAGCTATTTCGCTTTTTACTAGATGGACGGGGCGTCCGAATCTACGCTGCAGAATGTCCATTATTTCGCTCGGGTCCTTTGTGGTATACATAATGGATTTGACTGATTCGCGGGCTTGTCCTTTCACGGCTTTCCTCAAACGAGATACATTTTCGATGTTAGAAAAGTGTTTTTCCGTATCTAAGTAGGTAGCGCGGAAAGATATCCATTCTCGAGGATTTCCATCGAACGGGTGAATTTCGCTCATGTACCTAGGTGCCGTTTTGGGCGCAGATGATGACGAGCTTTGAATAGCATCTACTATAGCGGTCGCGAGGTTATTTAATGGGAGTTTAGATTGTTTTTTACGAGTGGTCTGGTCCACCCAATCTGATACCATGTCGTTGTTATCGGCTTCGCTTATCTCGCTATCTGATTCTTCTTGTAACCGAAGTAATTCTAACTTTGTTTTTGCTATAGCGGCGTCCTGCTCTAACTTGGCCCGTTCTAATTTTTCGCATTCTAATTTAGCCTCTAATGCGGCTTTTCGTCTGGCCGATTTCGCGGAAGTTTTAGAGTTTGCTTTTTCCTTTTGTACTATGGTAGCTTCCGATTGAGTGCGAGTAGTTTTCTTATTGGATTTGTCTTTTGACGTCTCGTTTTTCTCGTTCGTACTCATGGTTGTTTCGGTTTGATCTGTACTAGTTTCAGTGGTGGTAGTGTAGTCGGAAAAAGTACGCGAGGTCTCTTCCGAAGTTTCCTCGGCTGTGGAGTTAGTTTTGCTATCTAACTTTGATTTGCTTCTCGTAGTTATGCTCATATTATTATACCTAACACAATCCTAATCCTAGCTTATCCTAACACAATATTAAACCTATCACTATTTATCTTATCACTATTCTAAACCTAACACGATTTTAAACCTAACACGAGAAAACTATACACAAAAATATGGCGGGGAATTAAGTTTTAATTGCGCGCGAATAGAATTATTTTACAAGTTATTTTACATACGTTTTACTCGGCTGCTCGAGACGATTTTTTAGTCTTATTTTTACGCGATACTACGCTTTGCGATTTAGGTTTTGACTAATTACGCGAGTCTTATTTTTATTTTTACGCGGAAATAAACAAACGCTTTACGATTTAGGTTTTACCTAACTTACGCGAGGTGATTTTGAACTTACTTATTTTTACGCGAAAATAAACAAACGCTTTAAGATTCTAGATTTTACCCACTATATGTTATCAACAAAATAATGGTTACTGCTAACGGAATTAGTAAACCTAACCTCCCTAACAGTCCCTAGCAATCTTTTTTTTGATTTTACCCACTATATGTTACCCACAAAGTAGTAATGGTTACTGTTAACGGAATTAGTAAACCTAACCTCCTAACAGTCCCTAGCAGTCTCGATCGAGGACCTACTAGAGGCACAACGAACGAGGATGGAAAAAGGTGGATAGGGTAAGGTGGGAATCGCCCGACAGAGGACAGTATCAGAGACTAAAGTGCTCAGGCACTGGGGGGAACGCCCAGCACCCTCGACATGCCAACCTGTGGCCAATAGCTCTTGACGAACAGTCATGAACGGCGCGATCGGACTGTACGGTCGCCTTGATAAAGGCGTATACCGGTAACGGCGTCCGGCACGTTACTCCCGTCTGATCGCAATGATGCAGACGTTAACCAAACAAGTAGGACGGTATGGCACAGTTAGTCGCCTACTCGAATGGCCGCGGAAACCGCGTAGGGTGGCTTTGAAAAAAGCCGATTTACGTTTGACCGTGATGTTTCTTCGATCTTCTCTTCCTGCGTCTTCCCCCAGCAGCAGTGTCCGACGGCTCCAAATGCCGCGAACTTGCACCTCACTGGATCGGACGCTCGCCGACGGCAGCCTTGACCGAGAGCTCCAAATGCCCCCGACCGCTGGCACCTCACCGCGACGATTCCGTTCCGCCTCTTCGCTCCCTGCGCCTTCCTCCAGCAGCAGTGTCCGTGGCTCCAAATGCCAACGAACTTGCACCTCACTGGATTGGGTGCTCGCCGACGGCAGCCTTGACCAAGAGCTCCAAATGCCCCCGACCGCTGGCACCTCACCGCGACGATCTTCCTTCACCGGCGGCAGCAGATTGTCCCGATAGCCTTCGTGCTACCAAGGACGCTTGCACCTCACCGCCGTGTTGGTTGAAAGGAGAGCTCCGTAGTCCCGTAGTCTCGCTGACGCTGCTCCGCCTCCCTGCTCCTTCCTCCAGCAGCAGTGTCCGTGGCTCCAAATGCCAACGAACTTGCACCTCACTGGATTGGGTGCTCGCCGACAGCAGTCTTGACTAGAAACTCCAAATGTTTCCAGCCGATGACACCTCACTGCGACGATTCTCCTTGCGCCGATGACCGCAGCGTTGCAGAGAAAAGGTGGCTTCAACTTGTTGCTTCTTGATCCGGCTCCGATAGGACCATTTACTGTAGTGGTTTTCCTATGGGGTCCCTCCGTTTGCTTCAAACTACCTTAGGGACCCGAAAGCTTCCTGCCTGTGGATGCAAAGCCTTTGACCACTATGCAGCCAGGGGGTTTGGATGTTGAAGAAAACAACTTTGTTGGATTTCAGGAGACAGCGCCTTCTTCTTTGGGAACTTGTTGCGTGTGTTGTGTACTTTACGAAGCTTCAGAGTGAACTGTCGCTTAGCGCGAAAGTGCGCTATATTTATATGTTTGCGCAACGAGAAACCGCAGGAGTGGGGGGCGTGTGCCGCGTTTAATTTTTCATTTCTTTTACATAATTCTTATTATATTATTATAATATGTTTAAAACCTTTTTTATAAAATCAACAGTTAAATCGACAGTTAAATCAACATTCTTATAAATAACACGGAACATTCTTATTCACAGAACATAAAACTAAGTTATTCACTGCTTAGAGATAAAGTCTTTATTTCTTAGAACTAAAACATGTCTTACAACTATTACTTAACTAAACACTCAAAACACTCAATATTATCTTGTTTTATAACTGTTACTTAACTAAACACTCAATAACATATAATACAATTGTTCGTACAATAGTGTATTGTTAAGCTTTAACAATAGGGTTGGTTAACAATAGCACAGTCTAAATAGGAATCGCTAAACAATAGTGTTTTGTTGTTCAATGTTAGGCAAGAATCGTTAACATACTTCAAAGTCATGAACATTAATGAGCAGTGATCGGAATTACAAGAGCATATTATCCTAAAGTTACATATTTACATCAAAATCATAATGTTGGGATTATAGAGGACTAGTGAAGAGGATTTATTGAGATCATTATACAGACTTAGAGATTGTTCTATAAGCTTCCAGAAGTTTCTACTATGTTCTCGAATGATCTTCGTCACATATACACCAACTCAACACACTCGGTAAGGTACTCACACTTGCACACAACACACACACAACTCAAAACACTCACATGCACAAAACACAAACACACACATATACTTATACACACACGCCACATACACACAGGCGCACACTTAACTAAACAATCAAATGCTAACAAACTTTTGCAAACAATATGATATGTTTTAATTTAATCTTTCAAATACGCACCTTCCCATATTATTGTAACTGTATATTACGGAAGAGCGGAACCCTCTAACACACATAGGTATCTCTTTATTTAAATAGGGTTCCAAACCCAAGCTATGTTAATTAGTTTACGTTTAATGTAAAAGATAGTTTGTATTTGATCTCGTATATTCCAGAACTTTCCAGAGCTTTCTGCACATTCCCGAAAGCTCTAGAATGTTCGACTGCACAGAAAATAAACCTTATTTACACAAAAGTAGGTAGGTACATATATTGTTTTCTATCAACTATAAGATAATCTATTAGATAGTTGTGGTAAACGTGTTCTTGGGTAGAGACCGCGACTGGGCAAACGTAGTGTAGGACACCCTCCGGCCAGGTAGGATAACGATCTATAGCCAGTATATAAAGATAATCAATGGCCTATTTTTGTTGGAGACAAGTACCAACACTATTCTATGATGATAACTGAACGATTTTGAACTCTAAAACCTGATAATCGGACCTTCAGAAAAATACTAGCAATCTTAAAACTATGTAGATGTTGTCCTGCACAGATTCTACAACGATAATATCCATTCGATCTTGATTTAGCCAAAAGCAACAACCGTCTGAGGTGACCGCGCATCGATTACTACTCGACTCGAGCGTCTCGCGGAAGTTGTGACGTCATGACGTTGTTGAGCGGCCGCGCGCCGAGAAGTTTTAAACCGGACGGGAAAATTATCATAACTTCGTCATTTATGAAGATAATTGAAAAAAAAATTCACTGGGCTTTATTGCAAGTATAGTATTATTTTTCTACATTTAAATCAAAAATTTGGAAACTTCCTTTCTTTTAAGCGATGCAATAGAAGTATTATCTATCCATCCATATTTTATTCAGGACCAAAATATCGAAGGCTTAAGCCAGCCATCAACTAGATATGAATTAAATACGACTTTGCGACCAAACGTCGGCATTTAGCCAATAAATAGTCACCGGAAGTCAGAGGAATAATTGAACGCCCCACCGGAAGTGGAAATGGACGGATATCGACACCGCTTCCTGTCTCGTGAAAATTTAAGCGGCTCGATTTGGTCAGTTTGAGGGAACTAAATTAATACCTGAACAAGCGACACGGTCTTGCTTTACTCGGGTAGCATTAAGCTGTTTTTAATTAACAATTATTATTATTTCTCACATTGTTTAAAATTTAAATACAACTAGTTAGAAAATAATATAAATTTTAACTTAGTATAAAATTTGCATGCTAATCTAAGCAGAACATAATTGTAACTAAAATATTTTTAAGTACTGTGTAACCCATCATTGTGTTCAAGTCAAGCAAATAAACTATCTTTATCTTTATTAATAGAGATCGGAATAGGTAGATTACCCGTGGCAAACGTAGTGTAGGACGCCCTCCGGCCAGGTGAGATGACGATCTGCGAAAGATTGCTGGCAGATGCTGGATGCGGCAAGCTAAAGACAGGGCGCTATGGCGCTTATTAGGGGAGGCCTATGTTTAGCTGTGGCCTGTGGACTAATTTAGGCTGATGATGATGATGAGAATTTGGCAGGAAGACGGTATCCCGAGGCCTAGGCATAGGCCACCTTATATACGGAAAAGTGTGTGCTGTAAAGGTTTGGATTTGTAAGGATGTACAGTTTAGATTTAACTGGATAAATAAATAAAAAAATGGCTGTATTTCAAAACTGTTGTATTGTCCGACTCGATTACAAGGATGAATTTTGACAGTGTTTACAACACAGGCACCTAAAAGTTGCTGGTAACAAAGTGTTACCAGCTTTTAATTTATTTATGTCATAGACATGTTCGAGATCGCTGTTAGCGATAAGGCCATCGATTGTGCTTCGCTTTTTAAAATTTGTTTTTGTTTGTTTAGTTTTTTAAAAAGTTTAGATGCAATAAAGACAAAGTAATTATTTTTTAAATAAACAACTAACTTCAGCACGCGGTCTCAAAAGCGTTCTATGGAAAAAAAATAAGGTAACGTATTTTAGTACCTATTTAATTATAAGGGAAAAAATTGCCGTTATATAAAATCAATGGAAAAAATTGCCGTTATATAAAATCAATGTTGGAGTCACTCAAGAACACATTTACCCCAACGGTTGTCGGTTCTTTGCGAGATATGGCCGGCCCACTGCCACTTCAGCTTTCTAATACCATTAGTGAATTATTTTTATGTCTATGTACTTTGATATGTATTATAACTTTGGTTCTCTGTCGATTGTATTTTACGAATCCTGTCCTTCAGAGAAACTTCTCACATAGCTTGACGACCGATGTGGCGCGGTGGGCGAAAGTCCGCCTGCGACGCAGGAGGTTGCGGGTTCGATTCCCGCCGCGGAACAAATTTGTGCACGATCTGCAGAAATTTGTTTCGTTGGTCTGGGTGTTTAATAATATGTATAATAAAAATATCTTATATTGCTATATTGTATTAAGTATATCAGTCATCTAGTACCCATAACACAAGCTCTGATTAGCTTGGGGCTAGAGGATGCTGTGTGGACTGTCCGGAATTATTTATATTTATTTATATGTATTTATTTATAGCTCTTTCATAGCTCGCTGAGCGACGTTTGAATTATCCATCATTATTTCTTCTTCTTCTTCTGGGCCTTATCCCACAAGTGGGGTCGGCACAACATGAAATTATTCAGCATTATTTATTATTTTTTATTTATTTATACAACTTTCACATTTATGTGGAAGGTTGCAGGTACAAATCACATCGAGATCGTAAATTTGATATAAGTGAATTGAGATATAAATGAAAATCTTACAAGATGGACATTACAAAACAAATAGGTACTTACGCGAGAAAAACCTTTTCAGTCGCATCCAATGTCAAATGTTTATTTTTAGCATGCAACATAATATTGCAGAACATATGTATCCATTTTAAAACACAAAGTACAGTTCATTACGCCCAACGTATCAAAATGATAAATGGCCTTGCAAAAACAGTGGAAAACAACAAAAAATATAGTTTTGTGCCTCGGGTTGCTTCGAACATAACTCTCTGTCGTCGGTGACAGACGGACAGACACCTGATGGAGGTAAACAGGGCTGTAAGGTAAAACTTTTAAAAATGTAAAGGTTTATGTGTATATACTAGCAGCGCCTCGCGGTTTCACCCGCGTAATTCCCGTCCCCGTGGGAATTCCGGGATGAGATATAGCCAGTGTGTTATTCCAGACGATGATCTATCTCTGTGCCAAATTTCATCCAGATCCGTTCAGTAGTTTTTGCGTGAAAGAGTAACATCCATCCATTCATACTTACAAACTTCACGTTTATATTATACTAGCGACCCGCCCCGGCTTCGTACGGTTTTATTATACGTATAAACCTTCCTCTTGAATGACTTTATCTATTAAAAAAACCGCATCAAAATCCGTTGCGTAGTTTTAAAGATTTAAGCGTACAAAGGGACCTATGGACAGAGAAAGCGACTTTGTTTTTTTATACTATGTAGTGAAGTAGGATATCTACCTGCAATTATGTCTCTACCGGAGCGTTAATCTAGTTTGGACGACCGATGTGGCGCGGCGGGCGAAGGTCCGCCTGCGACGCAGGAGGTTGCGGGTTTGATTCAAACCATGGGACAAACGTTTACACGATCTGTTAATACTTATTTGTTCCGGGTGTTTTCTATGTATAAAATATCTAGCTATGTAATGTATTGCATTTAGTATATCAATCATCTAGTACCCATAACATAGGCACTGCTTAGCTTGAGGCTAGATGATGCTGTCTGAATTGTCCGGCATTATCAGGTCAAGGTGTTTGAATAAAACTTAAGAGCTTTGGTTGGTAAATCTGTAGTTTTTATTTTACCTTAGCACAAAATACTAATTCTAAATTGTACAATTAATTGGTTAAGGCATTAACACACTCCGGCGCACGGTTCGATTCTGTTCATAGTTCGACATACGCAGCCATGTTGGCCACTCCACACCTATTGAAGCCTCGGCGAATCCTAGAAAACAAGTGTTATAATAAAATAACAAAGTGACAATTAAGGCAAGGTCTCCGTTCCTGGGCAAATGAAAATAATATTTTACAGAAAAAGATAGGGATTAAAAGTTGATTTATTTTATATCATCATCATCATCATCATCATCACCAGCCTATAATAGTCCACTGCTGGACATAGGCCTATTATTTTATATATAGATAGATATTCATGAAAAAATTGGATGTGGGGGAAAGTTTGAAAGACATTGACTTTTTTATTCATTAGTAAAAATATGCAACTAAAAATACTGAGATAAAGATGCATTTTACAATAAATAAGTAAGATGATGTAAGCGACAAGCTGAAGATAGATCGCTATGGCGCTCATTAGGGGAAGCCTTGTCCAGCAGTGATACGAGCAGACTGATTTAGGCTGATGATGATGAAGAAGTGAGGTCTGCATTAGTATTTATTTTGGGAAGCCATTTTCTAGTATTAGTATGCCCTCCTATCCAAATACAACATTTAAAACTTAATTATCTGCCCACAGCTGTACAAAGACCTCTTCGTACTTAGATTAAAAGTAAGCTTGTCTCTCTTACCTCATATACCCATCTTCTCCCCACTCTTTCCCCCACCAGTTCAGCAGGATCCAGTACTCCGGAGTATACCCCACCAGGAGCATGGCATGGTTGAGTTGCCACGGCAGGCAGAATGGATCGTCGTAGATACCGCTCCTGGGAACCAGTCCATCATCAGGTCAATAAGATGCTTCGTAAGCAAAATAAATAAATGTAATGCTGGACAATCCACACAGAATCGTCTAGCCCTAAGCTAAGCAGTTCTTGTATTATAGGTACTAGACGACTGATATACATAGATAGATATGACAAGGTTGCATTTTCAGTGGACTGTGGTTGTAAAGCCTATTTTTACCTACTAGCTCTAAATGTAATGGCCTATCGCACGCATTCTGAATAAAGATGCTGTTTTTATCCCAAATTCATCAGATCTACTTGCTTGCATGGATATGCAAGCAAGTAGAGTAGTAGTAGTAGTCAATTGCCTATTTTATGTTTTTGTTAGTAGGTATACAGTTCTTAATATCTCTAGCTATCTCTCCATGTAATTTACCTGGGCATAATCTATGTTTAATTGTAAATTAGTTTTAGTTATTAAACTTTTTTTACGTTTGTAGTGTAACTATATTGCAATATTGTTTAAGTAACAGTTTTAATACCAATCATTAATATTTTTATTTCTTTTCAATTCGTAAAATATACTTTCAATTATTATGTAGTGACAATAACTAGAGCCTGTCAAATGAAAGTAGATACTGACAAATGGCGGCAAATTCAAAAAATATTATTCGGGCAACCCAAAATATTGAGAAATAGTAATGCCTCACACCAACGTAAGGTACCTACTTGGTCTTAGCCTCACACCAATTCTGGTTTTCCCTAATCTTTTGGAAAAAAACAAGAGTATACCTAAGACAACGACCAGTATGAATAATATGAATTGAAACGAAACAAGTACGTCAGAATGATTGGAAATGGTAATCCCTGGTTCCCTCCGAGAAACATACTTACATAATTATAATGCCAATTATTCCGGCTCTGAAAATTTTATCTATTATATTATCTATATATTCTATTTTTTTTATGAAATCGAGTGAGTGAGTCGAGTGAGTAGCAAATTCGCAATTCATTATTTCTATTACGCGCAAATTTATTTTTATCACCCTGAATTATCCCCGTAGTAGAGCAAAGCATCCGCAGGTGGAAACACTGAGTATTGCCATGTAAAAAGGTACGAAAAAATTCGGGTCTCTACTTTCGTTTGACAGACTATAACTTGATAACAACTACCTCATAAAACAAAGGTAGGTACTTCACTACATATTTTTATGTCCTGTTTGTAGTATAGCTTCTATATTTCACAGTTGCTATTTTGCTGTTTGAAAATTTTGTAAGCTTTGCCCATTGAATAATACTGACCTATACAGCTGGAAAGTGAAGGGAGCAGCATTGACGCCGACCGCCAGGGGACCTATGGAGGCCAGCGCTCGCTCCATAGCGGCCTCGTCTCCAGCGGGCAGCATCGCCCAGCGCTTGGGACGGACGGTGACTAAGCCGCTGCTGTATTTACAGTGGCCTTTCTGTAACGAGCATAAATAATCATAAACAAGAAGTAACTATTGTGGAATTTATGTATACCTCAACTAGCTTGTGCCCACAGCTTCGCTCATAAACTAATAAATAATTGAGAAAAAAAAGTAAAAATAAGGAAAATTCACACAGCTAACCAGATCTCGTGTAATGATGATTCTTTCTAAAATACACTGCATCCCTCCCTACCTATATATACGAAAAGGTCTAAAGCGAATATTTCACCAAGTGTTAAAATTTTACAACCTGAAAGAGTCGCTAACTAAAAATAATATTTGACGACTTAATTTTAGTAAAATATTATAGTGTTTTATTTCATTCGAGAGGTTCACTCATTCAAGACCTTACAATAAAAAAAAATTTTGATGTGGGATATAGGGGCCCAGTAAGGCCGAGTGACCTTAATGAGACCATCTAACTAGATGGGAATTTATGTACTAGTTCGATTTCAAAGGGAGTCACACTGTTATTTTTTATTGTAAAGGTTTTAATGACTACACATTCAGGGTACAAAACAAAATATACAGAGCGACTCCCGGTCACTGTCTGAAAAAAATTATTATTTACATTTTTCATTAAGGCATATCTACGCGCATAGCGTATGCCGCAGTTGACAGTCGCATTAGGATCTATTCC
The DNA here is from genome assembly GCA_944547425.1 of Eupithecia centaureata. Taxonomy (NCBI): domain Eukaryota; kingdom Metazoa; phylum Arthropoda; class Insecta; order Lepidoptera; family Geometridae; genus Eupithecia; species Eupithecia centaureata. The sequence continues at coordinate 2,220,943 of OX155702.1, read as the reverse complement.
TGTATCAGATATGGAATTACCGACTCGTCAAACGTAGATGTAGCACACAAATGCATCAGACATTCACTCGGAAAACCCATTTAGATTACAATATCCGAATGTCAATTCTCTGTGCAAGTTAGGAGGGCACAGAAATAACCGGTTATTGCAGATTTTGAGATCCCTGCTCCCGCCAAATGTCATTTAACTTTGACGGGAGTGAAATTCCCGGATTTGAATAGTCGACAGTATCTCGACGACGAAAAGTTATTTTGAATCATAATCGTTATTCATTCACAATATTAAATCGCATTGAAATTATTTATAAATAGCCAGTACTTTTGTATAATGTATGCACATTATGCATGCGGCTTCGCATGCATTGTTTCTATGGAAACGTTTCAAGGCTATTTTTATCACATGAAAACTGATTCAGTTAGTTTATTTTGTTTTGTTAGAAGGTTATGTTTTTAATTTATCTGTTAATTTTATTATTATTATTTACTATCTATGCACTACCTAAACAATTCTTAAATCTATGTTTCTCTAAATATAAGGTTGCCTGGAGGAGGCCGCCTTTTTATACTATGTTTATTATTTTTTAATTAGATATAAGCTCTAAATGTTTTCCTGAGTACAAATAAAGTATTCATTCATTCATTCATTCATTCAAGATCGAAAATCCACAACGCTTATTTTAAGCACAAGGCTGACGACAGAGGAACACTGGAACAGTCTAGAGGTAGCTCAACTGATACCAGTCGTCATGTCCCCAAGACACTGGCTGCATTTCCTCGCTATATGGCAATACTGCTCCGGCCAGGTGGGATGACGATCTGCGAAAGACTGCTGGCAGTTGCTGGATGCGTCAAACTGAAGACAGGGCGCTTTGGCGCTCATTGGGGGAGGCCTATGTCCAGCAGTGGACTAATATAGGTTGATGATGATTATGGTGATAGCAATGCTGATGCGCTGCTAACTCCAATACAAACCTTCCCCCTGTAAGGATAGAGCTGTTCGTCGATGAGGCCTCTCCTGGCTACGTATCTGAGCGCTGCTCTGATGGACCCCCCGTGACAGCCCATATTACCGTCGTTGTGGCTGCAATCCACTATCTGTTGGGGGCTGAAGAAAAAAGATATCACTACATAGTATAAAACAAAGTCGCTTTTTCTGTCCCTATGTCCCTATATCCCTATGTCCCTTTGAATGCTTAAATCTTTAAAACTACGCAACGGATTTAATGCGGTTTTTAATAGCAAGAGCGATTCAAGAGGAAGGTTTATATGTATAATAAAACCGTGCGAAGCCGGGGCGGGTCGCTAGTTAAAGAATAACAATATGTATTCACGCAAACTTGGGAGGACGAAATCAAACGCATAGCTTGTCCAAACTGGACACAAACAGCATAATCCAGAGAAAACTGGCTCATTTTGGAGGAGGCCTTTACCTGCATAGGGATCTTACGTGATAATTCTACTAAAAACATATGTCTAAACTAATTAATTAACAACTTTAATAAACTAAAATTGTTTTTTCCCTTGATACTAACAAACGTAAGTTGTAAAATAGCATTTACTGTAAGAATTATAAGGCCTTTTGATTTTTATTTTTTATTCAGGTAAACCTATAAAACGTTGATTAAAAACCTACTTAATCAATTTCATGAATTAACCGACCCTGTCTATCCAAAGGTTGCAAGAGATCGCTGTTAGCGATAAGGCCGACGATTGTGCCACGTTAGATGTAATTAGTACCTACTAGGCTGCTCTGTTACATATTTTGATGGTGCAATAAATAAATAATCTATCTACTTAGTTTATTAAATAAATCATCCCGTCCCGGCTTCACACTTACATTTTTTTTATATTTTGGCACAATTTTGGGCTACACGAGTCGAGTCACAGAATCACTAGGTACATAGTATAAAACAAAGTCGCTTTTTCTGTCCTTATGTCCCTATGTCCCTTTGAATGCTTAAATCTTTAAAACTACGCAAAGGATTTTGATGAGGTTTTTTAATAGATGGAGTGATTCAAGAGGGAGGTTTATATGTATAATAAAACCGTGCGAAACTGGGGCGGATCGCTAGTAAATAATAAAAGAAGTAGGTAGTAAGAGTAAATGCTTCCTCCCCCACGTTGCCTGCTGCGATGCGTGGACCAAACCTTTTAAAATGGTTATTTGATACAAAGGTATGACAAACAATGTAGCATTCAAAAGGTAAAATAAAATTGAAATCGGTCCAGTGTGCACAACAAAGTTTCATCTCATCTCTTTTCTCATCGAAATATCAGTATTTTTAGTCTTCGATATCAGAGTGCAAGAGCCGTTTTTATCCGCTAGAGGTTAAAGTAAATTGAACTTAGAACATCTTGTGTGCACTAAGTTTGTGAATTCAAAACATCTCTATACCTATTTAGTACTACCTCCATGGTGCCAAATTTATCTTACAACCTTTTGTAATTTGTTAAAAACTCAGACTCTGAACCTTCTTGGGGACTTTTTTTATAATTTCAAATTTTCGGCGCCACATTCTTTTTATGAAATTAGTCATTTCCTCGCTGAGTTGAGAAGAAAAGTGACGTGCGTGTTGCACTCGAATGCAAACATTTTTTTTTCCTTGTGCTCTATTGATGTATAACAAATAACTATTGCATCCTATGATGGATCTTTGTTACTTTCCAAAACCCAAAAACTACCGAACGGATATAGATGAAATTTGGCACAGAGATGCACAGAGATTATAGTCTGGAAAAACACACAGGCTTTATTTAATCCCAGAATTCCCACGGGAACGGGAATTACGCGGGTGAAACCGTGAGGCGCTGCTCATAAAAATAACTATTGTAACTCTGTATAATAAATTGTGTATAGTAACCTAAGTTCCCCCCACACCCGATGTCGTTTATAAAGCTGAGCTTGCAGTGCGTGAGTGACCGCGAACGCGTAGCAAGCGCCGCACGCCGACTGCTCCTCGCGACGCGGTTTGAACCCTTTGGAGCGCCAGTCCACCTGAAACCAGTCGCCTTACACCTTTACATCGCCTTAGGTTAGAATAGAATAGAATATTTTTTATTTGTTAACAGACTTACACAGAAACACTTAATAAAATTAGACTAAACTTATACTTAAATGGGAAGAGTAAATCTGTAACAAAATGGCTCTGCCTCAGCATGAGTTGGTCTCTAGCAAGCTAGCAACCAACGCTGGTCTTCCGTCAGAGCCACATGTTGGCTTTACGGATCACCCATACAAACAACGCTAAAATTAACAAAACAGACACAGGATAAGACACAGGTTAGGTCAAGCGCTGCACGCCGACTGCTCCTCGCGACGGGGTTTGAACCCTTTGGTGCGCCAGTCCACCTGAAGCCAGTCGCCTTACACCTTTACACCGCCTTTGCAGTCGCTGCCAATCATCAACTTAAACAATAATTTCCTCTGTAAGCATACACGATAATCCTAGATGGCCAAGCTTTTCGACACCAGTATCGCGTTGCCATTAATGAAGCGATCAATACCTTGCACCGAAAACAAATAAAGAACTAGAAGAAAAACTACACGATTTGCCCTTTTCTTGAATCTACACGTTTAAACATTCTCATAGGTTTTCTGAAAATTCCTGAAATGAAGGTATTTAAATGTTTTATTTATGCTAAATTATTAAATTACCTTTTCAGGAATATGTTTCTTCAAGCTTTTTCGAAAAGCAGTCTTGTGGATGTCTTCGGCAGGGTCGAACAGGGGTATCGTTTGAAAGAGTTTCAGTATTTTACTGAAGTAATCGGTTGCACTCTGAAACAAGTTTTTCACGTCTTTCCTACTAATATTATAAACGCGAAAGTTTGTAAATATGGACGGATAGATGGATGGATGTGTGGATGTTCAGTAGTTTTTGCGTGAAAGAGTAACAAACAAACATCCATCCATACTTACAAATTGTATAATATTAGGACTAAATCCACATGGGATGGACCATGGGCTCAGATAATGATGATTAGACCCCAATTGGCGCAATTATAGATAATTAACCATATTATGGTCTATTTGCCTATGTTCTATGGTGGTTAATTGGTTAATTATCAAGCTAGGTAATCGAGCAGCCGCTCTATCACTGCTTTCAAGGGATTGCTAATGACAGTAAGCAAATATATTAGAATGGGGATACACAGCTACTTCATTTAGCTATTTTGTTCTGATTAGAAAAGATTATTTTTATTTATATTATTTACTAGCGACCCGCCCCGGTTTCGCACGGTTATTATACGTATAAAACTTCCTCTTGAAATACTCTATCTATTAAAAAAAACCGCATCTAAATCCGTTGCGTAGTTTTAAAGATTTAAGCATTCAAAGGGACATAGGGATATAGGGACATGGGGACAGAAAAGGCGACTTTGTTTTATACTATGTAGTGATTATAGGTACACATAGAGGAGCTTATATAATATGAAACTGATGTATACAATACAAAAAAAAAAAAATGCTTTATTGTACACCATTAAAAGAACATTACAAAAAAGAACATTAAACAAAACAAGTACAATGGGCGGCCTTATCGCTTAGAAGCGATCTCTTCCAGGATGTATATGTAGCTATACCTACCTAGCTACCTACTTATCAGTCCTGGATTTGTAAATAGACCGTATAGGCCGCGGCCTAGGGGCGGCGGCGTCCTAGGGGGGCGGCAGCGTCCGTCTAAGGTATTTAGTGGAATTCGGACCCTGATTTATAGGAGGAAAAGTAGCCTATACTTATGTGTTATAGGTACCTACCCATAGAGGTAGGAATAATATGGTAGGTACTATTATTCCTACTTTTGTGGTTATACCAGAGCTACGTTCTACTTCTACGAGTAAGCTTTCAACCCGATACGTTCAGTAGTTTTAGTGTGAAGGGGAAACAAACATTCGTACAAACTTTCACATTTATAAGATTAATTTGATAGTTTTTTTACTTCCTGGAGTGAACTAGCTGACACACTAGATCAGCTGATTACGACCTAACTGTATTCAAAGTGAAACCTAATCTTAGGGCATCATAGTGAGGTTATAATTGATATTCGTCTATGGTTGATGATGACGGCTTCAGTGGCGCGGCGCGAAGGATCGCCTTCGATCGAGGAGGTTGCGGGGTCTATTCCCTCTGTTTGTATGATCCGCAGAGGTTTGATTTTTAAATTTATTATATAGGTATGTATGTCTTTGCCGTAAATAGCAATGTAAGAATCAAAGAATCAAAGATGTAAAAATACCTATACATATGATGTGAAAATAAACATCTATACGGGTGAAGTCGTGGACTCAGTTGTATTTTTAGTGTAGGTACTAAGGTAGGTGCGGTAATAAGAAAACTTGAAAAATCAATTATAATATAAACGTTTCAAGGCTATTTATTTCCCTGTTTTAAATCTGTGTAAAAGGAAAAGAAATTAGTACCTATGTTGTGTCTAGCTGGGCTGGAGACATAATTTACAAATCAAACGAACAAATTAGAGTAAATTTAATATTGTTACATATTTGGTAGTACATTTTACTTTGAATACTTATCTACCACACTTAATTATTAGCTAAAATAGCGCCCTCTTCTAAAAACAAAGAGAACTAAATCGACATGACCGACAAAGAGTAAAAACTCTGCAACATCTCGTCATAAAAGAGAAAAGGTAAAAGGAACCATTGACTTCTGAAAATAACAACAAGAAAATAGCGCCCTCTTCTAAAAACAAAGAGAACTAAATCGACATGACCGACAAAGAGTAAAAACTCTGCAACATCTCGTCATAAAAGAGAAAAGGTAAAAGGAACCATTGACTTCTGAAAATAACAACAAGAGTAACTTTCACAGTTTAGATAGAAACCTAAGTTAAACAAAAATAACAAATAAAGTTAATTAAATAAAAAAAAGACTTACCAAATCAGCAAGGTGATTTAATTGTAAAGAATATGATATCTCTCCCGATAAATATTGCCTGTTGTGTTCCGTAACCATTTTCAGGTTATTCCGCCATTTTGAAACAGCTGCCATCTCGTGGTGAATCGAGGAATATAACTTGTTGTAAACCGCCTGAAAAATTGGTAGTGTAAATTTTCCTAAAAACAAAGGGCGTCATAATATCGTTAGTGATTTATGAGAAATTAAATAATGCCTCAATAATTCTCGATATTGGCGGTATTTGAACCAGCTACCTTCTTCAGTAGGTACCGACGGGAGAAATGTTTTCTTAGAAATTACTCCGGGAGTCGGTTCTTAGGTTCTCACTATGATTACATAAATGTTAGAGATATCTCGATATTTTAGTTTTTTTCTCTATTTTATCGCATAAAATTTCGTACATAAATTACTTAGGTACTCATAAATTTTTTATAAAACTTGGTTGGAACTAAGGTTAGGTAACTTTACCTTATATTCATGCCAATGTCTTTCAGAAATATCTTCATGTACCAAAAGTCCTTTTAGAATATGTTCACTAGTATAACTTTCACTTTTTTCACTATCACATTTACTAACATTCCTATATCTTAAAAAATCGCCAAATCTTTCAGTATTATCCAAAAAACTAAAGGTTTTTCCGACGAACTCATTGATTTTATTGCTTTTCAAACATCTTTGGTATCTACACTTTGAATTTTTGTGTTTATTGAGAATATATTTAATTTGGTTTGTTGTGTCTGTTAAATTTAATTGACATGTTGCTAATGCGATATAACCAAATAGAACTAACAAATGCATCGTCGTTATATACTGAACACTTGATCGTGCAGTGATTTATGCTGATTTCGTAGTAAGGCTAATAAATATGTTGAAATACTGCTTAGGTCTTCATAAAAATACTTTAGGTATTTTTCGTTAAATGTTTCACGTTGCGTTGTCGGTAGATCTTATTTATATGTAGGTAGGTACGTCTGAATCCCACCTACCTGTCTAGTATCGATATTTTTTATCTTTTTTCACGATTTTCTACTAAGCCAAAATAATTAAACGACTCAGGGAACCTACCAGAGGGAAAATTTCTCCTTATGTATTTTTTACACCTATGCTGTGGTTATCAATAGAATAAGAGTTATTATAGATAGGTTATTATAGCTACAATTGTTGAAGTTCGCTACCTTAGTAAGTTCGAAATACTATATCGAAAATTGTTCCATCTATCATATCGTACGTATGTAGGTTCTTGTACCTACATCTACATTTCTTCTTTTATCTTATCAAGTTAACAATGTAGATAATTTCAATATTTTAAGCTTAAAAGAAAACAAAACATAAATTCATGATTCATTTATTTGTCAAATACCTACTCTACTCAATGGCATCACGATGTCAAGTATAAAGCTGCCTGTCCATTGACGCGGAGAGAGGCAGCGGAGCGGAGAAACGAGGAAATAAGCTACCTGCAGGTCATTGCAGGAAGGCTGGGCACAGCTTTTTTTTTTTTATCAACAATAGACCTTCGTTTGACCACAATCTCACCTGATGGTAAGTGACGACGTGGCCGAAGATGTATCACGAAAGTCTAGAAGACACCTATTCACTCTCGTCTTGAAGAGACTCGGGTTGTAGTTGTCCGGGAAAACTGAAGCAGGCAACGCATTCCATTCCTTAGCGGTACGAATAAGCTTCCCCCTTCATGCAATACTGTTCCAAAATTCATATTCTTAAGCTAGTTTAAATAAGGTAGTATTATCCAATAGGATTGCATGAAATCTCCGCTCCGCTTTTTCATGCAATCCTATTGGTTAATATTTCCTCGTTTCTCCGCTCCGCTGCCTCTCTCCGCGTCAGTAGACAGGCAGCCTTAGCCTCCACAAGTAAAATGTGGTGGCTGGACAACACATGAGAATGATAAATAATACTAAAAAACCTAGGAACAAATTGCTACTCAAATAACGCGATAATACAAACAATATCACAACAAGCTTTCCGGAGGCAATACAATACATTTTCTCTTTAAAATACAGGTACTACAATCAATACATTCGAAAAAATTATCCAGATTCAAATAAGAAAAAAATTTAGATAAATACTTTTGTTTTTAGAAAAAATACTGTAATGTCCTCACGTTCACAACAATTAATTAAAATATGAATCTGTTAATTAATTAACATTGTCTAAATATAAAATAATGAATCTAAATGTCCTTGAATTGATGTCATGAGTACATTTTGCTAAATTATTTATCTATATGAGATTGGGGTCATAAATGTTTAATTTACGACTAATTTACCTAGAACGGTGACCAGCACCGAAGATTTTTGCGTCTTTTTAGCCGCAAATATAAATGATTTAAGTGAAAACTAATTATTAAATAAATGGTTATACTTATCCTATTTTACTTGTTGGCAACTACATTCGAAAATCATAAATTTTCTCGAAAGCCGCAAATTTTTGATGGTCGCTAGAAAATATCATTTATATTAGATCTTGTAATCTCACATATATGACTTTTCTACTTAAATAAAGAATAATTATACTACCTATACTTTTCTACATGAAAAACCCTAAGTTGGAAGAAGGGTGTAAACCCAAAAACTTATGAAACTGACATGAACACTAATTTAGTCAGTATTCTCAAGTCAAACAGTTAAATAAATGCAAAAAACTATTTTTACTGGATTTACCACGGTTACTGGTAAGATATTCAAACAATGTCATGGTACGAGTAGCTTAACACAATACAATTACTTAATTAAACAGGTATATCATGCAATATAATGACCGGAAAATTAGTTTAATAGGTCTACTTATACTAAATTAATAGCTAATACTAATAATACTCTGTAATACGACGTTAATATCTATTAAAACGGGTGTGATTTTATTGTTGCAGTTTTAAATCGCGGAAAGAGATACATTCATAATATTTACTGTAATTTCTGCGTCGGATATTAGGGTTAAAATTATAGTTTTTGATTAAAGTAAAATAAATCTAAGGGAACAAAGCTTAGCACTGTTTAAGTTGAGAATACTGACAAGACACAAAATGTATACAGATATTGCTTCATAGAACTTATTTGAGCTATTCACATGTACATACACATTGAATAAATAATTATTATTTAACAAAAATATAATTAATAAAATAAATTATATTGTAACAGTTCAACTATCTTGGGATTGATTTCAATGAGGTTTAATAATATTTTATAAAGAATAAAATCTATATAAAAATAAAATTATTGCTACATTTAATGTTATTATATTCACAGCACATCAAGAACTGGGAAATCGATTGTCTATTTTGTACAAGTCATTTAGGTCTCGAAACTAAAAACTGACATTTAAAATTAAACGTTCACATACAAGTTTTAAAACTCTTGAGTTTCATACAGTTATTAAAACCCTTGGATTTAAATTTCGTATCATTTAGTGAGGAGGTATTCTATCAAAAGGTCTAGAATTCCTCTATATAATCAGTTCAATGCAATTTACCGCATTCTCTGCCCAGATTGCCCGTTCAAGCTCTTCAGTTCAGTGTAAGGTTTGGACAACAGTTTCACTTCATCAGAACCGCCAGAAGAAAGGGATTGGTAGCCTTTTCTGTTTTTATACACCATGAGCCTGGAAGGAAAAATGAACTTTAAGTTATAAGTTAATTGGTAAGAGGATAAATTGCCAATTTTTTATCAATTTCAGAGGCCCATAAAACCTATATTTATATTTACACAGTAATTGTTGTCTAGTAAATTTATCATGATAAGTAATTTATAACTATTTTATTACTAGACATCACACATTAAGCTATTTATGAACATTGCAAATTGTAAATAAAGTTTGGATTACTATTATATCACAAAACCCATAAATATGATACTGATTTATTCGTATTTGGTTCACATTGACCATTTACAGAAGATATCTTAACTTATTTATATTAATAGTGCTTAACCAGGGACCTTTTTAGCCTCGCATAACATAGTTCATAGTATATATTGATAACATTGCAAGTAACAGGTCACATAGTCAATCCATCAATCACAGACTGTTTTATTGTTTAATTTTCTAAAAGATATATTCTAGGAAAATAAAGAATAAGCTCTGTCGGAAAGACCAGCATTGGTTGTAACGAGTTTACAACCAGGTCAAAGCTAAGACAGAGACCGTTTTGTGACTCAAGGCAAATGTATGTTTATTGTACTTAACATCTTTATTTTACTGTGTTTTTGATATATTTTATACTAGCTGCGCCCCGCAGCGTCGCCCGCGGGGAAATTTAAATATCATATTTTTATACATAATTCTAATTTTTCTCGCCGTAAAAACCATCCTTGAACTTCAACGAACATTTTAAAAAAAGATTTGGCCAAATTGGTCCAGGCGTTGTTGAGTTATGCGCTTACCAACACATTTTGCGATTCAATTTTATATTATAGATTCTATTTGATGGAAATATATTATATTATATTCATATACCAATCCTTATATAATAACTTAAAACTATGATAACGCTTTGTGTGATTGTTTCTCTTATAATTTCATTTTATTTTTGTTTATCATTATTTTACAACAAACATTTTTACAAAAGAAAATAAGCAAATAATTATAACAGCTGAATAACCTCAGAGGTTTGTGAGGGAGAGCTATCAGCAAGACAACCTTGCGAAAGTACAAAGTGTGATTATGAATAAGTACAGAAAAGAATAATAAATTTATACAATAGGTTGGTATTTGTATTTTTCTATATATATGGATTCTGTATATATGGAATAGAAGAGCGTTTATTTCGACACACATATAAATAAATTAAAAAAAACAAAAAAATTAAACATAGGACATGGAAGTGATGAACAAGGTAAGTTTCAGTTTCAGTTATTTATTGATATGAAAAAACATACACGTCACAAAAATACGAACTGTATCACACATACATAAGTGACACAAAAGGCGTCAAATCGTTTTGCCTGTATGACCCTGTGACGAAATAGGTGTTGGCTCAGCATGTGCTGAACGAGGGTCACTGAGTGCTGTTTTTCAGAGACAAACCTTTACACGGCAAACAAAATTTTAAAAATACATAAAATAAACTGAAAACTTTACAAAGAGTTCCAGATAACAACTTCAGAACTCTCGTTTACATTGGATATTATCTCGAACACATACAAATATTTGGATTACATCACCTTTTTGCCAAACAAATTTGCTACTTTGCAATGATAATCAGGTGATACATAATATTATTGGAGATTCGGATTTTTTACACATAATTATAACAGACATTAGTTTATGGGTTATGGCAGTAGTTTATGGGTTAGTTTATAGTGATATGGCATTTTTATGATGTACTATGAAGTAGAATTTCAGATCTGTTTATGATATTTCTTTAAAAAAAGGCTTACAGTCAAAGGTAAAGGGACCTATAGGTACAGGGCACTATGCTCTATTAATTTTTGTGTTTTTATACAAACTCATAACAACCGACTAAGAAGTACAGAGTATGATGCCATTATCATTCTCTATACGAAACAAATGCATTATTAAGGATAACTCAAAAAGAACAAGTCAAATTTCGATCTAATTTAAATGGGAACACACGACCAATACAAATAGCTTTTGAATAAAAAATAACTAGCAAAATCGGTCCATTCATAAAAATGTTATCCACAACAAAAAAAAAGTTGAATTGAGAACCTCCATTGTCTTTTCTGATTGAAGTAGTAAGCCTAATAGAGGGCTATAGCCCTAATCAACAGACTTCAAACATATATAGTATAGTAAACCCTGTATAGTATACAGAGTTTTTATAGTGTAGCTATCTTTATATCTACGTGTTTGTTTATATTGCCAGCAGATGTTCTGCAAATGTCAGTGATTGTGTATGTACCTACTATACTATCCTGTCAAGTACGCACCGTGCACGACTTTAATGATTTCCGCTCTATGCTCATCGTGATCTTTTTTCTACAATGCCTATTTTTGCTCATAAAAATAATATAGGTACTACGAAAGTGGAAAAATAAAAAACTGTGATCCAAAATTCTGGACTGTCCGGAATTATTAAAAAAAAAAAGAGATCATTAAAATGATAAAATTTTGGGTTGTGGTACTGTTTCCATTAGCGATCGAAGATAAGTTTTTTTGTGTTTGTAAAATAAATAGGTTTTTAGAGCTGTCCTAAACTAACATTAAAGTAATTAGGAGTGTGAATTGTCCAGCATAATATATTTATTGTATTAATTTTTAATGCATTATCTGCCTTTCTAATCTGTAATGCCATAGCATGTCATACCGTGATATTACTACACAGCTTCACGAGCGTGAAAATTTATGAAAAGGGGCCTATCTTTTGTTACAAACCTAGAAGTATTTCTATTGAACATTTCACCCCGAGCAGTTTCATCATCATCATCATCATCATCAACCTATATTAGTCCACTGCTGGACATAGGCCTCCCCCAGCAGTTTAGTTTGGCGTAAATAGGTAAAAAACATCTATCCAAACTTTCTCCTTTACAATATTAGTGTGATTTGATTATGTAAAATTTTATGAGAAGGAATTTGATATAGAAGTCAGTAAAAACTTAAGTTATTTTCTCGAAAATAATTCCCATCTTAAATCGAAACACACCGCTTTAAAACCTCGGAGCTAAACCCAGCAGAAAAGCATCACCCTGTGCTCGATACAATCAAGTGATTACCTTGCGCGGGCGCAGTTCGCAGCTCTGCGATTGCAGTCACAGAGCGACCTTCGTGCAGTGTACACGTCCGATCTAGCTTTTACTTTTAGTCGGGCAAAGTTGCCGGGAAAGACTGTGATAAAAAATTCGGAGATAATAATAAAAATAATAATAATTAAATACAGTGTCATCGAGAATAATCTAGTATCTACTCCGACTATAATAGCAACATAATTTACTATTTACGCGTATTCAGGGCTATGCCTATTTTTTTTAAACCTTTAACAAAGGGATAAAATGTTTTTGAAGTGTTTCTAACTGAATTAATTTTTGCTGTACTTCGCATTTTGTCTTTTATCTTCTATGTAGAAAATGGACTACTTAATATGTATAAATAATCCTTACGAATTTTTATAACATAATATTATACCACGTATTTTTATTACCGACACGTATAAAAGTGACATATGTTTTCTTTTTACAGGTGCATTTTTAAGTCATACGAAAAAAACTGTAAGTACAAACATTATTTTGCATTTTCAAATAAATATTTAATTTGTTTTGAGTTTTATTTTACATTCCATAAAACAATGAACAAAACATTTTACAACAATACAATAAACAATGATAATTACGTAAGCTCATTCACACAAGGGCTTATCATTGTCAATCAGTTTTCAAGAACACAAAAGGAATTTATAATGGCTATTACTGTAGGATAAAGCATTTATTTCTATTACAGAAGTACATGGTTGGTTATAAGCGATGATGGTTACAAAACAACTTAGGGACCATCTATAATTAAAGTCGAATGTAGCGAAGGAATTTATTTATCACTACATAGTAAAAAACACAAAGTCGCTTTTTCTGTCCCTATGTCCGTGTGTATGCTTAAATCTTTAAAACTACGCAACGGATGTTGATGCAGTTTCCTTAACCTTCCTCTTGAATCACTCTATGTATTAAAAAAAACCGCATCCAAATCCGTTGCGCAGTTTTAAAGATTTAAGCAGTCAAAGGGACATAGGGAAATAGGTACAGAAAAAGCGACTTTGTTTTATACTATGTAGTGCAGATTTGAAATTTATTGCGCGGAAACCTTAACTGTTTGATTATTCTGTTATTCGGAAGACGATACAACCAAATCGAAGATCATAAAATTAGATTCAGTCATTTTTTAGTTATAACTTTTTTTAAATATTGTACAAGATTAAGAACTACCAGCAGTGGATACACAAATCATACAAAGAAAGAAATGAAAGATTATAATCCTTAGTAACATTTTAAACAAGATGCGAATGTTGAACAATGTTTGTTCCTCTTTCAAGCAAAAACTGCTTTTCGGAATGGGCTGAAAACTTCGGGCAGATACTCTAATAGTAGTTATTATTATATTTCATATAGGTAGGTAATTTGTACATTTCTATGATCGTATCCAGGGCATTAATTTTCAACCGACTTTATAAAAGGAAAAGGTTCTCAACTCGACTAAATTTTGAATAGTGTTGTCACAACTTTTTTCTATTTGACGGATGCACGAGTGGTCCTATATAAATTTTATCAAAACTTGACCAGTATTTATTGAGTTTTCTTAAGTAATTCGTTAAATTTGGAGTCAGCTATCAAGTTTTATACAAATAATAAAATAATTTATTGCTTGTTTCGTCATCTAAATATGATCAGTGAATGACAAACAACCTGTATATAACTTTCCACAGGAAATCAATTATAAATCAGTGTAATCATCACAGTACAACACAACTACATAGGTTTCTAGCGACTACCTATATCATTATCGGCCGTTTGCTCTACAGTGCTACATAATTAAGTAATAAATAATTAAGTGTCATTATAGTGTTAAGTCGGTAGTAATCTTTGAAACCATGTTACAGGAGCTATTTGTCCTGTTGTCATTAAACATATTATATTGCATATACTTACTACTTAGAGAATTAGGATTCTCTTAGTAGTAAGTATATGCAATTATATGTATATTTTTATTAATAATATAATTTGCGTAATTTCTTTATAAAATCTACGTAAGCACACTGATACCCTATACTATTCAATGATCTCATCTAATTCAAATAGAAAGAAAACCTGAGGAACACTTAAAAAAATACCGTCGAATAAATATCGTTTTTTTACAGTCTGTATAAAATAATCAATCATTGATGATCGAATTATTAACTGTAATTACGCAATTACTAAAAATATAAACTTCCATCCTAACTATAAAATGAAGGAAAATTCCAAGGTGCTACGACTGTAGCTATAGGAAAATTTCTTATGGAAATAAACCTATACGTAATGAATGAGTAAATATTTTCTTACACATAAACGATATCCGACTAACTATGACGATCATTTAGCCGCTTAAGTTATTTACTCTTATTAGTTACTAGGTGAATCCGTGTCTAATAAATCCATCATGTATAATGGATCTAATGAATAAGATATATAAATGTACTGAGATTTGAGATAAATGGTCTAGTGAGATATACGAAACTCAGTAGAACCATCATCGATCTATTTACAAGCTCTCGGCGTGACTCGAGAGCTGGTGAGTATCTGGCGCAGCGCTCGATCACGTCGCATCGACCAGACGCTCAGATAATCTTTTGAAAACCCGGAGAGCCTCGGTGCCCCGCGGACCTAGGGTCTCGACTCCAAGGGGAGCAAATGCGTAGGTTCTGTCGAGACCTGCTCATTTAATTTCTAGATATTTTACTCTGAGTGTAAGAGCTACGCACTAGTATAGTTCCATAACTTTAGGTAACTCTACATTTAGAAGTTGGGGGACTGTTAGAAAACTGTCGCAGGAGGGTTTTGCTCTTATACTCGCACACTTGGTGATCTCAGGAAATGGAAAATATAGTGTCTGTTAAGCTAGCAATCATGGAATTTGTTTTTTTTCTGTGTAAACAATAGATCTTCGTTTGACAACAATCACACTTATTGATAAGTGACGACATGGCCGAAGATGTATCACAAAGTTCTAGAAGACACCTATTCACTCTCGTCTTTAAGAGACTCGGGTTGTAATTGGCTGGGAAAACAGAAGCAGGCAGCGAATTCCATTCGTTAGCGGTACGAATGATAAACGTGGAGGAGAACCGCTTAGTTCGAGTGGATGGAATATCCACAAGGTAAGGGTGCCTGGTAATGTGCGTCTACTCGTTCTGGAGTGGAAGGGAGATGGTGGGATCAAGTCGTGAAGTTCCTGTGAGCATTCTCCGAAATATTTCTCACAAAAGATCGACAAGCAACCTTGGCGGTTTCAACTTTGTCAATAAATAGTGCCTCTGTTGCCCGTAGCATTTAAATAGTGTTCTAGTATTTTAGGATATATTTAGGTATTTCACTGTGCCGCTATCTTGACGTCAAGCTGGCAGCCCCGCTGATTCAAACGAAACCGTAGCAAGATTTTAATCATGAACTTGATATGCCAATTAGGTACCTGAGCGCTACGGTATGTAATTGTACTGTAAAGCTCGGAAATAGAGATACTGTGGTTTATGAGATATTCGACTTTAAACATCTATATTTAAGAGTATTGATATGTTCAAAATTATTCAGATTACGATTGTTACTTGTTGAGTTGAAACCACCAGAATTCATGGCTATGCTGCTGACTTGACGGGCACCAAATTAAAATTATGAAACTGGTAGTTATCACATAAAGACTCTGTGGTATATTAAAGACTGTTCTAACGTTTCCCACAATCAAGGCACAGAAATAGGCCCCACAAGTCTGGTGACGTAGAATTGCCGAGAGCTCTCGAGCTAATTTTAGACATCCTGTAATATATCTGAATGAACGGCAAGGTTTGACATTGATCTTGGAAGAACAGGGGGATCAGGTGTGACGTTGATCTTCGCAGGACATAGAATAATGAAGTACCAGACGTGCAAATAGGTCATAAATCAGAGCCAGTTCGGTGGGCGATAGTATCGAGTCATGATCGTGAAGCCTCTTTTTTCTATGGGATGGCTGCAAGTGTAAGAAAGAGACGACAACTTTTGTCGTCATCGTTAAATAATGCGCAATTGGTACTAAGCAAAACGTAGTTATTGATCTTAGGTACTAAGGACTCAGATGATGAGACAAGTACCTACATACTCCTACATAAAGGCGTGTATCGTACGCCATGTTATTACGATATATTTTCCTTTAGGATACAAAAAGTTAAATTCAACTCATGGTCGCAGTAAAACTATGAATTAAGTACTTAATAACACGCAACGCCCGGATGTCTACAAGACAAGGATATCCCTACGTGGGTTCCTAGATTTTTCTAGTTCAAATGGAAGAAGGATTATGAGAAAATAGCCTAGCGTGATCTTGAACGAATGACATCCACTAGCTCTTCATTAAAAAAGAATCGTCAAAATCACAGGTTCAAAAAAGTGGTGCGGTATCTATCACTATCACAAATAAACCGATTGAATTGACGAGTAGTTTCCGAGTTTTTCTTTATTTAATAACGCTTTATAATTTTTAACATTTGACAAATCATTGTTATTTTAAAGAAGGTACCGCACAAATATGCAAGACGAATTATTTATACACGGGAAAAGAGTTATTTTCTGTAACCAACTAAATTATTCGGTATGTAGTACATTACACCAATTAACACTCAAATAAAGGTTATAAGCATTTTCATTGAAATTCTGTAATCTTTACTTCGTCCCAAAATAAACGAAGTATAAATAAAAGTTGAATCTGCACAAAGAATATATGTACAGAAGGTATGAAGGTCGAAGATAATGCGTTAACTATCAACTGCAATTTAAGTACAAATAGTAGGTACAATCCTTTTGTAAACTAAATACAAGGTCGTAGATATAACAATTATACCTACAGCTTGTAGACACTTGAAAGTCATTTAAAAAACACTGCAACTTGTAAATTTGAACCGCTCAGTGCAAGTTTTAGGGATTCGTACCTAAAGGGTAATATGAAAAAGCTAAAGCAGGGTTCGAACGTCTTTCAGAACCCTGCGTTCTCGTCAGCGCGATCCAGCGCTGGGCCGTTTTTACTAGCGACATCTAGTTAAGTTTTTAGTCAACACTTTACCGGTAGACATGGCTCCGCTGTCCATCAGTCTGTCAATATTTCACCAGGCTGTTTCTCATGAACCGTGATATTTAGACAGTTGAAATTTTTACAGATTATGTATTTTTGTTGCCGCTTTATCAAAAAATACTAAAAAAACAGAATAAAATAAATACTTAGGGGGGCTCCTATACAACAGAAACATTATACAGGAATCCTTACTAGTGCGCGAGTCTAACTCGCACGTAGCCGGTTTGTTTATTATATGTTTTATTATTAATCATTTCTTTCAGATTACAAATCCATAAGTACACATAAAGTTAAAAATAATTAAAATACAAAATGTCACGGTAAATTTAAAGAGATTTTAGATAGATTTGTTTATCTATATCTATGTAGGTACCTAATTATATAAGATCTGAATTTTTGTATATTTTTAGTGAATTATTTTACAAAACATTACAGTTTCACTAAAAACAAATGCGTTAGATGAAGGTCCTTGAATATATGTATTTCGAGTGTGAATTTATACACATCATTTATACTTTGGTTTATTTTATCGTCACAATAATAGAGTGCACTACCACTATGCACAAATTTAACTTTAATCATGTCCTTGAAAGTTATTTTGGAACTTTTTTATAAGATAAACAGTCGCATTTCGTCAGTTGTGACTGTGACGTCAGTGTTTCATTTATTTGCTTGTTTTATTATTCATATCTTTTTTGCTGACTTACTTAAAGTTAAACTTCGACTTAATGTTTATTTACCATTTTACTTTATTTATAATAATGTACTTACTTAAGACAAAAAACCTATTTAAAAAATAAATAGAAAAACAGAATGTGTTTGTTATTTTTATATCATTTTATGATAATCTTAATTACTACATAGGATGGAATGTTAAAATATAATTATAATTTCTAATAATAATAAATAGCATAATTGCGATTTCTCTTATTTGATATTTACGACAAATTGATAAAATGCTTACAACTAAACACAATGTATCAAATACAAATAAAATAATGTTAAAATACTGGCGATTTTTCATTATCACATTGCATTTTTATGCAAAATTTCTTAGAAGCTATATTATAACCTAATAATAGTTATATATTTTAAATTCGAGCGTTAAGTCCGCCTGATATGAACATGTATTATGTATTTGACATACTAAGCTAAGTGTAGTATGTATTTTTTGTTGTGTATATGAAGTTTTTAATTTTCAGCTACTTTTCAAAAAGTCCAGTTTCAAACTATGTTAGCAACTTTAATATGATCAAATAAAAATAAGCTATTTTGTACTCGAACCACTTAATCATAAGGAATATGCAAGTTATATAACTATAATAGATTGGAATGGTCTTACTTTTATGGGCCTCAGGTAAAACGGGACGATCCAAAAGGAAATAATATCTGAAACAATAGAAAGTTATTTTAAGTTGACATTTTGTAAAGATGCCAGCCATCGCAGCGAAAGAACAAACTGGAATGTAAAGAATAATTAAGTAACCAAGCTTTTAGTTAATAGTCAGTATCTAATTAATTCTTCTTACTATGTTTTAGATTGATAGATAAATCTTTAATGCACCATCCATATGTTATAGAGAAGCTTAATACTAATTACATCTAAAGTGGTACAATCAGCCTTATCGCTAACAGCGATCTCTACCAGGTAACCTTTGGATGGACAGGATCGGTTAATTTATAAAATTGACGGTGGCGTAACAATATCAGTTACGGCAATAAAAAAAGACAATTAAAAAAATAAATTTTAGCAAACATAAAAAACTACTAAGAAACTACAAAAACAACTCATCTTTGTCTTTTTAGAGAATTTTATCAAAATAAATAAAAACTAGTAAATATTTAATCGTAGTATTCAAATTAGTATTATTAAATAAAAAAACTTTTGCTTCGAAAGTCTGATAATTTACTATCTAGTTATAGTAATAATAATATAGGTCTTTTAGCTCTTAAGCAGCTCTAAAGTAGCAGAGCGAAAGTGCACTGTCCGACTGAGTTAAAACTATAAGTATCAAGTAGGTAACAGTTGAAGACACTCACCTCACCCCAACGCCCCAGCAGCTACAGAAGCCATGACGACCAGCACCGCCGTCGCGACGCCACCAGCGCCGACCGCCGCGCCGTACACCGCGCCGTCGCCCGTCCCGAACGCCTCGGCTGCAGACAACGCGTCTGTTGAACAAGCCCGGGGTAAGCGCGCGAACGCTTATGGGCTCATCGACACTCTAATGGTTTTGGGGGGGGGGGCTTTATTTCGTGAATTGAATACTGTTTATTTTGTGTTTAGAATGCTGTTTCTCTAGTCAAGAGTACAGACTTTCATTTTCTTTCCATTAAGTAAATATTTTCATTTTTTATAAAAAAATTGTGTAACATTTGGCCAGTTATAAAATCATACAAAAGAAAAGGGGGTACAAATACAGTTCAGGCTTTGGATAGTTCTTAAATGAAAAATTGAGACACTGGTTTATTTAATATTAAAAAAAACTGAGGGTAGGTACTGAAGGCAATAAAATTTTCAGTTTTCAGATTGGTGAAATAAGCTGTAAAGGCAATGTAAACAGTTGGTTTATTTGATGTAGAATTATAAAATTCATAAAAAAAGGGGGCAAAAGTGGGTCGGACTTCATGACTTCTGGATATTGTCATTTTATGGAAAAATATTTATAAAGTAATTAAGTAAATAATATTCTAGGCTTAAGTACTATTTTTACAACTACCATAATCAAATAGAAGAAAAGTGCATTTTACTAGTTGTTACGTGTTTTATTTACAAAATAGATAAATAATAAGATTAATGCCAAAACCAAAGCTAGTCTGAGAGCCCACCATGCAATAACCAGAAAATAAATAAATAAATCTGAAATAAAAATATTAATTAGTATACTTGTTAACTATTAATATAATGACCATATGCCGAATGAACAGAAAGCTAGATAAAGACAAATACATATTTATGATAACAACAAAACACCACTAGTAACTTTATTCTGTATAGTATTATTTTTATTACATTAATATATCTAAACATTACTATAAAGAAAAAATAAATGTGAGCTAATTACATAATTATAAAATACAATTTCAATAATGTAAAACAATGGCCAATGTACCATTCTCTTTCTAAATACTTTCAAAAACTAGGAAATACATAAAACCTCTACTTTCATTCTACGACTACAACATCGATACAGACAGAAAATGTATTTGATGACATACCTAGCCCGGCGACTGTGTGGATGAAAAAAAATGAATTAGTTAATACGAAGCGGCAACTTAAATGTTAAACTTAAAGGTAAGTTTTAGTTGCTTTGATCCAAGTTATCGGTATTGTTAAAAACCATTACCAAAATGATATGAATGGTGAATGATTTAAAATTAGTTATGTTTTTAGATGGCTTAGTAAAGCTTTTTAGCTCCTAAGTGACGGAAAAAAATAAGTATTCGTATTATAAGGCTTCCATAGAATATTATATCCAGCATTTCCCAGTCTATAGCTCGATATACGTCATCATCATTAGTCCACAGCTGGACATAGGCCTCCCTTAATGAGCGCCATAGCGCCAAATAATTTCAGCCCGATTCACTCAGTGGTTTAGCGTTAACAAAAATACATCCAAACTATCGTAGAGTCACAAATGAAAGTGAAGAGAGTGTATTGTGATGATTTCAGGAAGAAATTCTTTCGTGATGGTTCATAAAACTGCCGAAATATCGGACCACTCAACTCAAATCATAATAAATATCCCGTTATAACTGACTGAAGGCGCAAACAGGACCTAAACTATCGCCAAAACTTATTTTATAGTATAATTAGAAGTTGCTTTTGGTGACCACCAAACTCTGTTTTCGTATCTCTTCCTAAACTAGACCATGGTTGGTGTACTCCTATATCCGCATTTAGACTCTGATCGGTCCATTATGCGTGGGTTTTGCTAGCATAGCCAGCCCAACTCCGTCCAGAAGCGCAGAATCTTCCTGGGATCTTCACAGGCTTCGCGGAGTGACCTCGGCAAGTTGAGGATTTCTGTTCTAAACTAGACCAAATAAAACTACAACAGATGCATTAAAAAAGCTTATGTTAGGTATAACAAACTGAACGTGTCAATTTTGAAAATTCTTTTTGTTATTTAACGTAATTATATGATGAAATATGTGGCGCCACTTTAGCTTCTGTTTGCGCCTTAAGTGTTAATGACCATGTTTATTTTTACCTCCATATTGGTTGAGCATAGCCATGATGACTCCGTTCGTCCACCCGAAACCAGTTTGAACAACGTATTCACCGCCGCCGCCGAGCCCGCCGAATATCGTCGCGTCGTACTGAAGGAATATTAATAATACGTACATATAATACAATACAAATACTCCATATTGTAAACTTAGGTAAAGAGTAATAACGTAAGTTAAAATTAAGTACTTTTTATTTTGTTTTTGCAAAAACTAAACTTCAAATTTTATGATTTTGATCATTTTTTATTTATTGGGTATTTCCTCTACGTTTCCATCGCATTACAAACATATTATTTTGATAACTATGTACCCATAGGTAGTATTAAATTTGACTTGTCTAAGTGCTTATTTTGTAAGCCTAAAGAAATAAAGATTTTGATTTCTGATTTCTGATTTCTGACAGCGATCGTGGTTTATAGCTGTAAAACGATGGAAACTTAAAGGGAAATAATTACTCGTTATTATGGAATCAATTTAAAGGTTCAAATGATTGAACAAACCATTCATAAAAAAGGTAGATACGATTTGTCAAGATCTGAACAGTAGTTGCAGTATTCTTAATAATGCATGAAATTCGAAGTGGTTATTTTTTGTACTATCATCAGCCTATATTAGTCCACTGCTGGACATAGGTATCACTTAATGAGCGCCATAGCGCCCTGTCTTCAACTTGCCGCATCCAGTAATTTATGTGTACCTTCTAAAAATATTATTTGTCCACAAGTGGGATAGGATTTACCTTTTCAAGCATGGCCGTCTTTTCCTTCCACACCTCGAAGTTAGATCGCACCCATTTAGTCGCCATCTCACTTGCATACCTCATCGCTTCAGGCTGACCTGTGAAATAATAATAAATAATGCTGAACAATTCACAGTCTATATCCAGCAGAGGAATTATATAGGCTGATGATGAATGCACACAGTATCATCTAGCCCCACGCTAAGCATAGCTTGTGTAATAAAAACTGATATACTACAGATATTTTTTATCAAAACAGAACATTCTGAAAAAATATCGGAATCTACATTTGTCCCGAGGGAATCAAACCCATGCAATATTACCAATATTTTCTGCTAGAACGCAATATTAAAAACCACTAGGAATATAAAAAGCGGAAAACTTGTATATTAGAACTTAGGATTATATAATAATGAAAGAGATTTTTTTCATTTTTTAATTTTCTACTAGAGACTCGCCCCGGCTTCGCACGGTTGTATTATACATATAAATCTTCCTTTTAAATATTCCGTTGCGTACTTTTAAAGATCTAAGCATACATAGGGTCACACAAACAGACAAACAGACAGCAGGAAACTACTTTGTTTTATACTATATAGTGATGGCCTACGCTTTAAATTCCTCCTAATTGCATAATATACTATTCTGATAGTTTTATTCCAGTTACACATTATATACATTTCAATACATTTTGTGGGACTCATCCTAACACATTATGTGGGACTCATCCTAACATATTTTGTGGGACTCATCCTTAAACATTTTCTGGGACTCATCCTAACACATTTTGTGGGACTCATTCTAACACATTTTGTGGAACTCATCCTAACACATTCTGTGGGACTGATCCCAAAATATTTTGCGACCCATCCTAACATTGATACGACGAAAATTACAATCAAGGAATAAAAAAAATTACAACTACAAATAACAACAATTGAAACCATTGAGCTAACTGCAGACGGTTGCAAACAGTAAGTAAAGGTAAGATCAATTGATCCATGTAGATAGATAAATTAATAGATAGTTAGATAGATTAATTATGCTATTCTGATAGTTTTATTCCAGTAGTTTTTCTGTGTGTGTGTAACATACCCGTGCTCGCAAGTCCAGTGACGACGATGTACTGCAGCGGCGGCCAGGCGTTGGGATAGTCCCATTGCTCTCCCGAGTGCTCCATCGTCGTTGGTATGCCGCCTTCGAATATGTCCACCTGATGAGAAAATAACTTATATTGTGAGATTGCTAAGACTCAATTTTGTTGATATTTTTTATAAGGAGTGCTTTATTTTGTCCAGGATAGCTGAAGCCAAACTGTTGCACAGTTTTGCACAACAACATGAAAAAAATAACAAAATTTAATAGTAAAAAAGTTAATCTAATAATTTCGACTTCGGGGGTCTTGAACATTTTGTCTGAATTTTATGGAATTTTTTTGGGAACTATCCTAACACATTTTGCGGGATCTATCCTAACACATTTTTTACGACATATCCTAACATTCATTTTGAAGGACCCATCCTAACACATTTTGACCCAACTCATCCTAACACATTTTAACCCAACTCATCCTTACACATTTTAACCCATCCTAATACATTCTTACTCATTCTGTCACGCTTAGTGTCCATACCTTAACTTTATCGAGATAGTTGATGACCCGGTTGACATAGTACTCCTTGCGTGCCTTGTCGTAGCTGCCGGTCCAGAGCGGCGCCAGGTTGGACGGGTAGCAGTAGTCGCGCCGTCTGTGAGACTCCAGGCTGTAGTCCAGCCTATCACCCTTTAGTGTCCATACCTTAACTTTATCGAGATAGTTGATGACCCGGTTGACGTAGTACTCCTTGCGTGCCTTGTCATAGCTGCCGGTCCAGAGCGGCGCCAGGTTGGACGGGTAGAAGTAGTCGCGCCGTCTGCGAGACTCCAGGCTGTAGTCTAACCAGACGCCCACGTCTTCGTGCCAGAGGATCTGATAAAAGGTTAAGACTAAGTTAGATTCTATTAACAAATAATTTTAAAATCAAGGAATAGAAACAACTTGAAACAATTGAGCTCATTGCAAACGGTTGCAATCAGTCTAGAGATAACTAGTTCAACTAATTCATATCAAATTCAGTCGTCGCGTCCCCAAGACACTGGCTGCATTACCACGCTGTATGGCAATGCTGATGCGCTGCGCCAGATACTCACTAGCTAGAGGTTCATGCGTCACATCGAGACGCTCAGATATTTTTTAAAAGCATCGGTACCCCACGAACCCAGGGTCTCGAAGAATTTAAGAAAATAGAATTATAAAGTCTTTTTATTCATAATTTAAAATCAGCCTATATTTCATTCCAGGCCTACATCTATTCAAAATTTTAGCCCGATCCTTTCAGTACTTTTGGCGTGAAGAGGTAACAAACTTCCATCCATCTAAACTTACATTTATAAGTGTGATTTATGTCCAGCAGTGGACTTACCTCGTCGATAGCATTCATGAAGTCAGCATGAACAGTCCTGTAGTACTCCGCGCGATCCTTGTTGTCTAGCCGCGTGTGGAACTGCTTCATGAGCTCTGCATTCCACGCCATGATGGCGTTCAGGTCTACTGGGATTATGGAGCGAGTCTTCAAGTTTGTTAGGTTCCCTGGAAAAGTATTTTAATAGAAGTCAGAATTAAGATGCGTTGGAAAATCAACTGCAACGTGGGTTGAAGACATAAAAGTGGTATAAAAGTTTTAAGGCGATTTCTATTCTGTTTCTGTTTAAAGTTTGAAATCGGCGTTGAGACACCCTTTATAATGAATTTGCTACCTTATGAATATTAGACAATGCGCTGAACAAATTAGACAACTTATATTACAGTATTTATGGAACTGTTGTATGGATTGTATGGTATCCTATACAATTTATTTGATACCCAATGAGTATTAGAGAATCAATAATACGCTAAACATCAAACAACTAATAGTATTTATGGAAATGTTGTATGAATGGAATCTGTACAATTTATTTGATACCCAATTAATATTAGAAAATCGATAACGCGCTAAACATATCAAACAACGAATATTAAAAATACTCTAGTATTTATGGAAATGTTGTATGAATGGTATCTGTACAATTTATTTGATACCCAATGAATATTAGAAAATCGATAACGCGCTAAACATATCAAACAACGAATATTACAGTATTTATGGAACTGTTGTATGGATTGTATTGTACCAACATAAGTCTTGTACAATTTTTTTGATACCCAATGAATATTAGAGACTCGATAATACACTAAACATTCAAACAACTAATATTACGGTATTTATGGAACTGTTGTATGGATTGTATGGTATTTCCATAGAATTTATTTGACCCCCAATGAATATTAGAGACTCGATAATACGCTAAACATATCAAACAACTTATATTACAGTATTTATGGAACTGTTGTATGGTTTGTATGGTACCTACATACAATTTATTTGATACCCAATGAATATTAGAGAATCGACAATACACTAAACATATCAAACAACTAATATTAAAAATACTGTAGTATTTATGGAACTGTTGTATGAATGGTATCTCTGTACAATTTATTTGATATCCAATGAATATTAGAGAATCGATAATACACTAAACATATCAAATAACTAATATTTCAGTATTTATGGAACTGTTGTATGGATTGTATTGTATTTTCATAGAATTTATTTGACCCCCAATGAATATTAGAGACTCGATAATACGCTAAACATATCAAACAACTAATATTACAGTATTTATGGAACTATTGTATGGATTTTATTGTACCAACAAACAATTTATTTGATACCCGATGAATATTAGAGAATCGATAATACCGACACTCCCTACGTATCTTCGTGTAACTGCCAGATACACACTTATACGTTTGATGCATTTTTGGCATCTACACATTCCAATCTATCATTATAACTTACAAAAAATCAAAAAAGTCTACTCTAAGTACGTTTTTCTTAATCGTATAACTGTTCAACTTCATTATTTTCCCGCCATATAATGCTGTATCTTCCACACACACACTTTTACGCGGGGGAAATGAGGTGCGGGCAGCGGTAACTGCCCGTTGCACGGTTCTTGCGCGGACAACGAATAGAATGCGTGTGCAAGTCGTAAATATTTGATTGCTCCAAAATAACAAGTGAGCGTTTCCGATTCCTGAACAATTTAAAAGCAGATGCTACTAAGAAAGGAAAAGTAGATAATTCCTAGACCCAGCTATATCTACTACAAGACCAGGTAAGTAAATCATAATTAATGATTTACCAACTTTTTGTACTTTTTGATGTCCAATCATAGTTGTTAGGTTAGTTAGTTATTACTTGAATCAGTTGTGTGTTATTGCCTTCATTGCTGACTAAATAGACAATTTATTAGTAAGTACATTTTGAAACTTTCCCAAAAATTTTTGATAACCGACGTACAAATGTGTAACTACGCACATACATATTTATACATCGGGATTCACTATGATCATAAGGTGTATCTAGGCACTTACACATTTATACTTCGAAAAGTTGTTAAATCAAAATTCGGTAACTGACTTTTACATAGTTTTACATAGGAAAATTATTGAATTAAAGTTATAGTAACCCATGCACTTACATAGTTATGTGTTTGTGTTTTCATGTTATTTTAATAAAAAACAATTATTTTTAACCAATTGAAAAAATCCCAATATGAATTTTTTTGTTCGCGGATAACTTCGTTGTTTGTGAACCGATTTTTTTGATTCTTTTTTTTGTCGGAAAGAAGATAATTCCAAGGGTGGCCCCATTAAAATATTGAGGATCTTCAGAGTTATGATCAGAAATGCACTTCAAAAGTGCAAGGTGCTCTCTTCCCAAGAAATTTAAGTCGATTTTCATAAAAAAATTAATTTTGCTCTTTGTTGTTGTTTTTCAAATGTAATATCTCCAATGCCATTTTCAGAACATTTTACTGAGGATGACCTAAGCCGAATGGGTGAGATAATATCTGCCAGCGATGAAGAACCTTTTCTTGCACCGCGCATTTCCGTCTTGCATTCTGCGAACACTAACGGTGATAGTCCTGCATCTTCTGAATTGCATGCCCCAGCTTCCCATATCTTACAATATTCCTTGCAAGTTTGTGGTGGAGGGTACAGCAATGACACAGAGAACCTCAGCACTTCGATGTAACGATAGTCTACTTGGCATCGCTGTAAGTATTCCAGAACAGCCCAGGTTCCGACTCAGTCAAAGGCCTTCTCATAGTCCACAAAAGCAAGACACAGGGGCTGATTATACTCTTCGGACTTCTGTATAATCTGCCTTACTGGGTGTATGTGGTCTATGGTGCCATATCCTCCGCGGAACCCGGCCTGTTCTGGTGGCTGGAACTCGTCAAGTCTCGTGGCGAGACGATTCGTGATCACTCGTGAGAACAGCTTGTAGATGTGGCTCAGGAGTGTGATGGGTCAGTAATTTTTAAGGAGAGTTTTGTCACTGTTCTTAAAAAAGAGCACCACCAAACTCTGTGGAGGACGGCATTGAAGAGGTTACAACACCTCTTTAATGTCATCCTCCTCCTGTATAACGTAGGCTCCTCCTGCCTTCAGAAGCTCTGAAGTAATACCGTCCTCATCGGGGGCTTTTCCATTTTTAATCTGCCTCAAAGCTAACACGGTTTCGTCTTGACTGATGTCTGGCAGTTCGTCGGTATAGTGACGTGTCAGGGTGGCTCTGGAATCAAGGTCGGGAACGAGGGGCATGTGCAGTGCACAGACGGCCATAAAAATCCTCTATCTCGGCTGAGATCTCCAGTTTCGACAGTACGGTCCTCCTGTCGTGCGTTTGAAGCTTCGTCAGGAAGCTCCTGCCAAGCTGCTGAGTGAATACTTTGGACCCTCGGTTTCACTCTATCGCCTCTTTAATGAGACGTGTGTTGGAGCTCCGAAGGTCGCGCCGTACCATCTTCGCAATTCGCTTGTTCAGGTCTGACCTCTCAGACGAAGTTGCTTGGGTGGTTTCCCGTCCTCTTGTCATCAGCCCCAGAGTCTCATCCGAGAGTTTGGACTTCTTGCCAGTTCGCTGTTTTTTGCAGAACTTGATGCCCTCATCCCTCAACGTTTCGACCAGATTGTGTAGGCTCTCGTCAGCGTTATCAGTGGGTTCCAAGGCAACAAATCTGTCTCCGAGTAGCTGCTCGAACTTCTCGGTGCCCGCCATGATTTGGATTGGATTTGGTCGGAGCGTGGACTTCATCAGACGGTGTCTTTCAAGCTTCAAGTTGATATTCAGAGTGCCTCGGAGCATTCGGTGATATCCGGTATTGAACCTGTTGATCACTGAGACATCTCTGAATATGTGCTTGCTATCCGTCATGATGAAGTCGATTTAATTTTTAGTCACAGTGTCGGGGCTTTGCCACGTCCACTTCCTTTGAGGCTGTTTCTTAAAGAAGGAGTTCATTAATAACAGTCCCTCTTTCTCAAGGAAGTTGACAAGCATTTGCCCCCAATGGAATCAGGAATCACATTCCTGATTCCATAACCATGCGGGCCTATTATGGGCGTTAGATGTTGACATAGTCAAGTTTGCTATTTCATAATATTAATTATGTGTTCACATTTTGATAATAATTAGGTTCATCATCATCATCATCAACCTATATTAGTCCACTGCTGGACATAGGCCTCTCCCAATGAGCGCCATAGCGCCCTGTCTTCAGCTTGACGCATCCAGCATCTGCCAGCAGTCTTTCGCAATTCGTCATCCCAGCTGGCCGGAGGGCGTCCTACGCTACGTTTACCGAGTCGCGGTCTCTACTCAAGAACACGTTTACCCCAACGGTTGTCGGCAATAATTAGGTTGAAGTACTATAATAATTAGGTAAGCACCTACTTCCCTAATAAATGGTATTTTGAGCTTTTTTTATTGTTTTATTTAAGATAATAATATAAGGACGACCAATATTAGCGAAAAAAAATAAGAAGATAAGTGGGAAAAACCCAATTCACGAATACAGTTTTACATTTTAGGTACTACTAAAATTACCTACCTACCTTAAAATAGGCTTAGTTTCGTAAGCAAGTGAATATTCGGCAATTAGAGCCTGGCGACCTGTATTAGGTACTGGTCACCAGGCCTAATTTTTCGAAACAAAATATGTAGATGCATATTATTAAATTATACAATTTCCAACGTTTAAACATGTAAGCACCAGTTAAACAGAATTATTCAAATAGATCTACTAAGTATAACCGTGTAAAAGGCAGTTACGAAATTGTCATTCTCCTAAGCTTCCACGAAAAAGTGTGTATGTGCCACATAGAGCATTTTATGAGGTTATAAGCACCACGTAAAAATATGTAAGTGTAATAAAATCTAAACCAGTATAGATTGAAATAAAAAAAAGTATCCATCATAAACTAGATTTACAGTAAGAGCATCTCACCAATTTTCACAGAAATATCTCAAAAAGGGCTCCAGATATAAGCATTTGAACATTTTCAAATCTTTAAAACGCTCTCCTGTAAAATTTGTGTTTTGCAGATACACAACTATACGTAGGGAGTGTCGATACACTAAACATATCAAACAACTAATATTACAGTATTTATGGAACTGTTGTATGGATTGTATTGTACCAACATAAGTACAATTTCTTTGATAATCAATGAATATTAGAGAATTGATAATACACTAAACATATCAAATAACTAACATATCAGTATTTATGGAACTGTTGTATGGATTGTATTGTGCCAACATAAGTACAATTTCTTTGATAATCAATGAATATTAGAGAATTGATAATACACTAAACATATCAAATAACTAACATATCAGTATTTATGGAACTGTTGTATGGATTGTATTGTGCCAACAAAAGTACAATTTCTTTGATAATCAATGAATATTAGAGAATTGATAATACACTAAACATATCAAATAACTAACATATCAGTATTTATGGAACTGTTGTATGGATTGTATTGTGCCAACAAAAGTACAATTTCTTTGATAATCAATGAATATTAGAGAATTGATAATACACTAAACATATCAAACAACTAATATTAGAAATACTCTAGTATTTATGGAACTGTTATGGAATGTATGGTATTTTCATACAATTTATTTGATACCCGATGAATAGATAATCGATAATACACTAAACATATCAAACACATACACATATTACAACATATTACAGTATTTATGGAACTGTTTTATGGATTGTATTGTACCAACATACAATTTATTTGATACCCAATGAATATTAGAGGAACATATCTAAAACTAATATTACAGTATTTATGGATCGTTTGTATGTCTGTATGATTGTACGAATGACGGGGTCACACGACATACCACCAACTTGCTCATATCCCGCGATCTTCAGCAGACCTTGATCATTTTCCTTTATGTATCGGTAGAATTTGCCTAAATCATAAATAAACATAAGCTAATATCAAAAACATTAGCAGTGGATGAATGAACGCTAATGGAAAACGCGCGGAACCGCTGTTGTTTCCTGCTTGTTCTAACTTATAGATTTGACTATGATTCTATCTCTTTCCTATTCGAACCTCGCGGGAAAGAGATGGAACCATAGCTTTATCTATGAATTAGAATAAGAAGGAAACTTCAAGTACCCTAGTACTATTTATAACATGTATTTTATGACGTGACCAAGAGTCCTGGAAGGTCTTGCGCTTTGTAAATGCGTAATGTTTCACTTTTTTTTTGTTTCCCCTTAGCACAATCGCATTGTCTTGTCAATATCTGAATACCTACCTTGAAGTAATTTTTAACACATACAAAAAAAATACCTGTATTCACCATGTGCTTGCAGCAATGCAACCAAGCGATCATTGATTCTAAGATAACGATTGATTGACATAAAACAAAACTAAGACTTTTTTCGAAAACTCGGATCGGAACAAAGTAGCATCTCGCTCTTGCACGTTCAGTTTTAATGTGATTGGGACTTTTAAGTCTTCTTACATATTTGAAGTTTGATCTATCTTAAAGTATTTGATTACCAAATACAATGGCCGTATTTGGTCGATTCTAAATTCTCTTTCTACCCTCTAAATTTCAGTTTTCTAGCATTAGCGGTTTGGGCTAGGCGTTGTCTCCGAAAAATTACTTGTGCCTTTATATATTAAGACTAGCGACCCGCCCCGGCTTCGCACGGTTTTATTATACGTAAAAACCTTCCTCTTGAATCACTCTATCTATTAAAAAAAAACCGCATCAAAATCCGTTGCGTTGTTTTAAAGATTTAAGCAGTCAAAGGGACACGATGACATAGGGACAGAGAGAGCGACTTTATTTTATACTATGTAGTGATAAGTTACAAGATAACCAGCGTTAATTGTACGTACTATAAAACCAGCTCATGCTGAAACAGAGACCCTTTTGTGACTCAACCAAACTGTTATATTTTATTTGTCTGGGTGTTTTCTATGTATAATAAAAAATATATATCTATGTAATTTATTGTATTAAGTATATCTTAAGAATATAATATATAGTCATCTAGTACCCATAACACAAGCTCTGCTTAGCTTGGGACTAGATGATGCTGTGTGGACTGTCCGGAATTATTTATTTATTATTTTTCTTTTATTGTCTTTCTTTTATGTCTTTGAGTTACAAATAAAGCTTTTTTGTTTTTTTTCTTTAAGTTACCTTTATTGGTTCCATTGAGAATAAACCACCTCGACGAGAAGTCCCACCCTGATTCCGCCGCCGCTTTCAGTTCTGCGTATAATTCTTCTCTCTCTTCATGCTTGTCGAAATGTCTGAAATATTCATTAAAACTGTTTATTTTGATTAAAATACAGATGATGATAACACAAAATAATGAGAACTGATAAATGATTTATTTGCTACTGCAACATACAACGAAATTTCCGATTGGGACAAATTTTTATACGATCTGAATTTATATGATTTTTTTTCGTAGGATCTGGGTGTTTTCTTTATATTAATAATAATATACATTTATTTCGGACAAGATTAGAACAAGTAAAATGATCTTTTATAACTAATTCTACGGGCCATATCAATATATATACCTTACCTACCTATACCTACCTACCTACCTATTCTTACCTTTTATATAACAAAAAAAAAACTATGCAGTAAAGTTTTAAGTATATCAGTCATCTAGTACCCACCCATAACACAAGCTCTGCTTAGCTTGGGGCTAGATGATGCTGTGTGGATTGTCCAACATTACCTACTTACTTATCGTTTTGGTATTTCGCTAACTTATACTAGTCATTCAGGTATATGTATTAGCTTTATTATTTCTTTTCATAATTGCACACAAAACAATTATTTGTAGATCATGTCATAATGTATGATACGTATGATAATGTTTATTTTATTTTCATTAAAGGTATGAAGACAATGTTTAGATATTTTAGGGAGTTCTTCGCGTTATACAAATAAGGTTGAAAATGGCGATGCGTTTGATTTTAGTTGAATCTCTTGCTCGGCAATATGATTTTTTTTGCAGTTTTTTTTTAATTTAAGAATAAATACACCAGCTTGTTAAGATTTTTTTAACATATGTCTTTAGTTGATAAAATTTCCTTTTATGTGGTATTAAAATTATTAATGGTTGTCACTCAAAATATTGAGCATTTCGAGACGAAAAAGTTTTTTTTTGGTTCTTTTTTATGATTTTTTTCACTATCCTAGATCGTTTTTATGATTATTTTTTGTATAAGTCTTTTTTCTATACATTTGACTATACACTGAATTTTTTGGGCTTGTAATATGTCGCAGTACGGCTAACGGTGCGACGAAAAATTGTACTTTTTACGGTGTCGCTCTTTGGGTAGCGCCTTAAGTCTGTATTGTGTGTTAAGCAGCGAATAAATGAATGTCTACGACTAGATAAAAAAAATGCGTATTGATACGAGTACTTACTTGGCGACATCAATATCTTCTTTATAACTCTCTGGTCTTGGTCCTTGGGACATGTCGTTATATCTAGCTAGTCTGTACCTGAAAAGAAATGATCACTTTATTAGTTAGTTTTGGTTAAAAAAGCTTGAAAAAATTACATAAATAAATAAATAATGCACAACAATCCACACACCACCATCTAGCCCCAAAGTAAGCTACTCAGGCTAGTTCGGACTAGGCTAATAATTTAGTAGAGTACCGAGTAATTTAGTGGCTAAAATTGTGTGAACCACAAAAATTTAGTCGAGTAGTTTAGTGAAGGATTAATAAAATAAAATACACTGGCCAGCAAAACTAAGTATAACAATCTTAAAATTTCAATTTAATATCTAAACTTTAGAAGAAACTGTTAAAAAAAATATAAAAAATGTAGCAAATTATATCAGCCTTCTTTGAAATTAAGTAAACTTCTAAATCTAAATGAAATAGCCTTGAAACTTTTCCATAGAAACAACTAGCAAGTTTCCATAGAAGCAAATGGCAGATTACTAGTAGTTTTATTTATTTATTATTTATTTTTTTAGTAAGGTAGAAATAAAATTCATTATTTTTACTTAGAAATCTATAGTCCTAACCTAAGTTATACTTACTTATGTCCATTATGGTCGATCTCAACAGTATGGTTGGTCATCCAGAAGTCAAACTCCCTGTCCAGCGTGTGTATGTGCTGCCGAAGGAAGCCCAGGTCGTCGAAATCATCCAGAATGAGCTGCACCATCGGGATTAAGAGTGGGGGTTGTGATCTGGAAAGACGAAGTCATATTGTGAAGTTATATTCGTATATTATTTATTATATTTATAATATTTATTACTAGCGACCCGCCCCGGCTTCGCAGTTTTATTATACTTATAACCTTCCTCTTGAATCTCTATATCTATTAAAAAAACCGCATCAAAATCCGTTAAGTAGTTTTAAAGATTTAAGCATACGTAGGGACAGAGAAAGCGACTTTGCTTTAAACTATGTCGTCTATGTAGTGATAATATTTTATCAGGGTTCTGGTATTTCCTATGAATAATTATAAAAAATATATAGATAGAATTTCGTCCTTAAATTCTATGTTAGGTTTGAAGCACTAGGTTCGTTTCTATTTGAGCATACTAAAAAATTAAACCTAATAACTAGCCTTTAAGTTGTTATTGATAAATTGCTTCTATATAATGTATTATATCAAGTATATTAGTCATCTAGTACCCAACCCATAACACAAGGTCTGATTAGCTTGGAGCTTAGCTGGATTAATTAGTTACTCATTTCATCTAGTCAGTCGAATCATCATCATCATCAGCCCATATTAGTCCAATGCTGGACATAGGCCTCCCCTAATGAGCGCCATAGCGCCCTGTCTTCAGCTTGACGCATCCAGCATCTGCCAGCAGTCTTGTCCACCTGACCGGAGGGCGTCCTACACAACGTTTACCAAGTCGCGGTCTCCACTCAAGAATACGTTTACCCCAACGAATGACCAGTCGAATGGTTGGAATTATTTGTGAAGTCGGATAATTCTCCATTATCCAATACACTTTCTCTTAAGACGTTATCTCTATTAAGCAGTTATCCCTACTAGAGACACTCTAGAGTCAATATTGGTGACTCACCTCATAGCATAGTAGATCCGGCCTCCATTGGGTATGAATCCAATCCGCTCCACCACATCCAGGAAATTCCGCACCATGCCGCGCGCCGTGGCTCGCATCTCAGACAGAAGGAGGCCTTTGATGATCCAGTAGGAGTCCCAGTAGTAAAACTCACGGAAGCGACCGCCTGGAAAGAAATGGATTCGTTCAACGCTAATATCTTAGTTTTTTTACCTTACTAGATGTATACAATACAAATACTCTTTATTGTATATCACAGTAAAGAAAAACTGAACGAAAAAGAGTAACACAAAACAGTTGGACAACAGGCAGCGCTTAGAACGATTTCTAACAGGCAACCTTTACCTGGAAGAAACCGCTCTTTTTGCTTTTTGATGTACATATGCATATTTGTTACTCTTTCACATAAAAAATATCGAACGGATCGATCTTGAATTTTGAATATAGATAGTTCTAGCCCTGGAATAACACATAAGCCACTTTTCATTCAATAAATCAGTTCCCATGGGATATAAATAGCCTTGAAACGTTTCCATAGAATCAAATCGTGCGAAGCTGCGGACAGATAGTACAAAATACAGGGGTGAAAGCGATAATTATCGTTGCTAAATATAATCGGAGATATTTAAGTCCTCATACATTTTTGGTATTGTATTGCGTGTGTCGGGTATATAACGCGAATTTCAGTGTCTAGTAGTTAAATAGTTTCAAAATTATAAATTAAAGCTTAATAAAAGTTTACCTTGATAGTTAAATGTGGTAATTTTAATGGTGATAGGTAGCCAAAATACCAGAAATAAGAACTGAAAAGTTTATTATATATTTGATAATTATCCGATAGTTATCTGCTAATTCTCCCTTCAAAGTCTATCCTATGATGATACAGAGAACCTGTTAGATATTATGAAGTAAATTAAATTATATTTTTTATGGTTACATAATGTTAACCTAGTAAGAATATTCTTTCATTTAGTATTAGTATATGTAAGTTAGGAACCTTAATAATATAGATAAACTGTCTGTAATATAAACAACATAGTTAAATTTATGCATATAATGTAATATTTAAGTGTTTATTGTACCTACTTAGAACTCCTGTCGCCTGAAACACAGGATTACCTAGTTCAGGCTTGTAGCTACGATCAACCCACTACAAACCGAGCAGAGCATCCAACGCGGCGCGGTCCTCATACGTGCTATCTCCACGGCGTCTCCAAGAAACTGCGAGGCGCGCCCGAATCCTCCAACTATTTATGTGACCATATATTTATAGATACCTCGTCCCGCACTTCATGATTACGTTATCACCAGCTCATGGTGCGCGCATTTCTCTGATTGGCCGGATCGCGTATCTCGCTCTTCGGACTCGTACCTAACGATGGTGTTAATTTTGTTAATATATAAGTTTACTTTCTTTAATAAAGATTATTCATTTTACTACTTCTACACTGGCGTTTCTCTCAAAACCTCAAACCGCTAGTCAGGATCCCTATAACTGGTGACCCCGAAAAGAACACACTTATAAGAAGAATAATGGAGGAAGCAAACCCAGAAACCTACATTCCTCAAGAACTGGCCCAAATCAGCATTTCAATGCGAATCCCACCATTCTGGAGAGACAAGCCACGACTCTGGTTCATCAGTTTCGAAGCAGCCACAAGTGATTTGAAGAAAGGACAAGCACAACTCGCTCAAATGGTCATAGCAAAATTGGAGAAACAAGATGTCGAACAAATCGCAGACCTCCTGCAAAACCCACCAGCTACGGATCAGTATAACATTTTAAAGAATCGCCTCATCTCGTCGTACGAAGAATCAGACAGCCGGCAACTGCAGAAACTACTGACAGATATAGAATTAGGAGACCAGAGGCCTACTCAACTCCTTCGCCGAATGAAAACCCTAGCCGGAGACAAAGTTCCAGAATCTACGCTACGAATGATGTGGACAAACCACCTTCCTCCTCACGTCCGTTCTGTATTGGCCGTTAGCGAAACATTCAGCACGAAAACAGCAATCGACGAACTCGCGCTTCTTGCAGACAAGATGATGGAAAATAGTCCCAGCTCTCAAATCGCAGCCGTTGATCATCTTTCACCTCAAACCCGGAATTCCGACACTCAATTCCTTGTAGAAGAAATACGCAAGTTAACCCTCGAAGTCGCCGCTCTTAAAAATAACCAACAAAATCAAAATTTTAGAAGACCTTACCAACGAAATCGCTCATTCAACAGACAAGATGGAAACAACAGATCGCGGAGCCTGACGCCATCACCCTATTGCTACTACCATCGCCGTTTTGGAGCAGAAGCCTACCGCTGTACAACACCATGCTCTTTCAAGAAAGAAAATCAGAAATCGGAAAACTAACTACTACGCTGGATGAGGCGGGCCCCGGCGTACACGAACATTCTTACCGCCTGTTCGTCACCGACAAAAAGACAGGACTACAATTTCTCATCGATACCGGAGCCAACATCTCAGTACTACCGCCGGGAAAAGGTCAACTGCCGAAACAACTGAACTTTCAACTCTTCGCCGCCAACAACACGACCATTCCAACATACGGAGAAAAAACCATAGAACTCGACCTGAACTTAAGAAGACCATTTAAATGGACGTTCATCATAGCTAAAGTCGGAAAACCCATCATCGGAGCTGATTTTCTAGAACATCACCAACTCATCGTTGACATTAAGAACCGAAAACTTATCGACGGAAAAACAAACCTTGAAGCAAGTCATTACGTTCGAGCCACCAATATACCTACAGTTCGCAGCATCGACATACTAAAATCATATCACAACATACTGGCGGAATTTCCCGGAACTACGAGACTTACCTCAATGAATTTAACTCATAAACAGAACGTCGAACATTACATTGAAACCACTGGACAGCCACTTCACTGCCGAGCCCGCCCAATTGCACCTCATCGTTACGAACAAGTACGAAAAGAATTCCAGAACATGATCGATCAAGGGTTATGCCGCCCAAGCAAAAGCCCATGGTCGTCGCCTCTTCACATCGTACCAAAGAAAAATGGGGATCTACGAGTATGCGGAGACTACAGAAGACTAAACGCCATCACTATTCCAGACCGTTATCCTATTCCAAGAATCAAAGACTTCACTTTTCAACTGAGTAACAAGAAAATATTCAGCACCATCGACTTAAATCGAGCCTACCAACAAATTAGAGTGCGCGAAGAAGACATAGAGAAGACCGCCATCATTACGCCGATGGGCCTATTCGAATTTCAGCGAATTTGCCCAGGACTAAAAAACGGAGGCCAGACGTTCCAGCGTTTCATTCATGAAGTTCTCCGAGGACTCGACTTTGTTTTCGCCTTCATCGATGACCTACTCATAGCCAGCCCCGACGAAGAAACCCACAAAAACCACCTGCGTACAGTTCTAAGAAGATTAGAAGATAACGGCATCACAATCAATCCATCCAAATGTGTACTCGGTGAGTCAGAAGTCAAGTTTCTCGGTTTTACCGTGAACGAAAAAGGTATCAAACCGCCTGAAGAAAAAGTGTCCGCAATATGTAACTACATCAAGCCCAAGACAATAGAAGATCTACGACGTTTCCTCGGTATGATCAACTTCTACCGTGAACACATACCCCAAGCCGCCCAGATGCAAGCACCACTGCATGCGTACCTGCACAACGCCAAGAAGAAAGACAGATCAATTATCGACTGGACTGACGCTGCGAACAAATCATTTGAAGCATGTAAAGTTGCGATCCAAAATGCAGCTTTACTCGCCCATCCATCTCACGACGCACAACTGGCCATCTTCAGCGACGCATCAGACGATTCTGCGGGAGCCGTGCTTCAACAGTTTATTAACAAAAAGTGGCAACCACTCGGCTACTTTTCGAAGAAGTTTTCCGACGCGCAACGCAACTACAGCACATTCGACCGAGAGCTTCTAGCTATCTACATGGCAACCAAGCATTTCAGGAAAATGTTCGAAGGAAGAAATCTAATCATATTCACCGACCACAAACCACTCACCTACGTTATGCAGAAATCATCATCAGCCTCAGAAACACCACGCCGAGCGAGACAACTTATTTTTATCAGCGAGTTCACCACAGATATACGGCATGTCAGCGGAAGTCAGAACATCGTAGCCGACGCACTGAGCCGAATACCTGTCGAGATTATCACCTGCCCTACATCACTCGACTACGAAAAGGTTGCCGAAGAACAAGAAAAAGATCGAGACAATATTGATAAGCTTGCATCTCAAAGCAACTTATCAATAAAGAAAATCGCACTACCGAATTCAAGAAAAGCTATTTACTGTGAAACCTCAACATCATTCGTCCGGCCGTATCTACCAGAAACCTTTAGACGACAAGCATTCGACGCATTACATAGCATCAGCCACCCGGGTGTTCGATCAACACGAAAACTCGTTAGTGAAAAATTCTTCTGGCCGTCAATGAACACCGAGGTTACTACGTGGGCTAAGCAATGCATTAAATGTCAGCGATGCAAAGTTCAACGACACACTTCGAGCGATCTAAGTACCTTCCCGCCAACTGAAAGATTTCAACACGTTCACATCGACGTCGTCGGCCCGCTACCTACATCGCCACAAGGACATCGCTACCTTGTCACCATGATCGACCGCGCGACAAGATGGGCCGAAGCTATACCAACAGACGACACATCAGCTGAATCAATATCGAAAATCTTCTACGAACACTGGATTTCACGATTCGGTTCGCCGAGAGTACTAACCTCCGACCAAGGAAGAAACTTTGAAAGTCGTCTATTCGCCAAATTGCTAAACACCTTCGGAACCGAACGTACTAGAAGCAGCCCGTACAACCCGAAAGCAAACGGAATGGTCGAACGTTGGCACCGCTCCCTCAAGACATCACTCAAAACTCGGCTTTCTCAACATTCGACGTGGATCGACGAGCTACCTACAGTACTACTAGGACTACGCGCCGCCGTACGCACTGACACAGGCGTCAGCGCCGCCGAACTTACCTATGGCTATAATCTACGACTACCATCCGATTTCTTCACCACAGCATCATCTTCAATACCACCAGATCAAGCCATGGATTCCGACTTCGTGAACCGCCTACGCGAAACTATCAACGCCCTAAAACCATCGCAACAAGCATTATCGCACGGAAACAAGCGAACAATATTTGTTCATGAAGACCTACACACCTGCAAACAAGTTTTCATCCGGAACGACGCCGTGAAGAAACCGCTCCAGCCCACCTACGATGGACCCTACACTGTATTAGAACGCAATGAAAAAACATTCAAACTACTACTACCCGAAAGAAGATCAGCTGTTATCTCTGTCGACAGACTCAAACCGGCCTACACGGTAAACGAAGACACACAGGATGATTCCCCAACAAGCCAGCCAGAGACTGAAACAACAAAACCATCGGCTATCATGTCGCCTGCGCCTATTACATCAAGACCAATGCAGTCAAGCCAAAACCAACCTCCAACCCTGAAGAAAACACGCTCTGGAAGAGAGATCAAGCTCCCGGTACGCTTTCGCTAGGGAGGGAGTCCTGTAGCTACGATCAACCCACTACAAACCGAGCAGAGCATCCAACGCGGCGCGGTCCTCATACGTGCTATCTCCACGGCGTCTCCAAGAAACTGCGAGGCGCGCCCGAATCCTCCAACTATTTATGTGACCATATATTTATAGATACCTCGTCCCGCACTTCATGATTACGTTATCACCAGCTCATGGTGCGCGCATTTCTCTGATTGGCCGGATCGCGTATCTCGCTCTTCGGACTCGTACCTAACGATGGTGTTAATTTTGTTAATATATAAGTTTACTTTCTTTAATAAAGATTATTCATTTTACTACTTCTACACTGGCGTTTCTCTCAAAACCTCAAACCGCTAGTCAGGATCCCTATAGGCTAAACTATTTACTAAGCTATATTTATTTATTTTAGTGCACTAATGTTTTATATGTACGAGTTTCTTTGAATAAATTTATTTATTTTATTTTATAATTATCTTGATAATATCGAACCCTGACAAAATAAATACAAAACTCACCAGGCACTATCACAGGGTTATCCACATAAATGATGGAGTACAGGTCCTGGTTCTGCTTGACTTCCTCCTTCATCTTCCTCCCGAGCTGCAGCCACAGTCGGTTCAGCTCTGCTGCCCACTTGTGGAGGTATGGATCCTTTATCCTTTGCAGGAATGCTGGGAAGGAGAGGATCTTTATAACTTGGAGACAAGATAGAACGTGGTACATTTCCACCTGACTGAAAAACAGCGCTCTTATACAAATGATACTTACTAGGTTTTTTGTGTATGAGCATGAATGCAATGTAGTATGTATTGTATTGATACAGATCAGTTGCTACCTCTAGACTGTTTGAAACCGTCTGCAGTTATCTCAATTGTTTCAATTTTATATGCTAGTTTTAGTTTGTTTCTGTTCTTTGTACAATCAAGGAAGTTTTTCGTTGTTAATAATGATATGTATGTGGTATATTGTTTTAAGTATATCAGTTATCTATCATACAAAACAAACATTTTTGGATGAACACACAGGTTTGGATGATGCTGAGTGGATAGTCCAGTATCATTTATTTATTATATTATATACTAGTACTTGAGTACAAGTTTAAATAAACCAGTTGACACGCTCACGATTTCATTCGCGTTTTAGAAATACGTACCCGACATCATTTTAAATACGAATTTATAAAATGCCGTTCTTAGCGGGTGCCAACGTGTAAAAGGAACCTATACAGAATTTCAGCTTCGTAGCTTATATGTATATATGTAATTATAGATTGGATAATAGATCTCAGTGCCACGCGATAAATAGACATTTATAACCTAAGAACTTAGCCACTAATTTACTGATAGAGCTTTGTTATGTTTAAAAATTGACAAATATCGCATTCACAATTCTTTAATTGATTATTATTAATCTTTGTTATATAGAGTTTATGAGCGTTGTTTATGTTACCAGCTTGGCAAGTGATTAGATGAATGCCATCATTGAAAATTAAAAACAATCACATCATAATTTTATCATGAACCTACACGTCAAGGAATCAAAACTAAGTACACATTGTGAATTTCATCCCGTCTCTCAAGAGAACCGTACTGAAATCCGGGATAAAAAGTATTCTATATCCTTCCTCGTGGTATGAATTTAAATAGTGAAAAGATTCATTAGAATTGCAGAACGCATTTGTTTATAGAGATACTTCTTGCTCGTTTTATTCGTTAGTACCTACATGAAAACAGTGAGGTAGATTTATTCAACACCAGTACAAGTAAGCTACACGTTTAGAGATACATTTTTCCAAGTGTGAGAATTTTCTTGTTGTTATTTAGCCGATATTTTTATTTTTTTCATTTTGAGTTATTTTTAATAAGTCGTCAACTAACTAGTTTAAGCCGCGTACAGATTGCTGTAACGTAACATGCAATGTATCACGCAATGAAAGAATTTGCCGTCCACACTGTCGCAATGTATCATGCAATGTAACAGAATTCACATAGTGTGGACGCCTCGCGCGCACGAACCGAGCACACTACGAGCGCGAACAGAGCATTTCAACTCGTGCTCGCCGCGATCCGCCATTTGTCGGTTTTTTCACAAAGGGGCGCGCAGTGTGCTCGGAGCGCCAGTGTGGACGGGATGTACTGCGGAACGCGCGCGAACGTTGAAAGAATGGAAGAAAACACAGCTACAGCAGTGCCGTTTACGTTACGTTTTTTTTCACATGATTGATGATAATCATAAAAGCATCGACAATCATCGTAGCCAGTAATAATTGTATAAAAAATTCTCTCCGCGTGTTTTCGGCAGACTGAGCTATGTTCGCCGCGCGCATGCCGGAAAAGATGCGAACACGTACCTGCTCAGTTCGTGCGCGCGCTGCGTCCACACTTATGAAATGCTCCTTTCATGTTACATTGCATGTTACGTTACAGCAATCTGTACGCGGCTTTACCTGTCTACGGAAACTTTAAATTAGCCTTCAGTAAATATGCATGCACTGGTTTATCCAGGCTGTCCTTAAATTTTTGCCTATATTACTATAAACCTAACTCTAAGTTTTTCCAATAAAGAGAATACAATAATATTTCATTTTATAACCCCCTTACCCGAATGGCCCGCCAATACAATGAATTAGCCAAGGAAAACATTGACCTTGACATTTTTGTCGCAACAATTTTGGGAAGGTCAATTAGTCAATAGGATTTTGTCAAGGTCAATGTTCCAGTTTACCCGTACTTTAATCTGTTCAATTTTTATTTTTAATTAGGTATTTATATTCCTTTTCTTTTTTTTTAACGTTATTTTGCTCGCTTACTCTCTGTAT
The DNA here is from genome assembly GCA_944547425.1 of Eupithecia centaureata. Taxonomy (NCBI): domain Eukaryota; kingdom Metazoa; phylum Arthropoda; class Insecta; order Lepidoptera; family Geometridae; genus Eupithecia; species Eupithecia centaureata. The sequence continues at coordinate 2,177,335 of OX155702.1, read as the reverse complement.
GCACATAAGTTGTGAAATAATTAAGATTCAAAACCCATATTATTAAGTACTTATATTTTGTGATTATTTTATGTTTTGTGCATATTAATAAAGAAAATTAAAAAATAAAATACATTCAGTAGTCGCTCTCTACGATACTCGCAGGAATAGGGCTAGTGTAAGTTCTAAACCGCCCCGGCGTCACACGTCGTTTATTCAATAGACGGTAAATCCGGTAAATCCTCACCAGGATTATCCTTCCAGTCCGTAGGTCTCCATTCTTCAAACTCTGAGCCTTCAGGGTCGAAGTTCTGGTTCACGAACTCTTGGATATCAGCCTTCGTCGGATGCGAGTCTGTCCTGGATGCAAATGGATCATTATATTATTATTGGATAGCTGCGTTCGTGTCGTGTAATTTTATATTTATTGCGAAAACTAACAACCAACTATAAATTGTCGAGCAATATTATGGATAACTCAAAAATATTTGTTATAGGTATTATTAAATATTTTTCAGTTATCTCGGGGTCATGTGAATTTTGTTTTGAAACAGCAAAAACACTTTTTGTAGCCTTTTGAGACTCAGCAAAACGAGACGCAAACGCGTACCTGATTGTGGTGGTGTTGCAAGTAGCATGAATTTCTCAATATTAAAGTTTATATTTAATAATGTCAACAAATGTTGTAGCTTATATACGCTTCGTGACTAACCCCCCAATAATTGGAGGGGTTAGTCACGTAGCGTAGGCTAAAAATTATGTCAACAACGAAAACTAAAATTCAAATGCTTGAAGTATCAACTCGACAAATACCTACTTTAAATTGTATTATACATCTTTATAAATTAACAGATATATATCTTAATAAAATCAAAAGAGTACCTACTTCAGTACTACGTAGGGTTGCCAGATCGCCGGGATTGTCGCAAAATTTCGCGTATTGTCCCGTGTGAGGGGTCAATTGTCAATGACAAAATGACAATCGACTGGGCGTAATTGTCCCGGAATTCGATCCTACTAGAAATGTATATTTTTAGGATAGGCGGACCTGAAGCCCCAGCTCATAAAATTACAGCACTTGCATTGGCGGACCTTTTATTTTTTAGGAGGCGCCTGCTCGTAAAAATAGATATTAGACCTCGGACTTGGTAAGTTCCAATATGGCAACCCTAGTACTACGTGATTGTCAATATTTTATGCAGATTACTTTTCTTTATTGTGTTAGATTGTACTTGTCTTCTTTTCTACTATAGGTACCTACTTATTCTTATAACTTTGTTTTTGTTCTTTTTTGTAATTTTGTTGTGCTGTCTGTGTGTGATAACAATAAATATATTCTATTCTATTCAGATGATTAAAAACTCAAGTCTAGACCCTAATGATTACCTGTTCATCATCTGAAAGAAGTGGTCCAAGGTGATGTTGGCAGACCACTTGATCTTCATGTCGACGAAGGTCTTGGAGTCGTTGTAGAGACCGGCCATCTGGACCGTGTCTAAGAGAGGCCCGTGGCAGTAGATTACACTGAAACAATCATAATACAACCGTTTTGGGTAATCGTGTTCTTGAGTGGAGACCGCGACTTGGCAAACGAAGTGGATGCCCTCCGACCAGGTGGAATAACGAAATCTATTCGATATCTGCGAAAGACTGCTGGCAGATGCTGGATGCGTCAAGCTGAAGACAGGGCGGTATGGCGCTCATTAGAGGAGGCCTATGTCCAGCAGTGAACTAATTAGGCTGATGATGATGATGAATCATCACTACATAGTATAAAACAAAGTCGCTTTTTCTGTCCCTATGTCCCTATATCCTTATGTCCGTTTGAATGCTTTTATCTTTAAAACTACGCAACGGATTTTGATGCGGTTTCTTATAATAGTTAGAGTGATTCAAGAGGAAAGTTTATACCTATAATAAAACCGTGCGAAGCCGGGGCGGATCGCTAGTAATAATATAATTTAAAGCACAACCAGGAGCTAAAGTGGCGCCACCACTTATTTTATCATGTAATTACGTTAAACAAAGGAATTTCCAAAATTCACACGTTCAGTTTGTTAAACCTAACATAAGCTTTTTAATGCATCTGTAGTAGTTTTATTTTGTCTAGTTTAAGAAGAGATACGAAGTTGCTCATATATCTCCTAATGTTAATTTATGGAGGCAATATTAACTAAGCCAAGGGTTGGTAATGATTTTAAAAATCCTGCGCCTACCAACACGCGCGGTTTGAATCCAACAACTACTACTTTTTTTGTTTTAACAACGAAAATTACAAGCAAGGAATAGAAAAATTACAACTAGTATTTACAATTGAAACCATTGAGCTAACTACAGACGGTTGCAAAAGGTAGCTCAATTGATCCATGTCAATACCAGTCGTCGCGTCCCCAAGACACTGGCTGCATTACCACGCTGTATGGCAATGCTGATGCGCTGAGCCAGATATTCACAACTATTACTTACATACAAGCTTATCTAATCACAGCATCTTGCATAATGACTCACTGGTAATTAATTGTTATCGTTGACATTTACCTACATACAAGGTCACAGCGCTTCCGGCGTTCACATCGTCGCAGTCATGATCTACTATTGACGGACGAGATTTATTGGAAACTAGTTTTTGCTCGAGGTTTCGCACGCGTTGGTTCTACAGAAACCTTAAAAAGTTTTTTTAATACAATATTATTTATTTACACAAAGATTAAACTTATTTTATGGGTACTAATTAGTATTATTTTCCAAGGTTCCCCTTACTAGGGCTGTTTGTTTAGTTCTGAGAGAGCGGTGCACTAGCAAATAATTTAAATTACTAAACAAATATATCCCATAGGAACTGATCCATGGGATAAAAGTAGCCTGTTTTATTCCAGGCCTAATTCTACGTCCATTCAAAATATTAGTCCAATTGGTTCAGTACTTTTGGCGTAAAGAGGTAAAAAAAATCAATCTATCTAAACATTCGCATTTATAATTATGTATGACTAGCTTCTGGCCCCGGTTTCACGCGTTCTTTTCCTGGATAACAGCTAGCGAAGACCTATCTCGAGCCATTCTTAACCCTTTGGTCTGTGCTTTGGCTCGTCTAAAGCCTGAGCACGAGGCACGAGCACGAGTTCTTCGGTTACCAGTCTGGTTAAAAATAATGTTTGTAAACAAATCACAACGTAAATTAAAAATTCTTGTTATCGCGACGAGTTTCAAAATAATCGTCGTCGGCACTATGTATTGTAGGAAAGAGCTAAAATCAACCAGTACAAATTGACAACAAAAATCAAAAGTTATTTAAAATGAGGCCTTGTTTGTTTTGTTTTTTGCTAGAGTGCCTACCTATGCTATCCTATTTTATACTAATTAGGTATTCCGGAAAATCCTAAAAGTCTGGGCAATTATCATTAAAATTCAATCGTTAAAACTTAAAAGATAACGGACAGAGGTCGGCTTCTTTGACATTTACAATTTAACTAGCTGCTTCCCGCGGCTTCTTCCGCGTTAAAATGTATGAACAGTTCTATGTTTTATTATTAAAGGCGTAGAACTACGTCTATTTAAAATTTCAGCCCGATCTGTTCAGTATTTTTAGCGTGAAAAGGAAATAAACACCCATTCAAACTTTCACATTATGTTTACAATATCAGTGTGATAGATATATTTCTATGGAAGTAACTTAGTATAAGCATAAGAACCAAGGTACATTTAAAACGATCTTGAAGTAAGCGTATGTTTTATAATAACAATCTAGACTAGAGAACAATCTACTTCCGTCTATAAGTAGACTATACAATAAGTATATAACGTAGATAAATGTACGTAAGATGTAGATAGGTATGTTGAATTCAAAGATACAATTAGAATAGAAAAGAAAGAAAAGGTAGAGGGATTTTGTAAAATAAGATTTGAAAAGTGAAGGCAGAAGGTTTTTTTTTTTAATTGTAAATGGTTGAGGTTTTGTCCACTATCTCACGTAAGTGAAGATGTGGCCTAAAATGGAGCACGCTTTCCCAGAAGGAACTTATTCACTCTTGATTTGAAGACTCCGAGATCGTATTCTGGTGGGAAAACAGAGACAGGAAGCTCATTCTCTTCTCTGTTATAAGGGGAGATTCAATGTTGTGCTACCTACATAACATAAGGGTACCACGTAATATGTGAATTAAGACGAAAGGGAATGCCGAAAAGGGGTGCCCAAAGGTACCACTTCTGATTTTTTGAGTTTTGAATACTTTTTATGTTTTGATGAAACAGATTTTTTCTTTCTATTCGTAATTTTTCACAAACAAAGTATTATTTAAGATTGTGTAAAAAAATCACTTTTTTTTGGCAAAAACAAAGTGTTTTGTCATTAAGTTATTACAAAAATTAGATTTTTTATATACTTTGTAAAATTAAAAAAATAAAGAAGTAATTCATAGTATACTTAGTTTAAAAAAATGTTCGAAAACTATAAATCTAAAAACATTTTATCTAACCGGGATCCAGAATCACTTCTTTGCGGCTCGCTCGATACACATGTTACGTGGCACCCTTTAGGTACAGAAGATAAGGACAGGAAGATGACGAGCTATGTTTGATACGTGTTGAACAGAGATGCAAATCTGAATAAACGGATCAGAATGAGTCTTCTGAATATCATGACGATTCACGATGACTGTAAGTATCACGATGATTGTAATTGGCATAATTTTTTAATAATGACATACACGCTTTGATTTTTTATGAAGTAATTTTTTTCCTATTATTTAAGACGTAGGTAAGAGTTTAGGTTCTTTTAGCTACATCCGTTCCACACCAACAATAGTATGTCAATATAAGGCAAACATGTATAAGACGCATATGTTATACACGTGCTAGTAGTTTATTTTTCGCTTCTTCATCTAGTGGACATAAGATTGAAGCGAAGAGAAAATCAATTTTTTAACACCTTATTTCTTATATTAATTATATAATTATTTAGAGTTTAAAATTTGACTTGTCTTAGTGCTTACTGTGGTGCTTATTTTGTAAGCCTAAATAAATAAGTTATTGATTTACTAAAGAAAAAAAGTCGAAGAAATCAACTGAAACAAATTAATTATGACGATTCGGCAACTTGCCTTGAACAAGTGCGCGAAGTGTCTACATCCTAACTAGTATTATGGATACGAAAGTATATTTGTTGATTTGTTTGTTAGTACAATAAGGTAATTATCTATCTACCTACATTATGTAGAAAATTCTAGACTTACCTATCACATGTCGGAGGAAGACTTCTTCTATCCGCCGCAACAGCCACCGCCGACAAAACACCAAGCAAACACCACATCTTATCCATTATCCTTACTAATAAACAACAAAACACTATTAATAATGGCACAGCACTCGACACTTAACACTAATATCACTGATAATAAATTAAAGGAACTAATTTCGAGTTTATTTGGTTTGAGATTGTTTGACACTTTACGTGTTAAGAAAGACGCTGAGGATTTTGAATGGTTTCCTTCTGAAAGGTGAGCTGGTCATCTTGGGTGGTATGGCTACGGTGGTGGAAGCCTAGATCATGGCACTCGCTGTGCCAGCTCAATCTGAAACAAAGAGAAATAGGTTAGTTAGTATTTCTTGGATTTCTCTATGGCGTTTGATCACATTGCACTTATGTATACAAAACTGAATATGAAAATACCTAGACTATATTGCATTGCTTTTTGCCTTAAGTTAGATGCTTAGTTCATCATCATCATCATCATCAGCCCATATTAGTTAGATGCTTAGTTAATAGGGACTATTTTAAAAAACTATAAACCGACCTCAAAATCTTTAAAGGAAACATTAGAACATCGATGTAGTTGAAGTCAAAATAAAATACGCATTAATAAAAATAATTCAAAAAAAGATTAACTAAAGGTCAGATCTTGATGAAATTTATACGGGATCACAAGAGAAGCACCAGCTTTCGAATAAAATAAGAGAACATCATCAAAATCGGTACACCCAGTAAAAAGTTACGACTTATGATGAGGTAACACAAATCTTTCGACTCTAACGAATTGAGAACTTCGGTAAAATGAATTTATTCAAATTCAATTTAAGCAAAATATAAACTGTTTTTTTTAAGAAGTCACACAGAAGTAACACGTTGTTCAATGCCTCATTATGGAGAGCGTTTCGTCTTTATAACGAATTGGCTTCCAAATACTATACACTTTATCGATTCTTATACATATTTACAAATTTACTCAGTGAATTATCAAATCAGGTTCCTACATTGTTCGGCAACAATCTTAAATAATTTTTATTTGTTGTCTTATTTGTTCAATTTCGATTTGTTGTTTTAATAATTTGTGTTTTTCTTTCTTACAAAATTTTTAATCTATAAATAAGTATGATGTACATGCATATGTTAATCTTGAGTTTTTTTTGTAAATCTAAAATTTGGTAAAGTAGGCCCTATTTTCATCGCTTTTTATGTTTGCATGTTTGGGTAAAACCTAGTTCATTATATAAATTTTTATTTAATTTTTACTGTAATTTTAAAAGAATTCGTACTCTGTTTTGTGGACAAATTATAATAGAGAAGTAAACAGGTTAAAAATAGGGGTAGTTCAAGGATCACCACTTTGCCCTCAATTCTAAATCACATATAAGAGCCCTTAGAGACGAATAGTCCGAAATAAACAACACGTGAGGTTGTCGAGTCTAATTTTAGCAAGAGGATGAATGACAGAGTGATGGACATAATGTCATTGTTATAGTACCAACCGCCACAAAGTTATTTGTTCAGCTGACCGGAGCGCGGTGAGTATCTATTATAATAAATGGAAAAGTCTGTGTGAATGTTTGTTATAAGTAATCTCCGTAACTACTTAAGTAATTTAAATGAAATTTGGTATGTAGATAATTAAGGACCTAGAATAACACTTAATAAGATATTAAAATTTTAAAAATTAACCTCTGAAGGGGTTAAATAGGGTGGTAAAGTTTGTTGGAAAATTATTATCTCTTAGTTCGATTAACTCGAAAGTCGGTATAAATGAACTGCAAAGTAAATAATTAAACAAGTTTTTTTTTATTTTTACGAAACTACCCGTTGGATTCGTGCACGGTGCAATACATTTATGAAATTCGACAAATAAATTTCCATGCGGGCGAAGGCGCGGGGCGCAGATAGTTAGTCATAATTAGAATCAGAGAGTAGTATTGCAGTAGCAGAATACTGATGTAGTTGACATTTTGTCCAGCTGCATAGTTATGTTGGTTTTCAAGACAATTCCGCGCTGTGCCGTGAGATTTAGTCATGACTGTAACTTCGTTAACATTGTATAGAGAAATATTATTCTGAATGAGTATTTGATAGCGTATTACGATTTTTAATGTACGATTTAGGAAAGATTGGTGTACAGTGTACACCAATCTTTGCTAAATCGTACATTTCGAAGCTTAGAGAGACTGAACGATCAACTCAATAAAGGGAATTGTGGATCCCTTTTTTACCATGAATGATTAAATGATTTGTTGATAAAAGATACTATTGCAATGGAGCACTTTGCATAAAAATTGGGTAGGTAGATAAGTTTATTATTAGAAATTTGAACACCTACACAATTTCAAATAATAAATAATGGTAGAAAATTCACGAATAATGGTGGTAAATTTGTCTCGAGGCAGGAATCGAACACACAATCACCTAGGTCGCAGGCGGACCTTCACCCGCTGTGTCACAGATGTCGTCAAAGCTTTGACATTATTATCATATCAATCAGCAAGTCTGAGATAATCACTACATAGTATAAAACAAAGTCGCTTTCTCTGTCCCTATGTCCCTATGTATGCTTAAATCTTTAAAACTACGCAACGGATTTTGATGCGGTTTTTTTAGTAGATAGAGTGATTCAAGAGGAAGGTTTATACGTATAATAAAATCGTGCAAAACCGGGGCGGATCACTAGTATAATAATAAACAATGAAATAGAGGACATAACAAGTTCAACTTATGCGAATGATGATTATGCTCAGTGATAAGGTATTGAAGTTCCAATAATCAACCTTGACAGTATTGACATAGGTCTGGTAATAGATAAGGAGTAGTAAAACTGACCCTTATTGTAATCGCGGGGTCGGAAGATAAACAAACAAGGTAAATGAGGGAAAGTTTCCAATACGTTCAAATGGAATTTTCTGAGAATGTGTTTGAACTGTTAAAATCAGTGGAAACATACAAAGATGATCTCAACACTATAATTAATTCTAGAGACAAAAAGTGAAAAAAGGATCACGCATTGATAACTGGTTTTGGTTCACGATTTTGAATAGAAGGGTTCTTTTTTATCATAATAAGAATTATAATCTACTTGCTGCAAAGGATATTATTAATATCCTTTGCAGCAAGTAGATTATAATTCTGTTTAATCATAACATGACAGATACAACTTAGTCTAAACACTAAGTTGTATCTGTCATCTTAGTAATAAGTTATCGATAAATGATAGATTTGTGTGAACACAAGATCAAGAAGATGTAAACATACCAAAAGTAAGTTTATTGATTTACGCAAAATTGCGGGATTGGATATTATAAAACCTACATTATTTTGTTATGTATCTCAGTATAAAGTAATCTAGGTGTGGATGAGAATAAAGTTCTTTAAACCTATTTGTAATCAGACTAGCCAACAAAAGCAATACAAATAAAGACAAATTAGTATCAAACAAGTCTCATTTAATTATGTCAGTTTACTTATATCTCTTTAGCCACTCATTAGTTAATTTACTTTTGTTTTTAATCGTAATAAAAAGCAGAAGATGAGCGTCCAAAATACTATGAGTGATACGTTCACGAATACATAACCCTTTAGGTCTAAATCGACCAACAGACATGCAGACATTGCCATTCAAACATATTACATAACACCGATTATTAAGGTCAAAATTTGCAAGAACCCTGACTAATGCAACCCAAGACAATAAACCGTAATCTAATCAAATGACGTCATAGGTCACAGACAATTGTCCAATAAGCGAAATTGTAATTGAGTCTGCGACGTCGAACACGAAGCTTGACCGTTTAGGGTGAATTATGAAGTTTGAACTTTATTATCTGGAGATACGAGATAATGGATAGGTACTGAAAAGACAGATTCGGAATGCCAGAAAAAAATTATATTAAGTAAATCCCTGTTTCTCTAGGTCAGGCCATAACTTGAGAACGACTTTACCGTTTTTATTAATATTTTAAGTTTTCTAATACTTTGTAGAAGATTTTTACTTTTTCGAAAAAATTCGGTAGTTTGACAGTTCACGCGTTTTGAATGTGAATTTAGCTAACAAATAATAAGATTGCCGGAATCTTTAAAATACTTGCATAGATATAGTTCAAAGATGCGGGCAGAAAATTAAGAAACTGAGATTTTCTTTTACTCTTTTAACGCAATGGTTACCACTATATCTGGTTTTCAGTATCCCGATATTAAGGCATAGCATGTTCCTATAAAGGAACGTATAAAAGAAATTACTCGTACTTCAAAAACTACCAAAATCTAAATTGAGATTTCCTATAAAGATCCCAACAGAGAAGTTATAACAAAATACCAAACATCATGACAAATCCTCCGAAATTTCCAAATTTTCCAGGCAAAATGGAACGTTCTCGCTCAAGGTTGGACGAAGGTAAGCCAATCTTCCAATTTGCAGGAGCCAATTGGTTGAATCAACACAGGAAGACCGCAGTTTGCTGTTCCGCGCATGATTTCTGTGTGTTTGTAAATACGACTAGAGATTTTGAAGGATAGAAGAAATGAAATTCATGCATAGTTCTTACACTCAAACTCAATTTAAACATATCTCACACTTACATATCTAAATAAATAATTCCAGACAATCCACACATCATCATCTAGCCCCAAGCTAAGCAGAGCTTGTGTTATTTATGGGTACTAGATGACTGATATACTTAATACATAATTGCTATCCTCTTCAAAATTGGCATTTTTCAAGCGCACTTCTGATTAAAAGTTTCTTTCTCTCTGTCTGACTGGTATCTGCATTTGTTAAAAAGGTCATACAGTCTACTACATGCAGATTTTACCTACTGCTTGTATCTATTAGGTCTCACAAAGACAACACGGCCCTCCCTCCTGACAAATGCGCTAGCCGCGTCCATTGACGTCCGAAACCTAGGGCAAAAATCAACGCAGACTAATCGACCAACTTTGTTATCTGTCAGTGTCAGTCTCTTATGCAATTAAATATTCTAGTATGACTACGTTCCGTATGCATAATATGGCTACATGAAAAGCCATGAATTCTCTTCAAGTAGTACACAACACACACCTGACATGTTCACATTACACATTATTATGAATGGACGGTTGAACAGAGGATATTCATAAATGAATCGCTCTATTGTTCTGGCAGACTTCCCTGGCTCGGAATCCTCTGAGATTATACTGTTCTAGCATCTGCCCGCGGCTTCGCACGCTTTATTTCTATGAAAACGTTTTAAGGCTTTTCTATCCCATGGGAATGAAGAAGCCTATGAGTTATTTCAGGGCTAGAACTACGTCTATTCCAAATTTCAGGCCGATCCGTTCAGTAGTTTTTGCGTGAATGAGGAAAAAACATCCATACATTCATACAAACTTTCATATATAAAAAAATTCCACGTATATAATATTAGTAGGATTAGGTAGATTTACGAATTGTTTTAGAACTTTACTACAGCAACGTTAGAAATATTGTTCTTTATATCTCACATTTGGAATAATAATATATACATCCAAAATTTAATATACATCCAAAAGGATGTATATTAATCTCTAGAGATTAAAAGCTAAATATTTATAAAAACGTATACCTAGTTAGTAGCACGAACCAAGGAAAGAGGTTTTGTCTGGGTAGGAATAGAGAAAGACGTAATCGCAGTAGAGATTAAAATTATTGAAGGTCCATAGAACGCAAATGCTGCCAGCGTCTTGGTGACGATTCCGACTGATATTGATATGGATCAGTTGAGTTACTTACCTCTGTTTTCAACCGTCTGCAGTTACCTCAATTGTTTCTATTGTCTATACTTTAATTTGTTTCTATTCCTTGATAGTAATAACTGTTAATAAAGATAATGAAGGTGTATGTAATGTACCGTCTGTTAAAGTCAATCTTCATAGCAAAAGCAATTCCAACACAAACACCGCCAGATTCCATTAAGTTCACGTGACCATCCTACACCTTACCTACGTATTAACAACGTGATGCAACCCACGTGCGCTTTGCAATGCCAACTGTCATGGCCACACCCCTAAACTGACGTAGATTATAGGTATTATTTATTTATAGGTATGCAAAAGTATTGTAATCAAGTACAATGCTTAACAGATCATACATACCACACCCTTCAAGTTCAAGGTATCTCTGAAGTACATAGTTAGAGATACCTTGGTAGAACTGAGAGATGTGGTGTGGTGTGTGTGATCAGTTGAGCATGAATGAACATAGTCTGTGGAATGAATGACAAGTAATTTAAAAAAAAAGAACATGACTGCCATACTCAGAAATCCAAAGTAAATCGGGATGATGTAAGGATTATAAATTATAAACATCATATTTTGATGTCTGTCCTTTATAATTTTTAAGGACAGACATCCAAATTTGACTGGCGTTTTATACATAAGAAAACGGTTCTAAATGGAACTAATAAACCTTCGAGTGTCCATGATACACATGCTCAACGAAGCTGCTTCAGACGGAGCCTGGCCAGTGAAAGACATACCAACCGGCTTTACTTCTACCTCTAAGAAAATAATTACTTGGACCGGAGCGATTACACGACGAAAGAAGAGGAAAGAAGAAGCATTTATTCTTTAACATCACAGTCCCAATACATAAAAACCGTAAAATTAATTAATCATCTCTAACGTAGTAAAAAATGTGTCTCTACCTTCTGAACCAAAAGGTCTACCAGTTTAACGTAGTTTCACAAAAAGTGGAGCAACGCAGGACACTCTTCCGTCAGTTTACGTACGTATAGTATACTAGCTGGTACCCGCGACTTCGTCTGCGCATGATTAGTATTTGGATAAAATAAAGCCTATTTCTTATTCCAGCTTATAATCTATCTCTGTGCCATTTCATCCAGATCCGTTCAGCAGTTTTTGCGTGAAAGAGTAACAAACATCCATCCATCTATCCATTCATACTTAAAAACTTTCGCGTTTATCAGTTTAATTCAGTTTGATACCCCTGGGCTATACGGGTTTTCAAAAATTTCTCACAACATCTGAACGACAAACTGAATTCCGGGATAAAATGTCTCCCATGTCCAATCGTCCCGAGTTCCATTCGAATTCATTCAATTCCGTCGTGATGCGTGGTTAAAGAATTTTTCTTTCACCTTCTCTCCCAGGGGAACCTTACTGAATTCCGGGATAAAAAGTATCCCATGTCCTTCCTTGTACTATGAACTCAAATCGTCCCGAGTTTCATTCCAACTCATTCAGTAGTTTCGGCGTGATGCGTGGTTAAAAATTTTTCTTTCACCCTCTCTCCCAGGGGAACCTTACTGAATTCCGGGATAAAAAGTATCCTATGTCCTTCCTCGTAGTATGATCTATAATCATGCCGAGTTTCATTTCAATCCATCTAGTAGTTTCGGCGTGATGCGCGTTTACGATACAGACAGACAGACAGACAGACATGAATGAAAAAAATTACAGTTTTGACTTTAGTATCGATAATAGAGTGCCCTCCAAAAAAATTTTCAAAATATCTTCAATGTACAGAATTTGACCTGTTACAGTTTTATTATAAGTATAGATAATACCATTTATTTCTACTCTCACACAGAAACCTACAAACAAAGCAAACTTTAAAGAACAGGGGATCAACGAACTATTGTTTTTTAATTTGCGCAAGGCTTTCGTGTCACTGTGGCCATGATAGGCCTATTGCGATTGCCACTTAATGTGTTCACCCTTGAAGATGATACATAATTCACCACTTACACTTTTAGCTGCTAAGAACTGTAAGGATTTTCTAATATCTTTGTCTACAATCTAAGCAACACAAATGATGGGCGTCAAAGATTTTTGCTACTATGACCCTGTGCCGAATTAGGTGTTGGCTCAGAATGTTCTGAGCGAGGGCCGCTCGGCGTTGTTTTTCAGCCAATTCGCTAAACATTGGCGTTACGGACGTAAAACCAATGAAAAACAAGTTAACTTTATGTAACACATCAATACTAGAAAGGTAAGTCTCTGTCGAAAGGTACAAATACAAAAACTCAAGTATGGTGTCGTTGTAAAGGTTAAATACTAACTGAATGGTGTCAGAGAATTTATTTTAAGTGTGTTCCTCTAAGAATTAAGTTTTATTCATGTTATTAAGAAAAGAAAATTATATTCTTAGCAAAAATTTACGACTAAAAATATTAATTCTGCGCGGAAGAAGTATACTGTTAGTAATTTATATAACAAGTTTTTAAAATTAAATATTCTGTATATATCTTAGCGGAACTTAAAAATAATTTGATGTCTATATAATAATATAATATATCATAGTTCATATAAATGAATAATTAAAGCTACTAGTAATATCTAAGTACCACTGTCTGTCACACCATGTCACACCTCTGAATAAAAATAGAGATTTGTGGGTGTTGTCTTACGTCGTTGTAGAGAGACATATCTGTCAACATGCTATAGATAGAATGGGCACTAAAATCAGGTGATAAATGCGAAGTTTTGATTACTTTGGATGGATGTTACAAGCATTAAGAAAATCATGATTCAATACAATTATTCTTAGAATATCCCATTATTTATTCAAGTCGTACCGACTAAGGCAAAGGTCGCCAAAATGCGGTTGTAAAGTTGATCTCTAACTTTACAAAGAAAAATAATGGTGATGAAGCAGTTGTTTGAATGTATAAAGTGTTTTTTCACGTCTGATGTCCAGGGGGAGAGCATTCCACAGACGAGTAGCTTATACAGTAACAAATTTATCATAGAAAGAGGTAGTATGAGCAGGGATTAACGGATGTGAGTTTCAGTTCAGTTTAATTAGTCGTAAGTTATTGTACTTTGCGGAAGATTTTAGCGTGAATACATAAATTTCATTTCCTTGGAAAGGCAATATGTCGGTTCTTATGCATGCAATAATTAAATCAATAAGTAAAAAACACGCCATTCCATGACAACATTTTTGCGTGAGTTTTTCGGACCTAGATGAATTCTTTGGATTTGTCGCTAGTCTATTGAGTCCCTAAAGTGGCAAGCAGCCAGAACTACAAAATTACTGGTAATTTTAGCATAATTTGGCAATTGAGTAGGTCGACGACTTTCTGAAGGTCATAGTATTACATGGTCTTCGAAACGAAAAGTCAAAGCCTAAGCCAGAAACCTGTGTTTGGTTGTTAGGCTCAGATCCAAGTTCTCAATGGATCCTTGAGGTAATTAATGGAATAAAATAAGATACAATTACGATTTTGCTTTGCTTCCTGATTTTTCTTTGTCTTATTTTTTTCTGTTTTCTGACTATTAAGTCTCGAAAAAATAAAGCAAAAAAAATAATGAAAGTGCTCTGTTTTGGACATTTTTTGGTCAAGATACCAGGAACTTCGCTGTGTATTGAAATGTGACTATCATATCATAACCCTTTATGGTAGTAAATTTGATGATTATACATATACAATGTTCTGTGACATTTAAAGCATAATTGTTATTTAATTTATAGAGGAACAGAAGTTGGTGGATGTTTAAGGTTTCAAATCTGCATTAAGGCCCTGTATGTCGACAATTGGTCATTTTTAAGTAGAAATAGGAAATGTTTCTGAGCAAGTTACATTTCAAATTTATAAATACATATTACTTCACGTTCATACATAGATTAACAGCTAAGCTGAAAACATAACAGCAGAAACTTTTCTCAATAAATATATGTTTTCAAAATGGCACGTTTCAGAATTTAATATAAAAATATATTGATAGCTACGATAAACATCAACTAGGGAGTTATTGTTAAAGTTAGGTAACATTTTTATCTAGAATCTGGTTAGCTTAGTCTTTTGATGAAGATTCTCAATAAAGTTAAATATTAATTTATTCGATTAACAGCAGGCGCTGAGCCCGCCGCCCATGCCTCAGTACCACCGTGACCGCTGTCAAGGCTGGACGTGTGCTTGATGTCGTCTCAGACTTCAATGACAATCCATACGTAATATTTATCGTGAATATTCGAATAGAGCCTGTCCAGATGGCGCGTTTTACGTGCGCTCCTATGCGCGTTACGTTAGGGGGACTCGGAGACAGATAAAAACATGGAACCAAATAAAATAGTTCTGGAAACGTCGGAAGCAAAAAGAACTTCAAAGATGTAACATACATCCAATTCTACTAATTCTTCTTAACGTTTCATGGTTCTATTGAATTATCTCTGATTGATTCAATTTTCCCATATTGCTACTCTTTTTTCAATTTTGTCTATAAAAAGTACGGTAACGAAGATATCTTTCTCCAATTTCGATCGAAATACGTCCACTCGCATTGCGCGTTCCACTATATAGACGAGGAATCGCGCACCAGCATCTGGACGGGATGTAGTTAAACTGCTCTAGTATCTGGAGAACGCGCGAATGTTTAAACGCGAGAGCACTCGCGTAGGAACGCTCCATCTGGACAAGCTCTTAGCTAACGTTCCCTGACAGATTGACTATTACTCGATATTTCATTTCGATTGACAACTAGGATTTAGGAAAATCAAATTTTTGAATATAGAATACCAGTACGCTACACAAATTATCAGAACTAAATTTCATTTAGCATCCAGAGATATCATATCGTTTTGCGTAGAGTGGAACTGGAACATAATAGAGATGGCACAAACAAATAGGTATTTTGATGGAAATCTATAAATTAGGATTTGGTCCCGTGGATTCCAGGTTCTAAATTTCCCAGGATTTCCCGAAATTTCTGGATGATTTCAAAACCTGGTTATTGTAAATAATTTCTCGGAAAATTTCGGGTCTTTCGGGAAAATCATTTTAGCATTTAGAACAGTACCGAAATAACTAAACTTTATCCATTCCATCATCTTGTAGCCTTTCGGATTTATTCATACCTTCGCGGTATAAGGTATGTTAGTTGGAGCTTTATCTCTTACTTACTAGCGACCCGCCCGGCTTCGCACGGTTTTATTATACGTATAAACTTTCCTTTTGAATCACTCTATCTCTTAAAATAACCGCATCAAAATCAGTTGCGTAGTTTTAAATATTTAAGCAGTCAAAGGGAAATAGGGACAGAAAAAGCGACTTTGTTTTATACAATGTAGTGATGATTTGTAAAAATTAATAGGTATGAAATTTTTAGGGTTATATCAGTGTTTTGTGTTTGTGTTAATGCCTTATGGTTTTTAATGCTTTATTGAGCGATGCCAGTTTCACACACTCAAAACAAAGTATCCGCATTATTCTGAGCAACAACATAATGAGTGTAATATAACTATTGTTGCCTTTAGTTCAAACTGACTTTAGTTCATAAAATTATCAGTACCCAAATACAATCATTTATTTGCAAACAAGGGTCACAAAGGTGGTGGTTAGAAAATAGTAAGTACCATACATGTTTTGCCTTAGTCATAGGGCATGCAAATTTAGGTTTTTTAGGACTAAAACCCAAAATTTAATAACAAATAAAAGATTGGAAATAAAAAGAGATAAAAATTAAAAATATAAACATCAAGTCAACATGAACTTAACATAAAATTAAAATTTAGAATAAAAAGGTTTCTATTAGTTATTCAGTTAGTTAATGTCCTTCATCTATCAAAAATTCATTTATATTATAATAGCATTTAGATGTCAAAATTTTATTTAGTTTATTCTTAAACATTGTCAAAGGTAGTGTCTTGTAAGTTATTCGGCAACTAGGTACCCACTGCAGAATATAAGAGCATTTTTGTTAAAACATGGGTAAAGAATTTTGAATAATGCTCTAATCACGAGATATTATTTTTTTATAAATTAAATGAATAATATAATATTTCACACCGGCAGATATACCTACCAAAACTGACAGTGTTCAAACTACGGAACCAATTAATGGAAATTAACATTCATATTTCGCATTCGCATTTTTATTTTGCAGCTGACAGTTAGCTTTGATCGAATTTGAAAATAAGGAATAAACGAATTTGAATTTTGAGTACATAATTTTTTCTCATTATTAAAAATAGAGAATCCTGGGATCACGGGATCATACCTCCTATTTCTTATATTTCGCAATATGTTTTATTTTACCTGAATTGACCTAAATGGCAAATGAGGTTTCCTTTACACTGTTTGTAATCGTCTGCAGTTAGCTCAATGGTTTCAATTGTATATAATCATACAAGTTGTAATTTTTTCTATTCCTTGATTGTAATTTTCGTTGTTTATTTCCTTATTTTATTTCTTTATCTATATCTGCAGGTCACTGACTCATTCTGTAAAATCTTAAATTTGAACTCGAATCCACTCTAGTGACCGAGCTACGTCATTCTTTAGCATAGGCTCTATGCTAAAGAATGACGGGCATAGGGGAACGTAGGCGAAAGCGGTCGGGCAATGAGTGATAAGGTAAAATTGAATTGATGGTAGCCTAGCTAATATTTTGAAGAAGATAAATTTATGTGCATTTTTTTTATATATGATGAAAAAGTGTTCTGGCAGTGATAGTCCAGATTCGAGAGATATTTTGTACATTTTTTTTGGATCCATAAAGTCTGGATCTTTTGTTTTCCATCAATAATTTTATATTTATTTTCTCTTTTTTTGTAAAATTGAATTGATGGTAGCCTAGCTAATATTTTGAAGAAGATAAATTTATGTGCAATTTTTTTACCTCACTGAAACAAGTAGAGATAAGTGGTACCGATGATGAAAAAGTGTTCTGGCAGTGATAGTCCAGATTCGAGAGATATTTTGTACATTTTGTTTGGATCCATAAAATCTGGATCTTTTGTTTTCCATCAATAATTTTATATTTATTTTCTCCATTTTGTTTGCATAATTAATTGATTAATTTTGATTGTAAAAATGTTATGTTTGGTGTTACTGTTAGAGTTTTGCAATTTTTTTGATATAAAATTAATTATATTTTCTCTAGCATTAAATGGGCACTCATTCAATGCAATTGACAGGCAAAAGGAGCGACTGACTTGTTAAACTGTAAATTGTACCTTAATACATATCTATAGTTGAGTACTATTTTATAATAAAGAAAAGTTTTTTTTTAATTCTTCATATTTCGAGACTCTTGTATGCCAGTCCCGTATTTTAACTATAGGTATTCTATACAAATATATGAAATTGATAATAATAATAGGAAGAATTTTGACAAGTTTGTCAAATTTTTATTAAAACTTTCCTGGAGTAGGCTCCTGTTGCCCTGTTCTCCCCTAATTGTCAAAATCTCAGCATTTTAAACTGACAGCGGATTTCTAAGGTTCATACCACACGGGAAGTTCTCCCGCTGCGGGAATACGCTTCTGGACCGCACTAATCACATTTTAATATGAAATATGAAAGATATGATTTTCCTTCGCGGTTCACAGCTAGGCGGGAGCAATACGAGCGCCGCAAGTAGCTTCAAACCACCGCTGATAACCGGTTCTTACTAAATGGACGCTTTCGCGCTATACGTCATTCTGCGCGGGTTTATCATCCCCGCGTATCCCTTGTAGTTTGATGGTCTACGGCAGCTTTGTCGAGCGGATACCCGCGACGGGAGAACCGCCCGTGTAGTATGACCCTAAGTGATATTCGAAATGAATTTATAAAATGCATAGGCTGATATATGAAACACTGCTGAACCGTTGGGGTAAACGTGTTCTTGAGTGGAGACCGCGACGTAGCAATCTGAAAAATGGGAAAATGGGATGACGATCTGCGAAAGACTGCGAAAGACATCAGCCTATATTAGTCCACTGCCGGACATAGGCCTCCCCTAATGAGCGCCATAGTGCCCTGTCTTCAGCTTGACGCATCCAGCATCTGCCAGCAGTCTTTCGCAGATCATCATCCCACTTTGCCGGAGGGCGTCCTACACTACGTTTGCTACGTCGCGGTCTCCACTCAAGAACACGTTCACCCCAACGGTTGTCGTTTCTTCGCGATTATAGTATTATATTTTACAATGATAAAGATGAAATGTAGTATAGGTATGCCTAACCATACATATTATTAATTTACTTATGCATTACCTAGGAACTTGGGGAGGTCGTTACATCAGGTACAAAACAGGGTAAAGTTACCCATAGTAAAGCATTATTACCTACCTACGCAGGTACCAGCAACGCGAACTTATAAAAACTAATATACTCATTAACGGTAGACATGCGCCATCTATGAGGTAGCTCTTGTCAACTCTCCTGGTTTTTCTGCCGCATTTTTAGCCGCTGTGAGCGCCTTAAATGGAACTAAACATACTATTCGATGCCATTATTCACGGCTTTCTTAATGGGTATATTATTTACTTTAATTACTACATTTTAATTTAGTATGACCAATGACAATATTATTTGAAATATTTAAACCCATGCAAAGCTTCATAATAACGAAAATTACAATAAAGGAATAGAAACAAATTAAAACTAGTGTATACAAATGAATAAATTGAGCTAAATGCAGACGATTGTAAACAGTCTTGTACTCAAAAGCTACTTGTTTTGACTACATTAAAATTAATGTATCTGGGAAATGTGATTTCTTTTTTGGGCGGTAGGCGCGAAAAAATAAACACTTTCTGTTTTTGCCACATAATTGATAATTTAATAAAAATAGTTCCAGACAAGATACTTACACAACTTATGAGCTAAAGTGACTATCTGTGCACCCTACCTGCTATCCAGTGTTATCTCCTCAAACAACAACACACACAAAAAGTTATAAACAAGTGAATTGCTCTGCACTTATAACCTCAAATCCAACTGTATAATGGACCCCAACACCATACAGAGCTCCATGGCGCAGCTGAGCACTATGTTTTCTGACGCCATGGCAGAGTTCGAAGACAAATTGCAGAAATCCAAGTCCCCAACCAGTGATTTGGCAGCTCTAGCGAATGAGTTTGCTGTCTTCAAAACCTTCATCGGTAAGACACTACGAGCAATGCAGGATCAAGTTTTGATGCTTGCCAGCGACATTGACAGGCTGGAGATGCGAGGCAGACGCAAAATCTTGCTAATTCACGGTGTTCCTGAAGTCAATCAGGAAATCATTGAAGATGTGGCAGTGAAAACTTTCACCGACAAGCTGAAGGTCCCCGGCATTACTAGAGCCGACATCAGCCGGTGTCATCGCATGGGACGCTCCACTACCAACAGACCTCGCCCCATACTCTGTAAGCTGCGGGATTTAGCCCTTCGTGAGAAATTATGGGCGTCCAAAACCGCGCTGAAGGACAGCGGCATAACTATCTCAGAGTTCCTCACGAAGTCTCGTCACGACACCTTCATGGAGGCTCGTAAGCGTTTCGGAGTCACGAAATGCTGGACAAGACAGGGCTTCGTGTTCGTGATTGGCGCTGATGGGTCTCGGCATCGAGTGTCCAGCATTATGCAGTTGTCGGAGGTGCCTATAATAGTTCCAGCTGCGGTGGTGCCTGCGCCTGCTAAAGAAATCGCAGGCCCGTCTAAAGGCCGCCGAGTAGTCGCCTCCAGAAAGTGATTCCCTGTGCATATAAATCATCGGTGTTCGCTCAGTGGTCCGACCGGCATACATCTGCGTAGTTAGTACGGTAGTAATTTCATTTAGCGCAACACATGCAGGTAGGCATTACATAGTTAATCCATCTTTATCTGACGTCGCTCCTTCATTTTTTATACACTATTTTTGATTTGTATTGTACCCTAATTATTTCCGCTACACTTTGTTTGTTATTTTTTCGTGTGACAATTGTGACAAACGTCAGTTCTACTTTCAAAACTGTCAACTGTATACTTACCTGTCATTAGACGCGCACTCCTTCAACTTCTTGAATATGGCTCTGGATCTGATGCATTATCTTGTCGGATCATTGAATTAATCGTAAGTTTGTTTGTAAGTTTTTGTGTCTCTGTTGTATTATAATTTTTGTCTTTAGTTATTATTAGGTTTATTAGTGTTGTTTGTAAATTTTTATCCTTGTTAGCTGGCAGATGGGCACAGATAGACGCAAAAAGGCTCATCAGAGTTCACAGGTGAACTGTGAAGGTATTTATTTGTAGTATAAATTCTTAATATTTTATTATTTTTGTACATATATATAAGTATTTAAACCATATACATAGACCATATAATGAATAGTAGTGGTGTTGATGACTTCTTCTCCTGTTCGTCTTCGGGTAACGATGATAGTTTTGTGAGTATTCCAACTCTCTCAGATACATTAGAGTCCACTTTTTCTGATGTTTCCAAAAACTTTAACGTAGTGCATATAAACGCACAAAGTGTCCCGGCCCACTTTACAGATATGCTGGCGTCTTTTAACCAACCTAATATCCATGCCATTCTTATTTCAGAGTCATGGTTGAAACCCTGTTTACCTTCGACACTTTATTCCCTTCCTGGCTTTGATCTCATCCGTAATGACCGTACTGGTACCGTGGGTGGGGGCGTAGCCATATATATTAGATCAAATATTCCCTATACCATTATTGATATGTCTGCGCAACCACCTCCGTCCAGTGCGGGCGAACATCTCTTTATTCAAGTACTCCTTTCCCATCGCAAGATTCTGCTTGGCGTCTATTATTCTCCTTCTCTCCGTATTAACTTTTTCCCTTCCTTCGAAAAGATTCTGGATGAGCTCACTCCGTTGTATGACCATACCATTATCATGGGTGACTTTAACACGTGCTTGTTAAAAAGTGACTCCCGAGCACGCTCATTACAATGTCTTGTCCAGTCTAGTAACTTGTCCATTCTTCCTTCAAATCCAACCCATAATTTTCCTAACTGCAACCCTTCTCTTCTTGATCTTATTTTAGTCTCATCCCTGTCTCATGTTGCAAAGCACGGTCAGTGCTCAGCGGATGCCTTCTCATATCATGATCTTATCTTTCTCTCCTACAAAATCCGCCCTCCTAAAGCCAAGCCTCAAATTCTTCTTCAGCGCAATTTTGGTGGTATGAATGTCGAGACCCTTCGCAAGGATGCTCGAGATGCTAACTGGTCCGAAGTATTGGATGCGACTAATATTGACGACAAACTCGAGATTTTTAATCGCATTTTAATAGGTTTATACGACGTGCATGCCCCTGTAAGGGCAATCAAAGTAAAACACTTACCTGCTCCTTGGCTTACGAATGAAATAAAGGCTCAGCTAAACAATAAACTTGTAGCCAAGGCTAGGTACAAACGCAAACCGACTGCCGAGAATAAAGAGTTATTTATTAAGACCCGTAATCACTGCAATAAGGTGTGTAGGGATGCACAACGCCGACATATTCATAAATCCGTTGAAAATAATGACCCCGCTAAGGTATGGAAATTCCTTAGATCATTAGGTATTGGCAAATCGCGGCCTGGTAATCCCTCGAAAGACCTGGACATCAACGCCTTGAACCTTCACTTCTCTTCTTGTTCCAAGTTTCAGGGCACTGTTAAAACCCAAACCTTAAATTCTCTCTCATCTATCCATACTCCTGACTTTCCTCCTTTCTTGTTCTGTGATTTCACCGATTCTGAGGTTACGAAGAGCATTTCCTCCATTTCTTCTAATGCTGTCGGTACCGATGGCATTAGTAAGAAAATGATCCTTCCCATCCTTGATATCATTGTTCATGTCATTACACACCTACTGAATTTCTCAATAAGTAGTGGCACCTTTCCCAGCGCGTGGAAAGATGCGCAAGTAATTCCACTTCCTAAAAAAGCTAAACCGTCTTCCTTTTCCGATTACCGTCCTATTTCCATCTTGCCTTTCCTATCCAAAGTCCTTGAGCGACTTGTACACCACCAACTTAGTCTTTTCCTCAATATCAACGACCTTCTTAATCCCTTCCAATCCGGTTTCCGTCCAGGCCATAGTACTACATCAGCTCTCGTCAAGATCACCGATGACATCAGAGATGGCATCTGGAACGGAGTTGCGACCATCCTCTCACTCTTAGACTTTAGTAACGCTTTTAACAACGTCGATTTCGACATTCTTCTAGCCATTCTTCGTTCTCTTAACGTCTCTTCAAACGTTATTCACTGGTTTCGTAGTTACCTGTTCGGTCGCCGGCAACGTATCAGCATTGACGATAACATCTCCTCTTGGTGTCAACTGAGTGCCGGTGTACCGCAGGGCGGCGTATTATCTCCTCTCCTGTTCGCTATATTTATTAATTCTATCTCAAATCAACTCTCTTCTTCCTACCACCTATATGCAGATGACTTACAAATTTATACCCAGGCTCCAGTAGAGCAATTAGGTGAAGCCATCAGTGTGATAAACGACGACTTAAATAAAATTCTCGATTGGAGTAATGCCCATGGATTAAAAGTCAAC
This sequence comes from Eupithecia centaureata, assembly GCA_944547425.1. Taxonomy (NCBI): domain Eukaryota; kingdom Metazoa; phylum Arthropoda; class Insecta; order Lepidoptera; family Geometridae; genus Eupithecia; species Eupithecia centaureata. The sequence goes on along the minus strand of OX155702.1, from coordinate 2,153,874 downwards.
CCAACGAAAACCCAGGTTATCCTAATTGGAAGCTCGCGTATGCTGTCAAAAATTGATTTTGTTAATCTTCCGCATGTCCTCTTTGATAACGTCCAAATCGATATAAGTAAGACTGTTAAAAATCTCGGGATCCTTTTTGACAACCAGCTGAACTGGGGACCGCAACTCGCGGAAGTTAGCCGTAAGACCTTTGCTTCGGCCGCTTCGTTGAAACGATTGCGAAATTTTCTACCGATATCAACCAAAATTGCGCTCGCTCAGTCACTCCTGCTTCCCATTCTTGACTACGCCGACGCCAGCTATCCTGATCTCACCCAAGCACAGCTTGATAAGCTTGAGCGGCTTCAAAACTTCTGCATACGCTTCATCTTCGGTCTACGAAAGTATGATCATATCACAGAGTACCGCAATAAGCTAAAATGGTTACCTATCCGTCTTCGCCGGGACGCACACTTCCTCTCCCTCCTATATTCCATCCTCTTCATCCCTAATACTCCTCGTTACCTCAAGGAACGCTTCAAGTACCTGCACCAAACCCACACTCGTTCCCTTCGTTCCACCGAGACCCTCCCTCTACAAACTCCCCGTCCCTTCCATGCCTACAGTTCATCCTTCACTGTACATGCCATCAAACTTTGGAATGCTTTACCTACCCCGATTAGACAAGCAAAGTCTCTCCCTATGTTTAAACATATGGTTTATGAACATTTTCTGAAATCTATATCAAATTGTTAAATAAATGTATGTATGTTATGTATTATTATAGTTTATATGTAGATATATATTTTTTTAGAATCATTTATATTTATTGATATTAGTATCTGTTTATGTATATTTGTTAATTTAGTTTAATTATTATACGAAACGCCACCGTCTATACCAGTTCAGTGCTTACGTGTCCATCCAAAGGTTGCCTGGAAGAAATCGCTCTTAGCGATAAGGCCGCCCATTGTACAACTGTTTTGTATTAGTCTTTTTATTGTTCCTATTTATTTTTACTGTGGTGTACAATAAAGAGTATTTGTATTGTATTGTATTGTATTGTGATATTCACATGCCAGTTATATGGCGGGATATGGATCCACTTAAGTAGTTGAATTCTGATCTAAAATAACATAACATGCAATAATATTGGCAAACGTAGTGTAGGACGCCCTCTGTCTAGGTGGGATGACGATCTGCGAAAGACTGCTGGCAGATGCTGGATGCGTCAAGCTGAAGACAGGGCGCTATGGCGCTCATTAGGGGAGGCCTATGTCCAGCAGTAGACTAATATAGGCTGATGATGATGATGATGCAATAATAAATCTCTCTCTCACGTGAGATTGGATAAGGTTTAGCTCGACCCCAATAATTGAGCCCAAAAACTGCATACTAATATAAACAATGTAGAGGTTACTCAACTGATCCATAATCAATAGTAACCGCAAGCGTCACCAAGAAACTGGCTGCATTGCCTCGCTGTTAGGAATTGTGTCACAAACGCGGACACTTATATCAGCAGAAAAAAATTAATAGACAGTTTATTTTTAGTTTGGCATTGAATGCAGTATTTTTACAGCGCAAAAAAATCACGTAATATTTACTCTACATTAGTTTCAAGGTAATCAGAAAATTTATGTTGATAGGCACAGATAACATCCCATGTTCATAGTTCATACCGGTTAATCAAGATATCACTTGCATAAAACTGATTAGATTTATTATTATCTACTATAGGTAAAGTGGCTACTTTTTCTGGATGTATGGACGGATGTTTGTTCCTTTTTTACGCAAAAAGTACTGAACGGATCGGGCTCAATTTTTTGATAAGAGGTAGTTATAATCCTAGAATAACACAGGCTACTTTTATCCCAGAAATCAGTTCCTAAGGGATAAAAACAGGCTTAGAAAAAACGCGTGCGAAGCCGCGGATAGATCCTAGTTTTATATAATTTTCTATAAAATATGGGCAAGAAGTATAAGTCAAGTGGATTAAGCTTGGGAATGAAAATGACGGCAGTCGACAAATTATGATCGAAGCGAGACAGCATGAAAATGACGATTGTTTTCAGTTTTACTCTTTACGCGACTTATTACACCCTTCGGTGTACCAATGATTATATTGCAAATTCAAGTCCACCTTTGTGAGTTTCCAATCCTTGTTTAGAAGTGCATCTTTTGTTTAAATTTTTAAAGATTCGCTTTCGGAAACCGTGATTCTAGGTGTGTATATCGTTTGTAATTCATAACCAATGCTGAATACAGTAGTCTTCTTCTTCCGGGCCTTATCCCACGCTAAGTGGGGTCGGCACAACATGAATTCTTCTTCCATTCTTCTCTGTTATTCGTCATCTCCGTATTCACACCTTTCTTAAGCATATCCTCTTTTACACAATCCATCCATCTTTTCTTCGGTCTTCCTCTCCCCTTATATCCCTCCACATGCTGAATACAGTAATGTGGTCATTAAAATAGCGAATCGAAAGGCATTCGACACTTTAACCTTCGGCAAACCGACAAGGTCAGTCCCGATTGGCGTTCCGCAACCGTGAAGAGAACTTAACTAACAACTATCAAGTTTTTTTAATGTATTAATTTTTTGAATATGCTTAGTATCCCTTTCTTACTCAGTTTTTCTTTTTAAAGGAAGTGAATTTGATGCTTTCTTTTTTTATTATTTTCTAATGTGAACGCGATTGATCTTTTTTTGCTCATTGTTGTATAATTATTGGGATAACTTTTAACCGTAAACACTAAGTGTATCATTAATTCAATGTAACATTGTCTACGCCCTCTGATTGGCTTCGATTTATCTCTTTCTGCTAGTGTAGATTTATCTCTATCTATTAGTGTAGATGTATGGTGTAGACCTCTTTCTACTTTCTTCAAGTGTCTTAGCGTGATAAAAAAAGATGCGAAGCAACTGTAATAAGTAGCAAAAATTTCATAAATGGGTGGTTTTTCATGTTTAGAACTACAGGATCAATTTGAAAATTAAAGATCTTCAAAACGAAGCAAGTCTGTAACGATGACATGTGATAATAAATCTGTAAAGATGACATGTGATAATGACTAGTGCTTATCAATAACCTAACACGTGTGGAACTTCAGGTGGAATCTAGTTTACAATTTTAGTATCAACTAGGGCATGTAAAAACCGGGTTATTTTAAAAACCGGTTAATTCGGTTTTTATGATTTCAAAACCGGTGAAAACCGGTTTTTTCGGTGATTTCGGTTATTTTCTACAAGACGAATTAAAAAAATAAAATCTGTATTAAAATGTACTTATATTTACCTAAGGACTCATTAACTTGACTTAAATCACATTTCTTATAATTAAAACATATAATGTTGTCGATAGTAACAGAAATGTACCACCTACAGTATTTTTGTATACCACCAAGGTAGCTAACAGCATGCAGCCCGCCTGATGGAAAAAGGTTACCGCAGCCTATGGACGCCTGCATATCAGAGACATTACACGCGCGTTGCCTACCCTTGTAAATGTCTTAAAAGACTTTTTTTCATCCTTTTTTTCACCCTTGGGACACAACCTGTCGCCATGTTCCATCTGTTTGTCTGACGGACCAAAGATCTTACGCAGCACCTTACGCTCAGCCACGAGGAGTTTGTTTTCTTCTTTCAGCGTCAACGTCCAGGCTTCGCACCCGTAGATCAGAATAGGACGTATAACAGTTTTATATATTCGGATTTTGGTGCTTCGACTCAGAAGTCTGGACGTCAACACTTTATGAAGCGCTGCACTGCACCGCAAGGTGTTCTGGATGCGAATGTTGATTTCATATTCCCTAGAACCTGTATCTGTTATAGTGCATCCCAGATATTTGAAGCTTGCAGCACCCTTATACACCACATGTCCCGCATCTAAGTCTTTACGTTTAACACGGGTGTTTTTGTAGCGCTTCATGTGAATGTATTCAGTTTTGTCGTGGTTGATTGCAAGCCCTACAGTTCTAGCCCTTCTTTCTAACTCCGTAAGCTAGAGAATGATTAAAATAAATGAACGCTATAGTTCATTTATTTCAATCAATCTGTCAATCGACTATATTTCTTATCAATCGTTAATACCGTTCCTTTATCTCTTTAAAACATTTTAAACCCTTTCTCCTGCTTCTACGCTTGCGAGCTATAAACTGGAATCACTTCATCGCTGGTTTCTGCAGACCATATTTTACAGTTTCCATGGAATAAACTGCAGATTGGTGTATACCATTTGAAAAGGAAGTTTGTTAGCTTTCGAATAATATAAAAATTATTTAAATTTAATTAAGTTTCCTACCTTCATTTAGTGAATTATTACAATAGGTCGAAGTTGCGTATGTTTAAATTTATAAGAATTTAGAACTTAAAGTTAAATTTATATGGAAATATCAAATTTTTATTTAAAATCTTTGTTATTTCCCGCTTAATATTTTGTATTGCCCCCCCTGGCCCTAATGACTGCTTGTAAACAGTTTTTCATTGACTAATGAGTTTCCTGATGGAATCCTGTGGAATTTCCTGCCACTCTTTGATAAGAGCAGTTTTTAGGTCTTCTATTGACGCCGGAGCTGGAGATCTTCCTCGTGCCCGCCTTTTCAGCTCGTCCCTCAGGTGTTCGATAGGGTTCATGTCAGGGCTGACGGCTGGCCAGTCTATTGTGGGAATCCCGACTTCTTCCAGGCACTGTTTAGTCGCACGAGCGGTGTGGCAGCGGGCATTGTCGTGCATTAGCAGGAAATTTTCGCCAATTAACCCGGCGTAAGGGAGTACATGGCCCAGCAGAATGTCGTTGATATACCTTCCTGCGGTTAGTCCTCCTCCCCGACCTCCACCGGGTACGAATACCAGCTCCGTTTTAGCTTCAATTGAAATCCCCGCCCACATCATCAATACCCACCCCCATATTCCACTGTTTCTGCTATACAGCATTGTGCGTATCACTCTTCCGGTCTCCTGTAGACTCTCCGTCGACGGTCGCTGCCATGCAGGCACATTCAAGTCTCGTACACGAACAAAACTCGGCTCCATTGCTGTATATCCCAATCTAAGTGATCACGAGCAAACTGAAGTCGGGCTTGTCGGTGGGCTGTAGACAATTTGGGTCCCGTTGCTGGTCTTTTTGGGGTCAAGTTAGCTTCTTTGAGTCTTCGCCTCACTGTCCACTCGCTGACAGTTCTCCTTCGAACTTCTCCGAGCTCCCGCTGGACGTCAACGCCGGTAAGATGTCGATTTCGGAGAGAAGTGCTGACAATAAATCGGTCATCTCTCGCCGAAGTGCATCGCTGTATTCCAGATCCTGGTCTTCGGACTAAGTTTTCAGTCTCTCTAAACCTCTTGTATACTTTGGAGACACAGGACTGGCTCAGATGAAGCTGAGGAGCTATAGTACGCTGAGAGAACCCTTGCTGGATTAGGGTGACGATTTATGCGGCTTCTATTGGTGTGGTTTCCATTTTCTTGTAATTTCAGTATTTTGAGTGACGTGACGGATTGGACTGATGACAAAATTGCATAAATTCCCAGTTTTTATAGGGACTCAGGAGTTTGAAAAAATTGATGTTTCGTTCCAAAAAATTATGTCTTTTGTTTTCACGTTCCACATATGATGAACATTTTTTTCGCTATGATATCGAAAGAGTTTGAAAGCTAATAAAATTATCTTTGAAATAATATACCATAACCTACAGTTTATTGCATGGACACTGTAAAATATGGTCTGCAAAAACCAGCGATGAAGTGATTCCAGTTTATAGCTGGGGAGTGTAGATGAAAATATTTTTCTTTAATAATCTCTATCTAGTAAGATTTACATATGACAATCTTAAAATGTTATAAAATAGTTAGATGGATCGTAATATTATATGCATACACTGCATAATAACACTAAATAGTTTTCTTTATGACCCAATTTTAATACAGATGAGGGACAAATTCTTGAGTTTGAAGAAACAAATAATAACCGAAAAAACCGGTTTTCCTGACCAAAAAACCGTGTTAAAAACCGAGGTAAAATCAGTCGGTTAACCGGTTTTTCGATTAACCGAATAACCGGTTTACATGCCCTAGTATCAACAACACATCCTGCAAGATGTCTAGCGGCTATATCGTCTGTAATAGTACTAAAGGATAGGTATTAGAATTAGATCGGTGTATTAGAATTAGGTTGGTGTATTAGAATTAGATCAGTTGAGCTACCTGTAGACCATCTGTATTTAGAGTAATAGATTCTGACAATGATGACAATGAAACTCCTAAGGAATAAGCCAACGTTTTTGCTTCCTGACTTCTTAGTGTGCCGTGTCTTATCAGCAGAACACACCTATGCCATCTGTTGAAAGTACCTGCGCAAAACAAGGAAGATTTTTCCATAATAACCACGCTAGGCACACGGATTGGTGATCATAGCGAAGATGTCTAAAATACACAGAAGGAATCTTTAGGTTCCCTTAGCCGATTCTAACAATATCCACGGACTAAGGTGGAGGGATCGATTCTGATACCACGACCGCTGTACGGCATAACTTCCTATCCTGATTTAAAAATAAATAAGACAATTTTTTATTGTTTAATTTAAGTTTAATAAGTTTAATTTGTACCTTTTTTTCTAATATGAGTCGTGTTGTTCAAGCAAATATAAATAAATAAAATAAATGATTCTTATTTTTTTATTTAATCACTCAAGTCTCCTCAGGATAACAAAGCATGATACATTCTCAAAGCCGTTTATAAGACAATTGAACACGAAGACTATTATAGGAAAGGCGTAGGCGTCGGTAACAAGTAAATTAGATCAAATTACTCGCTACTTAGCGAGATATCAAGCATAACGCAAAAGTAGAGGTATTTTGAGCTTTATGGAGAACAGGAAGACAATGTGCGAGAAATAACACCCTGTTTCTAAAAATACGAATAGGTAACAGAAAATTAGCAAGTATTATCGTAACGTACCTAACTTGTCACGAAGAAGTTCAATACGGAAATTTAATAATTAAAAAAATAAAAAAGCAAATGCATTCCTTATTCAAACTTTATCAAAATAATCGGTATCGTGACATGCCAGTACGAATTTGGATATTTTATAAAAAAAATCCAAAAACAAAACAATTAAAATAATAGAAGATTGTGAAAAAAAACAAACTGTAAAGAGAATCCATTAAAATATCCGACATTGCATGCGTGTAACTTTGCAGTCATATGAAAAAACAAAAAAGCTAATATTTATAATAACCGGAAATATAAATAAGACGAGGAATACCTTCCTCAAAAGAAAAGAAAATAGGGTGTCTAACTATTTTCTACTCATCATCATCCATCAACTATGATTGCGTCAAGCATTTCGACGCAATCATAATCGTGCAAGTACGAATTTGCAGTTTTACGTTTGAAAGTGTTAAACAATACGGTTGCTACGCTAAGTAGATATCATTTTCCAGTTTCCATCTGACACCACAGACTGGTTAACACTGGTTTAGAAGATCAAGGTTAGCATGAGGTATACTAAGTACGCAAAAACGTATCTTGCGTTTTTGCTTATATTAATGCTATAAATATCACATCGTAATAATTATCTATGTGGGTACTATTGCGATAGGTTTATTTTTCTTCGTTATTTCTGTATTTGCTGTAGTTGGCTTAGTCTCGAAATTCTTCATTTTAAGTTTACAAAAATTCGTATTATTGTTCGTACTTAATATTTCGCGGATGTTGAGGTATAGTTTAAAAATATAATATTGAATAAAGTCCAGTCAGTAATTATTTTTATGGTATTCTTGGGTTATTTCCGTCCTTTATCGACACGTCGATTTTACCGATAGCCTTTAGCAGACACAATACTTGCATTGAATTGATTAGACACATACCGTGGTAACATTTAAATTTCGAACGCGTCACGGTTCGATATTTGAATTTGTAATTTCTTCTAATCGTTGTTTTCTGAGACTGTCATTAACTTTATTTAGTTGTTCCAATTACAAATTTCAAACAAACTGTTAATTTTGTTTTATTCAAATATGAGCAGTTTGAAAAATAAAACTAATAAAGAAAGATAACTAAACGCGAGGAGTTGGATTCGCAGTATTACGCGGTTATTCTATTACTACAGATAAGGCGACGTATTTCTACATAATTGACGTTTGTAGTTTTTATTGAATTAGTAGTTAAGTGCAATGTACTTACCACAATAAGGAAAATGCCAGTCTTTTACAGTAGGTATCACATAATAACGTAAACTATACAGGTGGAATATGATAATACTCCACATACGTTGATTTATTTGAGTGTATTTGTCCTTGATATTGAAAAGGGCAAAAGTAAAGAAACTTTATACAGGTGGTGTTAAAATAGTAAGAGTAAACGTAGTAGAGTCCAATTAATCAATTATTTATTAATTAATATTATAAACGCTAAAGTTTGTAAGTATGGATGTTTGTTACTCTTTCACGCAAAAACTACTGAACGGATCTGGATAAAATTTGGCACAGAGATAGATTATAGTCTGGAATAACACATATATTTTATACCGGAATTCCCACGGGAACGGGAATTGCGCGGGTGGAACCGCGGGGCGCCTGGAATAACACATATATTTTATACCGGAATTTCCACGGGAACGGGAATTGCGCGGGTGGAACCGCGGGGCGCTGCTTGTATTTTATAAAGCAAACCTGTTTCTTTCAAATTAATTTGTTACCTTAGGAATGGCCTATTGTAAGTTAACCTTGAGATCCGCTTTTTGGCTACAATCTAGCTTTTTTTCATCTTGCATTCTTCTCCCCAAGTTCCAATACAATAGTTGTCGACTGACATGACATAGAGTAGTATGCGCAAGCTTTTTGAGAGTCTTAGCTCCTAAGTCTCTCAACAGTCTCATGATGAATCGAGGCTTCCGGACTCTGCCGGTAATAGTGTCAATTTGCGTGACCCAAGTAAGTTCATCATATCTTATGTCATCAATATTCAAGCACTGCTTGATAAGCCTTGATTTTTTAACGATTTGGACTTGACCTGACTGTAACCCTTTCACTTCATAGTGTAAGGTCGATTAGCCTTATGGTAGGTTTAGACCGAACGAACAAAAAGCTAGAACAGCCTCAAAGTCATTCTGTTTATTGTGTTTACATTAAAAATTATAAAAAAAAAATTATGATTGGCTTTTTTTTTATTAATAATAAAAAATATACATAGGTACATAATGCGAGTGTATTGAACTCATAATTTGTTAGTAAAATGAAGAGTTTAACTAACCCTAATAAAGGGTTCGTTTAAACGAATACTTAAAACTAATTACATTCTATTAAAATAAAATTCTCCCAATGAAACATTTCCTTCCACAGGAGAGAGGTTAATCAACCTGCTATGGTTTTAAGAAAGGTTTTGGGGCTGTCATGTACCCTGCGCATCAGGGATGCGTAATTTTTAAGAAGGATGGTAGCAAAGCCATCCATCTGATATTCAGCAAAAATCCCCGATGCATAAAATCTAGGCAGCAAACATCATGTACATCTTATGTACAACAAACTTTTGTGTTACCAAAGCCCTGGACCAGTGAGTTATCTTCAAGACCTCGACGCTGTGCCTTTAGTATCCTCTCTGCGGTGGCGAGTGTACTTTGTATATTTTTTAACGAGTTCGGCATGAGGATATGTTAGTCCTCATAGCCAAATCAGTTAAGCGAAATAGTTTGGCCACGAGGAAAAAGCGATATTTAAGCGTGCCTAGCAACGAATCGTCTCGGTTCAAACAGTCGCATTCGAAGGAGAGAACTACTTACATAAATCACAGATTATTATCATAAACGTAGACAGACGGATGACGTCTGATTTATAACAATCTAGGATGAATAACGTTAGATTCGACACGATTATTGTCGAGATAAAATGGTGTCTCGTCGTCGAGACAGGCTCTGCAAACTTGCAAATTAACTTTTATCTAATAAGGCCTTTTGGATATTTAATTCGAGTAAATAAAATACTTGGCTTCAAATTGTTAAACGTCCATGAAACTTTCAGTTTTAAAAGGTATTTGCGTAGGTATGCACGTCATTTACACGTGGAATGAATGACAATAGCAAACGTAAGTTTAAAAAAATTATGGACCTATCATTAAGTCCCAGATTTAATATTATGATATGAGTAGTTAATTTATTGCATGCCCAAGGGCGTAACCGCAACGCCTGCCAATTTATTTCTGTACTAGTGTAACCAAGATCATGGTTAGGTAACTCACCAGTATTAAAATCACAACACAAACGCACTAGTAATAAACTTTACACACACCTCCGCTCGCGTTGACGGCCAGGTATCAACTGACTGAATTGTTCATGTTGTTTCGCATTGTGTCGCACGCGCACACACGAGGTACGGGTCGCACAGATTCACCATATTTATCGACAAAATCAGCACAACTCGCGCTACGAAAAAACTTTTTTCTTGTAGCGCTTCTTCTCGCGATTTGGCAGAGAGAACCGTCCACAATCGTCCACAATTTCTACATGACCTAATATGTTTTTAGTTAAGGTTCCTGCAAGATATATTTCTTCTATTTCTTTGTTTTCATTACATTAAATAAATAATTAATTAATATATTATTATTTCATTGCCTTAATTAAATAATTAAGTTGTGAAAACTTAACAACATAGACTGAGTTCGTTAGCCAAATAATCTCTGGTTAAGACTATCTATAGCGTAAATTAACCTATTTCTCCGAAATTTTATCGTATAACTCTGCAGAGTAACTTTCGCATTTAGATCAAAGTGCAAACCATTTTGATCGCTTTTCACCCCTGTAGATTTTTAAAAATCCCGCCTGTGGTTGGTTTTCCTAGTAATGGTAACAAATTTTTCAATTTTTTTTTAAGTTTCTCTGTTTTACTGTCCTGCGATGTTGATGATTCTCTTTTATAGAATTAGATTATATTATTGTGTATGAATTAACGGCAATAAGTAAAGGTGCAATATAGTTGCTCGCATCTCGGCTGGAATGACGAATTTGGGTAACTCATAAATTGTGTTGCTAATATTTGAGCCATTTCAGAGCTGATTGCCGTTGCCATAAATGTGTTGCGACCCTAAGGTGTTTGATGTAAGTACTGTATGTGTGTGGATGTACAATAGATAGCAGCGGCTGTGTGTGTAGTGGACAACAGGCTGGATGACGCTCTACAGATATCGTTGACGTGGTGCTGATTCCAAAAATTATACTTACAATTAGTTTGAGACTGGACGTGTTTTTTGGTTTTTATTCATTGGCTTTGGCCACATAGCCAGAAAAACTGGTGAGAATCTCGAGCAACTGATAGTTACAAGGAAGGTTGATGGCAAACGATCCAGAGGTCGCAGCCCAATCAGATGGTCGGACTACTTACTAGGGGTATTTGAATTCATTCGATTCGTTCCCGTAACGGAAACGTCAAATTCAAATTCGATTCCATTTCCGTCAGATCTTTAGAACGTTATTTTGATTTCATATCAAAACTAAAGAACTAAGGATCCAAATTCAAATGGCAAAAGTTTTTGAATACGCATGTTTAAAATAGCGTTCATCGTCAAAAGTTTCCGGTATCGAACCCGAAGGCTTTTCCGAAGAATTAAAATACCCCGGCAGACCCTGGAAACGAATCTGCACGACGCTCTTCACGTCGCCAAGGACAGATGCAGCAGGCACGATATCATCATCAGCCTATATTAGTCCACAGCTGGACATAGGCCTCCCCTAACTCGCGCCATAGCGCCCTGTCTTCAGCTTGACGCATCCGCCAACAGTCTTTCGCAGATCGTCATCCCACCTGGCCGGGGGGCATCCGTGACAAAATGACTTCACGGGGGAATCACGACCCTCAGAAATGAGGATATACGACCCGAAGAGGATTGTGTACCCACTAGACCTCAGACCAATACTTGTATCTATGATCCGAGACTTGTAAGAATCACAATTAATTATTATGAACCTATATTTATACAAGAAAAAAATTGGCGACTCATCAAGGCATCTCTATAACTACAAGAGCTACGAAGCTGAAATTTGACATGGACGTTGCTTTTAGGAGGTTGGGTACTTGCTTTTTTAGAAATTCGTATTCTAAGTACTATCTCAGTTAAAACCCCTTTGAACCCATTTTTACTAAAAAATGGGTTCAATGGGGTATTAACTAAAGTCAAGGCGAATCAATCGCGTGCGGATCAGCTAGTATGAATATAAATCTTGGTCAAAGAAGTCAGAAAATGGCTACTGAAACGACTGAACGGAAATATCGTAATTTAAGGGAAAAGTAACGAATTGTAACACAGAACTTCTTCCTGCAGCTTAGTTCAAGTGATACCTGTGTTGTTTTAACTGCAAGTTCTCGGGGAACTTTTAACTAACTTACTTAAACCCTTAACTTGTAAGCTGATCAAAACATTTCAAGTATTTTAAGAGTATGTGAAGTTCTAAAATAATTCTGAAACCGTAAAATTTATTGTGAAAAATACCGATAACTTTATCTCTGTATGCTTTAATAATAAGCACTTAAGTATCATCTTAAAATAAAAAGTACCTATAGGTATTCTTTGTCCACTATTGGAATTAGGTAGTGAAACCAATGCCACTGGAATGCCACTAAAGTGCTGCGGAAATCTTGGGGAAAATCTTTGTTTTTTATTATTTATTTACTCAGTAAGATTTTGAATGTTATCTTATCAAAGTAAACCTACAGTATGATCAATCTTGCTTGAAACACCAACACATGTATATCATGTATTAACTGAAAAAAACATGGGTAGACAAGGTGAGTCAACGTTGGCAACACTTGACGGATTGCCACCGCCTATAAATAAAAAGTTATGCAATGTTTGGGTAACACAGGTGATGTGGCTTCTAATCCTATATGACGACCTCTGCAGCGGAGCGGACGAAGGTCTGCCTGCGACCTGGTTGCAGGTTCGATTTCCGCCTCGCAACAAAAGGATTGGACAAAAGTAAAAACAGCGATCACAAAGAAATCTGTCTTTCAGCGTGACACACTAGCCAGTCCGATCATGATAATATCGATAAAGCTCAAAGAATAAGAGAATAATAATATAGTATAATAATCAGCGAGCTGTAGAAAGAGCTATGGTCGGATTTTCTCTGAAGGATAGGATTTGTAATGAATACATTCGACAGAGAACCAAAGTTATCGACATAGTGCAAAGAATTAGCAAGCGGAAGTGGCAGTTGGCAGGCCATATCTCGAGAACAACCGACAACCGTTGGGGTATAGGTGTTCTTGAGTGGAGACCGCGACTCGGTAAACGAACGCCCTCCAGCGAGGTGGGATGAAGATCTGCTAAAGACTGCTGGCAGATGCTGAATACGGGAAGCTGAAGACAGGGCGCTATGGCGCGAGTTAGGGGAGGCCTATGTCCAGCTGTGAACTGCTATATGTGATAGATGATGATAGATAGATATTAAAGATATCTTTGTCACGTTCCTATATGAAGTGAATGAATACGTATCAGTTATTATGTAATTATTGCTAAACATGGCAAGTTTTTCTATATTACTAAATAAGTTAGTATCTAACAGGTAGTTAACATTTATTATCTACATAGCTTTGGCTAGACATTTCGTTCGTTATCTCAGAAGATCGACGAGTGTAAGAATATTCCACTTTCAGTGGTTTGGGCTCGACACTGTCTCGAAAAATCGCTTGTTCCTTTATTATATTACTAGCGACCCGCCTCGGCTTCGCACGGTTTTGTTATACGTATAAACCTTCCTCTTGAATCCCTCTATTTTTTATACTATGTAGTGAAGATTAGGTACATCATTCTCAGCATAAGCCAGTGGAATAACAATTCATCACTATCACATGATTTTAATGACTATGTCAACAAAAGTATGACATGCATGACGAATACAATTTAAGTACATACCGTCCCATATACTGCTCAGGCATAAATTCATGGTAGTTATAAGAACTTGTTTACAATGCACTCATTAATGAATGGAAAAACATCAATGCAACATCAACTCAAAATGGATGGAAAAACGATATTTATTAGTATTAAAGATATCTGTATCATGGGTAAAGGAAAGACAATAACTGAAGGAGTTCCATAGTACAGAGAAACTTCTAGAAATAAACAAGTAAATTTGATTCATACATAAACTTAACCTAGTTATCATCATCAATCAACCCATCTTAAAACTAGCTATGATTGGACATGAATTTCCTAAAATTTTGTGTCATGTGCCATGACTACAAACTTAGCCAGTGATTTAGCACTCAAAATTTTAATAAGCCCTCATCATTCGATATAATCTTTTTAAGTATATTATACATTTCCTCAGGTATTCAAGGAAAACGCACACCAACAAAAATGGCGGCCATTATTGACGAGCCTCTCGAACATCGGCCGCTGATTGGCTGAGAGGAACGCGCCTTTCTACGTCATCGACTCCAGCGCAAGTTTATCGAAGGCTATAGATAAGCGAGCGTTTTAGGTAAAGTATATCCCATAGGTATAGCAAGAAGCTAATATTATTGATGAAATCACGTTTTGAAAGGTCAGCGATTGAAAGGATTCTAGCAATGTCTGCGTACTTACAAAGGTATTTGATCTGCAATTTCTGAGAGAAAATGTATGTATACAAAAGATATCAACAACGATGACGGAAAATGACTAATACAGGCTGATTTATTAATGAGACTTAACAAGATTCGAATTCATTGACATTTGTCAAAGATCAACACATCAATAAAACTAAAGAAGATAAACCCGCTCGCTTAGCCACTATACACCAGCCCGGTTAGAAAGTAAACGACCTTAAGTCTGGTGCAACACGCCACGTAAATTGCAGGCTGGCTTGTAAGTACAAACACACCCACAACCAGCGTAATCTGAACTAAATACAATAAAGTAGAATGCGGAAATCTGCAAAATAGACTTTTACCTAGATTTATTGTTGCTGGACAACTTAAACATTACTTGCATATATGAAACTGTTCAGCTAGAATAGAAAGACAAACAATAAAATTTAAGAAGATACAGCAAAATCTTTATTAAGGAGCCTGTTCAATCTCGGCTGAAGAGATCGTTTTGAAAAGTACTTGATTTATGATACTGCACAATATTAGAAAGGTTAGCTTTAATCCAAAATTTATGACGAAACGAAGCAAGGTTAGTAGGTTGTTATATCATACAAAGCTTAGCATTCACAAAGGTTGTTTGTTGGCAATCACAATGTTGTTTCCGACTAAGTTTTTCAAGCTTATAGTATTAACATAGCTATAATTATAAATAATAAATAAATAAATAGGTAATGCTGCACAATTCACACAACACAATCTAGTCTCAAAGTAAGCTACTGAAAGCTGGTGTTATGGGTACTAGATTACTGATATCATATTTAATACATTAGGTGTAAGTATAGGTACATAGATAATACGTAAAATGTAAAAGTAGGTCGTCCTAGACACAGTTGCCCGGAACATGTTTAGATATGTCCTAGATACATCAAGTACTTACGTACGTACTAATACTACTAAGAGATATTGCACATCATATCATCTGCAATGAGTATGAAATTCTCTTGGGTGTTGCGCAATTGCGTACTTTTACGGATGCCCTACTTAGAACGTTTTCGTTTTCAGTCAGGTTGTTTAGATTTTTTGTCTGTTTTTTTCTATGTCTTATATTTTCTATGTCTGACTAGGATGAAAGTCAATTTAGATTATTGGCCACCGCCAAACCTGGATCAAATATAGCTTTTAGTATAATGTACCTCAGCTGTTCAGTGAAATACTTACTTAAAATACGTATAATATCGTAGATTTCCTACCTAGAATAATATAGATTACATAAGGTTAATTAGGCATCAGTAAATTGAAGGTTCAAGCAAGAGGTAAAAATTTAGTTTAAAGAAGATGAATACGCTAAAATAAATAAGTTGAAACTGAGAAAAAGAGGCTCAGGCTAAGGGTGGTGTTCTAGTTAGTTGAATTCCTCCTATTTATTTCCAAACTCAGAGCTAAAGATGTTTAATAGTAGGTACCTACTTTATACAAAAGTTTAATCTAATAAACACGAGAAAAGGAACAATTTACTTACGCATAAGCATAAGTAAATTCTATAGATGCAACCTGATGCAACTAATTTCGATTGGTCTGGAAAGCTGCACCAAACTGACTACGCAGTCTTGGTCACGCACGCAGTGACTCTGGCGTGAGTAGATTGTTTGCTTAGGATAATGTATTTTGGGACGAGTTCATGGTATCAAAGTGCGCAATAATTTCGATCATTCCAGATTGGTACCAAATTATCTAATTTGGTACCAATCTGGAATGATCGCATTTCATTTACACCCATACAGATAATTTTCAGACTCTTTACTCTTTATTGGTACAAGGACAAGAAATAAAACTACTGCAAAACCGAGTGACTATGGGAGAGATCCGAGAATAATTGGAGATGAAATTCCCAATGTCATAGGAAGAAGATGATGAAATTCCCGATTCTTATTTGGATATTACCTACGTCTTAAATTATTTTGCAAAGAGGGACTTCCCAAATTCTATTGCATCCAGCCAAGAAGACTACCGCGCTGACATCTAAAGGCAAATGATATTATGTATGTTGAAATAAAAGCTACCAATTAGGCAAAAAAGGTTATAAGAAATATAGGAAAGTTTTGATAGAGTAACAGATGCAACCGATACGCAGCGGTAGTTTCCAACGGACGTGTCACGAGTCACACTCCGATATGTCAACACTTCGTTAATGATGAAAAGTAATTGATAAACAAACGGAGTATGAACAAGAGATACTTTATAAGGAGGATCTTCACTGGTCGAACGGGAAATTAAATTGCTTCTGTTTTTGTATTTTCTGCGTTCAACAAGTATTCTATCTTGCTGGTGGATAGTTTTGCGACAATTCTGTCATTCAAATCATTCGCAATGAAGCCAAGCACAAAGAAATATCCGAAACGATTGTCGATTTGGATTTTATTGCTTTGCAAAGATTTGATATCAAAATCAACAAAATCTCAATACACTCCAAAACGAAAATTGCATCCAAGTTAGTCTTCATAGGCAAATGGTTTACAATCGTCGCCAAATAACTTAGAATGTACAAAAAACAGCTATAGTCCGTTAGCTAGCCAGTCACCTTCTTCAGTAACTAACTAGCTAATGTACCTACACCTACTGACTGATACATCGCTATTGCGGTTTACCCGGTAAATAAATTAATTAAAAATAAAATAAAATAATGTAAGTAAAGTAAATAAATTAAATTAATTACTTAAATAAATTATTCTTACTTCTTCCTTTGACTTAAAAGATCAGTATTATTGTGTCTCAATACCATGTAATTTCTACGAAAAAGCGTTTTTAATATGAACCATAAACGAAAATCTCAGTTAACAACATTTATGCCTGATACGTTTAATAATAACGAACAAAAATAGTCTACAACTTTCGCGTATGAAACGTCTAGGTACGCTTGATAAGGAACATTTTTATGTAATTTTTCAGGACCTGAATCGAATGCTTTCTCGGATTGTATCAAGGAAGACTGTTCTAATGGCAAATTGTCAACGACTATAATAATAGATATCGCATGATCTTCATCATTATATCTCGCTACTCCCCCGCAAATACTCCAGATTTCTTTACACACTTATAATCAGTCTAATACTAGACTGATAAAAATAACTAGAACTGAGACATCTAAAATAATTTACTCAAACACGGCTATGCGCTTAGTCGCATCATTGAGGGCTCCGTCATTTGGGACCACAAGAAAAGGGACCGCGGTCCCTTTCGCCGGATTGATTTAATTTTATTATTCCGTCAAAAGGGACCGCTCTCGAAATTCTTGATAAAATCTATTGTTCAAGAGAAATAAGGTACAGTCAAAGGAAAAAGCAGGTATAGATTAAAGAACAAACTCTTTGATTGAAGGTATTATTTATTTAAAAAAATCAAATTAGTAACATTAAGTTCAAAATCACAACCCAGTATTTCTAAATCGTATTCAGATTTACAATTTCTTACGGAAGCAAACATTGATTGAACCATAAAGAACTATTATTTTGTTTTTACGTTCTCTAGCAATTCATCAAATCACGCGATTCTGACGTCAATTCTAAAATTACTAGCCAAGCCCCCCCTTGCGAATTAAAACAATTGGCTGTGACGTCAATCGCATCCCGCAATCTCAACTCTGCTCCCCCATTATAAGCATTAATATCCTGTGATGCTTTATCTGACGCAGTATCATCATTGCTTACAGGAACTTCAATGGGTGCCAGTACTATGACTTCCATTTACAACTCTGTACCTCCGTCTTAGGTATCAAAGTCTTTTGTAACTTACGTGGTAGGGTTAACAATGTCATTTCTGTCTACTTTGTTTATATCATCAATAACCGGGTTGTAAGATGATTCTGTTATAGAATCATAAATATCAATTTCTAAATTGGCCTCGGCCTTGATTGGTTGTTTTGCTTTCTGTAAGTGACGATAATTGAAAATGATCATCATTTTTCTCCTAATTGATCGAACAAGCAGAATCGCACTAATTATTATAAATGCGCATATTTGGATGGTTGTTGCCTCTTCACACTGAAACTACAGAACGGACCGGCCTGAAAGTTCTAGAATTGGAATAAAATATGAGCTACTTAGGTAATATCCAGGAAAACGCGTTCGAAGTTGCGGGCGGAAGTTAGTTTATCTATAAACATAAGATCGCTATTTCTTCCTGTCGACTATAATAAATTGTATAAAAATTAAAGCTTCCAATGTTTCATAACATTTGGTTAAAATTATAATATTTTCAAGTTTCTAACAGTTGTTGTTTTATCGTAAAGGAGTTTTATTAACCAGCTAAACGAGTTGTTTTATCAACAAGGTGCGGGTATAATAAAACAGCAATAAAATGATGACATTTGCAAGATCCGTGAAAAGAAACAAATAAATACTTAGATATTAAATTAAATAAATTCTATTTTATTCTATACTAGCGACCCACCCCGGCTTCGCACGGTTTTATTATACGTATAAACCTTCCTCTTGAATCACTATATCTATATGTTTCAAGAGAAAGGTAGGTATATCGCTAGTAATAAATAAAATCAACTGCTGACGCGTTCAAATATAAACCTTTCACCTCACCAACTTTCAAAAAAAGCTATGTTTTCTAAGTAAAGTTTATTTTAATTTCTGCCTTACAGAACTTGAAAGCAATCTTTAACGGAATCAAAGAGAATTTTCAAATATTTTGACAGGATATGAACACCCTAATCACTACAGTGCAGTGTAAAACACATTTTTAAGTAATTCAGCCGGGCGTCAGCAGATTTTATTCGTGATTATAGTTAAAAGTTATTTGGTATTACAGACACACGTCCAATTAACATATATGTATATATAATTTAAAACAAAAGTACAAAAGGTTTAAAAATTCAAACCTTAAAAAGTAAGTAACTATACATAAGTGAAATAACTTAGTGTAGGTTCGTGCTTGGATCAAAAGAGGTATGCGTGAGGTGCATTATAGACCGCTTTTTTAAGTGTGTACATGTAAGGGTCAACAGAATATACGTAAAGGTAAACTGGCCCATCGAGCCCTATGCATACATATATGCGCAAGCGCACGTGACGTGATACACGTGCGGCCAATCACGATGCAAGACGCAGAGGCGCGGTTATGACGAGAAAGGCTGACGCAATTTCAGTGCATTTGTGAAATATACCTATCACTACCTATCTTTCATACAAGTTGCTAGGTATCTTGATATGAAGTTATTTATCATGATAGGAATTTGTCTACCTCATTATGCATGCAGTTGGTTAAATGCACAAAGGTAGGTACTTATCAAATAAAAATTTCTCTGAAGGATATGATTCGTAATGAATAGGTACATCCGACAGAGAACCAAGGTTATCGACATAGCTTAAAGAATTAGCAAGATGAAGTGGCAGTGGGCCGGCCATATCTCGCGAAGAACCGACATCCGTTGGGGTAAACGTGTGCATGAGTGGAGACCGCAACTTGGCCAACGTAGTGTAGGACGTTCTCCGGACAGGTAGGATGATGATCTGCGAAAGACTGCAGGCAGATGCTGGATGTGGCAAGCTGAAGACAGGGCGCTATGGCGCTCTTATGGGGAGGCCTATGTCCAGAGATGGGCTAATATAGGCTGATGATGATTGATGATGATTAAATAAAATGACAAAAGAGTAGATACAAATTTCAACTATCAATTACTAGTCAGAAACATCCCTCAGACGCTGGCTGCATTACCCCGTTGCAGGGCAATGTACATTTAAATACTGATGAATGTACTCACCAAGATTTTACTTACTAGGATTTTAAAAACTATAGCAAACATAAAATCTATAGGTACCTACATAAAGTAAAGTAATTAGCATCGCTTAAAATATACATTGTTCTCCAGTTTCTCCATAACTTTAGGGTTAGTCTCAACTTCAGAACTTAACTCGCATGCAGGGTTAATTCAAGAAAGGCACCAGAGCCAAGTTGTGTTCGACTAGGCACCCATTCTCAGGTAGTGCAAAACCTATTACCTATTCCTACTATAGTAAGACTAGGCAGGCGCCCATTCTTAGGTAGTGTGAAACCTATTGCCTATGCCTTTTATAGATTTTCATCAGCAGAGATAGCAAAGGTTCAACAGTTATTTTATTTTTGAATTATTTAAATACAGCTTCTTTTCTGGTTTGTGTGATTTATTGGCTGTATTTGGGTAAGATCAGTCTAAGATCTCCCGCTATCACTGATAAAACAATTACACAAAAGACTGGCAGATTTTTTAAAATGTAGGTTTAGCATAAATGATAGAATACATTAAATAAAACTATGTAGATAACCTTAAGCTGAAGCTGAGATCTATCATGTCATGTATCATAATAAAATATTTTTAGTACCTAAGAGAAAGAATTAAAAATTTTGAATTAAGTATTCTTCAAAATTTAACCCCTTATTCATAATGGTCTGCTAATTTAAAACAGTTGCTAACTGATATTATTTCTCGTTCTGACTTATGTCAATAGAAGAAGACAGGATGGGAAATTGCAATGTGCTAAGTTAGCAGTCTTATGAATAATTTGGTTAGAGTACATAGATACATAATAGACTAATTTTGAAAGAGTCTATGTTGAAAATAAATACTTGTTTGTATTGAAAAATTGGTATGCTATTGCTTACAGAGTTATTACCCGAATAAATGGTTTTTCAACAATCATTCATATAAAACCCAGAGTGCCACATGATCAAAGCTGAGGGATAGCTTCGGATAGGATAGTTAAAATAAAAACCAATGAGACACTGAGTTATACATTGTATAGTCATATGCCACATTGGTTTTTTGCCTACCCAAAAATTTCTATTACTCATTATTTGGTTTGAGACATTGTATTCATTTATGATGTTAAAAATTCTGAAAACTTCCTTCCTGTTGTTTTCTGTTTATGGAATATTATCCCTGAGTTTAGGTAAGTACTTACCTTGATATGGAGTTTTTTTAAGATACATTTTCTAACTAAAGCACGGGGCAAGATCCGTATAGATATCGATATCTTAAGTTAAACCTTTTTAGTGATAAGTTGAGTAAAATATAAACCACTTACCTGCAAAAAACAGCTGAGCGAAGTTTCCGGATTCGAAGTTCAAGCAAGGTGACAGAAAATGTGATAATTGCAGAATTATAGTTGAAGAAACTTTCACTTGCCAATAAGATCCTGCTGTTTCTACAGCGTTACACTTTATTTTATGGTAAAATAGTAGATAATCTAGTAAAAATATAGCACCAAACGCGAACGAGATCTTCGAAAATGAAAATTGATTGAGACAATTTTGATATATCAATCAGACAAGCCTTGACAATGGCAGTGACAGTGACAGATTATTGACTTATGTTCAAAGTAAAAAAGTTGACATTGATGGATTGTAGACTCGAATTGCGAACGACAGTAAGGTAATGGAGGTTATTATAGTATTTTAGAATACCTACCTACCTCAAAACCGTCAAGTTTTTTTCTACCATTCTCGCAGGGAGTCTTTATCGTTCAATTAGCGTGCTTTTGTTTGAGATGAATGGTGACGTTGCTATTTAAAATCTTAATAATTAATGGGTATCATTTAAAGTAACTATAAACATTATTTAAACGTAAGAGGTACGTAGAGAAAAATCGTAGTACTTAAGTACGTAAAAATTATATAATTTTTCCATGGGGTTAACTTGTTTGGCTTTGGAAGCTCAATGAGTACGTAAGTAAAACGTGTTTTATTTTGGTTAATAATTTATTTTTTTGTTATTTTTCAGTTTGCTCGTTTTTCTAATCTAATATTTTACTACCTAAATATAATAATACTATAAAATTATTATTATACAATACAATACATATTATATACATAAATACCGACATAAATTTAGGTACATACGACGTTTACAATACATAAATACATAATTTAATATTGATTTTTGTATGAATAGATACTATAAAATCCAAACATTTATAAAATTATACATAAAATATATACATTTAAAATATAACGTTATTCAGGCCATTTCGTTTGAAATAATCAAAAAATTGTAAGGTTTCTTACGCCAAACACGTTGATGGTACTCTGTACTGCTTCAGCTGAGGTACTCCAGAAACCTGAGGGTTCTGACCTTGTTGGATCTGGTTCCTCCAGGTCCTGAACTGCTCGTCAAGTTTCGGCCTGCAGGTGACCTGTACTGACTGGACCAGGTAGCCTTGTCCGCGGCAATGCGACTGGCAAGCGGGCAAAGGAGTGGTGGTTATGCAAATCTCAGCCTGGGTCTCGTAATACTGAACCTGCTGCTGGATCTGGCAAGCCACCTTCTGCTTCAAGTAGCTCTTTGACCTAAACACGGCCTGGTCGCTCCAGTCTTGCTCGAAAGCAGACTGCATTTTGTTCTGCCACTCAATGTCAGATCGGAGGATGGCTGTGTACTTGTTCTGGCGGTGGTACGCTTGTTGCTTAGCCTGGTTCTGCAGTTCCTGGGTCTTAGGGTCACTGTACTCCTCGTTCAGTGCGAAGGAAGCGCCGTACAACTGGGGCTGGTTAACAAGGCCGTATGGAGTCTCGTAATCGTCACGGGGCTCGCCTGTCATGCGACCAGCAATACCCCAAGTGGTATTACGGTGATCGTTAGCCAGGACTACCAGTCGCTGGCCATCGTAGAGAAGACTGTGTTGGTTCTGGTCGAAGGACAAGACCAAGACACCGTCTTTCTGGGTGTAGTACTGCAAAAGGTTCTTGTTAGCAACTTCGTCCCAGTAGATGTTGAGTTTTCCTTCGGACAGCATCTGAGAGTTAGTCTTGACTTGCACGTTGAATTTCTGGCCTTCGGGAGTGATCACGATCTCAAGATCCTTGCCAGTCTTGGTCCTGGAAGTAAATTTTGAAATATTAAGTTATGTAATAAATAAAATTCATGATAGAACTGTATAAAGTAAAGTAATAGTATAGTGAGCTACCTAGATAGGCTCCTTGTCAAAGGCATCTTCCGAAAAAGTCACATTGATTTTGCCGTCCAATATAGCATTGCAGGGATTTGAGGGATTTGTTTTTCAAATGATGCTAAAAAGGTTTACAGTCAAGCCACTCACTTGTAGGAGATGTAGATTTCCATCTGGTCAGGGCTGGGCCTCCTGGCGAGGACGACCAAATCCTGTTGGTTGCCGAGCTGATGAGCCTGGTCGAGCAGCACCACATGCCACGCGGGGGAGAGTGTGTATTCATAGCTGCGGTTGCTGAAGGTACGGACCCTGGAGCCATCCAGAGTGCTGAAGGCTGAGGAAGAGATAGAAGTTAGTAAAGCATATTAAATATTAGTACATCTTGAAATTTATCGGTTAAGTACTTAAGATAAAATAATATTAAAGGTTTTTGTAGTCTACTCACGTTGGTATTGCTGATGGGTGTAGAAATTCATGACACGGTCGTATAATCCCAAAGGTTCATAGAAAGATAAAGCACCAGCGCTCCATCTGGGGATAGGCACGTTGTTCATCTTGATGTGGCCGTATTTGGAAGTCATTGACCAGTCAAGGATACCCTGTGTGTAAGCTGTGTTCACATTGATCTGAACCTTTCCTTCTGGGTTCATCTTCATTGGGTTCACATCGCTGTTCCAGTATCCAAGGTATTTCACCATCTGGTAAACATGGTATGTCATGTTCTTGTAATGCTGATCAACGTTCTTGTATGTGATGGTGGCTTCAAGGCTGTCAGGAGCGTGCGCCATGACAATCATTTTGCGGGAAGAGTGTTGGTACAAGTTGTCCTGAGCGATCTCTTCGGCGCTCTGTTTAGCTGCGGGCAAGGCCTGCAGTTCCTGCGTGTATTTATCGCTGCGCTGAGCCAGGGCTTGGATCTGAATACGGCCTGCCTGTCCGAACTTGATGTCAGATGTGATGGAAGCTTTAAGCTCCTTCTGGAGGGCTTGCAGGAAGTTCAGGGTTGTGATTTCTGGTTTCTCAATGTTGAATACAGCGTTAACCTGGTTTTTGCCTTGGGCCGAGTTAATTCCAGCAAATACAACGAATTGGATCTTGGGGTCAACTGGTGACTCAGCGACAGCAGCGGTCAAGATGTACTCGGATTTTTGAGCGCCTTCGAAGATGGCGGAAACGTCTGCAACCTTGACCTGAGCATTGTTTATTCCGGAAGCAGCGCGCTTTACGAGCTCTTGGCGGCGAACCGGGCTGTTGGGCGAAACGTCCTGAACGTCTGAAGCTTCACTGTTTTCTCCTGCCTGTTGCTGGTTCTGGAGAGAGTCTGGAATGAAAAGATTTTTAACATTATTATCATAGGGCGGTGTCGTAATTATATTAATTCATGTATTTGTGTATTATTCTAAGTTGTTCTTACCAAAAGCAACGTTGATAGTAACAGCTTTGTTCTGAGATTGCTTTCCGAGGTATTTGATGTTGAAGTGGGTCAGTGCAATATCCTTCTGTTGCGTGATGTAGACAATGTTTGAGAGCATATCTTGCGACGGGAAAAAGCTCTTAACATTCTTAAAGTCCTGGGAATAGGAATATCCTTGGTAGTGGAATAGCATGCCGAGTTTCTGGCCGACCTTGTAGTCAGCAGCGTAAACCTTTCTTGAGCGTTCAACGAGTTTGGTGGTTGGGTCTTGGGAGATCGTGACAAGACTGTCCTTCTTCTGGCTAGCACTGTAGGGCCATACGCTGTAATGGAGGAGGTTGGTGTCCATCTCGGGGTGAAGAGGTTGAATGCGGAGCTGGAGTGATTTAGGCTGAAGCTGGATGTTCAACTTTACGGGAACGTTCAATTGGAACTTGTTGACAACACCAACGCTGGCGTACTGGTTCGAAAGCGTGTCCATGAATCCAACACTGCCATCAATGTTGCGTGCGTATGTTAACTGGATTTCCTTATCTAAAGTAGCATGGAAACCGATTGGCTGGCGGATGAAATCGATATTTCCCTTGGCTTTGCTCTGTATGTGGATGACGACGGGTTCCTTGTATTTGTAAATGAAAGGCATACCCGAGGCCAGAGGGAACATGATAGAAACCTGAGCTTGGTTGAGCACTTTGGTGTAATGCTTGTCGACTCCTTGAGCGACTTCAGCCATGTACTGCTTGATGTCAAGAGGCAGTTGTTGGAGGTCGTGTTCGTCGAAGGTGAAGAGCCTCTGCTGGTTGATGAGGTCGATGTAGATAGAAGCTTCGAGGGGTTGTTCAGGATTGCGCTTGATGTTAAGCATCTGGGCGACCTTTTCAGCGGGGTATTTGTGGTTTGCTTGAGAACGCTGGCCGGCAGCCGATTGCATTAGAAAATCAACCACCTGCTGGACGCTGGAGAAAGACGTTTGAATCTGAAATACCAAAATGTTCATAGTTAATTGTGTTACCTGCTACAAGTTTTCATTAGTGTCATTAGTGTCATGTCATCAGTCATTAGTGTTTTTATATTTTACCTTGTTGTTGTGAAGTCCACTGTACAAGCTGCTCCAAGAGTACAACATTGATTTAGGGAAAACGCTGTCTTGGCTGCCGATGTAAGAAAGGGACCTGAAGAAGTTCATTTCGTAGTCGCTGTCGTAGTTGTCGTTCAAGATGTTGTAAGACTGTTGGTATCCGAACTTTTCCTTTGTGAGCATCCATCTGGCGGTTTCAGCAGTCCTGGCCCTGAGTGAGAAAAAAAAGAATTAGTTTGAGTCGAACTAATTCGAAAGAAAAAAGATAAATGAAGAAATAAACTTACAAGTGCATGTAGCGAGGATGCTTCAGTTGAGCAGCAGATTCAATGGCGGATTTCAAGGCAGCACGGACCTGCACACTGGGGTCATCATGGGTCATACTAGCCATAGACTGCATCATGGCGGATGTAGGCCTGGCTCGGAAGATCCAGGTGATCGCAGCGATTCTGACTTCATAAGGCTCAGCAGTGTTCTTCAGGATTGAGTAGAGAACAGCGCGCACTTGTTTGTCCCCTTGTTTGGCGAGAACGTTGAGGCTGTTGATTATTTGTACGCGGAGGTAGGTGGAAATAGGGATTTTGCCCTCTAGGTAAGGAGCGAATACCCTAAGGATTTGGTTGTGGCCGAGGTTACCAATGGCGCGGATGTACACTTGAGCTTTGCTGCTGTCTCCAAGTTTGACGAATTTCTCCAGCTGTTGTGACAGGTAGGGTAGGATCTCATCAAGGACGAAGGTGTCGTGCTTGCGGGCTAGACGGCCGTACATGTGGGTGGGATAGTAGGAGTGTGCGGTCTCGTTATTGACTTGGCCCATGTTAATGAACCTTGTGGCGGCGATCAGAGCAGAAGTGTTCAAGAATCTCTGTTGACTGACTTCTTCGCTAACAGCCATCTTGAAGAACATCGTCATAGCTTCCTTGGTCGGGTAGCGGAGGGTGTTAGCCAGTGTGGCGACTACCTGAGCAGCTTCCTCACCCTGCAGTTTTTTGGTCTGGATCCATGTCTTGATCTGCTGGAGGGCAGGTAGAGTACCGGCCTGCACGATGGCGTCACGGTAGATCATCCACATATCGGACTTGATAATGTTGTTTGAAGATTTGGCTACCTCGATGCTGCGACTGGTCTGAGCGAGCTGTTCTGTGCTCATGGCGGCGATGATGCGGACCAGGATGTTAAATTTGGAGAGGAAATCAGCTTTGGGCATGTTGTTGGGATTCTGCAGCTGCTGAGCAATGTCTTGAAGGAGTTTCTGAACGTTCATCGTATTCTGCTTCTTGTCAGCATGGGGCTGAGGGCTCATGTAGAGGGCGGCGTACGCTGGCTCGTTGATCGAGGGAATCTCGTCGTTGACGTAAGCTGATGAGGAGTCGCTGCTGCTATCGCTGGCGCTTGACTCTCTGCGGTTAGTGATTACCTTGTTCACAGCTACGACTTTCGGGGCAAAACGGCGAACTCGGTTTTTTTGGTCCATGATGTAGCTGTGCTCTAGAGATTCTTCGGAGGAAGATGACGATGACTTGTCATGATATGCGGCCTGTTTGGTGGACATAGAGTACAACAGGCTCTTGATCAGGCGACTGCCCTCGGGTTTTTGCCATTGAGCTTCGCTGTCCTGTTCGACTGTCACCAGGTTGAGAAGAACGTTACTGTACACTTCAGCTTTCTGCTTTCCGTAGAGGTGGGGGTGGACGTAGACGATGCTAGTGGATTCGGCCTTGTAGATCTGTCCTTCTTTGGAAGCGAGAATACGGTACACGGTGTTTCCCGTGATGAACTGGTCCTCACGGGAGTCGTGGGCGGTTCCAGTCCATTCTGCACCATGTGGCACTCCAAAGTGGTAGGCTACTCTGTGATGGCTGTGTCCGTAGTTCTTGGTCTTCGAGATTTCAATGGGATCCTCATCCGACGCGAAGTTGGGGAGCTCGCGGCGCCACTCAGCAGCGACGGGTGAGACGGCGTACAGAGTCTCGCTGTCGCCAGTAACATCAGTTTCCATCTTCCTGAACAGACCTTGCTGGGAATCTTTATCATAGCTGTCCTGTGACCCCTGAATGTTGCGGTAAGTGGAGAGATCCACCTGGAGTGCACTGATCAGACCCTTGAGGAGGTTCTCGTAGGGGAGAGATAGATCCGCGGGTACGTTGAGTGAGACGACGCGGCCTCCTTCGAGAAGGATCTCGAAGGGCTTGTCGAGGTTGGGTACCGTTTGGTATTTGAGGTTCTCCGGGAGTTCCCTGTTATTGGGGAGCTCTTGGTGGACCTGTGCATGCTGAGGGTTCTCTAGCTTGGCGAGGAGTTGGCCGGGGGCGGGGACGCGGACGATGAAGCGGGCGCGGAAGGCGTTGCCGGTGCTGGCGCCTTCGTGGAGTTTTGCCAGGGTTCTTGCCTCCACGTCATAGCGGTACAGCTTGCCGACCTGCCATGGCGACTGGCCTTCGGGCTGCTGGTTTCCGCTCAACTGGGTCGTTGAGACGGCGGCTGAAACAACACATTTTTATTCACGAAATGAACTCGCTCGCTATGTATGCTTTGCTTTGCTAAGTTTGTACATCCAGACAGTTATGGCATATTCGCAATACTAGGGAATTACAGTAATCTATGACTTTACCTACAGTTTCTATGCTTTTGAGATGGGGTAAGCAAGCTTGGATTGACATTGGCGATTGCATGAAAACATTATTTCACACAAATAAAATTAAATATTTATATCCTTTAAAATTATATTCTATAATTAATTTGCTTAACGGCTTAACTTAGATTTTTTTTTTTATTGTGTTTTAGTTTTATATTTTAAGTTTTTAATAGTTCCTAGGAACTAATGTTGTAAATTTAAAACGCTTTTATATATTTTAAAAAGATAAATAAACTCACCGATGATCGCCGTCAGTACCAATAACTTCATGTTGCCTTGAGAATGCCACCAGTTGTTAGAGAAGTTGACTTCTGCCGTTCCACCGTCAGATTCCAGCTTTTATATGCACCTACACGTGGACTAAACTTGAACCTAGATTATCCTATCTAGGGTTAGATTTGTTGCATGCGTTAGAATGTTAGCTGGCCATTCAACTTTGATGGAGATAGTTACTTTGTGTACTATAAGTTATAAGTTTCCGTTAAGATAAAGCTAAATGTTTTGATTACAGCTCAAAGAATACTCTAAGGTCCACCTGATGCTTAGGAAGGTTCTGCGATAGTTACCACCCTTTGGTGATAATTTCATACTATAATAATCAATAATCAATAATCAAAATCTTTATTTCTTTAGGCTTACAAAATAAGCACTTAGACAAGTCAAATTTAATTTAATTCGCCTCAATTTTTTGTCCACTAGTGGAAGAGGCGAAATAGAAACCACTAGCATGTGTATAACTTATGTGTCTAATACATGTTTGCCTTATAAATAATTACATACTATTGTCGATGTGGAACTGAGCGACATCTGGCCAAGCACTAACGTCATTGATGTAATCATTTATGGAGTAATATGCCTTCTTGATAAGATTTAGTTTTATGTACTGTTTAAATCTACGAATAGAAAGTTCAGTTGCTTCAGATGGAAGCTTATTATAGAAGCGCACACAATTACCCATAAATGATTTCCCCAGTTTCCGTAATCTAAATGAAGGAATGTGTAATTTGTTCTTGTTTCGTGTATTTCTATTGTGAACATCACAATTTTTCAAAAAGTTACTTTTGTTTTTGTGTGTATACATTAAATTTTCATAAATATATTGCGAAATTACAGTTAAAATATTTATTTCTTTAAATAATTCCCTCAAGGAGTCACGTGGCCTTAATTTATAAATTGCACGCACCGCCCTTTTTTGAAGAACAAAGATAGTCTGAATATCAGCTGCCTGTCCCCAAAGCAAAATACCATAAGACATAATACTATGGAAGTAACTATAATAAACTAACCTAGCTGTGTCCTGATCAGTGAGATATCTAATTGTTCTCACTGCATAGGCTGCTGAACTAAGCCTACCCGCGAGAGCATCAATTTGCGGTTGCCATTGAAGAGTTGAATCAATATACAACCCCAGGAATACAGTAGAGTCAACGAAGTGAATAATCTCATTATTTAACTTGATTTGAGTTGGGAGTTCTCTAACATTTGGTAACATGAATTTTATACATTTTGTTTTTTTAGCATTAAGTAAGAGGTTATTGGCGGTAAACCAATTTAGTATCTTTGACAGCGAATTATTTACATCGTCAAAATTATGTTTATTTCTGTCAACTTTAAAAATTAGTGAAGTATCATCAGCAAATAAAACTATATCACAAAGATCTTTTGCTAAAAAGGGAAGATCATTTACATATACTAAAAATAAAAAGGGACCTAATATAGATCCTTGGGGGACGCCTAATTCAATTTTTGAGCCCGTAGATCTTTCTTTACCAACGTCTACTTTTTGAACTCTATCAGATAAATATGATTGCATAAGATCTAGTGCCTTGTTGTTTATTCCATAGTGTTTCAGTTTCTCAATTAATGTACTATGATCCACACAGTCAAAAGCCTTAGAAAGGTCACAGAATACACCAATAGCGTTTTTGGCTTTATCCCAGGCCTCCAATATATGCCTTAATAGAACTGTACCAGCATCCGTTGTCGATCTACCCTTGGAGAAGCCAAATTGGTTTTCATGAAATAACCTATTAAGGTTGAAGTGAGAAGTTAACTGGGTAAGAATAATTTTTTCAAAAACTTTACTCATGGCAGGAAGTATTGAAATCGGTCTGTAATTAGCCGGATCAGTGTGGCTACCAGATTTATAAAGAGGAACTAACTTACTATATTTCATGAGATCAGGAAAAACTCCTGCGTCGATACAACTATTGAAAATATAGGCCAAACAAGGAGCCATTTCCTTAACAATTGAACTTAATACTTTTGTTGATATACCCCAGAGATCCTCAGTGTTTTTAATGTTAATGGACTTAAAGATTTTCACTACATAATCAGCATTTACATAACTAAAGATAAAACTATCATTACATCTAGCAACTGAAGATTCTAAAAATTTAACAGCCATTGATGCTGAGGAGTTTAGAGACTGGGTTACAATTTTAGGAATAGCAGAAAAGAATGCTTCAAAAGCATCGGCAACATCTTTTTCATGTATCAGAATTGAATTATTAATTTTTAACCTTATTTCCTTATAACGTGGCTTTGATTTACCTGTTTCGTTATTTATTAGCCTCCATGTTGCTTTTATTTTATTAGATGATTTTATTATTACATTCTTTAAAAATAGACATTTTGCTGTGTTGCAGACTTTCTTAAATGTTTTAGAATAG
This sequence comes from Eupithecia centaureata, assembly GCA_944547425.1. Classification (NCBI taxonomy): domain Eukaryota; kingdom Metazoa; phylum Arthropoda; class Insecta; order Lepidoptera; family Geometridae; genus Eupithecia; species Eupithecia centaureata. The sequence goes on along the minus strand of OX155702.1, from coordinate 2,122,610 downwards.
TTGGTTACATACAATAGAAACGCAGGATCGTGTAACATAGTTTCTCGAGAAGCATAAAGGTCATATAGTTTATTCCTACTTCTATAAATACCCGGAGTGGCCCAATCAATAAACCCGACTAACCACCAAGTTACGACCAGTGTGCCCTAACTTAGGCGCTCTATTCTCTCTATCTAGTCTAGCAGCGCCTCGCGATTTCACCAGCGGTAATTCCCATTCCCGTACAAATTCCGGGATAAAATATAGCCTATGTGTTATTCCAGACTATAATGTACCTGTGCCAAATTTCAGTCATATCCGTTCAGTTGTTAGTCCGTGAAAGAGTAACAAACATCCATCCATCCATTCATTCATCATACTTACAAACTTTCGCATTTATAATATAATTAGCGACCCGCCCTGGCTTCGCACGGTTTTATTATACGTATAAACCTTCCACTTGAATCACTCTATCTATAAAAAAACGCTTCAAAATCCGTTGCGTACTTTTAAAGATTTAAGCATTCAAAGGGACATAGGGATATAGGGAAATAAGGACATAGGGACAGAGAAAGCGACATTGTTTTATACTATGTAGTGATTAGTAGGATGGGATAGGTAGAAGATCGAAGACTGGGGTGAGGTCAAGCGCAGGACCAATCATATATCATGCATTCTGAGGCTCGGGTCGTAACACCAATTCTAAACTCTATTCGGTTGCTTCTATGAATTTACGTCAACGTAATGTTGGACGCCATCCGGCCAGGTAGGATGACGATCTGCGAAGGTCTGCAGGCTGATGCTGGATTCGGCAAGCTGACAGGGCGCTATGGCGCTCATGATGGGAGGCCATATAGGTTCATGATGATGATGAAAGCGCACAATCATCATCGGTAAAACTGTTCTGAAGTATAGACCGCGAATCGGTAAACGTAGTATCTACATTTAAAGCGGTATTACACTACACGTTATTCAGGGCCCTAACTACCGGGCCCTGAATATCGTCCGGGTCCGGGTCCGTCCCTTAGGGACCCTAAATCTTATTACACCACTCTTAGCTAGGGTTAGGGTCCCTGAATACCGTTTAGTGTAATACCCCTATTAGGACTCCCATCACTAGGTAAAATGGCTATCTGCGAAAGACTGAATACGGAAGATAGGTAAACGGAAGGCTTATTTTGAGCAAATGACTACACAAGCCTACAAAACAATGAACTATTAGCACAGAATAAGTAATATAATCGACCAAGTGCGAGTAGGACTCGCGCAAGAAGGGTTCCGTACCATCACTACATAGTATAAAACAAAGTCGCTTTCTCTGTCCCTATATCCTTTTGTCCCTTTGAATGTTTAAAACTACGCAACGGATTTTGATGCGGTTTTTTTTAGTAGACAGTGTGATTCATGAGGAAGGTTTCTACGAATAATAATAAAACCGTGTGAAGCCTGGGCGGGTCGCTAGTAATATAATAAATGCAAAAGTTTGTACGGATGTATGCATGTGTGGATATGTATCTATGTATGGATATTCCTATTTCACTCAAAAAATTACTTGTTGAAACGGATCTTGCTGAAATTTGGAATAGACGTAGTTCTAGCCCTGGAATAACAACTAAGGCTACTTTTCATCTCATAAATCAATTCCCATTGAATGGAAATAGCCTTGAGACGTTTCCATAGAAACAACGCGTGCGAAGCCGCGGACAGATGCTAGTAAATAAGTCTATTTATTCGTAGGTACGGGTAATTAGCTAAGCTTAGCTTAACCCTAGAGACCTAACCTTCGTCGAATCGACGAGTACGCAACAGAAATATTGCGATATTTTTTTTGTTTGTGTGCCAATCTTTATTTTGTTTCTTGTCAACTCGGTATTCGCTGAGCTTTTTCGGGAGGCGTTTGTGTTCGTCGTGTAAGTACCTTAGTTTTGGACATACTACCAAAATGGTCGTCGCTTCGACGAATGGTTAGGCTTTGCGTAAGTATAATTTTTTTACAGCTCATGCATATTTTTTTGCTTCTATTACCATGGCTTCTGAATGTTTATTATCTGATGACCATATAACGCGTTTATTATTTAGAGTGGAAGACGGTAGTGCTTTTTGATGAATTGACTGATAATGAAAAATAAGATGATCTCGAGGTGGATGATGCTAAAAGTAATACTCAAGATGAACCATTCGATCAGGAGGATAGCTAGGATACCATGGCTGTACCAAGTAATGATTAGGCGTGATTTTACGTAGAAGATGCATATTATGCATTATCTTCATAAAATTACGGCTATTCTGTATATACTACAGTTAGAAGAACCAGGCTCAAAACCATGCTGAAAATTCGTAGGATGCCTGTACAACCCATGTAAAGACAAAATCTAGGAGCCGAGTCTGATCTAGGTCAAGGTGAAGGTCAGTCATCATCCCGTTATGACCTCCAACCAGACTAGGCTCCAAATATGAAGAAATCGCTAAGTCTGTGGTATAATCATCATCATCGTCATCCGCATTCTGACTTCACCCACTGCTGGGTAAAACTTCAAACTTTTGTACCTCCACACGGTCCTGCGCTAGTCTCATCCAGTTTCGCATAATATACACATATTTTGGTATAATATTCATATAAAAAAGGCGCATGACTAACTTCTATTGCTAAAAATGCAACAGTAATACAAATTACTGTTGCACACAAAGTGGTTTTTTGCATAAAATGCGCTTCTAAGTAATAGGTTTTATGTGTTTTTCAGGATGAAAAGAGCGTTATAATTTATGTTCGTCAAAGAAATCACGTTTATTATTTGTTGTTTTTATTTAAATATTTTTTATATGTAAGCGTCTCATTTGGTCTCTAAAAACTGGTGCTCTACAAAACATGGTGTAAAAAAATATTTTCGCATTATAATACAAAATCATTGTTTTATTTAGTACAATAATACTAGGTTCCTATAATCAATTGATAAAACTAACTAAAACTGTAAGTATTTATAAATAATTTGAGCTCAAAATATAGGTACTCGTCGCATCGACTAATGGTTAGGTTTTAAGGGGTATTTGAGAAGGTCTCTAGGGTTAAGAATAATGTAAGAAGCTGGAGGTTGTAGCTCGCCTCTTCTTTTTCTTATTCTGCCTGAGACGTCCCCTAACTGCAGACGGTTGTAAACAGTCTAGAGGTAGCTCAACTGATCCATCAATACCAGTTTTTGGGGGTTCACCCCAACTATGGGGGAGTTTTGCCAGCTGTGGACATAGGTACCTACATGTGCTGACGAGAACCACTTGTATCTAGGTTCTAGATGGTACAAGGTCCTTCCTAAGTTCAATGACTTTTCATCATTCAACACGTGTTAATCTTAGACCTTACTGATTATGACAAAGTAGCTTCAAGTATCTTCCGTACCAAGGTTCGTAATTAATTAAATACCTACGACTTTGAATCTAGTAGAGCTGGTAGTCATTATGTCATGCACTAAAATAACTCAAAGACCTAATTTGATACGCCGCCGTAAGTACTTACAAAATAATTAAGTGTCGATACTCAGAAAAAAAAATTTTTTGCACCCCGAAGGATCAATAATTTTTTACTGTTCAACCAACTTATTTTAACAAACTTACTTCAAATTTCACGCTTTATTAAGGACAATTAAAAAACTATTGTTCAGATCCTGATCTTCATTTAAAAAGAACATGAATAGCAAAAGAAATTTAAAACTTTCAAATAAAAAAGAATAATCAAAATTGGTCCACCCTGAAAAAAGTTTTGGTAGACATAAAAATATAGTCGTATAAATACAAACAAAAATGTCATTCCTGTATCTAGTTATACTTTTTAATAATAATCATAATAGAGTTGCAATAAAATAAAATCATAATAACGTAGTAAGCAAATCGTGATTTTAAAATGGATCCAAAAAATTTTGGATCCATTTTAAAATCGTTTTGTGTTTCACTTGCCACAAGCAATTGTTGCTAGTGGCAAGTGAAACAGGTTGCACTGAAAAAAGAGGAAAGGGTTCGAAAAAAAAAACACATTACAAAAAGTTGTTCTTTTTTTAATGTTCATTATAATTAATGACAGTAACTGTCATAAAACTAACGTCATAAAATTGTCTAAGGATGTTCAGACATCTTTTGAAATCATCGTTAAAAATAAAAAAGAGCAAAAAAGAGATCCCATAATGGAATAAAATTACAAAATACGAGATTCTTTGGAAAGCATCCATTTTGTACATCGTTAACTTAGATTTGATTAAAAATACCTAGGTACTTACATCGTTAAAATACAAACATTGAAATTAGTTTTCACAAATGTTCCGTTTTTAATAAAAATCATGCTTAATAAAACAATAACTTAAATGTACTTAATAATATTTTTAATAATTAAGAAATTCATTCATAATTAATAATAATTTTTTACAAAATTGAGCAATTGTAGGTGCAATTGGAAGTTTTTTTCATAATCTAAGTACAACTAGAAAAATATTTTAATCATATAAAACACTGTCTTTTAAAGGAGATCCGATTATGGAAATACTTAAAAATACAAAATCAATTAAAAATATATTAAAAATAGATAGTAAATTAACAAATTAAAATACTTTGGTCCAAGCTGTTGTGTGTTTAAAACACACTGCTTACTAATAACATAACTAATAAAATTTGAGCCAATTGAGTTCTTTCAGTCTTTAATTGAGCTTCAATTTACTTACCGATACATAAATATATTTAATTTCTTATAAATAAAAACTCTCGTTACCATACCTAACCTGTTGCAAAATATTTCTATGTCCTTCCTGTTTATATACATTTAAAACCGTAGGTGATCTTCTCGTCTTTTGGGAAACATAGGCTAAAATGCGATTGATTTTTTTTTGGTGAGTTGGTATGTTAAATTTTCAGTGTTTAAATTTTCCAAAAATCCCTAAGTTTATAAACAACCCAAGAGCATCTGAGTATCTGGCGCAGCGCACCAGCATTGCCATACAGCCGCCAGGGCCTTGGAGTCGCAAAGACTGGTTAATTGATAGGCATCAGTTGAACTGCCTCTATATTGTCTGCTTGAACTCCATCTTTGGCCACATCAACCTACATCCTTTGCATCTTCGGCACTGTTAGCTTGTCTCTGATGCACCTTAGTGTGGCCAGTTTAGCTGGAGAACTGGGCACAGCATGCTCCTCCCTCCTGATTGGCCTGATGGAGATAAAGAAATCAGTTAAAACTTTAATGGCGAAGGCGTTTTCGGAACTAAAAATGCGTCTCCACAGTTTCTATAAAAAGTATAGGTAAAGTAAGAACAATTATGAATCGACTTCAAATTCCTGAAAACATTGCTTTTTCAGTTTCTCGGGATAGCTGCTAATCCTTCTGGAATAAAATGTATTACGAGATATCTAAGAGAAAATACTCAGAACCCTATAACAAGTATTTGTAGATAATACAATCATCTGTCCCGAGGTGTGAATCGAACCCTCAACGTCCTGCGTCGCAGGCGGACCATCACCCGCCGCGCCACTTCAGACGTCAGAACCATTATAGGTATTTTCATAATATTTTTCTTTTTCTTTACCTGGTGGGAGGAAGACAGGTCCTGGGCACCGCAGCCATATGGGGATGAGACTTGACATGCTTGCGGAGAGATGAGGGGTCTGTATATCGCTTGCCGCAGCCAACAGCACCGCAGGCGTAGGGTCTCTGGAAAAATGAGGCTTATTACATGTCTGTTTTATAAAATCTACGTAGGAATTTATATATATATATAGAAATTTATATATATTATAACTAGCAGCGCCACGCGGTTTTACCCACGTAATTCCCGTTCCCGTGGGAATTCCGGGATAAAATATAACCTATGTGCTATTCCAGACTACAATCTATCTCTGTGCAATATTTGACCCTGATTCGTGCAGTAGTTTTAACGTGAAAGAGTAACAAACATCCTTCCATCTATCCATAAATCCATATCCATCCGTCCTTCCATCGATACTTACAAACTTTCTTTTTTTGCTTATAATATTATTAGGATATAGTTTAATTATACTGCTGAACAAAGCACCACTGACGCGCACGCACCATGCAAGCACTAAATCTAGTAGCAACCATTGACCGAATCGGCGTCTGCCGAATGTTTCTGTGTAGACTGTTAAAATTAGAGAAAGAGTCTTCTTAGTAGGTACTTACAGCATTGAAGTGCGTCCGTTGATGCTTAGCTCTATCCGAGGAGTTGGAGAATGCCTTCCGGCAGTGCGGCGCGGGGCAAGCGTAGGGTCTCTCACCCGTGTGAGAGCGGACGTGGATCTTCAGGTTTTCTAGACGGGAGAACGCTTTGCCACAGCCGGGATGCTGTAAGAAATAGACGTAATAAATTATGATGAACAAGGAAAAATAACAAAACGAATAATAGCAACTAGTTTTTACAATGATTCCAAACTCCTGAAAATCTAAGCCGTCGTCGCCAGAAGGCAGAGTGCTCAGAATACTGGTAGCATTGCCTCGTTGAATGGATTTGCTAATCGTTGACCGAAAAAGAAGCCAGCATTCCGATTACCTTTGGAATCTTTGAGAAGTTTGGTAAGATCTTTATAAATTGAGTGTGCCCCAAGGACCCAGGGTTTACACCCCAAATGGCTCAAAAAGGTAACCTCGGTCAAGAATATCGAATCGAACAAGGCAGAAGGATGTTTAAGGCTTAAGAAGACTGATGCTAGATTTTATGTAATTGGCTTAAAAATATGGACAAATTATTTTTAATAATACCTTCTGAAACAGGTAAAATTTTGGATAACTGCGTATTAAATATGAGAGAACAACAACGGTGTCCAATATACAACAAAAATGTTGAACCGTTTATGAAAATTGCATAATGAAATATGACAATAGACCTCTATTCTATAGTCATAAAAGAAAAGAGAAACAAACATAAGAGAAAGTCTGAAACTGGCCTTACATTATAACCCCTGAAGTCATAAGTGGAAAGAGAAACAAAAATAAAAGAAAGTCTGAAACTTACATGGCACCGGTTAGGTTTGTGCCCGGAATGCACCCTCATATGGATCAGCAGCTTGTACCTTGCGTTGAACGGACGCCGTGCGCGCGCGCACTCACGCCACAGGCAGCTGAATTCATCTCCTGAAGACATCAACATCATTACTTGTAATAATATAAAAACTCCCGATTCCTGCTCCGGTTCGTTCTTGGTGCAAAAAAGGATTTCTTTAGTTTTGATTTTAAAACATTGAAGTGAGTAAGTAGTTTTAGTATTAGGTAACTAGGTATTTTACCTTTGTAAGTATTGACATGAGCTCTTTCAATGTGTTCAACCAAAGTACTTTGATTCGGATACTTTTCGTAGCACTGTTCCCATTGGCAGACTCGTTCACCTGAAAATAAAGTTCATTACTGCTTGCTTCCAAATTAGTTTTTTGATGATATTCCTCTAACTTGAAATGTTTGTTACCTGGACTTTTGTCTTTATCGACCTTTCTCGTCGTCCTAATTTGATTTTGTCCTTCGTTGGTATCATTCTGAATGTGTGAATCTTCTAAATGTATCCCGAAATCGTCCAAATTAACAAATAAATCATCTTCTTCAAAAGTTTCAGAATTTTCATCGTAGTAAGTTGAACTTTGGACATCATCGCTTTCCACTGAATCACAGATAGAAATCTTTCTTTCACACCTGTCAAAGTTAAATTCCGTACAACTTGATGGAGTATCTGGTAAAATGTATTTGTTATTATTATCCATATTATACAGTATGTTGTTTGGATAACTGTAATGTTCTATGCTATTGATTTGTGTGTTGACAGGATTTACATCAATGTAGCTTTTCTGAGTAGTGTCTTCGTAGTTGTAATTGTATCGTTTGTTGAATACTGTGTCGATAGACGGAAGAAGGTGATTTTCAGTCATGTTTGTATTTAGATATTCCTCTTTAAACCCATCGGGTGTGAGCCTCGATTCTTCTTCTCGGCAGAGCTCGTCTATTAAGGATTCATCGTCGATGTAATCGTTATTGGTATATGGTTCGTTGGTTTGTGGTACTTTGCTGGTAGAGTCAGATTTGTAACTCTTTTCCTCAAAATCTATACTGTCTAGATCTAATAGGACCTCTTTTATATTTTGTTCGTTGATGTTACTATCGATCACTTCATCGATTATTTCGAAATCAGCTCCAGAGTTTTCATTTCCGTTCCAATTATCTAAAACTTCAAAATCAAAGCTTTCCTCGACACCAAATTTGAAATTGTCATTCTTTTTCTTGCTGTTTTCTAGTTCTAGATTGAACTGTGTCATGTAATAAGCGTGGAGATCTGTCGGGTTGTTTTTTCTATTACTAAATAGCTCTTCATCGTCGTAGCAAGGTATGATATCATATTCCGCCATATTTCTAAGTTCATTTACCTACTAGAGTTCAGTAATCTTTGAGAGGTGCTTGTAAATGGCATGTGGTGTTTATGCCTTCAAGTTTTGCGCATGTGGCTTCTTGCTATTATTATAAAAATAAACTTTCTCTCTAAAGTTTCATCGCGCGCGGCCCAGCATCTGCGAATTATAAATTTAATCGTTTATTTTGTCTTATTATTACGTGACACGTGTTCGACGCCGTTGCTACCTATTTCCTTTTTTTCTGAGGAAGTTACGGTACTTTTTGTTGGAACAAGTGTGTACTGAAAAATCCGATATCGAAGTCTTTAACCTCTTAATAATTTATTAGATGTATAGGAAGGTATCTAATCTAACTGCCGTCAGATATCTGCTTAGTTGATTCATTTCCTTTTACTTCCCACCGTTAAGTTTACCTGCTAAGACCCGAGATCACGATGGTGAAACAAATAAGCAGATTCGTCGGTTTAATTTGACGTCAAACTTGTGTCCAAAATGTCTAAACAATTGTTTAATCTGATGAGATTACATAAGGTTATATACTATTAAGGTTTTATATATTATATAGGTTTAAAATGAATTTTGGTCCAATAAACAAATAATTAAATAATGCTGAACAATCCACACAACATCATCTAGCCCTGCTTAGTTTGTCTAGTGCCCTTCTATAGGTACCCTTAGTCGGGTATTATCACAACCACGGGCTGAAAGTGGTCGATTCTTACGCCGCGGCACCACCGTTGTGCCGGATAATTTTATCTTTACCATAATGTAAATACTAATGAGAATAAATTTATAAATATATCTAAAATAATAAATAACAATGAGAATCGGATGATTTTTAAAATACCTAATTGGAAAGTTAATTAGGTAGGTATCTATTTTAAAAATCACTTGCCCTAAGCCACATCGCAGAAATAAAACGTTCAAAAACGTGATAAATAAAAAATATTTAATGAAAAATGAGTTCAAGATGTTCAGAAATCAACACAATAATTTAGAGATAAGTAGCTCACCTATAAAATAATGCTGTTAAGTACCTTACCTTTAATAATTTTTATACTTTTATCACGTTTTTGAACGTTTTATTTCTGCGATGTGGCTTAGGGCAAGTGATTTTTAAAATAGAATTCCTAAAAAAATTCAAAGATTTAGCACAGAATGTGCTAAATCTTTGAATTTTTTTAATTCAATTAAGGTAGCATTAATATAAATTAATGCTACCTTAATTAAATTAATATAAATTAATGCTACCTTAATTGTTTTCAAAGATTTAGCACAGAATAGGATTTAGTAACTACTAAGTTCTACAAATACTAGGAAAAATAAAGTAGAGGAGCACTTTGACGCTTCAAATTTTACAATACAATTTATTTTAACATTTAAGATCAAGTGTTTATGTTACCTATCATGATTTCATCCTAAGAACTCTTTTAATTTTGTCTTTTCTTTGATTGTAATTTTCGTTGTTAATAAAGATCTTGGATATGTTCATTTTACATAAGTTTCAGATATTACCTAATCTTTACCTACTTTATAATTTAGGAAAAGACCTATGTTCAGCAGTGGCATTGTTTCAGCTTGAATTATGAGGTAGATAAAATTGGTCCTTTACACTCTTAATTTCCTACAGTATATAAGTAAAAGGTATAAGTAAAATCTAAAAAAGTAGGTATAATCGAAGTAAACCTTGTAAAACCTACTAAGATATTTTAATCAGAACCTTGGGAAGTCTAGATATTGTGTTCTTCCTACTTAACCAATAAAAGTAATAGAACAATCGAATCAAAACAAATAAAACACGAAAGACAACATAAACGAAAAACAAAAGAAAACTTTTCACTCACCAGTCGGAAAATTTCAAACACGGAACGTTTTCACAAAAATGGCGGCAGCTGTCAGTTTGACAGCTCAGAGCACGACTTTACACAACCGGGAACAAAACGGGAGTGACAGGAATACACCGGGATAGGATTATTTCTTTACTGAAACACGTGGCATATGGTTTACTGGATGCGACAACGTAGGTAAGGTGCCTATTGAAGAGTTGAAAGAACCTTCTAATAGAGTTTAATTACCTAGAGTGTCTTCTATGTTCAGTCTAAAACAATCTATCAAAAAACCTATAAGTTAGTGTTTGGTAATAATTATTTAGACGAGCGGTTGAGTGTTAGCCAAGATCGTATTATGTAGAAATTATATAATTTTTCTAAGGTGCCGATAATTACTTTGATAATTTATACTGCCATAATGGGTATTATGTTAGTATCTACCTCTAGTTAGCTATGTTCGGAGTTAAATAATATTGTGTAATTAATTACTTAGTTCAGCTTTAAGTATTATTTTTATTTTTTATTTAATATCTCAAAAAGGAAATACACTATTTTCTTAGGAAACATTTATTTAAAAACATTTTTCATATTCAGCTTTCAGTTTTTGATTCCCTTCTGTTAAAAAAGCTCTAAATAATTCTTAAGTGCGTAGCGTAGCCTATTATGAAGCTAAGTTTTATCTAGACAGACACTCAAAGATAATGTAGAGCATTGCATAGTTATCTGAAGTAGTTTTCCAAAAAGCTCATTTAAAAAAAATAAGGGCAGTTATTACATATCTGCCTACCACAGACCTACAGTATAGAATAAATGTCTCATCCAGAAATTCAAACTCTGTGTTTTAACTCCTCTTAACATGTGCTTCACACATCAACTCTACAATTCAACAGAAACTTTGCAAATGAGCCTTATTCCAACGTCTTGAAGGTCTGAAATAAAAGAGAGATGCTGAAATATAACTTTGTTAAGCTTACCATCTTTTGGCGCCAATTAGTAGGTATTTTATTAAAACACTTGTCAATATTTTTCTAGCTTTTTTCGTATAAAAGATCAAGATGAATGAGAAATAAAAATATTTCAACTAAAGACGAATTCAAAGACGCGTGACCCGAGAGCTGGTGAGTATCTGACGCAGCGCATCAGCATTGCCATACAGCGTGGTAATGCAGCCAGTGTCTTGAGGACGCTTCTGACTGGTATTGATATGGATCAATTGAGCTACCGTTAGATTGTTTGCAACCGTCTGCAGTTAGCTAGCTAGGTTTCAATTGCATTTACTAGTTTTATTTTTTTATTCCTTGATTGTAATATTATGGTATTATGGTATTACTTCAAATACTATGTATACAATCTTAATAAAGACAATTAACTAGTTATACACAAAGTTAACACATATTGTGACAAACGATGCGGCTGGCGAAGTTCCGCCTGCAACGCAGGTTCGATTCCTGCCTTGAGATGTGTTATAAACTTATTATACTTAATACTTGTACGATCTGAAAATGCTAGGTAGTCCCGGGGTTCAAGGTGTTTTCTACTAATAGTGTATAACTATGTAATGTATACCATTAAGTATATCAGTCGTCTAGTACCTACCCATAACACAAGCTCTGCTTAGCTTGGGGCTAGATGATGCTGTGTGGATCATCCAGCATTTTTTATTTATAACTAGCGACCCGCCCCGCCTTCGCACGGTTTTATTATACGTATAAACCTTCCTCTTGAATCACTCTATCTATTAAAAAAACCGCATCAAAATCCGTTGCGAAGTTTTAAAGATTTAAGCGTTCAAAGGGACATAATGACATAGGGACAGAGAAAGCGACTTGTTTTTATACTATGTAGTGATATCTGCGATATAGCGGTTGGCACAAAGAAAACTATAAACTTAGCATTAGTTTATAAACAAATGTCTAATCTTGACCTCTGAATCCTCTGATTATAGTGATAGTCAACTTTGTAAGTAAGTGAACGGCCTCGGAACGTGGCTATTTGAAATCAAGGACACATTTAATGAATCAAGACATTTTTTTTATTTATATGGTGCTGGACAACTTACACAGCTTCATATAGCCCCAAGCTAGGAAGAGCTTAAGTTCATTTCATTTATGTGAAGTTATAAGATAAAGGAAGATAACGTAAATCTTTAATAATAACGAAACTTACAATCAAGGGATAGAAAAAAAATGTAGAAATATAACTGATATATGTATTTACTAGACATTGCAACATGTTATATATAACACTAGCGACACGCCCCGGCTTTTCACGGGTGTACACATGAACCTTCCCCTTGAATCACTCTAGGTAGTAAAAAATTCCCGCGTTAAAATCCGTTGCGTAGTTTCAACGATCTAAGCATAGATACATATATACATTCAGACAGCGGGATGCGACTTCGTTTTATATTATGTATGCAGTAATAATCAAAAGTAAAAACATCTATACCTATTCAAGACATTGTATAAGTATCAAACAAAAGTTACTTATCAGTATCGTATATGGCGCTTTGGGGAAGAATATGTCCATTATTGACAATTATCCAGCAGTGGACTAATATAGGCTTATAATGACCCTGTATTTGAACTTTTTACGAAAACTTGGAAGGATATTTTAGAAGCGAGTGAAGACGCGGGCAAAAGTCTACCCTCACCCGGCCCGCTAAATCCACACGTGTCATCCAAGTGCATTAAAGATAATTAAACACACGAACAAGATCATAAAATTAAACATACGCGTGCAACTTTCTAAATTATTTGTAAACAGACGTGAAATTTTTATGTATTCATTTTTGCTGTTAATCATGTTCAATTAATTTTATTTTTAAATGACAGCCCACGAAATATTTCAGTTCTTTTTGTGTTCAGATTATGTATTACAGTATTATAGAAACAATTTTAACATTGTTTAATCGTAGTTTACTAAAAAAATCTATCTCTTTAGATTTCAATAACAACTAGTGACCTGCCCCGGCTTTACAAGGGCTATATACCTACACAAAACTCCTTGAATCACTTAGAAAAAGCTTCTCTACGCCTAGTAATTTTTAAAGAAAAATTATTAAAGATAGTGACAGTAAAATGCTACTTGCATGTATATGAATGTTTCACGGACTCTAGCATTAAAATACTACAGAGCGTGGTAATACAGCCAGCGTCTTGGAGATGCAACGACTGGATTATGATAGATCAGGGGCCGAATTCCACTAATTTCAAAACAAAGGTCTCAATAGTGTCATTCAATCAAGATGATTAAAATGACGTTTGTGCATTTGGTATTCTACTATTTTTTGCGCTTGAAGAAACTTTCATAATTAGAATGTCAAATTGGTAGTTATAAAGGTAATCGTTACAGCTAGGAATGAACCTCAAAAAGTCTGTGGTAGTAGAATACCAAAAAGAATTTAACACTGACATTTTGACACGATACTATTTAAATGGTGAAGCGATTTATTTAGTGGAATTCGGGCCATGTTAATCAACCTCTATAATTATAGGTATGTAGATTGTAGAGTCTTGCTAGACTATTTGTTATTGCAACAGCCTGTTCTTAGCTCCACTGTTTGAGTTGTAACTGTAATGTTTCTTTTTTATTTATATTCTATATTTGTGAATAAAGACAACCAAACCCAATTCTCCAAAATATCTATTTTCATCAAGGACTATAGTGACCTAATAGAACAGAAACTAACAGTTTAGGTTTAAAGTATTATGTTATGATTAATGAATGTAAAACATTATATTATCTAGGCCATGAGATGTCGAGAAATGCTTACACTTGTTGCGTTTTGGTGGTTCTCAAACTTTTCCGCTGAAAGCATATCTACGATAGAAGTAGGTTATTAACCTACAGTTTTAGTAGGTAAAACGTTTTCGAGACCTCGTTACGCTTTATCTTCTATCTCGTTTTACGCGTATAAAAAGCAAAGATAATCCGATTTTCCGTGTTAGCCTCCGTCAAATCTCTCAAAACCATTCGAAAACTAAGATTATGCGTATTTATCTGTAGAGTAAAGTAAGTCTGATTTTTTGTATTTTAAATAGAGATAACTTAGGAGTTTGCGTTCTATGAGGTTTTTTTAGATTATTGTTAGTTATCCCAAATTTTGAACATGCTGTTTTTGTTATTTTTATGAATGCGGTGATCTTTTGTTCCATTTTATTGCTTTTGACTATATTTTCATAATTGTGTTAGAAACATGTTATTTTTTATCAGTGGAAAATTGCTAATAGCCTTTATTGTATAGCTATTTTAAGTATGGTGATTTCCCTAAAAGAAACAAATAAATAAGAATAAAATAACTCATCTTTTACAATTAGAGATACTAAAGTACTTACAGTTGGTACGACTTCTGTGATTTTAATATTTTTTCTATAAATAGAGAAAGCAGTAGAAAGTTTGAGATACAATGATCATCGCGGTGGTACACCAAATTAACACACCCGTGCTTATCAACGGTTGTCAACTGCGGCCCGCGGGAAGATGCACGTTTTCCCGAAGCGAAGAGAAAATCAATCAACATTTTATTTCTTTTTTATTATGACGATTATGTAAAAATTTATTTTAAAATTTTACTTGTCGAAGTGCTTCTCTTTTGTAAGACTAAAAAATTAAGTTATTGATTTAGTGATAATACGCGTACTTATTTTTAGATCCTTTATTAATCTCATTGTGTAACTAACTATTCTAATTCGTTGTTTTTGTTCATTTGGTGAATTATTAGTAACTTGCGATTTCTTCCGCGTTATTTTTTTAATATGACTCCAAGTAGGAACTTTTACCACAACTTTTATTTTCCTGAAAAAAGAGAAGTTTTCACTGCGGGCCGCAGCTTGACGCCCCGTGAATAGGTACAAAAGCGAAGCACGCGCACATGTTCAGATAAAAAACAGAAATACAATAATGGTAGCGAGTAATTGTGCCACACTCTTCAGGCAGATGTAAAAAACAATTATAAATAAACTTTCATTTCAAAAGTTTATCTTATTTTTTAAACAAAAAAAACTTTAAAGTAAGTTTTCGAGTTAATTGATGGGTAAGATGTCTTGGTTGTTTGTTTTAGAGGTTGTTGACTGTTTTAAGTTTTTTGTAGGGTTTAAGTATATAATAATAATAAAGGTAAAGGTACAATCATACAATACAATCAGATATTACGCAGGAGGGTTCGATTCCAGCCATATTTTCGTACAAACATATGCCCCGAGGCTCTCTGCAAATATTTGTTTTGGGGTTCTGGATGTTTTCTATGTTAATAATAAAATATCTATCTATGTAATTTACAGTACCCATAACACAAGCTCTGCTTAGCTTGGGGCTAGATGATGCTGTGTGGATTGTCTTGCATTTATTTATTAGCAAGTCATATAGGAGAACTGAGTTACATGAAGAAGTTAAGAGCAAACTCCACTTGGGTTCTGATTGCGCTGAACAACGGGAAGGAAGGGTCAGCTTTGATGTTGTTCTTTTGATCAGGGTTAGCCTGATTATGGTTACACTTACCTCATCATCATCATCATTAGCATTATTTAATAAATTAGATTCCGTAATTGCACTTTGTTCGAGGTTTATTGATAGCTAATCAGAGCTTGTGCTCCGATAACTTAGCTTGGGGCTGATGATGATATGTTGATTGTCCAGCATTATTAATTTACTTATAACATAGTTGCTTCATTTTAGCAAGTTTTCATTACCATTCAACGTATCAGTGCTGCCAGAATGACTACAGCATTGCAGAGAGTGACCCAGCAATTTGCGTTCAGGTGACATCTAATTTTTTTAGGAAATTAATAAAGTAATAATAAAGCGTGCTGAAGACAGGACGCTATGGCGCTCATTAGGGGAGGCTTTTATCCTTTTGTGAACTTAGACCTCGCCTATGTGTATATTTTGTGGATACTATATGTTTATGTATATATGATTATATGACGATCTGCGAAACTCAAACTCAAAGTGCTTTATTTCCTTAAGACCTTACAGGACACTTGGACACGTCATAAAATTCATGTTATTAATAATTAAAACTAGGAAATACAGTGCTCACTTTGATTTATGTTCACTTCAATCTTTTTAACGTAAAGAAGCGAACAAAAACCTTTACCTTGTTAGGTTGTTATTTTTCGAGTTGGAGCAAAACTCGTCCCAAGTTTTTTTATCATCTAAATAATCAGATACTTTATAGTAAGCCTTTTTACAAAGAATAGTTTTGACAATTTGTTTGAATTTATTTACTGACAGTTTATGCAACTCACTTGGAGTTTTGTTGTAGAAGCGTATACATTGCCCTTTGAAAGATACATTAACCTTGTTTAGTCTAGTTGTAGGCAAAGCGAGTTTATTTTTATTTCTAGTATTGACATTGTGTATATCACTTTTAGGAAACTCATTGATATTTCTACGAGTGTACAACAGGTTTTCATAAATATATTGACATGGTACCTACTGTCATTATGTTAATTTCTTTGAACTTATCACGTAGGGATAAGTTCAAGGGAAAAGACTGCTGGCAGATTCTGGATTCGGCAAGCTGAAGACAGGGCGCCATGGCGCTCATTAGAGGAGGCCTATATCCAGCAGTGCACTAACTTAGGCTGATGATGATGATGATGATGATGATAGGCTTATGATGATTGTACTAAGCTACATATATACCTTGCCAGTGCTTCTTCAGCTTATTTATTTTGAGAGCTTTATCGGTGACTTTGGACTTCAGATTCTATCACGTAAACTCCAAGCTCCTCTCCATACTTTGCTTGTCAGTCACCATGTCTCGAGTTTAATTTAAGCTATGATTGCAGAATTAGATTTTAATTAAAAGTGACTTTGATGAGAATATTTAAACATACAGGCTACGTTAACAAGGAACCTGATAAAGCATTCGATTTTTTTGCCAGTGTCGTCAGTTTAGACATTTTACGCAGGTTCCAAAAAAAGATTCTCACGTGTATCTCCCGAAATCATTCCCACATGCACCCATTACTCATCTTCCCGAAAAACCGCATTAAAAACTAACAAAAATACTATATTAACCCCTAACTTTCCATTTCGAATCTAAATGACACTTCGTACGACAAAAAAAAGAAAAAAACTGAATCTTTAACCCATTCCTGAACATGTGCGCGTAAAAAGTTAAGAAAAAAGATTTTTTTCTATAGATAGAGTTCAGTAACCAGATCTTTGGGATTATATAAAGTTATTTTAGAGTTTTTTTGTCGGTTCAGCGGTTTTGTGGCGTATGAGTTGAGTTATAATTAAGGGCCACATGTCACTAGCTTAGTGATGTGCTACTTAGACGTAAAAATACTAGTGATTCGATAGAGCACCACTAGTTTTTATCTCTTAAGAATGCTTAAAGTCAGTTCAAGTATGCCAAATATGCACCATATTGGCATACTTGAACTGACTTTAAAAAGAGATGGTTCTAAAAAGGTTTTTTGTTTAATTTACCTTTTGAAAAAATATGTTTAAATAGGTAATATGCAAATATGCATTGATTTTTGCAAATTTGTCTGTAAAGGTCTGAGTGGATGTAATCAATTTGTTTTCGTTATTTTCTGTCAAAGATATGTCTTATGATTCTAAAAACTCCTATTATTTTGATTACCTATTTAGAGAGATTTTTTATCAGAAAACCCATGAAACGGTAAAATAGTGTGTAGAACACTATTTCACCGTTTTCTGAAACCGTGAAACACGTGTTTCAGTTTTTGATAATGTAAGTAAATATATATTGAAAATTTCAGGTCATAAGCATCCTACATAATAATTAAAAGTTAAAGATCAACAAGCCAATCTCAAACTTTAGCGTTTTACCCCATTTTAAGATTTTTTTGAAAAAGTCGAATAACCTGAAACATGTAGGTATTCAGTTATTAATTTTTTTTAGTATAATTTGTAAGTTTCAAGCAAATCAGTCGACTGGTTTAAGAATTACAAAACACGCCAAATATATTGCAAAGGATATTTTTGGAAATTCCACCCTTAGGGGAAATTTTTAACTAAAAATATACATTTAAAAATAAACTTAAGTATTTTTTAGAAATCTAATTCCAGAACTTATCCTATTTAGGTTAAAAAAATACAATATCTTTCTTTCTTCGATAATAAATGCGTTACATCCCTATCGTTACACTTGCTGCGCGTCATAAATCACCCGGCACACGGTTTATCGATAAGCCATGCCTTTCCAATTGTTGTACACTCTATTTATTCTACTTATTCATTGGTAATGTTTTCTATGATGTTTGCTAGTCGATTATAAGGACCATGTGTTTCAACGTAAGTATTTCGTTCTTTTTAATTCATTTTACTAACACATGATCAAAGTCATTAAAGCCGATAATATTTCGTCTATTTTCTTCCGTTTTACGTCAAATAGCTAAAGCATATTGATTAATTAATAACTAATGGTAGACATTTAGTGGATAATTCATACAGTTTGAATAGTCTACTATTATTTGGCAATATTTGAATTGCAACGTAGGCAACAACTCATCTAAAAATCTCATAAAGGTACATGAAATATTAAATTACATTGAGTTGTACCTGTCGTTACTATTTTAAAATACGGAACCCTAATTGCCTAAAAACAAACAGTATACGATCATTCCATTTTCGGAATTTAGAGGTACAATACACAAAGATAGATACTTCAAAGACAACAAACTTCAGAAACTCTCAATTCGACTACATATTTTTTTACAAGGATGTTTCTTATTCTATAATATTCGCAATTTCGATCCGATTTTGATCTTTCACTTTAGTATAGTAAATTATACCAAGATGACTCCATTAAATGTGGATTCCCGGTATAGGTATGTATTAGGTGCTTACTATTTTCCCCTTAAAATTTCATATTTAGGAGTTCGATGTTATATCATTTTAACTTTTTAAATAATTATAGAGGTAGTAAAACAACAAAAACGTAATAACTAATTAAGGAAAAAATATTTTTTATGAATAAGTAATACCTATCTAAGTATATTTTTATCAGCATTGCCATAGGTAATAGCATGGTAATGGAGCCAGCGTCTCGGGGACGCGACGACTGGTATTGATTTGGATCAATTCACCGACTGGACCGTTTGTAACCGTCTTCAGTTAGCTCAATTGTTTACATTATAAATACTATGTTAATTTCTTTTATTTTCGTTAAAGAAGTTATTTCACTATCTAAAATATTCTTATTCCTAATTTGGTTTGCCATTCTTGTGCCTACCATCAAGTGCTATAATTTTGACACCACCCGAAATAACAAACGTTTTTATATTTAGCCTGTACTTCAGGACATTTGATCGGAATGTCGGTGCATCATCCTGAATCAGCCGTCTGCCGTCACATTTGCTAAGCATCCGACCAGACACTTCCGCAAAAAAAACGGTTAAAAATATCATGTCGTTTTACTTGTAACAATGTGAAACAAAAATACAAAAGACAAATTCACCCTCATATCATAATCAACCTAACTAAAAACTAATATACGTCAACCTATATTAACAACCGTCATCCCATATTAGTCAACCTATATTAATCTACGTAAATGGGCTTAGGTAAATGGGCACGGTCTCTCTACTCTACAGGGTCTCTAGGTACATGGGGGGCCTATGTTTCCCTAATGGGGGTCTAGCCATGTAGAAATAGCGCCCTGTCTTCAGCTTGCCGCATCCAGCATCTGTCTGCAGTTTTTCGCAGATCCTCGTCCCATCTCGCCGGAGGGCTTCCTACACTACGTTCGTCGAGTCGCGGTCTCGATTCGTTACACATTTTTGCTCCAGCGATTATCGGATAATGACATTGGATATGGCCGGCTCAATTGCATTGCAAGCTCATAGTTCTATGAGCTATATTAATAGTTAATTTTTTTCACTGATAAATCTACTATGTAAATTGCCGTTCTTTATGAAATCATCATCACCAACAACCTATAAAGTTAGCTCAATTGTTTCAATTGTAATATTTAAAAAAAATACCTATAAAAGTCCACCGCTGGACATAGGATCATATTTTTAAATGTTTTTCCTGACGTTTTAACAGGTTTACACAATATCGTTGCTACGGGATGACAAAAATAAACACAAAACTCCTAAATAAACACGACGTAGGTACATTTAATAGTTATAATTACAGATTGTAGTCCAAAAATTAACAGAAGATAATTTTATCAGAGTTCAAGCAACTATTCCTGAAACTAATGACCAATTAATTAGTGTCATACATAAGATACACATCCGCTGAATGACACATACGTATGTACCTACCTACTGACATGTCGATGACGAGTGTATTCTAGTGTTCGAAGATAGGTTAATTAGTTGCTGCTTTTTTTTGTAAAAGTCTTTGATAGGTATTTGTAATGGGGATATTTGATGGCTACTTTCTTAATCGATTACATTGATCTACGCTAGACAGAACCAACGCTTTTGCTCCCCTTGGAGTCGATACCCTAGGTCCGTGGGGTACCGAGGCTCTATGGGTTTTTAAAAAATGACTGAGTCGATGCGACACGTGACCCTCTAGCTGGTGAGTATCTGGCGCAGCGCATCAGCATTGCCATACAGGCTCATACAGCGTGGTAATGCAGCCAGCGTCTTGGGGACGCCTCCAACTGTTAATAACATGGATCAATTGAGCTACCTTTAGACTGTTTGCAACCGTCTGCAGTTAGCTCAATGGTTTCAATGGTATATACTAGTTATAAAGACCCTCGATCAACATCTCAAGAGTCTCTCGCTCGAAAGTTGGATCAAGGGCTAGATCCAAAAAGCGGTTCTCCTGGACTCGGCGTATTGTCAGGAATTTCTTCTCTCTGCAAACCTAGTCACCGGTTGTTTGAGCCTAGCTTCGCAGCCGGTGATTCAACGACTTTTTAGGTATATTTTTTAGAAATTTAAAAATGTGTCATGTGTGTATGATGGTAAAAATGTATTTTAAAGCGACATTTTAAATAAATGAAGTATTGAAGAGTGGACAATGAACACAGCATCTAGTCCAAATCTAAGCAGAGCTTGGGACAGTAATTCATCATAGTATGTTGAGTTTCAAAAGCTGTTTTTCTCACTTTGATCTATACAGGGTGTGTCATGTTCACTTCCGAAAACCCTTTGTTTTCAGATGTGAGTATTAAAAAACTATGTCGAAAAAAAATTGAAACGAAAACTCTTTTAAGATTTTTATTTGCCATAATTGCGTTACATTGCTTATTTTGTACTTACTAAAAGAGAACCTTTGTGAAGAGAAATAAAATCACTAACTACATAGTATAAAATAAAGTCGCTTTTTCTGTCTCTATATCATTATGTCCCTTTGACTGCTTAAATATTTAAAACTACACAACGGATTTTGAAGCGGTTTTTAGATAGAGTGATTCAAGAGGAAGGTTTATATGTATAATAAAATCGTGTGAAGCCGGGGCGGGTCGCTAGTATATAATAAAAGCCAGTGCCTCGCGGTTTCACCCGCGTAATTCCCGTTCCCGTGGGAATTCCAGAATAAAATACAGCCTGTGTTATTCCAGACTATAATCTATCTCGGTGCCACATTTCATCCATATCGGTTCAGTAGTTTTTACGTGAAAGAGTAACAAACATCCATCTATCCATCCATCCACACTTACAAACTTTCGCGTTTATAATATTAGTAGGATTATTATTATTATTGGTAACTACCAATGTAACTTCCCATTTGCAAATGCCATGCGTTATATGTATTGTAGATTTTATACAACATACGGTATTGTAGGTTTTATATCTACAACGTTTAAAACTTTTTGGAAATTATTGTAACCACTACTAGAAAATGTGGGTAATAAATAAAATATGTTTATATTGTAATGAATTCGTTTAATACAACACTAATTAGGTATAATTTACAATGTTCTAAATGTATTCGAGCCTTAAATGAGGCTTCTAACAGTCGCATCTCTAATATCAAAATGGAAAATCGTACTTATTTGAACATATTTTAAATAA
This sequence comes from Eupithecia centaureata, assembly GCA_944547425.1. Taxonomy (NCBI): domain Eukaryota; kingdom Metazoa; phylum Arthropoda; class Insecta; order Lepidoptera; family Geometridae; genus Eupithecia; species Eupithecia centaureata. The sequence goes on along the minus strand of OX155702.1, from coordinate 2,100,463 downwards.
TTTTACATTATTGTGACAAATATTATATTATTTCTTTCAAGGAAACTAGAGCTTGTGGTGAAAAAAATGTTAACCCTTAGAGCTACTCACAGGGTCAAGCGTCTAATAAAATACAAAAAAATATTTGTACATTTCTCATATTCGTGTAGATAGTTGAAAAAATAAAAGAAAAATCTTCTAAATGAATTACAATGCTATACTTAGAGACATAACCAACCATTTCTTAGGTAGTAAAATATGCATACTTTTCCATTTTGGTATTTCCTTATCGCAAAAACCAGAACAAAATAAAAATAAACTTTATAACAACAAAATCAATTCCAAAATGTCATTTCGCAGTAGCGTGCAATTCCAAAATCATATTCTATCATCTAATACCTTTTTAACATAACGGCAAAGACATTAATACATTCTAGTACTGACTGATTTGTTTACAAACAAACCTTTTTGCTCCATTACGATTTTTGAAGACTCATCATACCTATTTACATATTAGTATCCGAACCGTTATTTTTTTAAAGAAAATCGTGAGCACTACGAACTTTCTACAAAATTCATCATAAATACATTATGTACCTATTTGGTACGTACTGCTAGATATCAAAAGAAAGAGCTGTAGTAATTTTACAAATTATTTTAAAACATGGTATACTTTCAAAGGCGGGTATCATATTTTCTATAATGAACATTTAATTCCAAATACGCCAAGATTAATTTTACATACCCAATCATAGTACACACTAGATTATAGTAAGTATACATACATAGTTGTGATATGGTTACTTCACCCTTTCCTAAGAAACTAGACAAAAAAAATAAGGAAAATATGGCAAAATCTCAATAATAGCCATGTTTGTCTTTGAAAATAAATCCAGCTGTTTTCATAAATGCAGTGAAATGCACTAAAATTAGAAACAGAAAATTATTTCCAATAATATTACAAGTAGATACAATAAGTGAACATTTTAACTACATTACTCATCTAAATTTCTACAACATGAACGATTTAAGCGATATTTTATAAGTAAACGTTTATATGATTACTAATTTTACCATATTTAAGAATTTATACAATTCATGATACTCATGATAAATATTTACAACCTAACATAGACTAAAGTTATAAAAATGGAATAATGCCGCAAAAGCGTCAAATAATGCCACTCAACACAAAAAAATAAAAAATATATTTAAATAATCGTCAGATCGTTCATCACAAAAAATAATTATTTGCTACTTAAAATTGTTTAAAATAGGAGCTGTTTTGTACCTGTTCTGGACAGTATAGTACTACTACTGAGATCTTTTTTCATCCTGTAGGAGTGACATGATAATCATCTGTCAGTTTAATTTTTTGACAGCGTAAAATGCAACGTGTTTTACGCAACTGTGGTTTTAAGGGTTTAAGCTTTTTTATAAATTCAGTTATGAATCAAGTATTTTCCTGACGTTGGTATACTTACAAAAAATAATTATGTAACATTGTATGTAACTTAATCAAATAATTTTAACCAAATATTATTTGATCAACTGACAGATAATGTTCATAAGAACTAGTACCTAACACGTACCTATCGATACACAAAACGTACTATTTAAGTAAGTAGATGTATGTAATTGTGTAAAATCAATCAAACTCATTAACCTCAACTGAAACGCTTGGCGTAACCATAACTTTAAGAGCAATACAACTACTTATTGTTCTTAATATCAGTAACAATGATTAAATAGTTTTAAATATTGATATGGACCTTTTAAGGTTTTAAATCGTTGACTTCTCTTATCGTTACTAAATTTCCTAACGCTTACTAAATACAACTAAGAAACAAATTAGCGCAGCTACCAAATCTAACCTAAAAACTATTAATACTTCGAATCCCGTTATACCGGGGAAAACTGAATAATATTTGGTTACTATCGTACAATTCCACAATAGAGATCGTCTATTTATTATAAGAATTCCGTATGTGAACACATTATATTCTAACACCTTTCTACTTAGTTATGAAATACAACTACACCCGTAAATATTATGTATTACATACTGTGATATTTTGTAACGTCCTTGCGTATCGTGTTCACAATGAACACAGCCGTCAACTGGGTACGACACAAAGTGTAACTGAACACTTGTGAACTTACACATTTCTGTTTAGTTTTCTTGGTATCCCAGTCTCCTGCTAATAAGTAGAATATAAGAATGTTCAGATTCCAACTGTTCCAAATCTTCAGGATTTATCAATCAATTTGATTTTCTTGGAACATAATTTTAAACGTGTTGGCGCCAGTTTCTGCAAGAATTACTGTAAAATAACTTATTCGTTGTTTCATGGACATGTTACTCAAAAACTTTGACGCAAAACTTGTGTGATAATTCCTTGTAAGTACCTATATGTTGGCAAAACACATGTATTTGAAGCATTCATAATTTTCGTCCATGGTGGATTCATATCAATCAAAATTGAATAACTCGATTCGAATTTTGATGAAATCCATTCATTAAATTGATGGTCACTGAAAATTATCAAACTTTGAATATGTCCATTAGCCTGTCACATTTCCAATCTAAATATTAATCCTTCTATTTTTAGATGTAAATCACTGTTGAACATTTCCATCTATAACCGGAGCAGACCTTTTTTTTAAATTTCTTATTAATTTTAAATTTCTGATTTCGAACATATACCTCCCGATTTCTAATGTTTTCAAGCCATTGTTTAACATGTGAACATTTTCAACAATGAACATTTCCATCTTGTCTCTACTTGTCAGAGCGTTCGAGCGAGAGGTTCTCAGCCTCGTCCTTGATGTGCGACAGAGAGGGACGATAACCTCTCGGCTCCTCGCGAGGGTAGTCTTCGTATGGACTGGTCTGTTCGGAGCGACTGCTGGGCACATGTTCCTTGGAGTAGTCGCCTGGAAAATATATCAACTAATTAGAGTTTTCTTTACAACGAAAAGTGAGACCTCAAGTGGTGAATTGATTGATTCTCACAAAAGTGAACTAAATTGATTCTCGCGAAAGTGAGACCTCATAAAAGTGAATTGATTGATTCTCACAAAAGTGAACTAAAAAATTGATTCTCACAAAAGTGCCTACATTCAAATTTTAACTATGAATTTGACAATTCGATCGGTTACGTCTTGATACTATTGCCAACCGGAATTAGCGTTCAGTCATAATCATCTAGCACCATAACACAACCTCTGCTTCGCTTGGAGCTAGATGATGCTGTATGTATTGTTCAGCATTATTTATTTTTTAAACATTAAAAGACATGGGCACATATAATTTACTATGGCTGCGGCTTCGCACGCGTTGATTCTATGCAAGGCTTTTTCTATCCTGATCCTGAACTGATTTATGGACTGAAAAATAGCCTATATTTTATTTGTCCCGGGATGCGAACCCGCAAACCCTGGTCGACCTGCGACCGCCACGCCAAAGAGTCAAGTTTGACAAACTTAACATATTTGAAGTCTGTACGAGTACCTTTGTTGGAGTAATCAGAAGCTTGCATCTCGCTCTTGAGCGCGTAGATGTTGGGCTTGATATCCTGTGTCTCATTTGCGCTCAGGTCTTCAGCCTTCACGTCATGCGAGGACCCGCCTCCGTAGCCGTTCATCATTTGAGATCGGCTGGAAACATTAAAAGGAGTCTGGTATATGCGACGACCCTCTAGCTGGTGAGTATCTGGCGCAGCGCATCAGCATTGCCATACAGCGTGGTAATGCAGCCAGTGTCTTGAGGACGCGACGACTGGTATTGATATGGATCAGTAGAGTTATCTCTAAACTGTTTGCAACCGTCTGCAGTTAGCTTAATTTTTATGGTAGTTTTAATGTGCTTTTATTTCTTTTTTTATGAATAACCTAATCTTTATTAACAACGAAAATTACAATCAAGGAATAGAAAAAAATGCAACTAGAACTCAACTTCTATTTCTTGATTGTAGTTTACGTCACTAAAAATATCTTTAGGAGAGGCCTATGTACGCCTTTCCTAAAGATCTCAACAATGACACATTTTCAGCATGAAATATACGTGGCCTATGTAAGCCTTCCCTAAAGATGATACGTTTATTTTCAAAAAAGTGATAAATTTAGTAACAACTAATTTATACTTCCTTGTACGAAATTCAACCAATCTGCACAACTTGTATAAATTCAAGCTATTATAACACTTTAGTAGCACCTCGCGAACTCTATTATTTATCTAATTACTTAGTTTTTTGTCAGAAACGTACCTGTAATCGTCGTGAGAAGATGGATACTCCTCAGTCTGCATCATGTGATCTTCACCAGACATGTACGACAAGTTGCAGTCTTCCATCATACCCTGGAATTACAACATTTAAATACAATGTGATTTTTCGAACCTTGATCAAAAGAAATGTGCGGATACACGACACATATTTATCGGTAAAAATCGGGATAAAAAAATTTATATGTTATTTATCTCAAAAACAAAGCAGTTTTAATATTTTTTTAAATGAAGACTACTTCATCTGGTTTTTTCTTCGTTTCTTTTTGAGTAAATGGTGTATTTTATTCGAAGTAGTCTCATTTGAAAGCTAGATAGTTTACCTAGCTAATAAAATAAATAAAAAATACAAATACGATACTTAAGCGTAGTAAAAACAGTATTTTTTTTGAAATAAGACAAAAAAAACGATTTTTATTTTATTTTTTGTCTGTAACTTTAAAACTGGGTAATTAAGGTGTACTTTTTTGCATGTTGTATTAAACTTCATAATTCATTCTACAAATCCTTCAAAAACTGGGGGTCTATCTCTTTCCGTTGTCATGTTATTCACCATTTAAATTAGGTACTTTCTGCCATTTAGATTAAATCAGTTGAGATTCCTGTTGATATCTGTACTTGACTTGTGTTTAAAAAAAAGACTATACCTATGCGCTATCTATCTCACTTCCAAATTACATCCCAATCCGTTCAGCCGTTCTGGCGTGATTGAGTAACAAACATCCATCCAACCAACTGTGCGACTGAGCGACTGAGCTTCCTAAATGTTATTACACCCTTCCGATTTAGGAGCCGATGTAGATTTAGAGCGTCGGAAGCCATTCTTCTTCCTAAATCGTTTCCTAAATCGGATGCTACCTTCCTAATTGCTATTAAACTATCCTGAATTTAGGAACGACTATATTTAGTTTCCAATATTTAGGAAGGTTTATTACCCCTTTAACTGATCAAGGTATGTTTGTTGTCCACGCTCAACTACATAGCGCGCGCGCAGCGATTGCACACGTCCGTACGCCCTTGCAGTCTGGAGTAAACTGGCACGGGGCCGTGAATGTGGATGTGTACGCGTGAACGTCGCGCGAAAGGGGCGCAAACCCTTTGTCGCGGGATAAAATACCGACACTGATCGGGGAACAGGCGTGAAAACGCGTGAACCCCGCGAAAACCATCCACATGTACGTTCACGCATGTTTACGGAGCTTCACGGCACAAATTTGGAGCCGCCATTAGATATATCATCTGACCCAAAGAAATCAGAGTTTTTTGTACTCGAAACATTACTACCAACATTAGTTACTACGGTTAAAGATATTTTTATTTAGGAATAATGGAAGATTGTTTTTAATTTTGTTTTTATCGAAAATAGTCTCGCTCTTAGACAATATCTCATTTAAATAACTGAAGATGTGGAGCACGCTTTCCCTGAAGGAACTTATTCACTCTGGATTTGAAGACTCCAAGATTGTAATCTATCCGGAAACAAACGCAGGAAGCTCATTTCACTCTCTGGCCGTGCTTATATAAAGGTCAAGTAGATTTTTCGATTCGACATTCAGGAATGTTGACCAAGTACAGGTGGTATTTTTCTGCTGGGCCGATGTTGATAGGAAGACGATGAAAAAAGGCTGTACTGTGATTGAATTGAATATTTATATCGACCGACTCAACACCGGTGGTCTTCTGAAATAGAAGATTTAGATTGGTGCTGATTTGATTGATTTGCAAATGTGCCAATCTCAGCACAAATTTATGATAACAACATCCTGAGAACGAGAAGTTTACTTGAGCAATCTTCAAAATTTCTTTGCCAAGATGTAAATGAACTGTTTACTTAAAAGAGGATTATGATGGAAAGGATGAATTTTAAAATTAAAATCAGAATTAAACTGATATATTGAACAAAATGGCCATTCGTCATCATAGATAGGGAAGGGCAATATAAATAAATGTGTTCTACCTGAAGGTTTCTCTTGAGGGCTTCGTTGTAGCTGTGGGGGCTAGTCAGCATCGGAGGGCTTTGGGCTCCCATGAACCTGAACACAGAGACAAAGTTCAAGCTTCCACTATCAGAACGCAAACAATAGATTTCAAAATCCAACTTTCTTAAAAACTCAGTTCTTGAATTGACTTCAGAAAATAAAATAATAAAAAATCATACCCCGGCCAATGAGACCTCTTCTAAAACATCGAGCCGAAGCCCAATTATTTTAAAACTAGTGATTTTGTACGTGTCAATTTTGTGGAGTGTAAAATTTTGACTGATAGTCCAATTCATCTGTACAAGTCTTCTGTGTCATAGTGTATATGTGTGAGTGTCAGTGAAAGAGAAAGATAATATAAATAGAATAAAGAGAAAAAAGATAAAAGGCAAGCGTATAAGAAAAGTAAGAGAGAAAAACGAACATGCGATAGAAACGGTACATGCAAAGCTCAAAAAGCACACTCACCTTATTAACAATAGGAAACATGCTCAGATTAAAGATTTAGATTTGAAAAATTAACTATCTTTAATCTTACTTGGGAATCCAACGACGATCCTTTACACACACGTTTAGCTCATGCATAATATACAATTCATTTAAAACTAACGTCGTCGTATATAAAATTTAAATTACAATAGCAAAATAATCGTTATGAATTAAGCTAGTTTAAACATTGTCGATGAGATGTTAAAATCTATTGCAAAACAATTTGTTATAGCTCTGCGGACTAATATTTATGAAACTAGTGTGATTGTCTTTCATCTAGATGATATAGCAAATGCTACGACACCGTTATATCACACTGCTTCACAAATGCTAAGTATTTTTAAACAATCACGTGTCTCTAAAACTAACATAACATGTTGAACAGATCTAACACAGTGATACACTTTACATAATGATCAGACATCAATCTAAAGTTATACCAGAAATTATCACTTATAATTTAGATGATAATTTTCGGCAATTGAATATATCACATACAAATGATGCTAAAACTGGACGCGATCGTCCAACGATTCTTTATTATGTTAATTTTTATGTGAATGAATACATTTTTTTATTATAATATGAGTTTTCCTATGACTGCCAATATTTTGGAGACCGTTGTTGTATCCCGCAAGACAATTTGCAGATTGCATAACGGTAACGACGTTCAAAACACTTTGCTTATCATTGATTTGGTTAAGTATTATTATTTTCTTAGTAACATGCCTTTCTTCTATGTTGTTTCTTTTTTGTTAGTATGTAATTCTTATGTCTTAAACATTCGTTATTCTGACTCGCGTATTTGTATTTTTCAATAAACTTTGACAATATATTGTTTAACTATTTAGTAAAATTGTATATACTAGTTATAATTTTTTCTGTTCCTTGATTTTCGATGTTGATAAGATGTTTATTTTTTTGTTGTGTACCTTAGGAAAAATTTGTAATTATTACTTTATTTACTCTTCAGATTTCGATGTCATGACTTGCGTATTTTATCAGAAAGTCCGGTTTATTTCTCTTATGGACAGAAGCCTTTGATTGGAACATCGTTACCGCGTTGTCTGTCGGGTTTTGTTTCCTAGATTCGTTGGACGGTCGCAACTGTCGCCGCTGCGCCCTTACTGTGAGGCGGTCGGTCCAGGCTGCGTGGGTTCATACTTCCGCGGCCGGCCCCGACTCAGGTGCCGTCTCTTCACGAACTCCGCATCGTCCACCATCCAGAAAGAGCCGAAGTCGTCCTCGTACCGGACGAAACATTTGTGCAGAGACAGGTTTGTCCGAATCGCGTTCTATAATTTAGCACAATCTACAAACCACTGAAATCACATGTCAATTTGTGCTCTCATCGTTGGAATTAAAGTACTGAATAGAAAAAGCCCGATGAAAGCACATCAGATCGTCGTGGAGATATAATATCGTCATGACATGCAGGAGGACTCAGAAGGACGGGAAGTGATAGGAGCTGGTTAAAGGCAAGCGAGAAAAATGTTAGTCCACCCGCCGCGATATCCACACACACAAAACGAGACCTAGATACCAAATAACAAGACCTCGACGTAGCGCTAGAACTAGCTGAAGCCAGTTATAACGCTACTCACAAATTCAAACCCACTACACAAATAATTACAAATTTAAATCTGAAAAGATGAGACGTTTATTTACACGATAAGAGATACATCGCTAGATTAGATAGAAAATATTTAAGAGAAGATTAAAATATACCGAAAACTGTTCAGTGTAATGTGTTTAGTGTGGGTGTTGTGGTTATTGTGCTGTTGCGTAGTCAGGTGTGTAAGTAAACAAAGGAAGAATAAGAACCAGTTGAAGTAGCTGTGTTTATTTGTGTTCTAAAATTATTAGCTTCTAAGATCAACAACAAAATGCATCTGTACTTATATTCATTTTACCCAATATTTTCTAATGCAGTGACCTGTTTTGTAATCAATACTTTATATAATTTTAGTGTAGGTTAAACTAGACATTAGAAACTGAGATTCTCGTAAGGTTTTGTTATGAGAGTCATAACACAAGGCATGTAAATATGGTTAGTTATTGGTTAGATATTTGTTTGTATTAAAATTATGTAAGATTCAATATTTACTGTTTGATATACAGGGTTAATGTAATTATTTATTGATTAGTCATTTTTATTAGTAAGACTTGTAAAAACATTCGTGAGTAATGTATGTAGGTGAGTTTTTAATGTTCTTATTATTGGCATTGAAATAATTATGTTTAAGATTAGATAAGTGTTAAGTTTTTATATTTGATTTTAAATCTATTCCTTTGCTTGTAATTTTCGTTGTTAATAAAGATAGTATTTTAAATAACATTTGAAGAATCCTATGAAGCATAGTGTGTTAAGTTTTTTTTTATTGTTATTTTGTAAATTTTTCAGTAACTGAATCTTTTCATTCAAATATATTCTTGAATCTTTCGATTTGAGTAATTACTGAAAGTTAAAAATTTATTGGCTTATTATACAACTTTTAAAATTTCGCAGTATCATAAATAGTATCTAATATAAAAGGAATAATGACAATAATTATTTTGTAAACTTCGAAGTTACTGTACTGAGTTAAAAGGCATCTGGGTAGGTATATTATGACGATTTGTAGTCAGAGTTTTTAATGATCATGTATTTCAGTTAGTGCGGTGTTAAGCTTGTGTAATGTGTCTAAAGCCTGTAATACATTTAAGTTGGGTTGTGAATTTCTATAGATTTACAAATTACCTATAGTTTTGTGTTTTCAGTGTCGTGTTTTGTTCCATTTTTTCTCATTTTAATGTTAAAGTGTAAAATGTCAGTGTTAAACTTTGTTGAATTTGTATTTCTTGTGTGGTGCTTATTGTGAGTGTCAATGTTCGTGTGGGTATGAAATTGTAATGCATGTTGTATGTTTGAGAGTAAAACTGTAAATGTGTTAGGTGTATGATCTGTTCACACAAGTGTAAATTTTCAATCGTAGAATTTACTCTAACATCGAGAGCTATTTTAATGGTTTTTGTGTTAACGTGAATGGTTGTGTCTGTTCAAGTTCCAAAAATAGGTAATGTGTGAATTCTGTCATTGTGTCTTTGTGTATTCTTAAAATATTATGAGCGTAAATTGTATGTTTGTGTGAGTATTTGTGTTAAATTGTGAGTGTGATTTGTTTTTTGTACTTTATATGTGGAAAACATGGAAGTATCAATTCAAGGAATATGTATGTAAAATTATCGTTCAAGTGTAAATGTTCAATCGTAGAGCCCGAGAACATCAATGCCAGTTTGTTGCTTTTCTTGTTAACGTGAAATGTATTTGTGTTGTAATAATAACGATTATTTATTATCGGGTAGGTATATTTCCTTACGTTTCAGGTACAAGGTATGCGATGAGAATTCATCATTACGGTACTTGTGTTGTCTAGATATTTTTGTATTAGTAAAAATCTTTAGTGTCAATTTTGATATTATGAACTGAATTGTTAAGGTACTGTGAGTGTAAATTTCATGTTTTTTTGAGCGCATTGTGTTAAATTGTGAGTATGATTTGTGTGTTATTTTTGTACTTATACGTGGAAAGTTTATAAATTTCACTATCAATCAATTCACGAAATTATGATGTGCGTGAATTTTGTTATTTATTTGTTGTGTAGGTCGGCATTGAATGTGTTTATATTACAAAAGAGTGTTATCTTGTGTTAAAAAGTGTGAGCGTCCATGTTAAAGTATAAACGTTCATGTTAAACTGTAAAAGTCCATGTTAAGGTGTAAAAGTCTATGTTCAAGTGTAAACGTCCATGTTAAAGTGTAAACGTCCATATTAAAGTTGAAACGTTCATGTTAAAGTGTAAATGTCCATGTTAAAGTGTAAACATCCATGTTGAAGTGTAAAACTGTTGGTGGAGCTCTAGAATCGGTCTGGGCCGGGGGTCGTACCCCGGCATGGGCGGCGGCGGCGCGTGCGCAGCTCTCTGCGGCCTGCGCTTGTAGAACTCCACCTCGTCCACGGTCCAAACGGCTCCCTTCACGTTCTCGACTCGCATGAAGCACTTGTGTAGCGACAGGTTGTGCCGCACTGCGTTCTGTGTTTCACTTCTTGTTTTTATGGGGTCTTAGGGATATGGGACGATAATGCATTATTTTGAGTTGATTTATTTATTAATAATTAGCTGATTCGCTTGCGTTTTCAATGGACTATTTTAATTGCCTCACAATAGGAATTTTGCAAAAAGGTTATTGTCCATCCGACTGCGCCAAAACGAGGTGAAAGGTTTAAAATGGAACTGATTGCGTCAAGAAAATTTTATGCTCATTATAATGCGTCAGTGACAGAATGTTGATTTACTTGATGAATAATTTATAGTTTGAAATAATGCATTATTGTCGTAAATAAAAGTTCTTAAATATACATACATTACTACACATTGTAACATCAAACAAGTCTACAGAAAAAGGGCACCGTGTTATCTTCAATGCTATTAGAATAAAATATGTGGTTATAACTATACGAATTATTAATTTGATAGTAACAATGGACAAGCAAAAGCATTGAAAATAACACAAATGAAATCAAAAATAAAACACGAAATCATAATTCGTATTCTAATTTACCTTCCACATTCTGGTGACTTAGGAATCAACAAAGAATCCAGAATGTTATGAACACAGTACACACAGAATTATATTATTTTCAGGTTTTCATCATTTTCAGATATTTGGCTACATGTAATTTTAGCGGAATGTCAGTAAAGTGACAAAAATAGCTTTAATAAACTTTTACTAAAACATTTGTTTTATGAATCGAAAAAGTATTTTAAGTTCTTCTCTAAAGCCAATTAACTAACGAAAATTTGTCTCTTACTTTAGTTATTCAATTACTCCATCTCACCAAACTAAAAAATAGCCAAATACCCTTTTTCAACGACATTAATCCAACCTTGTAACCTACCTTCCAAGTGGCGGCGTTACGTCTGAAGTAGCAGAATGTACTCTGGAACCAGTTGTAGATCTCATTTAGAGTCAGCTGCTTATCCGGAGATTCTATAATGGCCTGGAAATTACAATTTTTTTGCTAAAATAACTATTCTCTCAATCATAATCTTGTTAGAGATATTGAACAATAGTGGGCCTCGAGCTTAGCCCTGACCAACTACAATATAGGTACATTATGTTTAACGCAAGTACAAGCCTTGTTTATGTTTTTTTTTTTTTAATATACATAAACTTTATTAACAACGAAAATTACAAGCAAAGGAATAGAAAAATTACAACTAGTATTTACAATTGAAACCATTGAGCTAACTGCAGACGGTTGCAAACAGTCTAAAGGTAGCTCAATTGATCCATGTCAATACCAGTTTATGTTTATGTTGGATAGATTTTTAGTAAAATAGGAATTATATACAATATTTTTTGTGATTTTCACTTGTTAAAACTTTATTTTCTTTGAAGAACAACAATTAGTTACCTAAGTAAGAAAGATCTTAACTGAATCATAAGCCAAAGCAAAGTACGAACCTGACGAATTAGTGAGGCATAAGTAAATGGAGGTCGCACGTCAGCGCTCTTGTAAAATTCACGATTGCGTTGGATCTCTGCAAATGAAATAAATAATACTTAAAACAAAATAAATAAAAAAATAGAAAAATGATGAATGCTATTTTAGGTAAATAATAAAAATATACACGCACCTGAAGAGATGCATTCTAAACTTATATTACCTTGTTGAACATCTAATCCAGCTCTTTCGAGCATGTACGGAAGACCTTAGACAAAGAAGTATGCATAAAACAAACGGTAGAGTAGCTTAGAAGACTGTACCGCTCTGATTAAATTCCTACTTTCAAAGAGCTGTGTTACAAGGAAACTTGATTTTAGGTTATATATAACGCTATAGACTACCGATAAGACAAGTAGTAATTTCGGAACAAAAAATATTAAATTGGTTTCTTTCTATCTTAAATTGATGCTGATGATGATGATATATTTATATCAAAATGTCTTACCACCGGCGATGGCCACTCCTGACTTGTCGGAGACACGACGTCTCACCGGCCCAGGAGAAGCTCCTTCATTAGGAGCTCCTAAAATAAAAATAACTTACAACATCTTACTGAATATTCACAGCTTCGACAATGCCACCCTTTTGCGACTTTCTATGGTCAACGGGCTTGGAATCAGTTCTCAAGATTGTCCTAGTTGTAAAGTCTTTCTGTAATGGTGATAATTTGAGTAGACTTTTTGACTCATCACGATCATATTTGTATGTATTGTTAGTACGATGATAATCATGAGCTCACTGGTCTGTGCTAAACTTAATATCCAGCAAACTTTATAACTTGGTTATGCCGTTGTCGCTAAAACTTTAATTTTTGTCTTGCTTTCGTCCTACAACTACAATTCAAATTGCTTTATTTCCTGTAGCGACCTCTTATATGATGTGAGCTGAGCTACAAATGAAATAACAAAAATTCTGAGTGTAAAAAGTAGATCACGTGACCCATAATCCTAGATCGCGCAAACGCTGGTTTCAACAACATCTGGCCTTTAAAGAACTTTCCGACATCAACTATCCGTCGAAAGACCCCGGGTAAGTGGGCCAGTTGGGCCGACCCGGTACAGGGAAGATCTTCCCCTGTAACCATTTGGGGGAATTCCACCTTTACCCCCAAATTTCTTTTAGATCTTACAAGACTCTTGGAGACGTCAGAGTATTCTCACCATGAGCGATCTTCGCGGCATGATGCGAGGTGTCCCTGGCAGCGTGGAGGTGACGCATCATGGCAGCGAGGCGGTCGCGCTCCCGACGCAGTTGCAGCTCAAGTTGGGCCACCACTTGCATCTGCACGCGGGCCTGCGCGGCTGAGCGGTCGTCCAGGGTGTGAGCGGCTTCTAGGTGCCTGAGTGAGAAGATAATATGCGATTTTACTATCAGATGAAATATTCTTTTAGTTTTTTTTATTAAATTTATTAGTATTAGTAGTAATAAAATTTATAATACCATAAACCCGTAGGGGTATGAGCCGAGTGTTACATTCGGTTTAAGAAGTTCAAAAATAACCTATCTACGCACTTAACATTTTGAAGCTCTCTTGCTTTTTTCTTCCATATCTGCTTTTGTAAACCATCTCATCAAGCTTTTCTTATTTTTCTGGTTTATATAGTCAGGATTCAGTTGCTTTTCCCTATCTACATGTAAAACTAAACTAGGAGTTACGTAGCACACTCAACAAAATAGTAAATGAACATCATGACTCTACTTACTTGACAAAAGCCTGGTAATCTTCAGCCAGAGCATCGCAGCCTGGCCATTTGCACACCCCTCTTCCGAATAGAGGGTGCTCCTCCATTTCACTTCCCCACAGCATAAGACCTGGCATGGCAATTCATATTATTAAAGATCAAAAAAATCAGATATAAAAACCAATAAAAACAAAAAAAAACGTTTTATTGGTTTGTAAATGATTTGGAAGCTAAAATACCAATCACTAGTAGACACACCGATACCCGTTTAACTTAAAAACCCCTCCTTTTTGTCGAGGTCTAAAAATAAAGTAGGTACTTTTGTTGTTACTGCCGCCGTAGAAGTTACGGCTTAACCTTCAACTCAGCTGTGGATATATCATATCGTGGATGTAGCTGTAGTCGTTTAAGAGAACCTACCAGGAGAAGGCCAACAGTTTCCTTTCGCCTGCCGAACTTGGAGAAACCCTTGTTTTGGGATGCTATGACCTTCTGTCTTAGATGGTACTAACTAGGTGGTGCATGGGTTGGATTGCAAGTTACGACTTAACCTTCAACTCAGCTATGGATGTATCATATCGTAAACTAGCGACCCGCCCCGTCTTCGCACGGTTTTATTATACCTACTTATAAACCTTCCTCTTGAATCACTATCTATTATAAAAAACCGCATCAAAATCCGTTGCGTAGTTTTAAAGATTTAAGCATACAAAGGGACATAAGGACAGTGATATAGCTATAGTCGTTTAAGAGAACCTACCAAAAGAAGGCCAACAGTTTCCTACCACCTGCCAAACTTGGAGAAACCCTCGTTTTGGGATGCTATGACCTTCGGTGCTTAGGGAGTAGATGGTCCTAACCAGGTGGTGCATTGGGAGGCACGGACAGCGGCCCATGCATCAGATACTGGCGCTGCACCGCCTGCAGTTGCTGGACCAGCTGCTGTTGCTGCGCGCCCAGCTGCTGCTGAAGCGAGCTAGGAGAGCTGTCCGGGGGGAGGTGCGACTGCGACAGCAGGTTTAGATTCAGCTGGTCTTGCATCCGGGACTGTTCTAGCTGACGTTTAGCTGCTTCTGTGCTTAGGTGCTGGAAGAATGAAGTGGTGTTTGGCAAAAGAGTTTGATGAAAGACTCTCAATGGAAAGAAGAGAAATTTTTACTCCTAAAATATTAATGCTCTATTTATATAGGTAATGGTACCAAATACAGCTAGTATAAATTCACAATTTATTATAACAAACTCCTAAAAATCTAAGCCGTTATCAGAAGTGATGCTGCCAGCATTCTTCATTCTCACGTTGAATGGCAATGCTAATTTAATCTTCTCTTCTTCTTCGGCACCTTATCTCACGCTAGGTGGGGTCGGCACAACGTGTATTCTTCCTCCATTCTCATATGTTATTCGTCATCTCCGTATTCGCACCTTTATTAAGAATATCCTCTTTACTCACACAATCCGTCCATCTTTTCTTCAGTTTTTCTTATATTCCTCCACATTCAAACCAATCCCTTCCTCTCTTCGCATAACATGCCCATACCACGCTAGCCTTAACTCCTAATAACTTCCGTCACTGGCGCTACTTTCAAACTTCCTCTGATGTACGTGTCAGAGGAAGTTTGAAAGCAGCAATGCTAATTTAATATTGGCATATTAAACTTAACTCACCTGTTTCTGCATATGGTGCTGATGGAACAGCCGTTGCTTCATCAGAGCTTGGAGCTGCGAGTGTTGGTCTAGCAGCTGCATCGCCAGCAGGTCTGGTGCCACCAGGGGGAGGGGGGAGCGGCCCCCCGCGGCAGACCCCGAGGGGGACACGGGGGGTGGGCTGGAGTGCGCTGACCCCGCGGTAGGTGACGTTGGAGCTGATGCCTGAATGGAAGATACAGATAGAGATTCAATTATGAAATAAACAATTTGAAGAACTAGCTGCGCCATGGAGTTTCATCCGTGTAAAATTGATGAAAATTAGCCTATGTTCCATTGCCTCTCTTTATGATAAGTTAACTTAAGAACTCACGTTTAATAAAGCCTTGGATTTCTATCTGTTTTATTCTTGGCCTAGAACTTCCCACCTAACCGGTAGGCGTCGTACACTACATTTTCCGAGTCGCAGTCTTACTCAACAACACGTGTAGTCGTGTACCCCAACTATTGTCAGTACTTTGCGAGATATGGCCGGCCCACTGCCACTTCAGCTTGCTAATTCTTTGATATATGTCGGTAACTTTGGTTAATTGTTGGACGTTTTTGTTTCGAATCCTATCCTTCAGAGAAACTCCTCATAGCTCTTTCCATAGCTCGCTGAGCGACTTTGAACTGATGGACCAGCCCTACCGTAAGTGTCCGTCCACGTCTCAGCTCCATAGGTTTGGACGCTTGTTGTTGTCATAGGCTCGCAAATGTCACGCGGATTGTTTAATACACAACCAATGGACCATAACTATGGACGCGCTGGTCATTTGTTCGGAAGAAAGGAAGATCCTTTGTCCAGCTGTTGGATCCAGTGGTCCAGTTGAAAGTTCTTACCCGTGCCAGCGCGAGGGGTTCATGATCCCGGGGGGGTGAGGCGCGGCGCGGGGGCGAGCTGCGTCTGCGTCGCCGCCCCGCCTCTCCACCCCACCTGGACTCCTCCCTGAGAAAAGACATTAGTTTAACGATTTGCTTTACCAGTGCCATAAATATATCGCACCTCCAGTCGTAGACTGAGTCAATCCAAAATTTGGGTTAATAAAGTTGTATACTTAATTCACCCAAATTTTGGATTGAAATTGAACGACTCAAAAAAGCGCGTTCTATCGCCTTGTAAATCAGAAACTGCCCTAATAAGGCTTGAAAAGGAAATAAGCAATCTTGTGTCTCTTTTTTAATGACGAGTCTGGCGCCTTCGTCATTACGAGGATGACGTATTTAGTATTGCATGATAAGTGATTGGAGTGAGAAGCAGCGCTACTAATGAGAAAGTACATAAGGAAAGTAGTGAAAGTACTATCAATAAAAATGAAAACTACACTCAAGGTATACAAAAATTCAAACAATATACCTATAATTGAAACAATTGAGCTAACTGCAGACGGCTACAAGCACTCTAGAGTTAGCTTATTTGATCCATATCAATATGATCCAGTCAATATGTCTTATGTATTTATATATTATTATTTGGAATAAATATCGCAACACGAAAGAAATCACACAACACAAGCCACGCTTCAAAATCGCGCAAAAAGCACTTCCCTGAAGGAGTCTGTTGGTGTTCTTCCAACGCAAACTAGGTTCGTAGTTAACCCACTCACACTCAAAAAGCTAGATGATGTAAAGCTGACTCACCTGTCCAAACAACGGTCCAGCTCGAATGAGTTGATGAGCGGCTTAGCAGCGCCACCCGTGGTCGAGTTCAGTGCCGACTCCGGACCCTGGAGACAGACACCTTTATTACTATCAAACATAGAGTTCATTTTTGTTTGTACCTATATCCAATATCCTAATCAGACTTGCTATCTGATTTATTTTGCTATAGGTACAAACAAAAGTGCTAGCTAGCCAACGGATGGGCACTGGACTTTATTACTTTCCTATTAATGATCAGTTTTGTTTCTACCTTTAGCAAAATATAACAGATGACTAACTAGCCAACGGACGAACACGAGACCTTTATTACTATCATACATAGAGATCAGTTTTGTTTGTATCTATAGAAAAATATATCTGGCTAGTTAGCCAACGGACAAACAGCATACACTTTTATTACTTATCTTACATAAAGATCAATTTTGTACCTATAGCAAAATCGGATGGCTAGCTAGCCAAACTTTATTACTATATAACATAGAGATCACTTTTGTTTGTACCTACCTCTATAGCAAAATAAATCAGTTGGCTAGCTAGCCAAGTGACACGATGCCTCAATGCCTGCGGTATCCCTATAATCACAATTTCTATTTATTATCGCATTCACTGACCAGACTTCGCGGCGCGACCTACATACATACAACCTATAGGTAGATGGATAGTGTCCATTGGACATGTCTATCCTGGCCATGAAAGTGTTAATGAATAATTTCCATGACAAAAAAAGTAAGAGAATTTTCAGGATTTAAGAAATCCATAAGATCTGTTTCTCAAAATGCGGTAGGTGAACAAATACAATAAGTTTTGAAAATAAAGATTTTTCACATTAACGAGGATAATCAGTTAAAGAAAATATAAAGTTGCCCAGACTTCGCGACGCGACCTACATTATGTAGGTATGCAAGTTATCAACCTATAGGTAGACGGATAGTGTCCATTGGACATGACTATCCTGGCCATGAAAGTGTTCATGAATAATTTTCATGATAAAAAGTAAGAGAATTTTCAGGATTTAAGAAATTCATAAGATGTGTTTCTGAAAATGCGGTAGGTGAACAAATACAATCGACCTTACCACAAAAGAAAATTACGACTTAGACACGTGTTTAACAGTTGTGGGATGATTTTTGCTAAACATTTGTTAAACACGTATCTAAGTCGTGATTTTGTTTTTTGTGGTAAGGCTGTAAGTTTTGGATATAAAGATCTTTCACATGAAAGAGGTTTAACAGTTTATGTTCATAAGATAAAATAGATAAACATAAACATGCGACTGCCTTGTAGATTTAAAGACTAAGTACCTTGTTAATTACCTTATTAATATGTCAAATAAAGTGATAGATAGAAAATAAATTGTAGGCTATTGCATCTATCAATAAAAAAATAATATAATATACATAATGTATGTGTGTGCTGCAGCCTAATAAAACGGCAATAATTCTAAGCAAACACTAATTCAAGTGAAACAAGTGAGTTCTACAACTGTGATCGAACTTCACTGGGCAAGTTCATTCGATCATCTATTCTATTATCAGTTTGTTCAATAGATGTCGTTATTCTTCAGAAAATATCCGTCAGTTCGTCATCGAAAACGTAAATAGTGATAAAATTTTCGAGCTAAAGGCCTGTTTAATAGTCAATATTAACCCTACTAATATTATAAACGTGAAAGTTTGTAAGTATGGATGGATGGATGTTTGTTACTCTTTCACGCAAAAACTACTGAACGGATATGGATGAAATTTGGCACAGAGATAGATTATAGTCTGGAATAACACAGGCCCTTTTTATATTCCTTTTTTTAGCCCTTTTTATCCCGGAATTCCCACGGGAACGGGAATTACCGCCAGTGAAACCGCGAGGCGCTGCTAGTAACAAGTAATTGAATGAAACTTTATATAGTATTAAAGAAAATAAAGCAAAAACAAATTAGAACTAGTTTATTGAAATTCAGGCTGTTGTTTTAATTTTTTTTTTCATTATCTTGAAGCTAAAACCTAAGTTACTGGACGGTTAAGTTTAGGCGTGAATTTAATTTCAAACAAAACGAAAGATTATAAATTTTCAAAGTAGAGACCCCTACATAAAACATATCTACAATTTCTAGATATTATAATAATAATAATTCCGGACAGCCCACACAGCATCATCTAGCCCCAAGCTAAGCATATACATATGTGTTGATTTATACAGACTTATGTACACTAAATCTTGTTGTAAAGTAAGTTTGAATCCTCGCTCTTACTAATAAAGAATTATTTAGCTTCGATTTGGCTTGAATAAATACACGAAATAAATAAAATAACAAATACAAATCAGGTCAACCGGACTCCGAAAATATGGTTATAATTAAAACTCAAGAGAAAGTAGAGTAGCAACCAATAGACTAAACCGGGAGAAAGTCAACCTAGGCATATTATCAATACACATGCCTAGAGATGTTATTAAAAATAGTTTACAATATCGCCTTCTAGATGTTTATAGTAGCGTTAATAATATCAAAACATATCTCCCGGTGTGACCTCATACTGTAAATATGTTTACTTAAGAAAACACAGTGCAATAACATACCAGACCTATGTTACCTACTGTATGTTACTAGGAATCAATAATAAGTAACTCTAGGCCTATATTTATAACTGTTTTAACTCTAGTTATCCATTGTGATTTTTCTAAGTTTACTTAATACTTTTATTATCTAAATGAAGTCAAGATCGAAAGTTTTTTAAACAAAGATATGAACAAACGAATGATGCATCTATTAATAATCCGGCCTGACCCGTAGGGTAACTAAGATGTATTTAAATATGTAGCCAATCATTATTCGTGACGAATGTTATTAGCTATTTAGCTAGGTATTTGTTACAATTACAATTAGCCTGGTGTGTCCCACTGCTGGACAAAAGCTTCCCCCTGGTCCCTCTACGCATGTCTGTCCTGAGCCAACTGGACCCAAGCTTTGTAGACGGTTTCCAGTTCGTCACGCCATCGCTTAGTCGATCTGCCGGCGACTTACGCTGTTGGGGCTCTACTGGGTTGTTATCTTGGCCCTTGGTCTTCAGGCATGCGGGAGACGTGACCAGCCCAGCTATAGCTTTGCAACTTTTTGAGCTACATTAGCAATTTCTGATATGAAGCTCAGTGTTGTGTTCCACGATTTACACCAGGTATGCTGCGCTCCATTGCTCGTTGGCAAACCTCAAGTTTAGACTTTTAGATATTTTGTTGGTGACCAAGACCAAGTATGGAAAGGATAGACATAGCTGTATGGAAGTATAATCCTTAGATGAATATACATAATGCTGGACAATCCACACAGCACCATTTGGCCCCAAAGTAAGTTACCCAAAGCTTATTATTATTATTATGTACTAGCTGGTACCCGCGACTTCGTCTGCGCATGATTAGTATTTCGAGTACTCGCGATTTTACTTGCGTAATTCCCTTTCCCGTGGGATTTTCGAGATAAAATAAAGCCTATTTCTTATTCCAGCTTATAATCTATCTCTGTGCCATTTCATCCAGATCCGTTCAGCAGTTTTTGAGTGAAAGAATAACAAACATCCATCCATCTATCCATTCATACTTAAAAACTTTCGCGTTTATCAGTTCAATTCAGTTTCGTTCCCCTGGGCTATACGGGTTTTCAAAAATTTCTCACGGCATCTGAACGACGCTTTACGCGTCGTTCAGTTGCTGTGAGAAATTTTTGAAAAAAACCCGTATAGCCCAGGGGAACCAAACTGAATTCCGGGATAAAAGGTATCCCATGTCCAATCGTCCCGAGTTCCATTCGAATTCATTCACTTCCGTCGTGATGCGTGGTTAAAGAATTTTTCTTTCACCATCTCTCCCAGGGGAACCTTACCGAATTCCGGGATAAAAAGTATCCCATGTCCTTTCTTGTAGTATGAACTCAAATCGTCCCGAGTTTCATTCCAATTGATTTAGCAGTTTCGGCGTGATGCGCGGTAAGGAATTTTACTTTCATACCCTCTCCCATGGGAACCTTACTGAATTCCGGGATAAAAAGTATCCTATGTCCTTCCTCGTAGTATGACCTATAATCATGCCGAGTTTCATTTAAATCCATCAAGTAGTTTCGGCGTGATGCGCGTTTACGATACAGACAGACAGACAGACAGATAGACAGACAGACAGACAGACATGAATGAAAAAAATTACAGTTTTGGCTTGAGTATCGATAATAGAGTGCCCTCCAAAAAAAATTTTCAAAATATCTTCAATGTACAGAATTTGACCTGTTACAGTTTTATTATAAGTATAGATTCGCTTGATGTCACCTAAATGTATGTACTTTGTCTACCAAAAATCTATTTGTTAACAAGTCAAGTAACATTGTATGACATAAGTCAATACATTTATTATTGGACTTTTCTGCTAGCATTATCGTTAGTCGACATTGCTCAAAGAATCAGCTGAAGTGGCAATGGGCCGGCCATATCTCGCGAAGAATTGACTACCGCTGGGGTAAAATTGTTCGGCAAACGTAGTGTAGGACGCCCTCTAGGCCTCATCATCATCATCATATCAGCCGTAGGACGTCCACTGCTGGGCAAAGCCCTCCCTAATTGATGTCCAGGAACTGCGGTTGGAAGCGACCTGTATCCAAAGCCGACCATCTAGGCCTAATTTTTAATGAATGAAATATAAATAAAATAAAGTTTATTATCTCCAGAAGTGGTCTATTATAGGTTGTTGATGATTCATCAAGTTGAACTTTATAAACTCGTCCTTTCGGTTAGGTTACATCCGTATTGGATGCCACTGCAAAGCGATAGTCATGGTGCTATTATTATTAACAAATTCCTAAATTCCATAACTTCACATACATCACTCTCATAAGGTCATTAACATATGATCGATCAACTTCATCAAAGTATTCGCTACCCAAGTTCGATCAAAGTTTTAAAAACTAATTGGATCAATTAAAAATCGAGTAGTAACTGAGTTGGAGTTAAAAATATTAAATTCAATAAAAAAAAAATCCTTATATTTCATACACTCGTGTGTTATATTATTTTGTAAAATATCATAGTTAAATTTCATTACTCAGTGTTTGATTTAAGCACTTTTTCGCCTGAAACACAAGACTACCCAGTTCAGGCTAAATTGTTAGTTGTTAGTGGTGCTAGCTATATTTAGATAATAAGTGTTTTATAGTTCTGCAAGTTTTGGCATAAAAATAATTTATTTTTAGTGTATATACTATAGAATCATTTAGTGTAAGGAAGGTAAAAAGTGCGCAATTACCGTGAAACACAACAGCCACGCCACGGTAAAAAATCACGTCTCTTATTTTGCAAACGCAATATTTATTTGTCACGTAATCCTGTTATCAGACGTGATAAACAAACACTGTTTATGCAACAATGCATAATAATACTCTGAAGATATTTTGTTACTACCTAACCCGTAGGTATAACAATGATACGAACGTTGGGCAAATCTGTAACAAAATTCGCGAAACAGGAATGTTAGCAAAATAGCACCAAGAAAGAAGGGTTAAACAGGCGTTTTTTGAACATTACAGCAAAACATGAATGTTAGCAAAATAGCGCAAAGAAAGGAGGAGGATGTTATTAGTTTTTTTTTGATGTACAGGATGTTTTTTGGACAGTACAGTGAATAGTGTCTTATTTAAACGGAAAATATTTTCGATTCGATTTCGAAAATATTTGATTGTAAGATAAATATCAAAAATAGAATGGAAGAAAATTTATTGTCTTAAATCCGAATTAAACCTATGCAAACAGACTTATTTCATTAACATAAATTAAACTAAAAACTAAGACAAAAGGAATAATTCAGCTTTTTCTGCATACAGTATATTCATATATGTAGAGCTGTTTTTAAATTTACTCGTCTCGGGTGGCTTATCAAATCACCGAGACTTTTAAGTGATAGAAGGTTCAACATTAATCAAAAAAATAGATTTAAGGTTGAAAAATGGGAAGTAGCTTTAATTTTACATACAATGTAGCATGAATGCACGTTTGAAGAGTTAAAGATAATTTTCTCTTGCCAGCAGATATTGATTAGCTACATTCATTTTGAGAGCCAGGTTTAAGTCAACACAACAAAGCTTTTTGTTCTGGGTTACTTTTTCATAGATTGGAAATTAGTCAACTAATTTATAAGGTTCTGGACAAAATGACGTGTGACCCTCTAGCTGGTGAGTTTCTGTCGCAGCGCATCAGCATTGCCATACAGCGTTATAATGCAGCCAGTTTCCTGGGGACGCTTCCGATAGGTTTTGATAATTTATATTGAGCTAGATTATTTGCAAAAGTTTCGGTTTGTATATTTGTACTTACTATTCTTAAATATTGTAATTTCCTTAGGCAATATAATTTATTTTTAGAAACTAAAGAACACCGCAGGACCATACAGTAATTTATAGCGGTGTATTAATGAGGCCTCACATTACGACGTAAAACAAAAATACAATGAAACTTGATAAGTAAACATACGCTGAGTCAAGCATTTGATTGTACCGTGATGATGCAATCGCCTGGTGGGTATTGGTCAAGTAACCGGATATTGCTAGTGGAAGGTGGATATAGGTGGTAAGACTTATTGGTGGCTAGACTGATTTATGAAACCGGAGTCTGAAGCTATACGATAAAAGCTTTAAGTAAAGATAACGTTCCGTTAACTTAGCCTTCTTATCTCTAAACACCACTCGAAAATTAAAATAAAGTTCGTACGAAACAGACATACTTAGTACTATTACTTATATTCTAGTACTATTATTAGTAGAAACTATTCTACCTCTGTCAAAATACGAAAATTAGTTTCTCTTTAACTTGTAGAGAATTTAAATCACTCATTAGGGGAGGCCTATGTCCAGCAGTGGACTAATATGGGCTGATTATGATGATGATGATGATATCTATGGTAGAGGCGCTGCAAGGTGTCAAATAAATAATTTAATCCTTATCATCAACAGTCCATAGCTGGACATAGTCTTCCCCTAATGAGAGCCATAGCACCCTATTTCAGCTTTCCGCATCCAGCATCTGCCAGCAGTCCTTCGCTGATTGTCATCCCACCCGGCCGAAGGTCGTCCTATGCCCACCACCACTCCAGAACCGCTCAAGAACACGTTTAACCCAACGGTTGTCGGCTTTTCGCAAAATATGGCCGTCTGCCACTTCGGTTTCCTACTTTGAGCTACATGCTATGTATATCTTTGTACAAAAAAATACGCACTTATTAAAAATATGCAGAAATAAGTACAAAACTCAATTCCAAAATTCAAAAAAAAACAAAAAACCAACATTTCCAATAATATCTCTTGATTTTCTTTCAGTGTGTCTTGGCCATATTTTTACCAAGACACACTGAAACGGCCATAATATGTATGGCCAAGAAACACTGAAAGAGAATCGATTTATAATCCAATTAATATTATAAACGCGATAGTTTGTAAGTATGGATGTTTGTTACTCTTTCAGGCAAAAAATACTGAACGATTATAGATGAAATTTGGCACAAAGATAGATTATAGTCTGGAATAATACATAGGCTATATTTTATCCCGGAATTCCCACCTGATCGGAAAATACGCGGGTGATACTGCAAGGCGCTGCTAGTTATGAATGAATGTTATAGAATGGATGAATAAATGATGAATGATGAATGAATAGATATAGAATGGATGATGATGATGATAGTAAATCTCTTACCTGTCTTACTGCATACAGCATCTCAATGTCTTCTTTCTTCTTCTTGATAAATAATTCGGTGAAAACTTTCTCGGTTATCCAAAATCCTCAATTTTACTAACTATCCATACTTTTGAATGATTTTGATACGATAATCATTGTGCTAAGATTTTGATAACCTGAAATTATTTTTTCATTATAATAGCTTAGGTCGTCAACGATTTTTTGTTAAATAGAAAGAACGTGTGAGTGAAATAATGGTTCAATATTAAACGTTGAAATAGGTAGGTAGAATAAAATTACATTATTGTAAACATTAATTTTCCTCAAGCTATTAGAAGTTCCAAGAGAAAATATTTGCAGAATTAACACGATAATTAAATTTTCTACAGAACTTTAGTTTCTCGGAACTAAGGGTCAATTTCAGCAGAGATGTTTAATTTTAAAATAGCCAATACGATGGCGTCGTAAATGTCGTAATAGCGTCAAAAGCGATATAATGTATCAAGATGAATCGGAATAAAAATCTGCTGATAAATAAATACATAATGCTGGACAATCCACACAGTACCATCTAGCCCCAAAGTAAGCTACTCAAAGATTGTGATAAAGGTACTAGATAACTGATATATTTAATCACTACATTGTATAAAACAAAGTCGCTTTCTCTGTCCCTACGTCCCTATGTATGCTTAAATCTTTTAAACTACGCAACGGTCTTTTTTAATAGATAGACTGATTCAAGAGGAAGGTTTATACGTATAATAAAACCGTGCGAAGCCGGGGCGGGTCGCTAGTAACTGATATAATTAAACACTACATAGTATAAAACAAAGTCGCTTTCTCTGTCCCTACGTCCCTATATGTATGCTTAAATCTTTAAAACAACGGATTTTGATGCTGTTTTTTTAATAGATAGACTGATTCAAGAGGAAGGTTTATACAAGACAAGGACAAAAGAGTGAAGCGAACTGAAAATCAATTATCACTTTATTTCTTATATTATGTTGATAATTATGTACCTATAGTATTAAATTTGACTTGTCTAAGTGCTTATTTTGTAAGCCTAAAGAAATAAAGATATTGATTTACTGATTTACGTATAATAAAACAGTGCGAAGCCGGGGAAGGTCGCTAGTATATTATAATACAAACATTTGCCTCTCGAAAACATTCTTTCTTTCTATCTAGAAATTCCTCCATTGTTTTACAAAGGAAGGAAGTTCATTTCTCGTAGCACTTCGCTAGCTCGTAGCAATATTCGTAGCCCGTAGCTCGTAGAGGCTCTACGCCGTTGTGAGGACACAGAATAAAAAGAAGTTAGTGCGGCGCGGAATTTTTAATTAAAAGCGGAGGTCTGATGAAAAAACTTATAACGTATTACATCGTTGTGAATTACAAAATGGCTGCCGTTTCGAGAATTATGGAAAAAGTCTGGAGAGTTGACTGACTCCTCGATTAATTCATGGTTTTCAGATTATTCCTTTCTAACGAAATGAGATAAAACAATAATTCTGGATAATCCACACAGCATCATCTTAGCCCAAATCTAAAAAGAATTTGTGTTTTGGGAACTAGATAACTGATATACATTACAATATTACAAATGGAGCCAGCGTCTTTGGGAAGCTCCCGATTAATATTGATATGGATCAGTTGAGCTATTTCTAGACTGTTTGCGACTTTGGATCAGTCTGGATTTTACTGAAATACTAGTAAATACTACTACAATTGTAAATACTGGTTTTAATTGGTTTCAATTCTTTTTTGTACGTTTTCTTTGTAAAAAAGCCGATTAAAAAAGTTACGAAGTTATTAACATGGATCAGTTGAGATACCTCTAGACTGTCGGCTGTTTGCCGACAGTTAGCTAATTTAATTTAATTGTAAATACGAGATTTAATTTGTTGCTATTTCTTGATAATAATAACTATTACAATAGGTAGGTATTGTAGTTAGGCTCGTTTGAGTGGTTATTAATTAGAGTACATTCTACACGCGTTTCAGAAAAGAGGATGAAAAAACAAAAATTACACCATAAATTACATTGTTTTTTTTTTGTTCAGTTACGTTTCCAATAGTTTTTTTTTTACCTTAGCATCATCTAACTTTCATGACCCATACTACAGAAAGCTAATATCAAAAACAAACTTTATTTACAAAAACCTCCCTCAACTTTAGGTTTTCTAGCGTTTTAATTACCCCACAGTCAGTTTATATCCATAAATTATACTAAAAGTACTGAAAACTGTAATTTCAGTCCATTTCAGACTTTCCCCCTATAAAGCGACACTCCTCCTGCTGAAAAGTGACGTCGGCGAGATCAAAGGAACCTCGGACCAATGGCAGAGCGTTGCTGAAAAGTGACACGCCCACCCGCTTTAAAGTGCCGCCTTTTATGTTCGCCGA
This sequence comes from Eupithecia centaureata, assembly GCA_944547425.1. Classification (NCBI taxonomy): domain Eukaryota; kingdom Metazoa; phylum Arthropoda; class Insecta; order Lepidoptera; family Geometridae; genus Eupithecia; species Eupithecia centaureata. The sequence continues at coordinate 2,073,053 of OX155702.1, read as the reverse complement.
CTCGAGGTTTATCTCTAGAATTATTTGGCGTAGTTATTTTATTTTTAGTTCTTGTGTTTTTTCTCTGTAACTGAAGATTAAAATCTAGGGATGTTATGCTAAGACTTTCGTGATACATCTTCGGCCACGTCGTCACTTACCGGTGGTGAGACACTCTCACTCTCTCACTTACAGGTGAGATTGTGGTCAAACGAAGGTCTATTGTTGATAAAAAAAGCACTTTGAAATGTATTTTTTTTTTTTCATATTAGAAATATTTTTTTCATTATTTTTTTTTCTTTAATTTTTGGTTTACTAATGGGAGAAGTGAAAGCAAACTACCAGCACGTTGATATTTCTCACACACAGAAAATCACTTTACTACATAAATCAATCTATCAGAAAATAGATAGGTGTAGGTTATTTACCAAAAATAAATCCTTTTTTGTCGATAAACAATTTTTAAATAATTATTTATTTATTTATTCACACTTGACTTACAACATTCAACATTCCGAAGCTTATGAAAATGTACCTCAGCACTGTTTTTTGAAAAGAAAAACTTACTAGTTACTAAATTATAACGTGGTATTTCTATGTTATTATTATAACTTGAAAATGATTTTGGTGAGAATAAATTTTCATGGTGAAAAAAAAAAACAAAACATTTTTTTTGCAGGTGAACTGATTTTGATGTTTAATTAATTGAAAGATATGCTTCTCATGTGGCCCCAAATAAATTTTATCCAAATTCATCGGGTAGTTTTTGAGTTTTCCTTAACAATGCGTTTTGTATTTCGTCTATATTAATTGTTCTCATTTTTGCTAAGTTAGGAATAAATATACTTTTGAAGCACGACCAATTACGATAGTGGAAAAATAGTTTGAAAAGAAGGTGGTCGTATAAATACTCTGACATCCAAAACTGCATTGGATGAAATAATTGGAGGTCAATGAATACATAGGGAAATAGAGTTTAGGAAAAATTTAAACAAAAAGTGCAAAGCTATCAAAAGTTTTTATTTTAGGATTTTTAGTGATAAAAAAGTTGGGAAAGTTTTACATCTTTACTAATATTATAATCGCGGTAGTATGTATGTATGGATATTTGGTATTCTTTTACGTGAAAACAAATTCGCCTGCATTTTGAATATACATAATTCTAGCCCTTTAATAAAAAAGGCTAGTTTTCATCCCATAAATCAGTTCCCATGGGATAGAAATAGCCTTAACCAACGCGTGCGAAGCCGCGCGTAGATCCTAGTCTTATAATAATAATTACAGGTTCTTTATTATTTACACCTCTACTCATTCCGACAGGTATGTTAATAACTTGTAATAAAAACGAACTCTACTGATCAATATGACAACAAAAATAAAATTTATTTTTTTGTGTGTATGTCAAAATTTTAAAGCGACGCAAGTTTCGTATTAAAGCTCGCTTTGATTTTTGTTTTTGAAACTCGACGAAGAACGATCAATCAAGGTGACAATTCAATTTGTTTTTAGAAATCCAAAGCTAGACCAATCACACGAATCCAATTTCGACAGTTCGATTTTCAAACTCTGTTTTCGTTGCACACGTACTGACTTGGCCCTTTTCACAGATGGTTTGGTGTGAAAGGGTTGGAAATTCTATTTTTGATTTTGTTTTTAGTAATCTTAATGGACCGCACGGAAAGCACAAGCTTCTAAATATGAAAAGAAACATCAAAATCGGTCCACTAGAGAAAAAAACTAACACTCATAACATATAAAAACAAAACACAGTCGAATTGAGAACATCCACCTTTGATAGACCTTCCGCTCACAATTCTTTGGGGTTTTTTAAAAACGTTAAACCGAAATAAATTAGTAGATCATCAATGTAGTTGAAGTCTATAAAAAAAGCATTATTTTCTGGTATAGTAAATCGAAAAAGTACTCTTTAGAGTTTGATCGAATTTATGGGACCACATTTGAGACCCGAGATTTGAAATCACTACATAGTATAAAACAAAGTCGCTTTTTCTGTCCCTATGTCCTTATATCATTATGTCCCTTTGACTGCTTAAATCTTTAAAACTACACAACGGATTTTGATGCGATTTTTTCTAATAGATAGAATGATTCAAGAGAAAGGTTTATATGTATAATAAAACCGTGCAAAGCCGGGGCAGATCGTTAGTAAAAAATAAACATTAACTATTATAATCATGATTGATTCTTGATTCTTAAAGTCCGTTTTCCTAGACGAATGTAGGGATACAAACTAGGGATAACACCGATACAAAAATACAGTCGAATCGGGATTCATAGTTTTATGAAATCACTTCAAAACTGTTCAAAAAAACCAACTCGTTCCTGGCTTTTTCGAGATTGCGAAATTCTGTAAAATGTATATGCATGTAAAATGTATGTAAATGTGGCTATGAACTCACGTTTGTCTTAATTTATCAGGTCATTTACGTTCATAAAACGAGAAAAAATAGTATAGATTGATTGGTACTTTTTTGATATCGTAAAATTAAATTTAGTATTATAAACATTAAAGTTTGTATGGATATTTGTTACTCTAACGCAAAAAGAAGGTACTGAACGGGTCGTGCTGAAATTTTGAATTGATGTAGTTCTAACCCTGGAATAAACCATAAGCAATTTTTTCAACAAATTTGTGCGCTTATAAGTAATTTAACACCTCTAATGCGCCTTCCAAGCCTCTAACAAAACCCTCTCTGTTTGTCAGGGTGGGGGGGCTAGGAAACTCAGCAGACGTAGATATATATAAATAAAGATTTTCTTATTCTTATTCTTATATCTCTTATTCTTATATTTCTGAGGAAAGCCTAAAAAAACTAACCATAGTAAATTTAAATATAAAGAGATAAATTCAACATAATATGTAAAAGGACGTCTGTCAACTCTCTCTTAATTGGCGATCAACTTCTCTTAAGAGGGCGCTACTGGCTTCAATCGAGGCCCCTGGAGTTAAATTTAACAAAAAACTTGAATAATATTAAGATAGTTGCGCCTAGCGGATTTACCAGTGTAAAAAATTATGAAAAGTATCCAATGTTTTATTCCAAGCCTAGAACTACGTATATTAAAAATTTCAGCCCGATCAGTCATTTTGGCATGAAGAGGTAAAAAATATCAAGTATTCAATAGATGTTTACTCTAAATTATTTATAAATAAATAAATAAATAATGCTGGACAATCCACACCGTTTCTTCATTCAAACTAAGCTGAACTTGTTTAATGGGTACTTAATTCTGGATACTGATAAACATAATACAATACATTACAGAGAGGGTTTTGTTAGAGGCTTGGAAGGCGCATTAGAGATGTTAAATTAGCGACTTTGTTTTATACATGGATCAATTGAGCTACCTTTAGACTGTTTGCAACCGTCTGCAGTTAGCTCAATGGTTTCAATTGTAAATACTAGTTGTAATTTTTCTATTCCTTTGCTTGTAATTTTCGTTGTTAATAAAATACATTACAAAGATAGTTGTAACAAATTTTTATTGTAAATGGTTGAGCGTTTGACCACTATCTCAGGTAAGTGAAGATGTGGCCTAACATGGAGCACGCTTTCCCAGAAGGAACTTATTCACTCTTGATTTGAAGACTCCGAGATCGTACTCTAGCGGGAAAACAGACGCAGCAAGCTCAAGCTTGCTTTGGGGGTAGATGTATAAAGGGTATATTTTTTTTAAATTTACTATGACATATTTTCATACTACATATATGTTATGATTTATTTCACAAGAAAGTACATTTCTAACTTTGTTATTCCTAATTACTTACACGAAATTTAAAATGTGCGGAATAGCATAAAACGTGCCAAAATGTGATTTTATTATAAAACAAAATGTTATTGTACACCAAACATGACTTTACTTGTGTTTATTTATCAATTAAATAATTACACGTAAGTTATCTTTACCTACAGCCAATAAGGAAATGACTATTTTATATTTAGTTTATGTAAAATAAATGATAATGGCTAACGTAACTTATTAGAAAGATTTTATCGTTTCACTAGCGACCCACCCCGGCTTTGCACGGTTTTATTATACGTATAAACCTTCCTTTTGAATCACTATCTATTAAAAAAAAACCACATCAAAATCCGTTGCGTAGTTTTAAAGATTTAAGCATAGGGACAGAGAAAGCGACTTTGTTTTATACTATGTAGTGATTTAAATTTGGCAAAAATATTTACTACCTAAATAGTCTTTTTTACAGGCTATATATTTTATTTTTAAAGTTTTACCCACTCGCGATTTCATTCGAGTGGATTTCAGCAAAAACCCATTGACCCCATTTTAACTACGTTAGACTATGAATTTCCAAAAAACCGGTCTTAGTGGGTGGGTACGTCCTAAAAGGAACCTCCTTGCAAAATTTCAGCCTCGTAGCTATTGTAGTTTCAGAGATATCTTGTTGCCGTAACACCCAGCTTTTTCAAATATAAATATAGAATACAATAAAAGTAGTTTAGTTTTTTTTTAATTTGTTTTATCTTTTTTCAATCTCAATACCTATTGAAAAAATTAAATCTAAATAATAAAATTATCAATAACATTTTGTAAAAGTAAACCAAAATAAAATAAAACAATGGCACATCTACTCTTCAATATCAAATGTCTACGACAAAACTAAAGTATTAAAAAAGAAAATGTTTTTCCCGCGTGTCTCTTATCAGCTGTCAAAGGCAGCACTTTTCAGCGGTCCCCTCTCATTGGCTAGCCGCTGATCAGCGACGCCCTGATTGGCGGACCGCGCCGCACATGAGCGACCGACCACGTGCTCATAAGTTCCATCTTTGAATTTTCAAACTTTCACCGTGAGTTTCTATTTAATATCATTTTATATGCAGCAAAGACTTTTTATACTAAAATTGGATGGGGCAAATATTTTTAGAAATATTAATTATTTCGTTGTGTTTTTAAATTAAGGAATTCGTATTCAATATTCATAAATTTCGTAATCAAAATTTAAGGCTTTCAAAAAATTATAAAAGTAAGTTTAAAAATCTCGAAAACAGCAGCAACATCTGCTTAAAGTCCGGAAAAGCTTACTCAAACAACGTAAAAACTTACGAAATCGACGCCAAAAATCCGCTTCCTACCATTATTTCACTCACATCATTCACGAAAATAATTAAAAAATATAAATAATCAATAAAAATACCGAAACACTAATCAGCGACAAGCCCGACCACTCATAAGCACCGCCGCGACTGCAAGCTCCGATGCAAATTATTTACCACAATGCAATTTTATGCATCCCTCACGAAAAACAAAAAAAACAATTACTAATAAAAAAGACTATCAAAAATCTAAACCGTGTTTGTATTTAAAATATTTGGCCGCGGCATAAACAATACACAACAGCCTTGGACGCGGCGGCAACAACAATGCTAGCGAAATAAGCAAGAAATATTTAACTACCGAGGCGGGGAGGGGCGGGCTCAGTATTGGCGCAACGGCTGTGGTAGTTATAGTTTACTTGATACACAGCTCAAATACAAATAATATAAACATTACAGCTGAGCATGCGCCGTGCAAGCAGAATGGGACAACAATACCCTCACACAAGCAAAAAATACAACCTAAAACGCATTCTCGGGCAAAAGAAACATTTAAATAGAAAAATATTAGATGAAAACTATCAACGGTGTTATAAGTGTGAATGTTTTATTACTTTTTTATGGATTAATTTGCATATTTTTGACAGGATCGGCGGTGTTTGACCTGCTTACCGCGCATGCGCGGAGCTTACGGGCTAGCGCGAAAATATTGACGATGCAAAATGTTTATGCTTGGCGCCACACATTTTGCGAACATTTTCTTGCAAAGGCAGCCATTTTATTTTACGACTATTTACTAAAATCTCGAAATACTCCATGATAAGATAAGCGATGACATTTTTTTCTACTAGGTAGATAAGCTCCCACGAGGTTTTTCAAAAATCGGTGTAAACGTGGTCTCCTAACTAACACACCCAAAGTTTCTCAAAAAGTTAGATGTCATAAATATGAAGTAACTTATGAAACTGAGAACAAGATATGAAAGTAATCAGTTTTCAGCGGTTCTGAGAGAATTCTGAATTTATTTCAATTATAAACCGATATGAGGATTCTGCGCAAGCGTGGCTGCATTTACACAGATTTCATTAATTTGAAATCAAACGTATTGTTAGCTAGAAATAATACTAGTTATAAAAAAAATAACCATGAAGTAAATAGGTATACTACGCTAATGCTAATAATTTTTATTTTACTAATACGTCGCGTCGGTGAGTAAAGAACCTACCTAATAACAATAAATGTACCTACTTTTTATTTCCAAACTACTTAAATTTCACAATTAAAATGCAACTTGTGTAGGCAATATTATCATAATTCTTAATATCAGTAGTTTAAATTTAATTGCTCATTCTAAACTTTTATTTCTCAAAATATTTTCCAATATTTTTGCACTTCCTTAAAGGCTTATTGTTTAATATTAATAAATAATTAATCGTGGGAGTGCTACTAAAATAATTTTACATCTACTATTAGTTACTAAGTACTTAAGAACATAAAATATCGTTTTACAGCCTCTGTACACTCACCTCCAAACTTAAATTAAACTTATTAACAAAGAAAATTAATATCAAGGAATAGAAACAAATCAAAACTAGTATACAATTTAATTACACCAGTTCTCGGTCATGCGTCACATCAACCAGATGATCAGATTATTTTTAGGGTTCCGTACCCAAAGAGCCTACTAAGACTCTACTGTGTGTATGTCCGTCTGTCACCAGGCTGTAAGTATCTCATGAACCGTGATAGTTAGACAGTCGAAATTTCGCAGATGATGTAAGTATTTCTACTGCGCCGCTATAGCAACACATACCTACTAAAAGACAGAATAAAATAAATATTTAAGGGCGCATAGAACAGATATGATTTTTTTTACCCTTTATATATTATACTATCGACCCGCCCAGGCTTCGCACGGTTTTATTACACGTACAAACCTTCTTCTTGAATCACTCTATTCTATTAAAAAAACCGCATCAAAATCCGTTGCGTAGTTTTAAAGATTTAAGAGTACAAAGGGACATAGGGACAGAGAAAGCTACTTCGTTTTATACTATGTAGTGATGAAAGGGTAAAAAAAGTCATGTTGATTTTATTAATCATATCTGTTGGATGCGAGCGCCCTTAAATATTTATTTTATTCTGCTTTTTAGTTAACGCACGAAAGGTTGCGTAGGTTCCATTATAATATAAAGGTACGGAACCTACGCAACCTTTCGTGCGCGAGACGACTCGCACCTAGCAGATTTTATTTTAGTTTTAAAGAAGAAGTTTTACTGTAAATTAATAAAGAAAAGCAACATGCAATTTGTCTCCGACAGTACAGTTTTTGTTCGTATTTTGTTGTTGTGTTTGCAGTTATAATACGCTAAAATTATACAACATGTTTACAAGGTCATCTAGTTCCGCATTTTTTGCATATTTCTAGTTTCGTGAGTTTATTTTATGTGTTTGTATATTTGAATATAAATAAGTGGTGTGCTCGTAGGTGGCGAATGAGCACGTTTGTTTTAATGATAATGACTAATGAGTGTTGACGAATGTATCAAGATAGACCACATCAAGTTTTTATGGTATCTACAACCTTACAAATACTATAAACGCCAAAATTTGTATGGATGTTTATTCCTTTTTCACGCAAAAACTACTGAAAGGACCTGAAATTTTGAATAGACGTAGTTCGAAACTTGAAATAAAAAAGGCTACCTTTGATCCCGTAAATCAGTTCCCATGGGATTGAGCCTTGAAATTTTTCCATGGAAATAACTAATCCGCACATTCACTCAAATCATGGTAAAAAAACCTGTTTCGTAATATTGAAATATGTATGTATTACAATATTATATATCTTGATTCAACAAATAAATAACCCACCATATATAACGTCTTATTCTAAACTTTTGAGATGCATTTGAAACTTAAATTTTGACGCGTGTGAATCGTACATTTCTAAGGATGTATCTAAGCTCAACATTTCTAGGGACTTATGATCTTAGCTAAAAATTTCTAAGGAAGTTTGATCTTATCTCAATATTTATAATGAGGTATTATTTTAGCTCATAATGTCTAAGAAGGTATAATCTACGTTCAAAATTTCTAAGGAGGTATAATCTTAGCTCAAATTTCTAAGGAAGAAAATTTCTAAGAATCCGTCAAGTGTGAGTATGGCTCGTGCGTTGACGACCTTAGTGGCGCAGCGGGCGAAGGTCCACCTGCGATGCATGAGGCGATACTGTTGTGGGTTTGATTACTACCTCAAGACAAAATGTATGTCATTTGCATATATTTTGTTTTGTTTGTTCTGGGTATTTTTTTGTATATTAAGACACCTATTTTTATTAGCTTAGCACTGAATTAAATATATCAGTTTTCTAGAACGTTCTCAAACTGCTTATTTTGGGTTTGTATTAATATGTTGCTTAAACACATTCAAGCTAGGTTTTTAATTATTCAAATATTTTGATTAGCCTCTTGTTTAGTAGGTTTTAATTAATTGCAAAATTAATTCAATTACCCACCTACCTAAATTTATCCAAACGCGTTTAATTATTTAGTATTTTATTTCAATTGACTATTCATAAACTACAGTTTAAATTTAATTAAATCTGAGTAGCAACAAGAAACAAGTACTCGTTTCCTTAATAAAATTGAGAAATATCTTTAACACCAATGTCATGAAGGTATTAGAATAGACCCCTTTAACTCAGTCCGAGAAAGTAGTTAATCGAAAAATCAAATACAAGAGAAAGAGTCCTAGTTTCCTTACTGTTTTAACACCTCTAATGCGTTCACCAACCTGTCTATGAAGCGTAATGGTTATCACAACACCTCCCTTTTTGGGAGGCGTGGGGGTATATGTTCAACAGTGGACGTATGATTATGAGGAGAATTTTAAATTATTGTATATTTACTCTATTCTAATTTTGATATGTATCAGTTGAACTACCTCTAGAACGTTTTGCTACCGCCTTGAGCTCAATTGTTTCAATTGTATATTTTATACAAGTTTTAATTTTTCTATTCCAGATTGTAATTTTAGTTGTTACTAAAGGTGTTTACTACTTCTGGTCGCTCTTTTCACTTTCGGGAGCTATTTTGACTAGAATTACCTATTGTTACATATCATAGTACTTCTTATTTTAGTTCAGGAAAACTCCGTTTGGCGCCACTAGTCGGTTACGTAGAGCGAGTTCTCGGAAAATTGCCTCACTTGACTTTAGTCGCTTTCAATTTGTCAGGATAATATACGGTGTGACTGCGTTCGATAGAAGGCCGCTGACATTTTTTATTGGCGAGTGATTTGGCCTCGATCGATGCCACTATTCATCCGCGGGCATTAGAATTTATTCGATGTTCGAATTATTGTGACGGATTACCCCAAAATTGGGGTAAAGAAAATATTACGGAAAAACGAGTCTGGGGAGGTTTGGAGCTTTTGAGAAAAATATTGTTTTGCTATTCACTCACATCTGAGTTACATACAACAATATTTATTGTTTGAAATGTTGCCATATGATTTAAGTAAATGAACATATCGCGAAAGATGCCAATAACTTTAATATTTATTAACGAGCTGGTGTCTACAGTAGAGCCTCGCTAGTCCGGACTCCGGCTAATCCGGTGATCCCGGCAATCCGGACGCCGACGCGCGGACGAATCGAGCGTGTTCACGGGGGCGGGGTTTAAAAAAACATCAGACCGCGCTTTTGAATAGAAAATTGAAGGCCTTAAGCACTAAGCAGCGTATTACAAACGTTTTAATACAGATACAATATTTAAATTCATGTGTGTATGAAAAGAAAGATGACATGAAAGTATGATTATCTAAACAAGTTTTAGTTTTATTACCTTTGAAAATTCATATTGCAGACTATAATCCGGACGCCTCGGTAATCCGCTAAAGGCGTGATTATTGCCTGTCCGGATTAGCGAGGCTCTACTGTATTTTACTTTTGGGTTCTATTAAATTTATATAAAGATACCCTTCCTAAAATTTAAACAATCCGATGCAAATCGGCTACTGACTAGTAGGATATTACAATACGATATACTTAGGTAATATTGATAGAGATTATTTAGTGTCAGGAAAAAAACATATTTTGGTAGTACCTTAAATCCTAAATTAGATTTATCTAGACACTAGGATTCTCTTAAAATATAAGTAGTTAATTATGATAAAATTTAACAATAAATATTTTTTATTGTCAATGTTTATGTCAAACGGACCGAATTCCATTATTTATTTTCAAAATAGCGTCTACTACCAAGATGGCTTATAGAATGACGTTTTTGCATTTTGGTATTCTAATATTTTGAGTGCTTACCCGTTCGACCCCAGATTTTTCTACCCAATATTATTTTTTCCCGTTCAACTTTTGAGCTTGAAAAGACTTTCATAATTAGACTGTCAAATTGGTAGTTATAAACGTAAGTGTCAGAGTTATAAATAATTATTTTTTTCAAGCAGTAGGACTTGCTCATAATATAATGAATGAAACTCAAAAAGTTTGTGGTAGTAGAATACCTTTATGGTAGTAGATACTATTGTAATAGTGAAGCGATTTATTTAGTGGAATTCGGGCCCTGCCGATATTTACTCGGCTGACTCGCTAATAACACTCCTTTACAAACCTCTGTGGTTTACTTTGTGTTAATATAACATGATTTCCTTAAAATATTATATTTACATTGGTAAATAATTTAAAAAAAGATAATAGCTACCGAAAGTGCGTATGGAATCCTTTCGAAAGAGATTTTTTAGCGGGAATAGAAATACCTTGTCATAGTTCATAGTTCTTTATCACTATCACTACATAGTATAAAACAAAGCCGCTTTCTCTGTCCCTATATTCATACGTCCCTTTGTATGATTAAATGTTTAAAACTACGCAACGGATTTTGACGCGGTTTTTTTTATAGATAGAGTGATTCAAGAGGAAGCTTTATCCGTATAATAAAACCATGCGAAGCCGGGGCGGGTCGCTAGTTTATAATAAAACTAGAAACTATAACACGGTAGGCTAATAAAAAGCCTATCTCCTGGTTTGTCCTGAAACAGGCTTCGTTGCCTGATGAGCGGATGGGCGTGGTTTGTGCCCTGAAGAGCGCCGCCCAAAGCGCTTTTCAGCGACGCCTTCAAACAGGAGCTTATAAGAGAAAACTTACAGCGCTGTAATATTGACTGGAAAACATTTATTTGAAACTTTTGGTTATTTATCGTGTGTAAAAATAACTTTATTGCAATGTAGATGTCACTGGGGTACTGTGGGAAGTCAATGCTTGAAATACTCTGCCTGAATGTGTAAGTTTAAATTTACAATTTAAGAAATTTGGTTAAATATCCGTGTGACGCCGGGACGGGCCGCTAGTGTAGTATACACATGGATTGCCAATGGCTTAGCTAAAAAGAAAATTAAATTAAATTTTCGGCACACTCAATTTATAAAGATCTTAACAAACTTCTCATAGTGTCCACAGATGATCGGAATGCTCACTTCTATTTCGGTCAGGAATCAGCATTGCCATTCAACGTGGCAATGCTGCCAGCATTCTGGGCTCTTTACTGGTGACGGCTTAGATTTATAGGAAATTATTGAAAGTGTAAATAGTACCTGAAAATTTAATTGTTTATGGTCTGTTTTAATTACACAAAGACATAGCTCAAAGCACGCATCAACCGGACGCAGAAGGTGCTCCAACGCGTCGCGTCGGGAAGACCAGAGATGATGCAACCATCAAACGTAGAAAAGTTGGATATCTTGGACATGTGCTTAGGCCCGAAAGATATCAGCTTCTTCAACTTATTATGATGGGCAAAGTCATGGGTAAACGACGACGCGTTGGCAGACGAAAGTCAGGGTTGCGGAACATCCGATACTGGACGGATTTCGCCAGCGTCGACGAACTTTTTCGCTTGGCGTAAGATCGCGAGAAATTCGTAGAGCTGATTGCTTACCTCCAGTAGTGGACAGCCACCATAAAAAGAAGATAGCTCAAAGAATTACCAAGCTGAAGTAGCATTGGGCCAGACATATATCGCGAAGAACCGGCAACAGCGCTGGTTTGTAATTGTGTTCTTTAGAGGAAACCGCGACTCGGCCAACGTAATGTAGAACGCCCTCCGGACTATCCAAATGCCGGATGCGGCAAGCTGAAGACAGGGCGCTATGGCACTCCTTAGTGTAGACTTATGTCCATGTGTGGACTTATATCTTGAAGATGATGTTTTACAAAGAATACATGGCAATAGTCTAATAACCCAAGTCAAAACCCTACAGCTCCTATACTACTTTCGATAATAGTTCTCGGCTTTATACAGCCAGCACCAAGTACTACGGAGAACAATAAAGTGCTAAGCATAGTTTATTTCTAGGGGGTACGGTGGTAAAAGGGGGTTACAGGGTCCCATTGTACCTCCATACCCCTTCCAATACCGCTATCTTGATATTGCGTTGGTAGTGTAATTGTGAAAAGGTTTTCTCTAGGTAATTTGGGTATTTTCATCTTTGTGAGTTACATTAAGTATGGATCAATTGAGCTATCTTTAGACTGTTTGCAACTGTCTGCTGTTAGCTTAATTGATTCAATTGTATATGCTATTCTTATATTTTTTATATTCCTTGATTGTAATTTTTGTTAATAATTAAGTCTTAAATATAATTCTACAGATATCAGTTCCGACTTGTTTTTTCTGTGGAAGGACATTTATGGATTAATAGTGTATGGCCGCGGCTTCGCACGCTTTTTTCTATGGAAACGTTTCTAGGCTACACATTACTATATTTACTATATTACATGGGAAGTGATTTATGGGATGAAAAGTAGCATATGTTTTATTCCAGGGCTAGAACTACGTCTACTCAAAATTCAGCGTGATCCGTTCAGTAATAAAAAATTAAATAATCCGTGAGATAATAATAAATATCCATACTTACATACAAACAAACTTTCGTGATTAAATTTTATAATACGTATGATAAGTAGAATTTATGAAAATTCTGTGTCAAATTTCATTCAGGGTACCAAGGCTACTGAAAAACTTTTTAACGTGTTTCCATGATTTTTTTTACAATTTCATCCTAATGACTTAAATAAGAGTAAAGTCAGATTTACTGACCTTACGAAAATTTCTTTATAAGTAATAATATTAACCCTAAAACATTCCATAAAATGTTTTATTAGTACTAAATGTCTTGTAGAGGAAATATCTTGAATGAAGCGGTTTTTTTTATGACGACAACGTCGGAAAACAGTTTTATAGACCTATTTACGTCACTTTTCTATGTATAATAAAAATATATATCTATGTAATGTACATAAATTTATTAACAACGAAAATTACAATCAAGGAACAGAAAAAATTACAACTAGTAATGTAATGTGTAATGTACTGTATCACTACATAGTATAAAACAAAGTCGCTTTTTCTGTCCCTATATCCCTATGTCCCTTTAAATGCTTAAATCTTTAAAACTACGCAACGGATTTTGATGCGGTTTTTTGAATAGATAGAGTGATTCAAGAGGAAGGTTTATACGTATAATAAAACCGTGCGAAGCCGGGGCGGGTCGCTAGTTATGTATATATCAGTCGTCTAGTAGGTACTCATAACACAAGCTCGGCTTAGCTTGAGGCTAGATGATGCTGTGTGGATTGTCCAGCATTTTACTACGTCATGAGTAGGTACTGTCAAGATTGCTTGTTGCTTTAGTATTATCAACTTACTTCTAAATAATAAGGTGTGTAACATAATTATTATCACATTGATATTATAAATGCGAATGTCACGCCAAAACTACATAAAGGATCTTGCAGAAATTTTTAATAGACATAGTTCTACTTTCATTAATTTTCACGCGTGTGAGAGCGAATACTCAAAAACTACCGGTTAGGATCTTGATGAAATTTATAGATATAGGAAAGCACAGGACGCACCAATATCAAATTAAAAAATAAACATTTAAATCGGTTAGCTAGAAAAAGCTTCTGAAGCACACAATATGTATTAATAATAGTGTCAGTACTTATAAATAAATTAATAAATAGTTTTGTTTTTAATTTTTTTTTATTCCTTCTCCTTTTTAAAAGTCAGTTGAAAAACCGAAATGTTCACAGATTGAATTCTCAAGTTCAAAACAAAGGTTACTAGGTACTTGTAAGTCTAGATACAAAGGGCAAAGAGGCTTATCGTCCGATCGGAATCACAAACAAGGGCGAAGCCCTATTTAATGATTAAGGATGAAAGGGCATTTTTGTTCTTTGTAACAAACATCAAAAAAATGGTTCTGGTGCGTAGATTATGCCGTCGATTGCGTTCGACTGTATGTATGTTTATTCATATTATCAAATATATAAAAAAGTAGATATAAAAACGGTATACTCGCGTCTCGTGTCTAATTTGGAGTAAACAACTAGATCACTCTCGCATTCCGTGTCCATTTTAAAGTGACGAAAAAAATACCTACTCAAACGGTCTCATTTCGTCATTTCTCAGTTCTTTTGAACTAATTTATGAGTAGTTTATTTATTTATTTATTTAGTATATTTATTAGTGTATTTATTTAGTAGTGTCATAGAGCTAAGAAAGCTCCGAGACTTTTATACTTAAAGGAAATTAGGTTTTACAATATTTTTCCTTGGAGTAAGTACATACGGCAACATCAGCAGTTGCTATTCCTTTCCTGTTTGTGTTATTATTAGAAATTTACCTTATTTGATTTTGCGCTAATAGTAATATGTACGAGTAGATATGTTGAGTAGATAAGATCTTATCTAAGATTTATAAGATAAATGTGCCCTTGCAGGGTTCATGTTTAAGTTCTATTTTTTTAAGATCTTTTTAACACATAATTGTTGTATGCCACAAAATATTAAGTATTGATAAAAGTAAACTATTTTATTAACAACGAAAATTACAAGCAAGGAATAGAAAAATTACAACTAGTATTTACAATTGAAACCATTGAGCTAACTGCAGACGGTTGCAAACAGTCTAAAGGTAGCTCAATTGATCCATGTCAATACCAGTTGGAAGCGTCCCCAAGACACTGGCTGCATTACCACGCTGTATGGCAATGCTGATGCGATGAGCCAGATATTCACCAGCTCTCGGGTCACGCGTCGCATCGACCAGACGCTCAGATAATTTTTTAAAAACCCGGAGAGCCTCGGTACCCCACGGACCTAGGGTCTCGAATCCAAGGGGAGCAAATAAATTGATTGATAAAAACGTGCATTGCGGCTATTGATACCTAATACCTACAATTGATCAATTAATTACCTTTTACTTAACACTTTCAGTCCTACAACGGACATGCCCACTTGTATCGACAGGCGGCAGTGAATGCGATAAATCTGATTACGCGTGTACTCTACTCAGTAAGAAGTTCTCTGTCGACAGCTTAAAGTCATTTTAGGATACATTTTCGGTCAAGTTAAACGACTGTTAAATTAAAGTACCGTTAATTTTTTCGTGAACACTAGCCTGAGTAACTTATGTACTTACCTATTCTATTTAAATGTTTCATATATTTTTATATTACTCCTATAAATTTTTTTAACAGAATTGCATATGAGCACTTATTTAAATTACTCCATATTGTAATTAATTATGGCAGATGCTGGATGCGGCAAGCTGAAGACAGGGCGCTATAGCGCTCATTAGGGGAGACCTATGTATAGAAGTGGACTAATATAGGCTGATGTTGATGATGTAAATTACTCAAAAACCATTTTAAGTAGTTTGTTATTTTCACTTACCACTATAGGTAGTTGCACCATTGGTGTCTGAAAAAGAAAAAAATATATTTTAACACTTACAACGAATACAATCTTTATTAACAACGAAAATTACAATCAAGGAATAGAAAAAAAACAAGTATTTACAATTGAGACCATTGAGCTAACTGCAGACGGTTGCAAACAGTCTAAAGGTAGCTCAATTGATCCATGTCGATACGAAATACAGGGTGTAACAAAAATGAAGGACCAAACTTTCAGGCGAGATTCGTACACTGAATTCAGGAAAAATAAAAATAAAACCATCCTTTAGTTTTCGAAAAATTTAATACTGAATTTTCACTACATTAGGCAATAGACTCTTATGCACGCACTTGTCTATTTGGAATTTAAAAAAAAATGGCTTGTGTACGTGTATATGTACATCTCTGTATGTATACCTACATACGAAGGTGTCAAATAAAACTGTGCTCAACTTATTTTTTGTCGTTTTTGCATAACATAACAAAACTCCCATGGCGAGAATCGATCCTGCATCTTACTTCACCCGTATACGTATCTACACACATCGATAAAAACGTTGCCAAGAAATTATTATAAGTTTTGATAAAACAAGGCATCAATGAGTCAAGGTAATAAAATAATGAATTGAACCATATCTTTTATACAAACATGTTAAAGATAAGTATTGAATAAATACTTTATTGTACTTTTATCTGTTAAGAGTTGAATTATAAATAACATAAAACAGGCAAAAAGTACCTATAATATCTTTAGTAATAATCCGATTACTAGAACAAGTCAATTGAACTTCTATAAATGAAGTTCGACAGAATTTTAAGGTATACATCACTACATAGTATAAAATAAAGTCGCTTTCTCTGTCCCTACATCCCTATGTCTCTTACAATGCTTAAATCTTTAAAACTACGCAACGGATTTTGATGTGGATTTTTTAATAGGTAGAGTGATTCAAGAGGAAGGTTTAAACGTATAATAAAACCGTGCGAAGCCGGGACGGGTCGCTAGTTACCTATAACTCTGATAATAATACAATAATGTATAATTATACTTTTTGACTATACTCCTTTCTATCTTTCTAATACCTAAATAAATATAATTATACTAGTATCTGCCCGCGATTTCACACGCTTTCTTTCTATAGAAAAGTTTCAAGGCTATGATTTATGAGATTAAAAGTACGACATTCAATATTTGAGCCCGATCCGTTTTTTGTGAAACAGTAACAAACATCCATACGTCCAACAAACTTTCGCGTTTCTAAAGGTTGCCTGGAAGAAATCGGTCATAGCGATAAGGCCGCCCATTGTAGGCTACAACTTTCCACTATTTTTTACAATTTATACTTATGTGTTTGTTGTTTAAAATTGGTAAAAAACCTTTTTTAATACATATAAACCTATTTAAGTCGTATCTATTGGATTGGATTAAATAAAAGCTAATAGGTAATAAAACTGACTAATATAATATTGTACGTAATAAAACTGACTTTTATTCACACTGCTCAAAAATTTATGCAGAAAGGTTATTATTTTAGAACGAAATGACAAACTTATCATTTTTTTTCGATATAGATAAATAAGTACACAACTACACTTGACTTGTTTTTGTTTGCACGCGTTATCAGTACTGATAATAGTAGGTAGGCTTTTATAAACAGAGATAATGCGTAGCTACGTAGGTATGATGTTTATATAAACTGATAACTGGCGAATGTATAAATTTCATCTTCTTCAATCGTTTTCTTGACTATAGCTACTAGTTACATTAACGCAAATTGATGCTCTCGCGGGTAGGCTTAGTTCAGCAGCCTATGCAGTGAGAACAATTAGACATCTCACTGATCAGGACACAGCTAGGTTAGTTTATTATAGTTACTTCCATAGTATTATGTCTTATGGTATTTTGCTTTGGGGACAGGCAGCTGATATTCAGACTATCTTTGTTCTTCAAAAAAGGGCGGTGCGTGCAATTTATAAATTAAACACACGTGACTCCTTGAGGGAATTATTTAAAGAAATAAATATTTTAACTGTAATTTCGCAATATATTTATGAAAATTTAATGTATACACACAAAAACAAAAGTAACTTTTTGAAAAATTGTGATGTTCACAATAGAAATACACGAAACAAGAACAAATTACACATTCCTTCATTTAGATTACGGAAACTGGGGAAATCATTTATGGGTAATTGTGTGCGCTTCTATAATAAGCTTCCATCTGAAGCAACTGAACTTTCTATTCGTAGATTTAAACAGTACATAAAACTAAACCTTATCAAGAACGCATTTTACTCCATAAATGATTACATCAATGACATTAGTGCTTGGCCAGATGTCGCTCAGTTCCACATCGACAATAGTATGTAATTATTTATAAGGCAAACATGTATTAGACACATAAGTTATTACACATGCTAGTGGTTTCTATTTCTCCTCTTCCACTAGTGGACAAAAAATTGAGGCGAATTAAATTTGACTTGTCTAAGTGCTTATTTTGTAAGCCTAAAGAAATAAAGATATTGATTACTTGATTATTTGATTACTCGGATTCACTTTAGCGGAGGTTTTATTTTATAAGGCTGTGTCCCCAGTAAGTAAACTGTGAGCGGCCGACTGAGTGAGCCGCAAATTTGTGGCGAACAGCTACAAACTCAAATCAGTTTGCGTGCGTATCGCAAGCACTGGAATCTGCGAGTCGGCCACCAGTCGGCGCACGTAACGCTGCAAACTGCGTACAGTGAGCGCAATCTAGCAAACTGCCCAACTAGCACGTTGGCGTTAAAATAACCTGTATATCATACTTATAACGGTTCCAATCGAGTATCCTAGTGTTAAAAATACCTGTAAGAATAGAGTTAGAGCATGCTCTAACTCACTTATAACCACGAAAGAGGCCCACGATTTTGCAGGTAAAGGTGTTATAAAGCCTGTATAAGGGTGGTATAAGGGTGTTAAGTACCTGCACAAGAGTGTTTATTCATTCTCAGCTAATACCTTAACCGGTATAAATGTCTTGTAGATGAGTTGGTTAATACTTTAGGTGTTAGAATCATTTCGGTTAAGAATGAAATATCACCTAACATATTACAAGACCTATTAAAGATACTTGTTTGACACTTAATCGCTTAGTAGTTAGTTAGAATATTCTCAAGCATTTTGTATCTTACGACGGGAAGTCTATGAACTTTGTAACTTAATAAAATTATGTGACTATCAGTGAATGGCGTAACAGAATTGACAGAGGAGAATATACAAATACTAAGGAGTTAAAGTTTTCATTGTGAAGTGAACATAATCTGCCGCGGTAATTTTACTGTAAATGTATACCATGTTTCTCATCTCAATTTTAACGCGCCCTGGATTAAATTAAGATTTTAAATAAAAATTATGAAGAATAATAAGGAAATTTCAAATTTTTATTTTTTTATTTTTTTCCTTATTAGCCAGTAGCATGTTAAATTAAGAGGTTTCAGTAGAATGACAGAAGTTACATAAATAATGAAGTATTTTGTTGTCAAATATTGAATAACCTATTCAATATATATAAGTTAATTGACCAAAACAATGGCGACCGAACATTAAAGCTTTATGTCTTTGTTAAGTGTTCTATTACACATTTCGAGATACAACATCTTTAGTCAAGAATGTTGTCAGTCTTTAGTACTCTTTACAGTGTATTAATAGTCTTAAGTAACTACAATTACTATAGCCAAGACAGTACTACCGGCTAAGCATAAAATGAACTTATACTCTTGACAAACTCTGTTTTAAAAGTAATGTCTGCACCTTATAATCAATATAACACCAAAATACTTATAAGGCACTTTACGGAAAAAACTAAACAACAATAAGTGTTAACGAGAGTCTAAGGAGAGAGAATAAAGTTTATGGTTACAACTGAGATCATTATTACTCCGTTAAACAGTTAAAAGTAATAATAATACCTGTAACTGACACCAAAATGTTAGTTGGGTGTGGACACTCAATTTAAAATATATGGAAGGGCTGAACTGATACACCGCAAACTCAGTCGGCTGCTCACAGTTTGCCTGGGACACAGCCTTAGCCACGACCCAAGCTACGTAACGTTAGAAATTTCATGCGATCCGTTTAGTAGTTTTGGCGTGAAGATGTAACAATCATCCATACTTAAGTACATCCTTATGATATGTTTATTTTTTATTAAGAAACTAGCGACCCGCCCCAGCTTCGCACATGTTTATAATTTTATTTTGTTATATAATTTTATTATATCTAATGTATTACATATAGTTACTTTGTTTTATACAGTAGTGATAATTTGTTTCAATTGTATAATACTTACTAGTACAAAAAAAGTGTTCATTCATTACTTAATTCATTCATTCAATCTAAAATAATTGTTCATGTATTATATTAGTGTGATTCAATACAATTAATTGGTAGAGGCAAATTGTATTGTAGGTAGTTCCGATTGAAAGATAACTGCCCTGTGATATGGCGCATAGATAGATGATGCCATAGATATACCTATTCAACTGCAATTTCCTGTAGAATGGCTCGAGACGAAAGTTAATAAAGTTCATTTCAGACCAATAAGCCTAGCCAACCAGTATTCGATACGAAGCGGTTATATTTCTACAGTATTCGATACGAAGCGATTATATTACTACAATCGCCATTCGCCATCACCAAACGATAGTAAAGTTCGATTTCGAAGTTCGTTCGCTTGTCAAAAGTGCCATTTGTATACAAGTAAAATCGTTCGATGTTTTCGATTCGCTTGATGTCATCGAATTGTATGTACGTACATGGCTATCAAATGGTCTATTCGGTTACACTTCAACAGTGGCCAAATTCCACTAATTTCAAAAAAAAGGTCTCAATAGCGTCATGCTATTAAAAGGGCTAAAAATAAAATGACGTTTTTGCATTTGGTATTCTACTATTTTTTGCGCTTGAAGGTTAGGCTAGAATGTTAAATTGGTAGTCATAAACGTAATCGTCACAACTATGAATAAACCTCAAAAAGTTTGTGCTAGTAGAATACCAAAAAGAGTTTGACACTGTCAGTTTGACACGATACTGCTGGTATGGTGAAGCGATTTATTTAGTAGAATTCGGGCCCAGATCATGTATCTATCTATCTATATATGTGGCAAGTCAAATGCATACATTTGTAGACTTTTCTACTATCGTTGTCGTTAATTGAATAGGTAGTTACGTTGTCTATATATTATTATGGGATGAGTAAAATTTTAAGAAACTGACTTTGCTGATTACTATAGTTATTGTTTAAAAACATCTGCTGATGCAAAAAAGCTTCAAAGTTTTATTTCAACCTAAGAAAAGAAAAACACAATAATAGTTTATTCGGTTTTTGCATGATTTACTTTTTATGACAACAATAACAAATTACTTTTTGATTAAATATAAAGTAACTATAATATAGTTAGTTTAATACATTTAGAACCTTATACATCCAAGTAGCATATTATGCTACTTGGATGTATAAGGTTCTAAATGCTGTTAAAAAAAAGGATAGTTATTGTTCAGTTTTTCACTATTTACTTTTATGACACAACATTAATAGATCAGACTTTTTGATTAAAAATATAAAAACTTCTATCCGGATTTATGAATTTCTATGTTTTTTTTAAAAAAGGACAATAATTCAATTTTTCACTATTTCCTTTTATAAAAACAATAACAGATCAGAATTTAAAATTAAAATATACTTAGTACGTACTAGGCGGGTTTATAAAAGTCTACATGCTTTTTTTTAAAAAGGACACATATTGTTTAGTTTTTGTCGTTGCTGTACCACATTGTTTGTGTTATAAAAATGGCAATCGACACGCACCTGAACGATTATAATCGACGCTTATTTTATAAATAAAGAAATGTATACAAGTTTCACTTACAACGAGTGTTGTCATACGATTTTCATGTTTATATTAATTTGACACGTACAGGGCCAAGTTTAGAGCTGGTTAATCAATAAATAGGGTTCCCAAGGTTTTCAATGTCACATCACATATAGCAAACAATTTTATTATCTTTTATATCTGACGACCGAAAAGACGCAGCGTTTTTGATTCCATTCCATTTTGTACAATCTGCACATAAACATAACATCCTATTATCACATATTTTATTTCTATTTATCATTGTTTCTATTCCTTCATTGTTATTTTCTTTGCTAATCAGAGTAGGTACAATTATCACAGATGGACAGACATTTAAGAAAAAGTCTAGAGAATATAAATTTTGTATATTTTTTTCTCTGTAAATTTTTGGTTGTTTCCACTGAGAGCGGCCCTGTGCGAAAATGTTTGTTTTTAATCGATTTCATGTTGATAATAATCGAATAACCGACCATAATCGGTACGTCGAGAAAAATTTGTTTAGATTTGCTCTCGCTTAAGAAGTTTACCTTTAAATCGAATGTTTTTGTAAACATCAGTTGTTTATGTTTCGCGAGGCGATAAATGTGCTTTTGTATGTGGGAGGTCCTACATTATATAAATACATTCACGAAATACATTTTTTTGTATGAGTTATGAAACATACCTAATCTAATCTAAATAAATAAATGAAGCTGGACAATCCACAGCACTTTATAGCCCCAAAGTAAGCTACTTACTCAAAGCTTGTGTCGCCAGGTCGCCACTAACCGTTTAAGCTGCTAGAAACTTCTGCACTTAGACAAGTCAAAGTTTAAGTAAACCATAAACGATTATCAAAGTAATATAAGAAATAATTGTATTACTTAATTGATTTTCTCTTCGTTAAAATTTTGTCTATTAATGGAAATTGACAGCCTCTTTTAATTTTATAATGTTGTTTTTTTTTCCTCAGAAGAATTAGATATTATTATTTTCAAGAGCAAGTATGCTTTTGTTGAAACTTTGGCATTTTTTAACTAATAGGTAGGTATGTATTACGAATATAAAATAATCAAGTTTAAATAATTACTATAGACGACCTCTGTGGCACAGCGGGCGAACGAACCACAACCTCGAGGTTGTGGTTGTGGTTCTATTCCGAAAAAATATTTGTAAATTCCGCACAATCAGCACATATTTACTAATATTATAACAAAAGCTCTGCTTAGCTTGGGGCTAGATGATGATGCTGTGTGTATTTTCCAGCACTTCTAACACCACGGATATATAAAATACACCTTAGATATACACGGTCACGATGGAAGACCAGGGCCCGAATTCCACTAAATAAATCGCTTCACCATTTAAATAGTATCGTGTCAAAATGACAGTTTTGGTACATATTCTACTAGCACAAACTTTTTGAGGTTCATTCATAGCTGTGACGATTACGTTTATGACTACCAATTTGACATTCTAATTATGAAAGTCTCTTCAAGCGCAAAATATAGTAGAATACCAAATGCACAAACGTCATTTTAATCATCTTGATTGAATGGCATTA
The DNA here is from genome assembly GCA_944547425.1 of Eupithecia centaureata. NCBI lineage: Eukaryota > Metazoa > Arthropoda > Insecta > Lepidoptera > Geometridae > Eupithecia > Eupithecia centaureata. The sequence continues at coordinate 2,049,801 of OX155702.1, read as the reverse complement.
TTGAGACTTTGGTTTTGAATTTAATGGAATTCGCGCTACTGAATTGGTTCTGTCATAGAACACGCTGAGTGGTTACCAATTTTGTCAAGTCTTCTTATATTTTATTTCCAAAACTGTATTTTTATTGTATTTTATGTGACAAAATAAATATTTATTCTTTTACTTTACTATTATTACTATATTAGTTAGTTAGGTAAGTAACTACATAGCTAGACTACCTACCTATCTATATATTTTTTAGGGTAAATTTTCTTTTAATATGAATGATGGGTACCTATCCCATTGATAAAATCTTTCCCCGCCATCTTTAAAAAGGGCGTATCATCAAAATATGTTTTTCCCAAAAAAGTCCACGTCACGATCAGAAAAAGCCCTCCTATTGAACAAAGGCTTCCAAAAATGCTTAGTTAAGTTTAAAAATATGTTTTGATGATAATTTTTAAGAAAAATGGATAAGAGAATTTAAAGAGTCAAGACTACTTAGTAGTAGGTAACTTAAAAGTAAAAGTAAAGTCACCAACTTATGAAGATTGGGTTACTTACATTTTAAAAAAGAAAAGAATAATTATTATTATATGTGTTAATGGTATTTTTTATTTAGATATTAGAATACCTACCACTTTACACTATTATAGTACTTATATACTATATACTAGAATGTTACTTTGTAATTTAGCGGAATTAGAATGTAAGTAAGTACATACCTAATTTCTACATACATGGGTACATTAGGTAAGTACGCATTTTTTTTGGCCTTATTGATAACTATATTTTAAGTATTTTAATCAAAATTGTAAAGCTGGTAATTCTTTACCAGCGTTAAAATTTTAATTAATTATGGTTTACATCAACAAAAATGAAAATCAGTTTGCAAGCAAATCATTGTCGCACATCACCCGTGTAACACTGGTTTTTCCTTACAAAACTTAGGTTTAAAAATCGTTAACGTAATTGAAAAACTTCAATCACTACATAGTTAAAACAAAGTCGCTTTCTCTGTCCCTATGTAGGTATGCTTAAATCTATAAAACTACGCAATGGATTTTGATGTGGTTTTTTTAATAGATAAAGTGATTCAAGAGGAAAGTTTAGACATATAATAAACCCGTGTGAAGTCGGGCGGGTCGCTAGTAATTCTATAATTTACACAGCATCATCTAGCCCCAAGCTAAGCAGAGCTGACTGTTCTTTTCTTTTTATAATTATGAACAAGTACCTAACCTACCTATTCGAGAGGTGTAAATTAAAAAAACAGCAAATGCTGATTTTACTCATTTTGCCTTAGTTTAATTTGATTTAGGTATTTAAATAAGTAGCATTTATCATTTACCTATTGTTTCTTTCAAGTAATAATAATTATTTTATTATTTATTATTGTTATTATAGGTAGGTACCGTTTTGAATTCATTTGAGTTTCACACAAATCAAATCATATTAATCATATTAAGTTAAATACTAGCGACCCGCCCGGCTTCGCACGGTTTTATTATACGTATAAACCCTCCTCTTGAATCATTCTATCTATTAAAAAAAAACGCATCAAAATCCGTTGCGTAGTTTTAAAGATTTAAGCATTCAAAGGGACATAAGGATATAGGGACATAGGGACAGAAAAAGCGACTTTGTTTTATACTAGGTATGTAGTAATTCCGTTTTAAATGACTTAAGTTTTAGTAACCAACCATGATAGTTTTTAAAGTATTAAAACACTCACCGTTTCATTCACGTATACACCGTCATCCCTTTGGAGGCACATTCACAATCCGTCCACTATAAACAACAAAGGCCCAACACGTTCCCTGCTATACCCACAATCCACCAACGGTCAACAGCAGCGGGCCAAGGCACGGCCCTTGTGGAACTCCGCGACGCGACTGACCGTAGTCTAATGTTTAGAATACAATCTGTAGAAAAGAAAAAACAATAATAAACTCACTATAAGTTTGTTTGTGTTACGAGGTACCTATATTAGGTTGGTTGGGTTACTGTTTGTTATTTGGTTTGATGTAAAAGATATACTGTAGTAATAGTAGCTTTAGCGTTCTGTTTTGTCTGTAATTTGAATCGGGTGTTTACTTTACAAAACTGCTGTTCCACTAGCCTCGTACAAATTATTCAAGGCTGCCTCTTTGCTTATTTTCAGCCCTGTCAGTCCAGTAGTGTTATCTTACATTTCGAAGTCTAGAATTTTTAACAAGGAGGTAGGTAAGGTAGTTACCAATCTAGGGACCTATGTATTTAGTGAATTTTTTTCTGTCGTCTATTTCGTCGAGTTATCTCAAAATTCTAAAAAAGTAGTTCTTCATACATTTAAAGCTTTCTTATTTAATCAACTACAAAGTCGAGGAAACTAAATTACCCAGCGCTATTTCCCCAAACATTAGTTTCAAGTTAAACAGTCTTGTTTCTTGCTATACTGCTTACAGAGTCAACTCATGTTATGTAACGTAATTTACACACCGCATACACTCCAGACAATTAATTAATCTGAACACTTTTAAAATAAAACGCTAATATTATCGGAAAATTCACGAAAAATCTACAAGTAGCGCCATCTTTACTGATTTCCCTGAACCCCATAACGTACAAGTACAAGTCAACGCCATCTATTGAAGATAACCTTAAGTTTTTTTTTTCGTGGCAACGTCATGCCTGTTGCATACGGCCAGCCAATTGTTTACACAATACAAAAGACCCTTGTTTGTTTTTCGCTAGACGTTTCCTGGTTGTTTTGTGTGTGGATACGTACATGTGTGTGTGCGCTGTGTTTTCACAGCCGTCGAATGTGTGCTCCGAGGACGGTATACATGAAATGTTGTTGTTTGCATGGCCCGGCACGAATAAATTGTGCCTGAACGCTGATGATGAAATAATATTTTTATTATGGCTAAGAAATCTGTAGGTAGCTGGCTAAAACAACGTTGCTTTTTGAAAAAGGAAGGAGTGGTTCACGTCAAGTTATTGAACTCTGAAACAACTTTTGAAAACGGAATCGAGAGATTTTCTTTTTTTTGCTTGCAAAAGAAGGTACCTACCTATTACTTACTAACATAAAACCAGTGAGTGGTATCCTTGGGCAGACATTAGGTACAGGGCCAGACTTTAGGTCCTAAGGGGGGCTAGATCGATGCTTGATTAGATAAAATTAGTATCATCATTCTAGGTAAGTAAGTATTATGTATTTATCTACCTATTCAAGTAAATGTAAGTACATAGGTACACACCTGTTTATAAACGTAGGTAGTTATTTATTTTTATGTTTTAATACCTACCTAACCTAGGTTTATTCTGTTAGGTATATTGTGATTTTTATATGTACTTAGTTTTAAATTTTAGTATAGATAGGTATATAACAGATTAGGCTAAGTGTTCATATAATTATGTATATTATATATCTTGTTCAAAAATTGACAAAAAAAATATTAACAGTCAGTAATTTTATATCGGTTGAAGTGGTTATGTATAAATTGACAAGGTTATAACATTATCTAGACTTAAAACACTTTTCAAATGGATAGGCACTATTAGTAACATTACTGACTAAGTATTTCATAGGAATATTGTCAGTTGATACCTGTAACTTACCTACCCTTCTTATCTCTGAGTAATTTTAAAAACATGACACAAGTCACTTCATTCAATATGCAGATACCTACGTACGTACCTACATACCTAGATCTATCATAATCTAAAGAACTTGTATTTTGAACTGTAACCGCGAGCGTTAGAGTTTATTTTAATTAACATTTATTAGATAAATTCAAAGTACTAGTCTAGTTATGCAATTTAGTAACAGGCAAGGGGGAAACAGCAAACAATGACGATGGGAATGTCTTTCTTATTGTTTTGTGTGTGCAGACAGACTTACAAATAATTAATTGTGTTGCGATTATATCGCGCACTAGATTGTGGGTAAAAGTCTGATTGCTTAGATAACCTAAAGGTACAAGTTAGTTATTCAAGTCATCACGAGAACTAGATTCAGGAACCTACTAAATTGGTAAATACTTACAACTAACATTGCAAAGATATATACAGTACTAGTGTCTGCCCGGGGATTCGAACGCGTTGTTTCTATTGAAACGTCTCAAGGCTATTTATATCGCACGGGGACTGATTTGTGGGATGAAAAATAGCCTATGTGTTATTCCAGGGCTAGAACTACGTCTGATTAAAATTTCAGCCCGACCTGTTCAATAGTTTTCACGTGAAAGAGGAACATACATCTAAACATACAATATTCATTAATTACTCTACATTACCTCTAAAATATATACACATATACAAGATAAACCTGACTATTATATAAAACCTGGTATCTGCTCGCGGATTTGCACGCTTTTGTTTATTAGAAACGTTTCAAGGCTATTTATATCCCACGTGAATTGATTTTGGGATTTTTTCCAGGGCTAGAATTACGTTTCTTGAAAATTTCAGTCCGAACCGTTCAGTAGTTTTTGCTTGAAAGAGTTACAAATATCGACATTATCTAAACATCCATACATACAAAATTTCGCACTTAGTAAGGAGGTAAGAATTTAGTACAGCTATAAAGACTGAACTTCATGATTTAGCTTTAGCATAATTTATTACAATGAAACTGTATCAATATCTAAACATACCTGCTAACTATTGCTGATTCTAATATTGTTAAGCGATAAGATAAGATAAACATAATCTGGCTGCAATGATGCTGTAGGTTTAAATCTTTTACTATATACGAGCTCAGCAATCTTCAGATTTAAAGATGAGTAGGTATTCATAGGCAAACCTTTATTAACTCCTACAGACAGACAGACAGACCGATGACCCATAAACTTAAAGCCGAAGCGTTTAAAAGATCGCACTTAATGTTTCTCGCCTTTTGTTGAACATAATAAAAAAGTTAAACCAGAAAGGCATCCGCTTTTTTACAGAATACACTATTATGCATATCTTCAATCAATAGAAAACTTAAAAGTCCTCTCAATAAGAAAACCGCAAAATCTATGAATGAAATTAAGTTTAAGCTGTTAAATATAGGCGGAAAGTGGTTTTTCCTTTACCTACAAGTTACTAAAGTAGAGTTTGGTTAGTAACATCAGTTCGCGTAATCGTAAATAATATTTATCGCTAATAATTTGTTGCTATTCTTGGTTGTAGTTTTTTCGTACAATAATATGGTTCGTAAAAATATCTGTTGATGTAACATTGTATTATATTAGTTAGCTTTATCAGTCATCTAATCCAGTACTTATAAGTTATAATAACACAAGCTATGCTTAGCTTGGGACTAGATGATGTGGTGTGGATTGTTTAGCATTATTTATTATAAGTTTAATCGCATCTAGTAGGTAAATTCCTACTTTTTGAAACAAAAATGTATGTTCACCTATTCACCAACTATTTTAGCACACCCGGCATAGATCATTTCCGACACCTTATTTGGCTACGAGTACAAACGCTAACCAAACAAGCCTTTTGGACTTAGCAACATAACACTTCACATATTGTTTTTTTCGTACATGTCGTGTTGTATGTGTGAGGCTGCGCATGTAGGCGTGACGGGCGATAGCGTTATCGACTGGCTTGCAAAAATACACAACAAACATACACAGTATATGCAAAACACACAGAAAACACAGGTGTGGTTTAGCGATAATTAAGTAGGTAAAATAAATAAAAAACAGGTCATTTATTAGTGTTTGCACGAAGTTTCGCAGTTATTTGTAGCTTAGAATTATTGTTTGTTTATTTTAAAACAAAGGTGTACAAAGCGAATTGTGCATAACACTGCTAAGACTTACATTTTTAAAATAAAAGAATACTTTAATGGTTTCAACTTAATTTGCTGTTTATTTAAGCTCCCAGTAAAAAGTAGAGTATAAAACGTACCGTTTTGCAATGCGACTTATGATATGAGTCACAAAATACTTATATTTTGATTGATCCCGTAATTTGCGTTTGTGTTTGTGCCTAAACGAGAAACGTTGACCTTCGACTACAATCGTTTAGTATAATAAGTTTGATGGATGACTCATTTTAATTTATCAAGAAAAAAGTAGTGGCACAATTCTCCGTTGAACAAAGCTAGGCTCATCTATACTGTTTCATCTGAAAAATTCGCATACACATTGCTAGTACAAAAATGCGCCTTCCTACTGATAAAACAAAACAACCTAAATAATGTTGTGGCCTCGAAATCTAAATAAGCGGCTATCAGCTACGCTTCCGACCTCCTTTTGTTTCCTAAACAATCTGAAACTAGTGCGAGCTACATTTTATAAAGCTAAGATTGTTAGTAAAGGCCGCAAGTATGAGTCAATAAAATTTACTAGTAATACTTACCTACAACAGTAAATTAGAATTGACGTCATTTATATGCCCTTAGTCCTGCCCTGGAACTTGAGAACTTCCGCTAGTCCGTTGGAACAGTTCGGAATTCAAAAGAAAACAATTTCAGTAGGTATCCAGAAACTTATTTCAGCAGATTTAAAGTATGATTGTGCCTATTGTGTAGTATGTACATAATTAAGTACCTACTACAGACAGGGTGCCACACAGCATGTGTAGGTAGGTAAGGTTTCAGCCGATTCTGGACCCTCAGGAAATTAATTTCTGTGTTTGGTATTTCTAAATAATATGTTATATTACTTTTTATTATGAATTTACATACTTACTAAGAATGTTTTTCGCTTTTTTTAATGATAATCAATGTTTTGGCCTGAAACTACAACAAAAAATTTATGACACTACTTTGAACTTCTAAAACACTAATACGTATTTTTTAAATACCTAAGCAAAAAAGTCATTAAATTACGGTCTTTTTGTTAAAAATAAATAAAAAATATTTTAAAACTCAGAAAAAAGTTGAACCCATATCCAGGATAACCCTTCCCTTTCGGGTTGCTACACTATTAGATCTACACAGCATAAAACTATTATCCTGAAAAGGTCTTATGTGGTAGTTACCTACGCATAGTATTAATACATTTATTAATTAAAATTATCTGGAAGTACATTAATAGTTAATAATTAAGATATTTGGCAAGATTTATTTTAAACCGCGGCAGGCTCTGTTAATTTTTTTTTATAAATTTAATGATCGCTCGCCGCCTAAAACGTATTTGTCCGGGATCGGAATGTTACACTAATATTTTAATATTCTAATAATCAGCTTGTTGTTTGAGCGTTCTAAAAAACAAATTTTTGCATTATAGAAAAAATAAGTGCGAAGAAGTTAGCCCATGATCATATTAAATTTTGTCACAGGTAGTATAAATCATTAAGAACTAAGTACCTACCTAGTAAATTTTCTTGTATATTGTTATTTTTATTTAAGTGTGCAATAAAGCGTTTTCTATCTATCTATCTATCTATCTACCTATCAGTATTTTAAAAACATAGCGGTCTGGAAAACGAGTCAGAAATTAAAAATTATCTTCAAGAGAACAATCTAAATACAGACGGGCACAGTAGAAAAAAGCTCATGAGTATACAAACCCCTGTTTTTATAATCCATCCCTTTATTTGCCTTTCCCAGTCCTCGAAGGGCGGCGGTTTGAACCCCAGCCCTTATACCTACCTCTTAAAAGAATTTTAAAATAAAGTTATAATAACTAAATAATGCACGTGTTCATTTCTGGATATTAAATTACTAGGTGTACTGTATGTATGTGGCGCGGTGGGCGAAGGTCCGCCTGCGACGCAGGAGGTTGCGGGTTCGATTCCCGCCTCGGAACAAATTTGTGCACGATCTGCAGAAATTTGTTTCGTTGGTCTGGGTGTTTAATATGTATAATAAAAAATATCTATCTATGTAGTATATTGTATTAAGTATATCAGTCATCTAGTACCCATAACACAAGCTCTGCTTAGCTTGGGGCTAGATGATGCTGTGTGGACTGTCCAGAATTATTTATTTATTTATTTATTTATTTATGTACCCGTGTCTAAAAAAAAACTATGACGATTTTTTTTCATATGGACCAATGTTGATGCAACAGACCAAAGATCATTCAAATAGACTTTCTTCTTATCATAAATGGTTCGATACTTAATCAAAATTATTAGATAAATGCACAATTAAGTCTAAAAGTATCTTTTCCACATCATCTTTAAATATAAAATTTCTATATTAAAACTAACCCGACTTTGTTTTAAATAATGACTAGCTATGCCCCGCGGCTTCGCCCGATCCGTTACGTTGTGTACCTACATAGTTTTGGCGTAAAGAGGTAACAAACATCCATCTAGTGTGATATGATAATACATCAAATTAAGTTAATTACTAACATAGGCATGTCACTTACTACTGTATTTAAATATATATTATGGTAGAGTAGATCTTATATTTACTAAGAGTGGCAAAATAGAAGTCTGGAAGGAAGGGAGGCTTTTGTCCAATAGTGGGAGAATACAGGCTAATTAAAAATTATACAGGAGGTACCTAAGTATTTTTTATAAATGTAAAATAGCAATGAGCAACCTTTAGACTGTTTGCAACCGTCTGCAGTTAGCTCAATGGTTTCAATTGTATATACTAGTTGTAATTTTTTAATTTTAGTTTTTAAAAGAATTTGACTCCAAAAAAAAGCTTTTAACATAAAGCTTTTTTTGGAGTAAAATTTTAAGTTAATACATAATTATGAAAAAGGGAAAGAAGATGTGAAAAATAAACCACTATCACGTTTCAAATGTATGTGTCTAATACATGTAAGTTCCTTTCTTTTATAAATAATAAGATAAGTAACTGTCGAAGTGGAAAAGAATGACATCTAGCCAATATGCTTAAGATTTGAATCTTTTTCAATTATTATTATTTAAGCTAAATTTCTTTTTGTCGATTTTTTCTTTGTTTTCTATGTTTCAGTCAAAATACCTAATACTAATTTTCATTTGATTCTATCAATTGATTCTAACGATTTTATATAACCAAGCATTCGACGGTTTACATGCTTACTTACTTGCTTGCTTACCCATTGAAAACCGCATATATGTGCTAATTGAATCGCCAAATTCAGTATCACACAAATAGCGACTATCCTAAATGTGTTGTTTTGTTTTTCTATTGGTATTGTTAACTTTGAATAATTATGTAAATTATCCTCAACACGTGGATATGTAGCGTTTATCTTTATACAGTTTAGAATCTGCAGAATAGCCTTGAATTTGTGAACCTATGAAAAACACTCCTTAATGTTTTTCATAGGTATATTTTAAAGGGTTTAAACGAAACATAGGTCAAAGTTGTCAAAGTTGAAATTAACATGAACTTCTCTTATCTACTACTAAAAAGACAAAATAAATAATTTCAGTAGGAACCTCCGGTATTATTAGATGTGTAAACTAATTTGGTTGATTGCTATAAGCATAAATTTACGCGTTCATAAGATATTTGGATGATGTCTAAAATCAATAAAGATAAATCGCTTTGCTCGATACGTGAGTAAGTAAATATGAGTTACGTTTCACATTTTTACAAAAGCGGTCATAAATTAAAAAGTCAACTCATCAAAGTTTCGTCTTCGCCTAAATACATGACAAGTAACTTCTCCCTCCCTGTCTCCCCTCTTACACAAAGTGACAATAAGTCGCATACTCACACATGCCCATTGTTTGTACACTCACACACACACACATAACCGGCTAGGTATTCGGTTTCCCGCCACCACCGGCGCGAACACGCACACAAAACACGAAGAGCAAACAATACAAACACTAACACACAAGTAAATTTAAACTCACCTCAAAATAAATCCATTAGAAAACACACTTGTTCAAACAACTAGCGCTTAGCCTCGAAAACGCGTTGAAAAAACAATCGCCAGCATCCGATATTGTGTGCTTAACACTTTTCCAAACTTTCTGTGCAACCTACTTCTACATTAGCACCTTTGCGTCACCCGCCAAAAACTTCTGAGCTGGATAATTACAGCAAAACTCAAAATTTAGGCGCGTTTATCACTCCAAAAGTCTTACTCAAAAATTAAAACAATCCACTTTTCACACTTTTTGTCCGAAATGTTATCAGTCCAGCCAGTCCAATAGGAATCTTAAGTGAAAAAAACTAACAGCGCGAATTCACAACAAGATAATTTCGCTTCATATCACTTCCGCAATTAACTCGCGAGTTTCGATCAAACAAATAAAAGAATCGCGACAAGTGGCCCCAAGTCCCAACACTTATTAACACACGTTTCGCGGTAAAAATAAACTATGATTAACTGCTATTAAGATTCGCGGAGACAACCGAGGCGGCACCGGCAACATGCGAATATATTCAGAAAAATAAATAGGTGAATATGTTGATTTAAATAAACACGAACAATTATTATAATCGAAGTGAACCTGTTAATAAAATCGCGAATTTGTTTACCGCGTTGCTATTTCGGTCGGTAGAAGCGGTTCCGATATGAATAATAATTATCGCCGGCGAGCGAACATCGACGCATAGTTGTCGTTTCATAAAACGTGCGCGTTAAAACTGAGTCGAAAGGCTCGCCCCGTGTCGGAGCATAGCGCCGAATAAAATAAACAACAATATACCTAAATAAGCGGCTCGACGGGAGTGGCGGAGTGTGCGTCAGTCTCCGTGTGTGCGTGTGTAAACAAGGGGCAGCAGGGCATGCATGATATCCTTGACAAAATGATCAACACTTATTACTCTTCTTGGTAAAGCACCATCACCAACTAAAGTACATAGGTAAGTAATTATATGTACACTACGCTGACCAGGCATCGGAATGATTTATGCTTGCTCAGCTGGAAATCGACCAACTGGATCGACTATGTCACAAAATTGCCGTAATTTCTGATCCTTCCCAAAAATTTACAATTTAAGAAATTATTATTATGGAATGTAATCTCAAGAGATTTAATTCCAATTTCTTTCTCATCTCAAGGAAGTTAGTAGTAGGTATTGTTAAGATTTTTTTATATTTTTGTTAGTATGGAAATTAGTCATATTAGTACCTACTTTGGACTTATCAAGATTTAAGTTTTTGCAATTACTAATTACTTTTTCCTTTTTATTTTATGTGCCTTATTTATCATACTCGTTTGAATAATAATCATGTAATAGTACGTAGGTAAGCTAAAAAATAATAACACAAAATAATAAAAAATAATCACGCATGAAACATCACTGTTTCCAAGCTACCCTAGTCTCCCAGCGAGGATAAACATATGACGTCATCGGCGGGTAAACAAACAAACAAACACATGCGCCGCGCTCATGTTTCCTTAATACAATTATTATTTCGAATGTGGAACGTGAGCGGGACGGACGCGCCAGCCATAGAGTTTTCGCATTTATTTTTAATTTCGCGAGGCCACATGCCTGGGCCCCTCATTGTCTATGCGAATATTGTTAACATTCAAATAATATCGCGCGATATCACTACCTAGACTAACAAAATACCTATACTTGTTTCTTGTAACTTGAATGAGTTAAGTTTAGATTATCGTCCTTCGAAGAGCATGGACATCAAAGTTCTCACTGCTTAGAGCACATCTTTATTGATAAAGAAAATTCAATCTAAGAATATAAATAACTTAGAACTAGTATTTACAGTTGAATCGATGGAGGTAACTGTAGACTGTTGCAAAGAATCTAGAGGCTTGGTTAAAATAAACTACCCTGACACTTAGCTACCATCGCAAGAAGGTGATAATAGCCTTATAACATGATTTTACTAGCATCTACCCGTGGCTTCGCGCGCACGTTTTTATGGAAATGTCTGAAGGCTATTTCAATCCCATGGGAACTGATTTATGGGATAAAAAGCCTGTGTGTTATTTCAAGGCTACAACTATGTCTATTCAGCCTGATCCGTATTTTGCGTGAAGAGGAACAAACATCTATCCATACATAATTATGGGTTAGGGTACATCTCGTCCGAATGAAAACCTGTCCGAAGACGAGTTGTCCACTTCAGTTTTGGATCAGGGTACAACTGGTCCGAATCTAAAATCAGCAGTTTTGGGACTCAGACGAGTTGTACCCCAATATAAAACTGAAGAGGACATTTCGTCCTCGGACAAGTTTTCATTCGGACGAGATGTACCCTAACCCATTAAAATTTAAACAAGCTTTCGCGTTTCTAAAATTAGTAAGGATCCCATATACTACCTCAAGATCTTTTTCTTAGTCTTCGATAAATCAGGACATCTTTACTGGTTCAATAAGTTTTGCAATAAGTATTGCCATAATACAAGTTACTTCGCACGTTTTTACTCATTATCTAGGTACTTTACATAATATTGGTATCGTACGCAATACAATAAATAATCTGAGCTCCAATGATAAATAACCCAGCGTTAATAAAACATCTTGTCAAATTGACGTCATAGTAAAACAATTATTGTTATTATATTACGAACGTTGAATAATCAACTTGCGCAAACTATTTATATCTCACAGGCACTTTAGGTCTCCGAAGTTTATGTATTAATTTTATTCTGTTCTATTTTAACTGTGTACCTTAGGTCCTTAGATTTATTTTAACAATTTATTTTGCAATTAGGGTAATGTCTATAGTATGCAGTATCTTAGTTTCTAAATAAATTTTCTTTGATTTAAATCTCGTAAGATATTAGATATATATTTATTTTACCAAGAGCAAAAACAACGACTATTTAATTACAACTAAGAAACTAGTATTAAAATTTAAACTTATTATAAAATTCCTAAAATCCAAGCCATCGTGACCAGAAGGTAGATATATTATGTATGATACTGACAGCATTACCACGTTGAATGGCAAAGCTAATTCATTGATTCAATAGAAATAGAAGCCAGCATTCCCATCATTATTGGACTCTATGAAAAGTTAAGTAACATTTTTATAAATTGAGTGTGCCCCAGGACCCCATGTTCAGGAATATTTTCTCACATTACAGATAGCTTAGATCTTACTCAACTAATAAGTCAAAAAGCCTATACAAATTGCTGACGCACTTGCTTTCGTACTATCCTTATTAAATATCCTACTAATATCCTTATTTCTAATAAATTATCCAAAACGCCCTCGAACCATTTTTTTCATACAAATTTCAGAAATGTATTGCAGTCCCTAGGGTTTTTATCTAAAAATAAAAAAAATATGTTCTTAATTATTAACTGCATAGTAACTGCACACATATTCAATACATTATTTATACCGGGTTTTGAGGGAATCGAATCAAGGTATAATTGTTTTCGTTACAAACTTTACCACCCGCTTTTGAAGCGGTTTTTTTATATATTATACGTATAAACCTTCCTCTTGAATCACTCTATCTATTAAAAAAACCGCGTCAAAATCTGTTGCGTAGTTTTAAAGATTTAAGCGTTCAAAGGGACACGATGACATAGGGACAGAGAAAGCGACTTTATTTTATACTATGTAGTGATAATTGTAAGATTTCTTGGCCATGCATATTTTCTCTATATAAATTGCTTTGCAGTACCGTACAGGGTACATGTACAGACATAAACAAGTATTAAGACATAAGTTGTAAGTATACAAGTAAGTACAATTAAATATCTAAATAAATACCAATTATTGGATAGTTCTATATTAACGTAGTGTACCTACCTAACACAGTGGGTAAATGCTCTGGATATTTTGTTACAACACAACAAAAGAAATACAAAATTATTTACTCTGGTTCCTACTTCTGAATGCTAAAACTATGCCACCCACCTCTAAAAATACGCCACTCATGGTCATTGGTCACCCATCATGACTATTCATGACGTCAATAATTTGTATTTTATTCGCATCCGAACACGGGAATCGAATCTAGGACCCTAGCCGACTACTAATGAAGGTAATTTATGAACACGAATAGTTACCTACGGTTGTAAACTCTAGTCAGACATTTTTTTAATTAAGTAAGTAATTTTTATTTTTGTAGGCGGCCCCGAAGATTTAAACATCCTTTTCTTGCAAGGAAGGGTTTTAAGAATTCGAAGATCGACAAATTGAATGTCATGTGTGTACATTCATTATTTTATTTTTGATAGTGTCATTTTGTACAGCCCCTGCCTTAAATTCACATAATTCTTTCCATCAAAAGGTTGCCTGGAAGAGATCGCTTCTAAGCGATAAGGACGGCCATTGTAGGTACTTGTATTTTGTTATGTTCCTTTTGTAATGTTTTTTCTGGTGTATAATAAAGAATTTTTGTATTGTATTGTATTGTACATTCAATTTGCACATTATGTTATGGCAACTGTGATTTAATTGATAAATTATAAAAAATACTTAATTAGAATTACCTACTCCAATCATGGTAAATAATCAGTTAGGACCTATTTTTAAGTTAACATAAAAAATATTATTATTGAATCACTTTTAATACCATAAAATATGACCCAAACTACTTGGCCCCTTTTGGGTTCAAAGCTCATTACTTAGTACGATCCTGTTGAGAGGTTCACCACGACTTATAATTAAACGCAATCTTTCGCGGATCTTTAAAACTAGGTTAAAGTGACGTTTAAAGCTTAGGATACAGCAAAAAGTGACACCCGTCCTCAAGGGAAAACAGAAATCGTTTTCTGCGTGATAGGATAATTTCCTACTATAGTTTATTTCGTCCATCAACAGATGGCAGTTCATCTTACATCTTATGGGTGACGTTTATTTTCGTTCCGTGGTGACACGTCACAGTGACAGCTTTAAAGGGTGACAGGCTGACTGAAAGATACATTTGGAAACGGATATCACAATAATACAATATTAAATTAGACCAACAACTCCAAAAATATGAAAGTTTATTCGAGTAGACGCAAATCTATCTCACTTAAAAAAATACAAAAATTAAAGTGGTAGAATAAAAGGTGTACTCTTGCCTCCACGTCGCTTTCATCTTTTCTTGAACAAAAAAAAAAAAAACTAAATGTTCGTGATCAGCGCAGAAATGGCGTCGCAAGTTGTTTTCTATTCGCGAATAATGTGTTTCTAATCAATAGACTTTCGATATTATATTGTGCGAGTTCAGCAAATAGAACAAATTATTCGCGTCAATGTTTAATTGACGAGGAGTGTTTACTTTGCGTCGATTTTATCTCGGGCGGTCGGACAATGGCGTCATCGCAAGAACCTAAACTCTCGCATGTAAGAGTCGGTGAAAATCGTAATTACATTGATGATTATCGCGGTTCGGGGATCGGAGGTGGCACCGGCAGGGTCGTCCAGCACCGCCGTCCTTCACACGACTTCAGCAAACTGCCGAAATTGGGAAACGGTCCAAGTGTGTCAACTGAAGAAATACACGCTCCGTACACAGATTCCAAAGGTATAGCATTGTATACATACATAATTATCTTATTCATAACTCTCCGGACCTACCCTAGGTGCCGCGGATCTACTGTCTTCGATTTGTCCGTGTTATTTTTTGGTGGGAAAAAGATTAACCTATCAAGCCTTTTCTTACATCACAACAGAGGTCAAATATGTTTGTAAACATACACAGCCGTTTTTGATTCCACATCCAGGTTTTGTGGCACATTTTTGTGGTGATTATGCCTAAGTACACATGTTTATAGCTATTTATAGGGATTTAGAGCAATTTACTTGCAGTTGCATCATGGCTGACCTTGCACCAGTACTTTCTATTAGCTTGGAGACTTATCTTGCCTTTGTCTGTGGTTTTTATTTCATGAGAAATCCGTGACAATAGACATCTTTTTACCCACAAGTACTCACATATGGCGGTGACTGGGCTACTTTGTACCTCTCAGTAAATAAATTTTGGACGGAGGCATCAAAACACATATCTGCATTCTTATGCAGTTCTTTAATTAATTAAAATTAATGTAAGTTTCCAATTTGTAACAAGAGAAGTAAAAATGAATTGTGTCAAAACACAAACTTAGGGAAAATTATATGAAAGAATGTACATCAACATGGGCTTTCTTATCAATATGGTTACTAGGCCACATGTGGCCCATTTTTGCTTATTGGGTGGTGAGTTGTTCCTCCAGGATCGCCAGCAGATTGTTGACACTGGTGCATGACTTCCTAGTTATCCTCAATGTTCTGAGCCCGTGTATTTGTTGAGAATATCGGCTACTACTGCATGTGCTTTAACAAATCAGGTCTTGGATTTCATCGTCTTGGATCAAACATTTGTAAGTCACACAGTTCAGAATCGTTGTGGTTTGGAAGCCTATTCATAATTTCCATGTTTCAATTCAATATTTCGACAAAATCTTTCCTAAAACTTGATTAAACAAAGAAACCATCACACTCACCGGACCTAGTGTGTTTTTTTGTTTATTGTTATACTCTGTCAATCAGCATTATTTGTATTGCATTATTTGAATTATCAGTGTTAATCAATATCTGTCCAAATCCACAAAAAATTAAAAACCTCTTATAAACTTTAAATGCCATTAATCGCCATCGGCATTAAGCCCACCCATTGTACTTTAGTGCAATAAAGTTGTAAATAAATAAATAAATAAAAGTAAAATTTAAGTCCAGGGGCCTAGCATAGACAGTCTAGCTAGACTATGGGCCATGATAAAACTAGAATCAGCTAAATGGCCAGAAATGTTGAAAAAGCCTAGATAAGATTATTTTTAAGAGCTGTGGATTTTGTGTCATAAAATAAAATAAATAAATAAAATAAATCGGCCAAACTTAGTAGGCCTTTACCCAAAAAGGGGTTCCTGAAGATATAAGCAGTATGCTTGTAATAATACCTACGGTATTTTTAATAAAGAATTTCATTTCATTGCCTTGTCTAACTAGAATAGAGAAAATTACTATGATGCCATTTATAAATTCTTGATGCAACAACAAATAATCTCAAATATTTTCCACCTTAGATATTAGATGTAATAAAAATTACACCAAAAGCATCTTGATGTAAAGTAAAAGTAAAAAGTAAAAAAGGTTTTTATTGACATTTTGACAGTTTACAGAGAATAATGAATCCATAGGCTCCTAAACTAGTTAAAAACTGTGTTTCAGGAGCCAGTGACTTCTCCAGTTTAATACAAATTGATTATGTCAAACTAATACATACTTATTAACCCTAATTGTAGAAAAATTTAAAATAAAACATGCAAAAAAAAGGATGTAATTTTGTCTACCTACCCTATACTAGACAATGCCTTGTCTTGGCTTTCTTTGCGATTGTGAAGGCTACTTTTTCAAGCCTTTTATGTTTAGGTGGATGTAATCCTATTTCCTCGTACTCCACATTTAGACTATTGGGTCCATTTCAAACTGTTCCCTGTTGAAAATCACAACATAGTATAAAACAAAGTCCCTTTCTCTGTCCCTATGTTTGAGTTATATGAAGTTTGATGTGGTTTTTTTTTAATGGATAGAGTGATTCAAGGGGAAGGTTTATATGTATAATAAAACCATGCAAAGCCAGGGCGGATCGCTATTATAATCTTAAGAACTGAGTTTATTCATATTCAAAACTATCTACAGATGATTCCTTACCAAAGGTCACAAATCTTTGTCACTAGGATCATTATTATTATCCTTGCCTTTCCAATATTTCCCACCTTTGTATGATTACCAGTAAAGAACCATTGACAAACAAACTGAAATCAGGTGTTGATTGTATCATCTTCCTGTATTCTGACAACCTATCATTGTTAGAAAGATTTTATGTTGTTGTGTTGTTTTTCTGTTTTGAGTTAATTTGATGTTTTCATCAAAATGTAAACCTTTTCTTATCTAAAATAACCGATTTCAAAAAAAGAGGATATCTATATTTTGATATCTATTTCTGTTGATTACTCTGTCAATTGCAGACCGATGGTAATGATTATTTTGCTATTGTATAGATAGAGAAAGATTATGACGTGAAATTATTTTACACTAGAAGTGCCTCGCGGTTTCACCCGCGGTAATTCCCGTTCCCATGGGAATTCCGGGATAAAATATAGCCTATGTGTTGTTCCAGACTATAATCTATCTCTGTGTCAAATTTCATCCATATCAGTTCAGTAGTTATTGCGTTAAAGAGTAACAAACATCCATACTTACAAATTTCGCGTTTATAATATTAGTAGGATAATTGCCATCTGTATTGGATATTTTTACTTTTACAAAACCAAAGAAATATTGATGGAAAGGTTTGGCTTTGACACCTTTTAGTCATTAGAACGATCTCGAACCCGACATAGTAAAATCGCTGCGAGATTGCATTTAAGTATGTTTTTCTTATTGCCGCGTCCGCGACTCAGCTCGATGACATACTTAAATATGAATAAACTAGAGATATCAAACAAAAATATGTTTTGTGTGGTGTCAAACATAATATTTCATTTCATGTTTAGTTGTGGACCATACTTCGACAGCTAAGTCCGTAGTAGAGGAGCTAAAAATAAACAGAATGAAGTTGCTTCCCTTCCTATGCAAGATTCCCTTGGGTCTTAAATCCACGGGTTACATTAAAGTACTCGATTCAAACCTCACGGCGAACGCGGCTTATTAGTATTACAACTATATTAAGCCTTCCTTTTTCATTTAAGTTCTCTGACCCAGTTAGATTATAGATAAGAGATAGTTTTCAACGGATTTAGGCATGCTGAATATGCCCTATTTCAAACACTCGTAATATGATTATTATTTATTAGGTTCTGCCTGCGGTTTCGCACTGGCTTTTCTTTGATTAAAGTAACCCATGTCTATCCTGGGACATCTCCCTGCCAAATTAGAAGATCAGAACAAGAACTGATCTTACAGATCAATTGTTTACACATGAATAGGTTAAAGTCAGACAGAGTTACCTTCTCTTTTTAAGATTAGTATGACCAGAGACAATAGAAAAAATAATGAAAAGATTTTAAGAATTCAGTTGCATTGGCCACAACTAGGCTAAACAAAACAAGATTGATGTATCTTTTAAAGGGTAACTATGTATGCTTTTACAACAAAACTCAGTTGAGAGTAAACGGTAAGTTGCAAAATTCTAATAAATTGTCAAAAGTATTCTTTGTATAAAGGCTTACTACAAAATATTACTAGCTAGACTAGAGGATAAAAAAGCTAGGGAATGTTTTTGCTCCAAATCAAAAACTAACAACCTAAAATATTACTATAACATCTATACTACATAGTATATTACTGTATTAAGTATATCAGTCATCTAGTACCCATAACACAAGCTCTGCTTAGCTTGGGGCTAGATGATGCTGTGTGGACTGTCCGGAATTATTTATTTATTTACATAACAATGTAAAGGTTCGGATTCTGACTAGTAAAGATACTTATAGTAACAAGAAACCTTCAAAATAAACCTTAAAAAAGATGGCATACGAAAAAAATTAAGTGATCGCTTCATTTCCTAATAAATTAATTTGAATTGTCTGTCTTGTCAAATTTATGCCAGAGAAAAATACTATACATAGAATAAAATTTAGAGTTAGTCTAAAATAGCCCGCCCCTGACCATTCCCGGCGCGAAGGTGCCCATAATGCAGCATTACCTCACTTAATAGCAACTAGATGCGCCCCGCGGCTTCGCCCGCGAACCAGAGTTTTGTACAAATTTCAGAAATTTATTGCACACCCTCTAGGGTTTATTGGTGTAAAAATAAAAAAGACCTGTTTCATTATTCACTCCATAGTTTATTTATACCGCTTTTTGAGTGAATCGAACCAAGGAAAAATTATTTTCCATACAAACTTTAAAACCCTATTTAACCCCCTCAGAGGTCAAAATTTCCAAATTTTAATTGCCTATGTCCTATTCTAGGTCCTAAACTATCTACATACCAAATTTTATTTAAATAACTTAAGTAGTTACAAAGATTACTTAAAACAATCACTTTTTAGACTTTCCCTTTTTTATAATTAGTAAGAAGTAAGATGGCAATCCTTTGCACCAAGAACGAACCGGAGCGGGAGTCTCCTGTCATTTCATTAAGTTTTCGGCCTAATTCTCCCAGCAAATACTTCGCATTCACACTACACACTCCAACTGCCCAAAGTCGTATTAGATTGGTTTATGTCTTCGGTATTGCTTCGGTATTCAAAATTTAGCTCGCAAGCGCAGCCCCCTCGCATATTCATAAATGGTTTCTTCCGTCTGTACTTAACTCGAACCCCTGCCTGCATGCAGTCATGCAGTATTGGTATAACCAATTGATCAACGGGTGCAAGATACATCAGCTCGAAACTTAAGCCAGATAGAATGCCATCAAAGCAATAACTTTTATTTCTTTACGAGTAAAAAGTATATTATGCTCGCAGGGATTAACTTGTTAAAAGCTTAATTAACTTTGTTGTTCAATAAAGGTCTTTTAAGACTTTTAAAGGGTCGCGTGTTTTGTCTCTGATATTGCAGGCGTCCATAGGCTGCGATTACCGCTTTTGATCAGGCGGGCCGCATGTTAGTTAGCAATCTTGGTAGTATAGCTAAGGGATACGAAACGCGAGTGTCTAGGACCGCATTCATCATCATCATGAATGCGGTCCTAGATTATTAAAATATTAGACGAGCGAGTTGACCAAACATAGCACAGCGCAGTACAGCACAGCACAGCTCGTATTAGATTTGTCACCCTAACCCTGAAGAAGTCCCTCATTAAAGGCTAAAATATAACGTTAATGTTCTTAAGAGACAAACTAGGTTCGTAAGTAATCCGCTTAAAGTTATAACGAGTAAACATCAAAATTGTCTTGCTTTGTGGTGCGTCATAAGCATTCGTTTCATTCTTTTAGTATGAATAGGAGCACTATTACTGTGAGTTTTTCTGTGTCTCTGACGTCACAGGACACCGCACCAGTTTGATTCTCTTCATCGGCATCATCAAATCAGCCGAACGACGACGTCCACTGCTTAAAAAAGCCCTAAATAAAGCCTCGCTAAAAAATCTCCACAGTGACTGAATCATCAAGCGATTTCCCGCGAACTTCATCAAGTTGTCAGTCCATTGTTTGGGGGTCTTACCAACTCTGTGCTTTCCAGTACCTCAAGAGACCTACGGCCCCAGCTGCAGCGGTTCAACCAACTGTGGTCCTAACTTGAACAAAACACACTGAAATAAAACTGCAGGCGGCGAGCAGTATCAAGCATTTTAAACATCTCAATAAATAATTATCCACTTAGGATCGTTTGAAAGAAGGGAAATTGACAGTGGTTTCTCCGGTGATCACTTCCAATCAATCATGAGCTTCCTGCGTCTGTTTTGCTGTAAGAAATTTTGGAGTCTTGGAATCCTTAGTAAAAATAAGTTAATTTTGGGAGAGCGTGCTCTAATCTTATACCACTTCTTCGCTTTCTTAAGTGAGATAGAGAACAAAATCTTAAGCATTTTCAATAAAAATACTCAAAGAATCAAAAATCAACGCTTCCAAGCATTGCCAACCGCTGCCATTTGAAAATTGCTCCCGTGTGCACCGATTTGCAATAATCTACCGTCTCTCGTCGGCAATAATTAACTATCGATTAAATAAATTAACAAACTAAAAGGTACTTTACTAACAAAAACAACAAAACGATAAATTACAACTACTTACTAGTATTTTTAGACTTATTTTCCAACACTCATTTTCCCTGGGCCAGACTGCTGGCAGCAATTGACAATCTATGAAATTCCAAAAAATCAACAAGACTTGCAACCTGCCTATGACTTCAACTATTTACTTATAACATCCTTTGGTCTTTTACAGGTCGCAAACGCAAGCTAAGCCCATCACAAGACCTCTGTGCATTCACTTCCAACGAAACTCCCGCGAAACTCCCAAAAATATGGCCAGTCTTCGACTCCGGAGGATTTGGCGACGCAACCATGCTCAACCTCGATGTCCTCAGAAAGACCGCAGCAGCTCGGAACCCTCTACTCTTCCACCAGGACGCCGTTCTCAGCTTCACCCACGGACCCCTGAAAAAAGACTGGTTCGGCGGTCTTCACGCATCGTGGAGACAGACACAAATCTCAAACAAGATACCAGATGATGACATAACCAAGAAGATCTTCTCATCCGTATCAAGGCAGCTCAAAATCATCAACACACATTTCCAGCACTCTATGTTCCGCTATAAGTATCCTAGAGTCACGCGCTCCAACGTTTTGCTCGAAACATGTAACCTACGAAAGCCTGCAACGCATTTTAGCCTCACAATGAAGGCGATAAGGTTCCAATCTAACCAGCGCAGGCAGTTACCGTGCTATGGCAACTTGGAGTTACCGTTTAAGATAAAGCAAGACAACTTTACTTCACCGCAGTTCATTGTGAATAGTGTTCAGACGGAGGATAAAGTCGTGGAGGTTAAAGTGAAGGAAGAGAGAAAGGAGAAGGAACGGGAGAGAGATAGAGAAAGGGAGAAAGAGCGGGATAAGGATAAAGAAAGAGAAAGGTGAGATTCATTTTGGTTTGTACTAGTATAGTAGTGCTTGTTGTTTATGTGATCGGCTTTTCTTGTGAGATTCATAACTTGCAGTACAGATTTACTGATTAAGGCTGAGCTAGGAACTTCTTTTAACCCAGAAAAATAGTTTCAATTCCAATTCTGATTGAGAACTACCTTTAGCTTTGTGTATTATATCCAGAATAAATAAATAAATAATTCCGGACAGTCCATACAGCATCATCTAGCCCCAAGATTCATATCATGAGAGCTTGTGTAAAAAAAAAACAATAAACTAATTTTCGGCATTGAACCACAGAAATCAATTTATTTGGCTTACAAACAAGTTCATAGAAAATCTTAATTTTAAACTTAGTACATATTATCAAATAAGAAATAAAATGTACTTAATTGATTTTATTAGTAGAAGAAAGTTGTTCCCATTCTCCATCCACTCTCCATTCCCCATCTGTCGTGTCTTGCTGAATAAGGCCGTTAGATACCATACAATATGGTGGTCATTTACTTTGTCCACTCCACTTCACTATTTTAACGAATATTCTTTAATTTCAGATCCCACTCGTCCCGCCACTCATCATCGTGCGCCGGCTGCCGTCGCCGCGCGCGCGTCAAACGCTGCTCCATAGGCGTGCAGTGTCGCCGCGACCGCGCCTCCACCGACGTGCAGTGGACGGCGCTCGCTGAGAACCCAGCCGTCAAAGGACTCAAGTATCACAGGTACTGTCCTCCCGTCAAACGCTGCTCCATAGGCGTGCAGTGTCGCCGCGACCGCGCCTCCACCGACGTGCAGTGGACGGCGCTCGCTGAGAACCCAGCCGTCAAAGGACTCAAGTATCACAGGTACTGTCCTCCCGTCAAACGATGCTCCATAGGCGTGCAGTGTCGCCGCGACCGCGCCTCCACCGACGTGCAGTGGACGGCGCTCGCTGAGAACCCAGCCGTCAAAGGACTCAAGTATCACAGGTACTGTCCTCCCGTCAAACGCTGCTCCATAGGCGTGCAGTGTCGCCGCGACCGCGCCTCCACCGACGTGCAGTGGACGGCGCTCGCTGAGAACCCAGCCGTCAAAGGACTCAAGTATCACAGGTACTGTCCTCCCGTCAAACGCTGCTCCATAGGCGTGCAGTGTCGCCGCGACCGCGTCTCCACCGACGTGCAGTGGACGGCGCTCGCTGAGAACCCAGCCGTCAAAGGACTCAAGTATCACAGGTACTGTCCTCCCGTCAAACGATGCTCCATAGGCGTGCAGTGTCGCCGCGACCGCGCCTCCACCGACGTGCAGTGGACGGCGCTCGCTGAGAACCCAGCCGTCAAAGGACTCAAGTATCACAGGTACTGTCCTCCCGTCAAACGCTGCTCCATAGGCGTGCAGTGTCGCCGCGACCGAGCCTCTACCGACGACGTGCAGTGGACGGCGCTCGCTGAGAACCCAGCCTTCAAAGGACTCAAGTATCACAGGTACTGTCCTCCCGTCAAACGCTGCTCCATAGGCGTGCAGTGTCGCCGCGACCGCGCCTCCACCGACGTGCAGTGGACGGCGCTCGCTGAGAACCCAGCCGTCAAAGGACTCAAGTATCACAGGTACTGTCCTCCCGTCAAACGATGCTCCATAGGCGAGCAGTGTCGCCGCGACCGCGCCTCCACCGACGTGCAGTGGACGGCGCTCGCTGAGAACCCAGCCGTCAAAGGACTCAAGTATCACAGGTACTGTCCTCCCGTCAAACGCTGCTCCATAGGCGTGCAGTGTCGCCGCGACCGCGCCTCCACCGACGTGCAGTGGACGGCGCTCGCTGAGAACCCAGCCGTCAAAGGACTCAAGTATCACAGGTACTGTCCTCCCGTCAAACGCTGCTCCATAGGCGTGCAGTGTCGCCGCGACCGCGTCTCCACCGACGTGCAGTGGACGGCGCTCGCTGAGAACCCAGCCGTCAAAGGACTCAAGTATCACAGGTACTGTCCTCCCGTCAAACGCTGCTCCATAGGCGTGCAGTGTCGCCGCGACCGCGCCTCCACCGACGTGCAGTGGACGGCGCTCGCTGAGAACCCAGCCGTCAAAGGACTCAAGTATCACAGGTACTGTCCTCCCGTCAAACGCTGCTCCATAGGCGTGCAGTGTCGCCGCGACCGCGCCTCCACCGACGTGCAGTGGACGGCGCTCGCTGAGAACCCAGCCGTCAAAGGACTCAAGTATCACAGGTACTGTCCTCCCGTCAAACGCTGCTCCATAGGCGTGCAGTGTCGCCGCGACCGCGCCTCCACCGACGTGCAGTGGACGGCGCTCGCTGAGAACCCAGCCGTCAAAGGACTCAAGTATCACAGGTACTGTCCTCCCGTCAAACGTGCTCCATAGGCGTGCAGTGTCGCCGCGACCGCGCCTCCACCGACGTGCAGTGGACGGCGCTCGCTGAGAACCCAGCCGTTAAAGGACTCAAGTATCACAGGTACTGTCCTCCCGTCAAACGCTGCTCCATAGGCGTGCAGTGGCGCCGCGGAAATGACCAACCTTGTCTTACTGACCAAGGAAACCTAAACACAGCAATGGCTGTAAACGGCCTCTTGAGAAAATATAATGAATTGATTGTTAAAATAAGTACCTGCTTCATGATCATAATTATCTTGAATCACATTGCTCTGGGATATGGGATATTGATCAGCTCAAAAAATTACATTTTGAAGGCTGTCTCTGACCAGGCTTATCGAAACCTGCGATGCAGGAAGTTGCAATTTCTATTCCCGCCTTGGGACAAATATTTTTATGATCTGCAAATATACTATATATATGTATTAAGTGTATATTATATATGTATTAAGTGTATCAGTCATCTAATTACCCATAAAACAAGCTCTGCTTAGCTTGGAGCTAGATGATGCTGTGTGGATTGTCCATCCAGCATCACTACATAGTATAAAATAAAGTCGCTTTCTCTGTCCCTATGTCCTTATGTATGCTTAAATCTTTGAAAATACGCCACGGATTTTGATGCGGTTTTTTTAATAGATATAGTGATTTAAGAAGAAGGTTTATACGTATAATAAAACCGTGCGAAGCCGGGGCGGGTCGCTAGTTTTTATAATTGTATTTATTAACTAGTATTCTTAATTCCAGGCTTATGCGAGTGGAAACCCATCCAAACGGCGGAGCTAGCGTGGTCTACCTTCAACAGAGAGATGTTGACATGCTGAATGCGTACCAACAAGAGGCTTTGGCTAAGGAGTTCCTCAAGGTATTCTTAACTTTTTATTTAGTTACTAGCTTCGGATAGCGACTTTGTACGCCTTTTTCGGAAAACAGACAACGGAAAAAGGTTTAGGTATTTCTGACATTTCTTGAACTCAAATCTCTGTAGGTTCAGTGGAGACTTTAGATCCTATAAGAAACAGGATTGATTGATGTGAAAAAGTGTTTGTGTTAAGTCATCATTTAACTATTTTTTTCTAAAATATATTTTTTTTTTTAATTTCTTTTTTTTTTGCTATCTGCCCGTTCGGGCATTCTGCTAAGAGTTTTGTCCTTCGCGCCGCCAGTCATGTCATGTATGGTATATGCCCATTGGCATATCCATTTCTTTTAAGTTTTCATCATATTAGGTCTTGAGGTGCTTTTCTCTTTAGTCGTCTGAATGTTTTGTTATTCTTCATGAGGTCATTAGCCAGCTCATTTGGGTGGTTTTCCAAGCGCTGGGCATAAGATCTCTTCCCTTACTGTCTGTATGTGTAGGTCGTGGTGTAGTTGGTCTAAAATATGTGAATGCAGAACCTTTCTCAAACTTTATTTCCTAGTTTTAATAATGTTATTGTTACTAAAAAAAGTTCAAGACCACCCATTTTTATATTTTTGATATATTCTGAACTGCATTTACAGCATGAAAATTGTAATTTTACACAAAAACCTCCCGTCTCAAAAGTCCACCCTGTATACGCTGTTTTTTTTAATATTGTAATATGTCTTTTAAATATTATTATTGGGAAAAATACTAATGATTCGAAAACCAATTCAACCTTAATTCTTGTCACCAGCTGGTGTTCTCCGAAGACAGCTCCGGCTGGGCATACTTCGTGTGCGGAGTGGTCCGCGGGGCCGCGGGCCAGTTCCCCTGCCTGCTGGAGTACCTGGCCGACACGCATCCCAACCTGACGGTGAAGGCGGGCGTGCTGGCGCGAGCGAGCGATATAGAGACCACCACCGTCAACAGATACTACCAGCAGGTATAGTATTTGTTGTCACCAGCTGGTGTTAGAAGACAGCTCCGGCTGGGCATACTTCGTGTGCGGAGTGGTCCGCGGGGCCGCGGGCCAGTTCCCCTGCCTGCTGGAGTACCTGGCCGACACGCATCCCAACCTGACGGTGAAGGCGGGCGTGCTGGCGCGAGCGAGCGATATAGAGACCACCACCGTCAACAGATACTACCAGCAGGTATAGTATTTGTTGTCACCAGCTGGTGTTAGAAGACAGCTCCGGCTGGGCATACTTCGTGTGAAGACAGGATGCTATGGCGCTCATTAGGGGAGGACTAATATCATCATCATCATCAACCTATATTAGTCCACTGCTGGACATAGGCCTCCCCCAATGAGCGCCATAGCGCCCTGTCTTCAGCTTGACGCATCCAGCATCTGCCAGCAGTCTTTCGCAGATCGTCATCCCACCTGGCCGGAGGGCGTCCTACGCTACGTTTACCGAGTCGCGGTCTCCACTCAAGAACACGTTTACCCCAACGGTTGTCGGTTCTTCGCGAGATATGGCCGGCCCAATGCCACTTCAGCTTGCTAATTCTTTGAACTATGTCGATAACTTTGGTTCTCTGTCGGATGTATTCGTGAATAATATATGTAGGTTGATGATAATGATGATGGAGATATTTCGTGTGCGCCAGCGATATAGAAACCACCACCATCAACAGATACTACCAGCAGGTATAGTATTTGTTGTCACCAGCTGGTGTTTGAAGACAGCTCCGGCTGGGCATACTTCGTGTGACGACAGGGTGCTATGGCGCTCATTAGGGGAGGTCTATGTCCAGCAGTGGACTAATATGGGGTGGTGATAATGATGATGGAGATATTTCGTGTGCGCCAGCGATAAAGAAACCACTACCATCAACAGAACCAGCAGGTATAGTTCATCGTCTCTGACCTATACTAGTTAACCACTGGACAGGCAATATAATTTATTTTAGTACCTAATTGTAACTTTCTGTCAATATTAAAATAATTATGTGTGTGTATAGTAGCAAATAAATGAGATGTCTATGTCTATGTCTTAGGCATCCCCTAATGAGCATTATAGCGCTCTGTCTTAAGCTTGCTGTATCCAACATCTGCCAGCAGTCTTTCGCATGTATAATAATTATTTAATGTTATCCCTTGGAATGAAAAGTATCCTATGTGTAATTCTAGGGCTAGAACTACGGATTCCAAATTCAACCCGATCCGTTTATTAGTTTTTGCGTGAAAGAGGAAAAACATCCAACCATATCGCATTTATAATATTAGTAGGATTAGCTTACAGCCAAAAACTCCTGACTTTCCAACCCAGGGGGTTTGGTTCTCTTTCGAGCCTCATGTGGTTAATGTACGACTCCCAGTATGTAATATATGCATTTGTGTTCAGGTTCAGCAGTCATACTCTGCGGGCACGTGTCGCTGCGGGCCGCTGCACCAGATCTCACTGGTGGGCACGGTGCACGAGGAGGTGGGGGGGTACTTCCCAGACATGCTGGCGATGCTGGGCCGCTCCCCCTTCCTACACCTGGTGAGTGCTCGCTACTACAGAGTAAATACAGGTACAGAAGTTGCACTTTCTACCTACGGTACGCGTTGCGGGGTGGCCCCTACTGATTTGCAACTTCAAGGCCTCGAGAGCTGTAGGTACTTGAGGAGTGAGTGACAAATGCCTGACATTACATTCGAATGTCATCATGACAATACATCTTGTAAAATTATCTGAGCGTCTGATCGATGGGATGCGTGACTACTTGTGCCTAGCTGGTGAGTATCAGCGCATTATTAAAAAAAGGTTCCCCGAGAAAAAAAGGTATAACAATACAATCGAATTCAGAACCTCCCCTTTTTAGTAGTTGGTTGAAAAGCGAAATATTTGAAAAATCACCTTAGTTTAGGTTATGTGCTATTGAGCCAACAAAGCACTACCATCAACTAAGTTGCTTTGAACTAATTATCAATTTCCTGTTCAGACGATGCCGTGGGGTCCGATGTCTGCCGTGGAGATGGAGCCGCAGGAGT
The DNA here is from genome assembly GCA_944547425.1 of Eupithecia centaureata. Lineage (NCBI taxonomy): Eukaryota > Metazoa > Arthropoda > Insecta > Lepidoptera > Geometridae > Eupithecia > Eupithecia centaureata. Next base: position 2,021,242 of record OX155702.1, on the reverse strand, counting down.
CTAACGACGGACCCATCCTGTGGATCAGACCCGGGGAGCAGCTAGTGCCTACCGCCGAGCTAGGCAAGAGCCCCATCAAGAAGCGAAGGTTACATCTATACTAATATTAGTCTAAGATCCGACCCTATATCGACATTCACCGGGTTGATAAAAGAATCAAAACTTATTTTATAATAAATTTTGTATATTAGGAAATATATTAAAAATGGGTTGACAAAAGAAATCCTGGACTGGAATATTTTAGTAACAAGTCATCATATAATTCCGTTAAAAAAAGGAATTTCCAAAATTCACACGTACAATTTGTTAAACCTTAATAAGCTTTTTTTAATGCATCTGTAGTAGTTTTATATTGTCTAGTTTAGGAAGAAATACGAAGTTGCCTTTGGTGGCCAAACTCTGTTTGACCTGTCTTACTAAAATAATTGATTGTTTCTCCACAGAACCGGTATAAACGAGCTCCGCAACCTCCAATACCTGCCGCGGTACAGCGAGGCGCGGGAGTTTCTGTTCGAGGACCGAACGAGAGCGCACGCGGACCACGTGGGACACGGGCTGGATAGGATCACCACTGCCGCTGTCGGTCAGTCTGAACTTTAATGTTGAGGGATAGAGTTTATAGTTGAATAACTTGGTGGCTTCCATCTCACTGTTACAATCATTGGCGTATCTAGGTAGGTTTACTATCCAGAGGGGACCGGGCCCCCTTGAGAACAAGGTCCTCCAACTACGAGTAGTCTACTATACAGAGATTTTGCCTCCTAAAATTTACTATACAGCTGCAAGTAGTTTTAAAGGTATAGGGAGGGAGTCTCCTCCTAAAAATCTACGTTTCTTCTCCCTGGGATGGCCACTAGACTAGTGGGTATACCCTAGAATGATTTCTTTTGATTTTAATCGGACTACTTATAAATGAGAACTTTTGTTCATACTTTCTAGCGAATAAACGATGTTGAGTTCTGGAATTTTTAAGTTCAAGTACTATGTATGCAACATTATATTGTTTTAATTCATTCCATTCGTTTCCGCAACGGAGACTTAAATTCGAATTCGATTACATTTCCGTCAGATCTTTATAACGCTATTTTGATTTCATATCCAAACTAAGGATCTAAATTCAAATGGCAAAAGTTTTTGTATACGCTTATTTTGAACTAGCAATCATACTCATAAGTTTACGATATCGAATGCAAAGGGCTTCCCGATGAATTAAAATACTCACTAATAGACTTAGTCCTGGTGGACCAGTTACAGAACATAAAACCATCTTCGGTATCGGTTTAAAGAATTTATTCCCATTAAAAACTGTACAGTTCACTTATAATGAGACTACATAATATACTTAATTAAGTTTATATAAGGCTTGCAAGCTTAATGTTAAGAATTTTTTACAGTTTCTACTTAACACACAATATTTAGGTACCTACTTAATATTACACATTACACAAACACAGAATGCGAGCGTAACATCTTAAAAAATCTTCTCTTCCAGGAGTTCTGAAGGCGATCCATTGCTCGGACACATCAGACCGCGGCCGTATCACCAAAGACGTGGTGGCTTTCCACGCGGCAGACTTCAACAAGCTGGTGCAGCTACTCCAGCTGGACCTGTACGAGCCGCCCATCTCGCAGTGCGTCACCTGGTGAGTACATGTGCACGCCCACTGCTGGACCTTACCTTCCTCTGATAGCATTCCACGCGGCAGACTTAGAAAAAATACTTTATCGCGTACATACATCCTTAAAAATAAACTAATTAGCCTGCAAATAATACCTAACTATACTCTGATTTAGAAACGTAGATATTTTTTGTAAACAATGATATTTATGAATGAAAACTTCATAAAATCTTATAAGAATAACAGACAACAGCTGGGTAACAGCAAGCTTACAACTAAAAATCAGATATTTACCATGATTTGATTTGTTTTGGAGTCTGACAAATGACTTTAATGTTAGCAACCATGATAGTTTTAAAAGTTTTATTTTATTATAAATAAATAAATAATGCTGGACAATCCACACAGCACCATCTAGCCCCAAAGTAAGCTACTCAAAGCTTGTGTTTTGGGATAGATAACTGATAGATCATGAGTATGTAAGTACTGTGTCTAAAATATCCTAATCCTAATAATATTACAAACGAAAGTTTGTATGGATGGATAGGTGGATGGATGTTTGTTGGTCTTTCACGCAAAAACTACTGAACGGATCTGGATGAAATTTGGCACAGAGATAGATTATAGTCTGGAATAACGCATAGGCTATTTTATCCCAGAATTCCCACGGGAACGGGAATTACTGCGGGTGAAACCGCGAGGCGCTGCTAGTATGCAATGAGTTATAAGAATAATTTAAAGATATAACAGTATTGTTCTATATGGAAGCATAACTTTACAGGTTAGAAGAAGCCAAACTGAATCAGCTACGTCGCGAAGGCGTGCGCTACTCGCGTCTGCCGCTCTGCGATGATGACATCTACTTCCTGCCGAGGAACATCATTCACCAGTTCAGGACCGTCTCCGCAGTCGCTTCTGTTGGTGAGTGCCATTTGTCTACGGAAGTGTTTACTTTAGAAAGAAACAGGTTGAGAGAGAAAGAATTATAGTAATGCTGGGTAATTCATAGTTTCCATCATCTAGCCGCGATTGTAGTGTTCGTTCTTAGTAAAGATATAAAGACATCATCTATATATTTAGAATTAATTATTACCTATTTATTTTAGAGATCGTTCATATTTGCGCATTTTGTTTTCCCCCTCCGGCCAGGTGGGATGACGATCTGCGAAAGATTGCTGGCAGATGCTGGATGCGGCAAGCTGAAGACAGGGCGCGAGAGGGGAGGCCTATGTCCAGCTGTTGACTGATATTGGCTGATGATGATGAGGATTCAAAGGGTGTTCCCTGTGGCACCCTTTGTGTACTGAACCTTCAAAAAAGGCATGATTATTCGAGACTCGGTTCCTATATATAAAGTTAGTGTGGAACACTCAGTTTGCGAACCCGACACCCACTTTGCCAAAATTAGCAGCAGCATACGCTGATGTGTCAAAAAACGGCCTCAGCAACAACCCTGTTTCTAACTCTAACTTATGTAAATAGAAGAAATCAGAGCGAGAAATAGCAACGTGCTTTACGTTAGCAGACTATTATCAATAAGAGCGTTAGTCTTTAAATTGTACCATATACCGGGTGTTACCAGACGACTACCGAAAAATAAGGGGGGTGGCAGAGGACCCCTAACCTTCAACAAAAAAAAAATTCGCAGTCCGAAAAAAAAATTCTAGCCGAAGATAAAAATGTTTAAAGATTTTCAATTATTTTCGTAGCGAGCAATGGACACCGTACATTTAGTAACCTACTCTACTATGTAGATAGATAGATAACTCTTTATTATACTTGACACAAACAAAGAAGACCACACAAAGAAAGAAAAGAAAAACATACAATAATACTACATACTAAGACTAGGTATAAAGGGCGGACTTATCGCTAAAAGCGATCTCTTCCAGGCGACTTTGATGTATGTATTACGTTGAAAAGATGTTAAAGTTAAAAGCTACCTATCAAGTTGGCTATCGGTAGATATTTTACCACTTACCTAATTACGCTGTAGCCTCGGTCGAATCAGAAATGGTTCAAACTGATCTCCTCCTCGTTCAAGGCTGAGCCCAGTATGTATTTAGTAGTAATAAGTACAGTTTTATGTGAAACCGTGACTCCACAACCTCTAAGTAACCTCGCTGCAGAGCGCGTCCCTACTCGGGGGTTTCTCTCTACGAGGTCTAAGACATGGTCGGTCATGCACTCTGCGATTTATCTCTCTGCCACCTCTGATATGCTGCCGTGATGACCCGAGCATCAGCTGGGTGTTGCTCTTGGGGGGAAAACGCGCAACGCTCTTGACGCATTTCCGAGAGCTCCATAGCACATGAGCAATAATGAGCATTTGTCCATACTCCCTCGCACTAAACATGTTTATAAAACACACCGAAATCACAGAAAGTAACTTCCACTATTTACATAAAGTACTCTAAGAATATGTGCAGAAAAACTTTTAAAAAAACACACAAACATACTAAAAATCAGTTTCAATAACAACAAAACAAAACAGTATTCGCAAATTTCCACAACGATCGCGCACGTTCGAATACTAAACACCGACTAAAAGACGAATAAAAATGAAGCAAGCAAGTCGCCGCGGCCGGCGCGCGGCAACGCCGCGGCCACAGAACAATATTACTCTAACGAGGCCGCGGCGTTGCCGGTCTTCTCGTCCGACAAAGAAAAACACCGCTGCTGTTCTAAACCTTATCATGATTGGAATAAGGTTTTCCTATACCAAAGCAGACTATTCAGTAATTAGTAAGGTTCAAAATGGGGCATACAAATTTTAACATCTTTATCACAGAATTATGAGATAGGTAGGTAATTTAATTTTTTTCGCGGGAATAAATACTACGACTCGTAAAAGGATTAATGAACGTTTCCAGCTAAAATTAACTTACCCTGGACCAAAAAGCACAGAATACATAATAGTAGTAAAACATCCCAAAGTTGCCTGGAGAGATCGAGAACTTTTAGCGATAAGGCCGCCCTTTATACTTTGTTGCAGTATTTTTGTTTTCTTTTCTTTCTTTGTGTGTTACCTAGGTTTAAGTACTATACCTACTAATAAAGAGTAGGTACAGGCTGAGGGTACAGGTAGGTAAAATGTAAATGATATCTTCAATTTTCTAATAGAAGAAGTGTTAGGAGGGGCTCGATCCTACAATCTTCAGATTGAAAATTGAGTGTATTATTTCTATGCCAAGTCGGCAAAATACAGACAACCACCAGCGTGCAGCGCGGTAACTTACGTGCGTACCTAGCGTATGTATGTATGTATCTTGCGTAGATACCCATTTCGCTCGCGCAGTCGAGCGTTGTTGTTAGTGCGGGCGGCCATAAACAGCTGAGTTGAGGTCATTCACTTGCGTGCAATACATTACAACTTTTTTTAAATTTATTTGTTTTTGCTTTTAAAAATGATTTATTCGAGTTGATATGTTTTCTTAGAGTTGTACTGTGGGTGTGTAACTAGATAAAAAAATAAAAAAATTGAAAAAGGTGAATTTTTTTTTGCGTTTTTTTTTCGATAAATATGTTTAGAATCATGGTCTGATTGCTACCTTTCATTTTTCGATAGTAGTCTTTTTACACCCTGTATGTTTTTTAATTATTACTGGAATTGACATGGATCAATTGAGCTACCTTTAGACTGCTTGCAACCGTCTGCAGTTAGATCAATGGTTTCAATTGTATATACTAGTTTTAATTTTTTCTATTCCTTGATTGTAATTTTCGTTGTTAATAAAGACATCACCTACGGCGCCCAAACTTGGTCACTGACGGCTCCAAACTTGGGGTCTGCCAGCGAGGAATGGAGCGCAGTATCCTAGGAGTCAAACTATCAGACCGAATCAGAAATAGTGACCTGCGCTCCAAAACACAAATTGCAGATGTTGGCCAACAAGCGGGCAAACTGAAATGGGACTGGGCGGGTCACGTCTGCCGCATGTCGGATGAATCGTGGGCGAAATCCATCACAGATTGGATTCCCAAAGACAAGAAACGACCTCGCGGTAGACCAAAGCGTCGAAGGAAAGACGAATAAGACGCACACTCAAAAGAATGGACCACAGTGGCACAAAACAGAGAAGTGTGGAAGGAAGGAAAGGAGGCCTTTGCTCAGCAGTGGGACAGTACAGGCTAACAAAAAAAAAGACATAGTTTTTAATTACATTTAATTATGTAATTAATCATTTTGTTACATAGTGTATGTGTTTGTTCCAGCATGGCACCTCCGCCTGAAGCAGTACTACCCCGGCTCCCTCTCCTCGTCCCCCGCGGAGGAGCGGCCCGCCGACCCGCCGCCGACGCGCGCGCCGACACACGCCGACACCAACGGACCCTCCTCAGGTACTACTGCAGTTTATATACGGCCCTTTGCGAAGGCCTCGAGACTGGGCCTTATTACCCAGACGGCGTCAACTCGAAAGGTGACGAGCCCTTGGTTCTTTGGGCCTTATGCCGAATGTTTTAAGAATAAAAACCCAAAGATTCAAGGTTCGGCAGGGATTTGTAGTGTGCTGTGAGCGGCTCCCCGCTCGCCCCTCGGGGCTTGATATTAAAAGACGTCCGCTTTGAGTGATACTCGTTTATTGTCTGTCTTGTATATCCGAATGAAAATGCTTACTTGCTACTTTACATACATACATTCATAATGCACACAACTACAGATTAATTCGGCCTGTAGTTATTGTAAGAGCTGGCTTAGGGAATCTACCAGAAGAAAGTCTGCAGTTTTCTTTTGCGTATTTCATATACCTTACAGCGGTCACCAATCCGTCTGCCTAGCGTCGTGATTATTAAAACCTGTTTTGGGGAGGTATATTATCAAATCTTGCGAAAGTAAACAAAACATCTACCTTAACCACATTGATTCAACATTAATTCTTGTTACAGAAACCAAGAAGTCGTCCGCTACAAAGCACAAAGCTGGTGTCATCGAGATGCGAGCCCTGAGCGCCAAGTTCCACGAGAAATTGAACAAACCGCAGAAGCTGTCTCACACGCGAAAGAGCTTCGACATCAATAAACACGACAAAAAGGACAAGAAAACAGATAAAGTTGATGTCAAGTCAGATAAGGTTGATGTTAAAACAGAAAAAGTAGAAGCTAAGACAGAAAAGGTTGAAGTTAAGACAGAAAAAGTCGAAGTGAAGTCAGAAAAAATCGAAGCTAAGACAGAAAATGTTGAGGTCAAGTCAGAAAAGTTAGATAAAGCAACAGATGCAAAGCCAGAAGTAAAACAGGAAAAACTTGAACCGAAACCAACAGAAAACAGTAAATCTGATAAAATAGAAATCAAAGAATCACGATCAGATTCCAAATCGGATAAAGACAAAATGGATAGAACAGAGAAATCTGACAAAGAAAAGACCCATTCACACCGACGCTCTGACAAACATAGATCAGACCGATCTGATAAAGAACATAGAAGACACTCATCATCATCACGGCACAAGTCTTCCCACCATCGCTCTGACCGTTCCAGAGAACGTAAGAAAGACAAGTCTGATGATAAGAAAAAGGACCGATCAGATGTTAAAAACTCTTTAGTGGAAACAAGAATACCGGAAGTATCCCATCGGCCACCAGATTAAGTCCATGAACCATTTTCACTGACTGATAGACTCTTAACGTTTGCGATACACTTAAATTGAGCTCTGGTTAAGAAGAGGCTTACACTGATCATAATCAAGATTGATTAAAGAGTTTACACATATAAGTAAAATCGTGATTTAACAGGACTAAGACAAGACTGTGAGAAAAATGGTGAACAGTACTTGAAGACGTAATATTCTGTTAAACCATTGAATGTTGATTAACCGAATAAATGCTGAGTTCTTAAACATGATGCTCAATGTGAAGAAAATCTACAATTTATTCTGACAGGATTCAAAAATTCAGTGAAATTGTCCAAAAAAGTGTTGAGTAAGTGATAAGAACCATCAAGTTAGTGAAAGTGATAAGTGACAAAATGTGATAGGGTGGCCAACAGTGTAGATCTCAGTTACGACTAGGTCCCCGTGAGGGAATGATTTGAAGGTCCATGTAGAACTCCCATTAGGGACAACTATCGCCTTGTAAGTAACAAGAAGTTTTGATTAGATGTCTATCAATCATTTTTTTGTGGTCATCAAAGTCCTGTCAAGAAAAATATACAGACTGTTGGATGTTTTTGATGTAATATTCGAGGGAAATCGTGTCCTGTCCAGATAATAAATAGCTTGTTAGTACTCTGTATATTTTTCATGCTATAGTCATTTTCACGTAGAAAGCGTCGGTGATGTTTCAGTATGACAATGATAACTGGAATAATATATTTTTTTATCAATTGAATTTACTTTTTCATAGTAAAATCTTCACTGATTCTAAACTTTTTAAGTAGAAGAAGTAAATTAAAACAAGCTTTAA